>CM070503.1:20921587-21521587 GCA_036346375.1 Guadua angustifolia | reverse complement strand
GATTATGCAAGGCTATTTTGTATATAGAAATAAGCTAATGAATGCTCTATAATGCCCAGAGTTATCCAATAATCATTAAATGGCTTTGAGGTAAACCCGTCGGCTTTATCCATTCAAATAGACTTAATCCTTTCATCTGGAAAGGATGATCTTAATAATAATTTAGACAATTAATTTAGCAAAAGTATGGTTTCGAGTAGAGAAGTGGCATACATGGGATGAATTAGTAGCGTTATCTATTGGTACCATAAAATATCTGAAGGGACCCAACAGGAGTTGGATAGGTCCATATATATCACTTTAAATTCTCTTTAGAAAATATGATGATTCTTTCCTAATTTTTAGATGAGTGGATCTAATTATGAGATTCCTTTTAGTACAAGCATGTCATAAGAAATATCCAAGTCTAGGGAGTTGTAGTTTTTATGTTATGGTCAACATAATTATTAATTATTTTGCTCATCATATTCAACCCAAGATGATCCAGTCAATCATGCCAGATCTTAAAGAGTTCTGGATTTTTAAGTATCATTTTCATCACAACATAAACTTCAGGTTTTATATATGTATAGTATAATTCTAAGGAGACAGAAGGAAGTTTTTCAACCACAATTTTCTAGCGCTTGTTAAACTTGCCCATAAGTAGGTATTTTATACCATCCTTATTATATGTTTGTATGTGGAAACTATTCAGACAGATATCTTTCAAACTTAATAGAGTACTGCTAAATTTAGGATACATGAGAATACCCTCTATTATTATTTGAGCACCTATAGAGAAAACTATGATAGCCCTTTTAGTGCCAACAATAAGGGCATCATTTTCATCGATGATCGTAATATTTCTAGTGTTCTTAGTCAAAGTCTGTAATATTTAGTTTCCCTATGGATTGAATCTGTGGTGCAACTTCCTCATCCACCATTGGACAATACATTGTTATATATTAAAAGATGGTTCAGCATTGGCACAATTGTTGCATCGAGAACATATTGTAAAATTATAGAATGAGCATAACACATTAAATTAATCAAGTATCTTAGAAAATAATAATTATGACACTTATTCAATCTAAATGATAATCGCTCAATAGGAGTATAGATCAATGTTTATTAAGGAAATTGAAAATTAAATCGATACATAAGGAAATGTGGCATCGACTAGCAAAAATGAAGGAGTATTTGGGAGACTAGTTTAGGTCTCCATACAAGTCATGGGTGTCCTTCTGGAGCTCCTTGAGCTTAATTCCAAGAAGGTCATCTTCATCCATAAGAGTGTTTCCGTATCCTATAAAGTTCTTTTGAAACTTCTCCGAAAGATCAAGAATCATATCAGCACTCTTCTTAGCGTCTGTGTCAATAACAGGTTGAGTGGTGAAGTATACCTTAACATTGTTTCCCTATGTCTTCTTGACTATTCCTAATGGATCGTGTGTAAAGGTCCGCCAAGTACTTTGAGATGCGGCATGTGCACGATCAATAGCCAGTGCATCCACACCTAAAGCAAGGTTATACGGGTGGGGTAAGTAGGGATGCAATCAACTCAGATTCAATCGGATATTGCTCTTTCCATATCTTAAACCATATTTTTTTGTCGAATTTAGAGTCGGATATAGATAGTGCCTGATATGAATATGATGCGAATAATATTGGTCACAAATTCAAAGTGAATATTGTATTGAATATTGTTGGATATCGCACGAAAGCAGATATTGCATATAGCATGGATATAACAATGATTAATCAATCATATGAGTTCAACATGTAATAGGATTATCGCAATTTAACAAGTTAGTTTATTAGGTAGTCCAACATAGCTGCAAAAGTATCAAATATTTCTTTATGCTTGTAAAAGAATACTAGGTATTCACGTAGGTAAGTGGAAGCATATTCTTACAAGTCAAGCTCGATGGTGACGTGTAACATCCCATCATTTTGCCTTTAAAATAGTAATAAACATTTTAATTTAAAAATAGTATTAGCTTTTATAAAATTTTATAGAATAATTCAAATTTTTGAATTTTCTAATAATTGTTTATGATTTTTGGTATTTTTGTATTAATTTACTAGATTTTAAAAAGACTTTACCTATTTTAATAAATTTTAAAATATTTTATATGTAAAAATAAAAAACAAATTTTAGTTGAAAATGATTCTATTAAATTGAAAATACCTCAAGAAATTTATGTGAATTTTCCCAAATTTATGAACGATATTTGCTATTTTCTAAAAAGCCTTTTAGATTTTAACAATTACCTATATATATATGTTATTATATTATAAATAATTTTAATAGATTCAAAATACCCTATTTCAATCCTCTAAAATTTTCTAGAATTTTTGGGGTTGTTCTAGTATTGTTTATATTAAAAAGAATTTTCAATATTTAAAAACTATTTGCTACATAAAGATAACAATATCATATTATTTGTTTGGGCTATTTGGTTGAGCCTAATTGAAGTTGTTGAATATGGATTGTATATATTTGAATCCGAATATCCAAATAGAGTTACCTGAAATTATATGAGAATATAATCGAAATATTCCGATTCGACGGATAGTAGTCTTCTGAATTCGAAACCGATATTGAATCCGACAACTACCCGACACAACTAACCAAATTTGATCCGAATAGATATGATCGGTCGATCAACCAGTATCTATCTGATATGATTGCATCCCTAGGGGTAAGCAATCTTGTTGGTTAAGTCTTGCCTATGGAACTTCGCTTGCTTTTTACCTTTAGCTTTTGGTCAGTGTTTGTTTAAATTTGGTCTTTGGAGGAGAAGTCTTTGGAGCCGGATGAGGATGGCAATTTTTCAGTAAATAACAGTTAAGTTGTAAAGGTACCGTGGTGGGGTTTTGAAGCTCAAAAACCGAGAAGTATCGTTTTCCTTGCTTCTCTCAGAGTGCAAATTAATTTGAGCTTCTTCTTCCGTCTGGTGAAAAATATCATTTATTTTGGCTTATAGCTTATAGAAATTTAGAAGCCAAATAAGCTCAAGCTCAAGCTTAAACAAACAGAGCCTTTCTCTGGTATTTACTTATGCCTTTCTGCACTCCATCCTTCTTCTATCTCCACCTTTTGCATTTAACCTTTTCTGTGGCTATGGCTATTGCCAGTCTGTTGAGCATTTACATGTGCTTTAAGTATTGCTTATGCCCTATTAGGAATAATATGATTATTCTTCATCAGGAGTTCATCATACTTATCTGTTTCTAGTAAAGTGCAGATAAGCTCAAAGTACTTCTTGTATTTGACATGATTGTACTGTTACTGCAATGTCCTCATGTCAGGGTAGAAAGTACACAATATCTTGTCTATCATTTCAGCATCAATAACTTTCTAGTTACATAATCTCACTTTGGCAACAAGCTAGTGCATGAAACAGTTGTATGCTACGACGGTTTTAAAATCCTTGAAACGTAGAGGGTCCACTCCCGCTATACTTCAAGTAGAAGGGTGGAACTTTGCTGGTTGCAGTGTTTCTTTAGGAAATTCTACAGTGCCGGCGGCCCTCCTCAATCAAATATTCAGTTTTTAAGTCTACATGAAGATGTTGCCTTAGAAAAGTGTAGGGCACACACTTGATAGCTTTAGGAAGTGTTGGGGCTCCAGCTTCCGGCTAGGTGAAAACAACTCTAAAAGATCGAGCTATGAGTTTGATCTTGGTATCCATTTCCCATGTCAGGTAATAATTGTCACTCAGGATGAACATAGCTGTCGACGATTCGGGACAGGGGCCCCTCGCCGAGCTTACTTGTTGAATGAGGGATCAACCTAAGGCCCCTTTCTCGCAAAGGGTTTAGCGTCTGAGGGCCTACCGAGCAACGGAATGGGGCGCACAAGACAACCAGAAGGCACGGGGGGTCGTTTTTTTAGCTGGTTCGGGCCTCTCGCGGTGGAGATAATAACCCTACGTCCAGTGGGATTCACTAGTGAGGGGATGTGTGTTACAATGCGCTTGCTCGGAGCCCTGAATGCTCCTAAGGGTGCCCGTGAGCAAGCTATGAAAGCGTATGCGTGTGAAGTGGAGAGTCTCCTCCTGAACCCATCGTGGGAGGGGGTACTTATAGAGAATTACAGGAGGCAAAATCATTCATTACAGGGGGCGCTTTACTGTGGAGAACGTCTGCTGCATAGTGGCCGCGCCATCCGCCGGGTACCACGCGACGTGGGAATAGTGAGCGCAGACCAAGCGGCGGATGGAATGGGCAACAGATATCCCGGTAGCGATATCTGCAAGGCCGCCGGCATTAAATGCCACGTCGTCTTGTCGGACGCCCGAGCCGATTGCTCGGTAAGTCGGGCGCAAGGTCGAACTGTGTGCGTTGTCCGCAAGGGCATGGTCGGTTGGCGCCGAGCTTCGATGGTCGTCTTGGTACAGCGCATCCAATCCCCGACAATTGCAAATTCCCTCTTTGCGATATACGACATATCCTATATTATATTCATGCAAAACTGACTTTTACAGCTGATAAAATATATTGCATGCTCAATCTTGAATAAGTAAATATTGGTCTATATCTATCCAATAAATAATTATCTAAAATTTATCGAATTTTTCTTATTACCAAGTAAATTTCAAAAGTACCAAAATAGTAGAAAATAAATTCAGCATTTATAAATAAAGAATTATACTTGAAAAATAAATTCAGATATATAAAGCTTGTATGCTAGGTATAAGATTCAACAAATTTATGTTACTCCATATACCTGAAAACTTAGTTTCTAGTATTTAATTTAATTTTTCAGAATTATTTAACTATTTTTTGGGTTATTGAGAACTTTAGGTTCAAAATGTACTGAAACTTTAGTGGACAAATTGCAAAAAATGTCGTTGCTCTTTGAAAAATTTGGCCTTCAGGGCGAATCGATGAATGGGTTGATCGACCTGTGTACGGGCGCACACGTAGCGGGGCTTGGTGGATTCGGCAGGCACGGCTTCGTGCGGCAGCGATGCTCCGAGTGGCAGCACGTGCAGATCTAGGCCCCGGCGGTGATGCGGCTTGGCGGGAGCGACAACAGCGGCGGGCGGGCAATTCAATCGACGGCACGCACAGCCGCGGCTCAGGTGGTAGCATGTTGGACGCTGTGGCGTCCAGCGGTGGCGCGTTTCAGGTGGCCGACGCTTGGCGATAAGTTTTTTTTAAAACCCGTGAACGTATTTTTTTGAAAGACAGCAACCGTCATGAAATATATTAGAAGAAGGTAGATGGAGAAAATACAAGGTTCGGAAGCAAGAGATTACAAGGTGCGAAGGTCGCACTTTAATTAGGACCAAAAACGACCAAACAATCTAGAAGCTATGAAACAAGAAAAATCCTAAATGCCGATTAGATTAATCTTGACTCTAGTTATCGATTAAGAACAACTAAACTCGGTAATTGGGGTAATTAATTTGTAGGATTAAACAAACTGCTTAGCTGAGATTAACTCATGTGCTTTGAACTTACGTACGGCTTGCATGCAGGAGATTAATCACTTAATGCTTATCGAAATTCGATGCAATGTAGATCGATACAAGCAGAAATCCTCGTTCGGCTTTGGAGAGATTTATGCTGATAACATGTTGAATGACGATGATGACCGCCGTAGATCAATCACAATACACCAATCAAATAAAATAGAACAATCACGAAGAACACATAAAATATAAGGAGGTAAACACTTTCCCTTTTATTGATAATTGATTCTCTGGTATAATAGGATACTATATTTATAACGAAAACTTCTTAGTGATAATTTCATAATTTCTACACAAAAACCTAAAGTTTGGTTAGAGCCGGCCTAGCACGGACCCATCGTGCTTCGTGCCTAAATAGTCTTGATCAATGACGGCTTTGTCATACTGACGTCTTTGTCTTGCGTCTTGGCTTGCCTCACCTTTAGTGAGCCCGAACAAGATTCATTTGCACTTTGTGTCTGCTTCGTACCTTATTAGTCTAAATCTGACCTATTTGCACTATTGCGACCAAAGGAAAGGAAACGAAGGCGTATAGAGTTGAAGCAGTGGACACAAATATTATGGAAAAAAGAACTAAACTTTATTTATTCTTAAACAGTTACACAGCGAGGAGATATGCTGAACACGGGTGAGAGAGGGGGTAATGAGCGAGAAAGAGAGTAAGGAAGACAGGCGAGAGACATTAAGAGAGATGAGCGAGAGATTGAGAGTCACATGTGAGAGAGAGAGTTGAGAGAGATTGAGAGAGACGAGGAGAGAGAACAACTTTTGCAATGTTTCTCAATTTCTCTCTCCCTCTTGCCTATCTCTCTCAGGTGTCGACGCGGGGGTGACGTACATACTACTGGATTACTAGGTGCGTCTATAGCACTCATACTTTGCTGGTCAGTGACCTTTATACTAGACTTCTTCCTTTGTCTTGCGTCGTCGGTCCGATATAGCTCGTGCTACAGTATCAGACTTTAAATCGAGCCATGTCGTCGTACCTCGAGCCGGCTCGAGTGCCAACCACTACTTATACCTGAGACAAATAAATGTACAATGCAGACTTGTTGGATTGCTACAGCATGAAGCGCCACTTGGCATATACAAACAGAGCATCCGCATCAGAAAGTTTGGAACGATACAAAGCCCAACCAAAAAGTCACAAAAAGGCAACGAAAAGAAAACACTAAAACGAATAAAAGAAAAGAAAAACTAGAGGCCTGAAAGCTTTCTACGGAGTCCATCCCCACCATCCGGGCCCCACCGCCGCATCGGCACCCAATCGTCACCCTCCACGTAAGATCGCCTCATCTTCCTTGCCTCCCACGTGGCACCACTCCCACCACCTCTCCCCCTTCCCGCTCCCCGCCTCGCATACCTGGGCACCGGCCACCAGCCCACCACTCCCTCCGCCTCCGCCTCCGCCTCCTCTCGCCTCCACCCCCACTTACAACGCCACACGCCCAAACCCCCAACCAAACCCTAGCCCCCGCCATGTCCGTCGCGGCCGCGGCGGCCCCCCTCGTCGCCTCCACCTCGCTCTCCGTCCCCGACCACCTCCGCTTCCGTCCCTTCCACCTCCACCCCCGCCCCCCGCCGCCGCTCCGCTTCCGCCGGCGATCGTTGGACCGCCTCCGCCTCGTCCTCGCCGTGCTCGAGGACCGACCGTCCTCAGCGCCGGCCGAGGAGGACGCGAGGAAGTACGGGCTCAACGGGAGCGCGAGCGGGCTCGGGTATGACGATGCCGCGGTGGAGGCGTACCTCGGGTCCAAAGGAAACGGGAGCGGGAACGGTGCGGCGGTGAAGCCTGCGGCTTCCGAGATTAGCGCTACCTTGGTATCCGCCTCCTCGCCGGGGGAGGATGAGAGGAGGAGGAAGGAGAGAGTGGAGGAGATCGGCAAGGAAGACGCCTGGTTCAAGCAGAGCGGCGGGGAGGCCATGACTGAGGTGAATTTTTAAGACAGACGTGCAAATGCTTAAGTTGCTCTTGAGAGCTCTAGTGTGACGTTGCTTTGACTAAATAAGGGCTCAGGTTGACTATGGTAACACCAATGTAATGTGAGCAGTACAGTAATAAGCACAGTTATATGGTCCGAGCAAATTAATAAGCACAGTTATATGGTGGTCCAAGCAAATTAAGGGCATGGTATTTTGTCAGAAATGAGCACAGTGATAGGTGCTGGGGCTGTGGCTCAGTCAATGGGTAGTGGGAGCAAAAGCAACAAATGAATCAATTAAATTATTGTGCCAGGTTGAATATATGTGGAACTGCATTGGTTTGGGATTGTCAGGTTATCTGAGGTTGGCGACATGATTTCCCACAATGCACGTTTTAGTTTAAATGATTTCTGTCAATATTGTTGATCATTTGCAATCACCTGAAGCAAATACTTTGTGCCATTAATTGTTGCTTTTCCTTTTGGGGTTGAACATCTAAATCTTACAGGTGTCTGTTGCTCCTGGTGGTCGCTGGAATCGGTTTAAAACCTATTCGACAATTCAAAGAACATTGGAAATATGGGGCTTTGTTTTTACATTTATATTCAAGGCTTGGCTGAACAACCAGAAGTTCACTTATCGAGGTTAGTAACTTATCACACCAACAAAAACGATACTTGTATCTAAGGTTAGATGTAACAAAGCTTAGGTGCTGGATTTCTTTATTTTACCTACTCCATTAACTCATGTTCATATTTTTAGGAGTTATCATGTTTTTTTTTTTGCATAATTAATTTTTATTCAGCAACCAGGTGTGACCTTTCATGTTTCTTAGTGTTAATATATGTGATTCTTAGTGTTAATATATGTGCTAGCAAAGCGACTAAAGGGGAGAGGCAGATTTAGAATTTGTTTTTGTGCTAGTGAAAATAACAGGCTAGTCCATGGTTTTTGTGATGTAGTGTAATCACACACTTTAATTATTTGTTCTAAAAGAACAAAACTACCTTACTATATGATCATTCATAGCAGAAGAAGTTTATAAGAACTTGCAGAAATAATGTAATTCAATAAAATCCTTCATCCAGTGTATATGGCATATTATTTATGCACTAGGCATATCTATATCTCACTCAATGTTTTTTGTTGATGTCCTGAAGTTTCCTATATATTCTGTGTAAAGTTGTGTATTTGTGTGCATAAGACATTCCTTGATGTTGAGGAATTACCTGATTTTACTACAAAATTGTGTAGCTTCATTAAACATCTATAATAACTTCTGCAGGGGGAATGACGGAAGAGAAAAGGGTAATGAGGAGGAAAGTTCTTGCCAAGTGGCTGAAGGAGAGTATTTTGAGATTAGGCCCCACATTTATCAAAGTAGGGCAGCAATTCTCCACCAGAGTGGATATTCTTCCACAAGAATATGTGGATCAGTTGTCGGAATTGCAGGTTTGTATGTTGAACCTTATTGTGCTCGTAGATACACTTCGACGCTGTGGTGGCTATTGGTTAGTTGCAAACCTGCGTCTCAGTCTTTGATTGGTATAGGAAATGTGTGCCTTGTATTACAAAAGCATTTAACTGGGTCTTCTGTTGGCACTCTCTATCACATTTATGCTTAAATATGTATCGAACTTCAGTTCAGTTGATCATTAAATCAGGCTAGTAGATAACAAAAATTGTCAGTCTCAGGTTGTCCGCCATATTTCGCTCTAGCAGAATAGCAGTTACCAATGTCTAATGAAAAGGAAGAAATTTCTGTTATGTCTTGTGTGGTAGTTAAAATTTCTCTTGTGTTTTATAGATTTTTTGGTAATTAACAGTCCTATGTTTAGACTATTGTTATCATGGAACCCTTCGCCCTTTTGCAGGATCAAGTTCCTCCATTTCCTTCAGAGACAGCTGTGTCAATTATTGAAGAAGAGCTGGGGGCATCTGTGAGTGAGATATTTGATCGATTTGACTTTGAACCAATAGCTGCTGCTAGCCTCGGTAATAAGCTTGCAGACTCTGGATATATACCTGTGAAAATGGACTAAAACTAAGCCATTTGAGTAAGCAACTTGATGCTATAATAATCTATCCCTTTTTGGCAGGCCAGGTTCATCGGGCATGCCTGAATGGCCAAGAAGTTGTCATCAAAGTGCAAAGGCCTGGTCTGAAAGATCTGTTTGATATTGATCTGAAGAATTTAAGGGTAAGTCACTTAAATTTGTATATTCCTCTAACATGTTGTGTCTCTCTATTATTATTTATTATAGCCAAAACTGGGAATATTATGTCTGTTGCCTATTTACATATTAATTCTTTTGAAACCATTTGCTGATGGATCAACTGATTCTGTTCTAGGTAATAGCAGAATACCTTCAGAAAGTGGATCCGAAGTCAGATGGCGCCAAGAGAGACTGGGTTGCTATCTATGATGAATGTTCATCTGTGTTATATCAGGTAACTTTATGACTTAACCACTAAGGTGCTATTGTCTTGTGTTTTACAACCTATGTTCTGTTGTTATCTCATGCTTTTCAAAGCTTAGGTTTTTGAAACGTAGCCTGTTCAATAATAGAACATGTTAACAAATTTATCAATTTGCATAGACATCTTACGTTCTCTAGGTACTACAATACCGTTTATTGCTGCCAATGCTTACATGTTAGTGTGAGGCTCACTCGTGACTTGAGAGGCTGGCATCTTGAAGTTGGCATAATTCTGTACTATTTAAATATTCATCCATTTCATCATGCTCTCCCTGACTTTGAGCTCTTCATGCCAACATATTTCCTAGAAAAATTGTTTTAAGACAGCCATTTGACTTCTGGTGTTTGTTCTGGTAAAGGAAGTACTTAGCATCAAACCAAATTATCTAATCAGCTCATGGTTGTTTTCAGGAAATAGACTATACAAAGGAAGCGTTTAATGCTGAAAAATTTTGTGAAAACTTCAAAAACATGGATTATGTGAAGGTTCCAGAAATTTACTGGGAGTACACTACACCTCAGGTTCCTTCTACACAGAAACTTTTAAATAGATTCTCAAGCAACATAAAACAGAAAATAAGACTAAGTTTCCTTTTTCTCCTTTGCAGGTTTTAACAATGGAATATGTCCCAGGAATCAAAATAAATAGGATAAAGCAGCTAGACAAGTTAGGAGTTGATCGGAAAAAGTATGTGTTGATTGTTGAATGCTGGTGAGCCATGGGTTTAATTTGCTGTGCCAACTGACATTGGTTGCTTCTGTTGCCAACTTTAATCTCTTTCAGGTTAGGCCGGTATGCTGTTGAGTCCTACCTTGAGCAAATCTTATCTCATGGGTTTTTCCATGCTGACCCGGTTAGTTGTACTATACATTATCTACCAATAATGCTGTAGTTGTTTATTCCATTATGGTTATTTCTTACTTGTACATCATTTCTATTATTGCACTAGCATGTATTCAGAATTTCAGATGAATAACAAAGATGATTTTGCACTAAGAAAAACTATATCAGTGTAGTTCTGAGGTCTATGCTGCCATGGCCTCTTTGGCAAAGTGCTAGCCTGTGCAAGTCAGCTCGTTGAAAACTCTCTTAACTGGAAACTTTACTAGCTGCAGCTCTAAGTGTTTCTGCCATAAAGTTCAATGCAGCATTGTCTCTGCATGACAATTTTCATTACATTGAATCATTTGTATTGCCTTTTGCTCCTTTTTAGTATATCAATAAAATGCAGCAGCAATGCTCTGATTAAAAAGTTAGGTGATTTTCTTTACAGCACCCAGGGAACATTGCTGTTGATGATGTCAATGGTGGGAGGCTTATCTTCTACGACTTTGGAATGATGGGAAGGTTGCAAACAATCTCTTTGTTTCTTCCATTTATGTAGTTACAGCATGGTTGTTCTAATCTTCATTATTCTTTCTTGCAGTATTAGTCCAAATATCCGGGAAGGATTGCTTGAAGCATTTTATGGAATCTATGAAAAGGATCCTAATAAAGCAAGTGTCTCTGGGCATATGACCTGTAAACACTAATTTAGACCCCGTGAAGTTTTGCAAATCATCTAAGCTTGTATTCCTGCAGGTGCTTCAAGCAATGATTCAAATGGGTGTCCTTGTTCCTACTGGAGATATGACAGCTGTCAGAAGAACAGCTCAATTTTTCCTTAATAGGTAGTCACTTTTTTCCCTGAGAGGTGCTCCTCCGTAGTTACACATGTAGTATTTGTTTCTTTTTGTATGCTTAACTTCACTTTGTTCTGTTACTTACATGTAGTATTTGTTTCTTTTTGTATGCTTAACTTCACTTTTTTCTGTTTATCTATTTTATAGCTTTGAAGAACGTCTAGCTGCACAAAGGAAAGAGAGAGAGATGGCAACCGCAGAACTGGGATTTAAAAAGCAATTAACTAAGGAGGAGAAGTTTGAAAAGAAGAAGCAGAGACTTGCAGCTATTGGTAATGGATCAATGATTTCTGCAACATATCAGATAACTGGGATTTAAAAAGCAATTAACTGGGTTTTGAAGGAAACATGTCAAATGTATCTAGTTCTACTGGTTTGCTTTTAGTAACTTGAATAAAAAAATTTGCAGGAGAGGATCTTTTGGCAATTGCTGCTGATCAACCATTTCGGTTTCCTGCCACCTTTACATTTGTCGTCAGAGCATTCTCAGGTCTGATTACATGTGGAAAAACATGGTTGCAACATCCTGTCGTGGTTCCTCATGCTTTCTCCATTCTGTGCAGTACTGGATGGTATTGGGAAAGGCCTAGATCCTAGGTTTGATATTACAGAGATTGCTAAGCCGTGAGTACTTTCTCCATTACTAGCATTTCATGTTCTTAATTGACTAAAATTTTCAACTTGGCCTATTCTGGGTCTGACTTGATACATCCGTTGAAATTGCTAGATATGCCATGGAATTGTTAAGATTTAACGAAGCTGGTGTTGAAGTACTTGTTAAGGCAAGTTTTAACCTTTGGTTCATAATTTTAACCTTTCTAATTGATGGCACATCTTTTAATCTGAGTATGGTCATTAAGAGTTTTTAAGTGCTCTTGATTTTATTATACATCAGGATGCAAAGAAGAGATGGGAAAGGCAGTCCCGTGCATTCTACAATTTGTTTCGCCAACCTGACAGAGTTGAAAAGCTTGCACAAATCATCGAGCGTTTGGTACCTACAATGCTTCTTTGCTCTATTATTTTCTGTGGTTTATGGTTCCATTTACGCATATAACTTTTTAAAAATGTGCGCAACATTGAACTCAATGGTGTATTTTTTTATATAACAGGAGCAAGGTGATCTCAAGCTTCGTGTCAGAGCATTGGAATCAGAAAGGGCATTTCAAAGAGTTGCTGCTGTACAGAAAACAATTGGATTTGTGAGTTCAATCATTTTAGTTTTATGTTGTGTTACTTGATGCTGAACCATGAAAATGCAAGGTTGCCCATGGAAGTTGATAGTGAGTTCATGCAAATTCACGTGGCTTGCGTTGGAATCTCTTTAGAAATGTTAATCAATCTTAACGTAGAGTGGCCGTGTTTTTTTGACGAAAACCATTTTAGCTCTTTCAATAATGCACACATGCCTTCCTATTCTGTGTTCTGTATGATCATCATATCATTCTCTGTCCTGAAATGCTGCTGTGTCACCCAGGGTGTTGCTGCTGGTAGTTTGGTAAACCTCGCTACTGTTCTGTACCTCAATTCGATCCGGGTAAGTTTCCCAAAAAACTGCATTCACCTTTCATCAATCTAGTCGGGCACAATATTTTCACCACACTTCCAATCATCAATTGCAGATGCCAGCAAGCATCGCATACTCTCTCTGCGCGTTCTTCGGCCTACAAGTCCTGGTCGGTCTGATCAAGGTGAGGAAGCTAGACCAACAGGAGAAATTGATAACCGGCATTGCCTGAGTTCATCACCAATCGGTGATCGAGAGCTTACCCATCATTTTTCGGTGTCATCCATCGTCCTTTTTTTTGTTTTATTGTGTGCAATTTTACCCCCCGATGTGCTGTAGCATAGCCACTGCTGTATGATTACTGTATGTAGATGCGGCGTAATAGATTAAGATGTACATACTACATAGTGTATAATATACATTTTTACATTGCAATTCCCTTCCCTGGTGTACCGGAAATAAGATTTTGCTTGGCTGCTAAGTCAGCATGAATGATAGTTTTAGTTAGTTTAATTGGATGTCCCGAGTAAGAGATGTATTTCAGAGAATATTTCGAGCGCTCCCGACGTTTTTGGTGTTATCAGTGCTCCTGTTAAACATGGAGAAAAAAAAAACCCCCAATAGTTTTAAGTGCTCCCAACGTTTTGGTGTTACGGGTACTCCTGTGCTTTGAAAAATGGTTCTAACAGTTATGTAAAATTCCAAAATAGGTTACATAGATGGCGTAGGCTACAGTATATCATTCCACAAAATTCCAAATCCAAATTAGACCTATACATTGAGAAACACAAAAAAAGGACAAAATCTGCTGACATGAAAATCAGAAATAAAAAAAGGAAAAAGATAAAGCCAGCATTCACTGAAATGTCTTTTTTTTTTGTTTCTCAATTTGTAGAATGAGTTTGGATTTGAAATTTTGTGCAATGATAAATTGTATCCAAGCCTTTCTATGTAATTTTTTTGGCAAATTTTACATAACTATTTGAATCATTTTTCGAGCAATAGGAGCACTGGTAGGGATAATTCATATTATACCACTCTATTCGTTGGTACTTAAGAAAATATCACTTGTTATCTTAATGACATGAATTATCCCCGCTAGAAATATTCTCATGTTTTTCCCATCCAGTGCAACGTGCCTTTTGGAACTTGATCGGGCTCTGTAAACGTTGCAAGATTACGCTCAAGGCCTTGTTGGACAACACCAAATCATGTCAGGTACATGGTATTCCATACAAGAACAGTTGTTACCTACTTTGAGAGGGCTGCAAGAGCTTCTGTTAGGACAACAAGCTCGAGGAAGGTGACGTGTGCACCTTCCACATCGTCGAAACTACCCTGTGGCATGTCGTCATCAAGCATAGCCAAGCTATAGCTAGATAGGTCATTAGTCCATAGTTATGTCGTTATTTCAAGTCGCGACAGAAAACTATCGCTATTTCCATTCGCGACATAACTCTGTCACTAATCAAACTGGTGACCGACATCCTACGCGATGTTCACATCATTAAATCGCTGTTCTAACTAGCGATAAAACTTTGTTGACATTCTGAATAGCTATAGTAGCCTACTTTTGTTATTTTTTGTCTTATTTTTATTTTTTTGTGTATTATTTGTTTAAAAAATAGTAAAATGTAATCACACTCTATTTATTACTCCAGCTCGCATTATTCACCCACACCCGAACTAACCATCTACGAGGGCAATCGGAGTCGGAGGATCGATAGAGGTGCCATTGGTTGTGCCCAAAGATAGAGATAGGAGCGACCGAGGGTGGCCTGGATCATGAGGTCAACAGTGGCATCCACGGCTGTGGTTGACAATACCACTGGTCAACACTGAATGGAAGTTTCTACTGAGTATGATGACTTATATCAAGTATTTTGAAAAAGTGTGCTATAAAGAGTGCTAGATGAATTCTAATAGGATTAGAATTTCTACTTTTTTTGGAGTATAATTTGTACTTCATGTTCGAGAACTAGAGAGGTTGTATAAACATAGGGGGTGGTCATTGAAAATGTAAAAATCCAAGAAGTCACAAATCAACCAATCCAAAGCAAGAGGTGCATGAGAGGATTAGAGGGTCGGTTATCCTTTAGCACTAGATTCATGTATAGAGTAAGGATATGAGGATCCTAAAATTATCAAGAATTTGTGAGAGAGCAACAATCCCTTATACTCTTTTGAGGTTGTGCTTAAAAAATTTGCGGTCAGCTTTACCAAATCTTTTTTGCTCATCGTTATTGCTTCAATGTTGTTATTTTGGTTCTCTCTACGAGATTCATATTGTTCATTCTTGAGACTATACATGTTCATACTATGCATCTCACAATACTCTTATCCGATCTGGGGCTACTACGCATATGAAGGGGTATCAGAGTGTAACAACTTCCCTTATGTGGGATGTGAGATTTTTTGGCTTTGAATCATTGGTAGTGCCCAATGTTTTAGGTATATAGTATAATTTATTGGGATTTGTGGTTCTTGAAACTAGGGTTTAAGATTTTGGGTTGGAACTATTAAGGCATATATTGCCTTATATAGATATTGACTTGTATAGATATTTCCTTGTATAGGTTTTCCTTTTATACCCACTCACATACATACATACATACATACATACATACATACATACATACATACATATATTCTGGTCTATTGATCTTATAACGAATATAAGTGCTATTTATAATATGGTATTACAGCAAGGTTTTTAAGGTTAGGGTTTTCATTGAAGTTGCACTTGTGTCATCCAACCATCCATATTGGTTGGCTCTTCCAGTCGGTCGCTTCTCCGTTTACCCTGTCAACCACCTTCACAATGCGGCTCCTCTTCTAGCAGTCTCCATTCGGCTATGTGCGGCCGCACTGCCTACCATGCTGGCTATGCACCACCTTTGCTCCTCCTACTGGATCCCATCTTCGTTGACCACATTCTGGCCACTGCTAGCATCGATTTGCCGTTGTTGCGTGGCCAGACCCACTTGGGTTTGGCCTTGATTTGGCCATCACTATCGTTACCATCGCCGCCGCATAGCAGAACTCTATCTCATGTCGGATCTGGTGTGGATTCGTTGACCTGTTGCACGGAAGAAGGAGATTGGGTGCTGCTGTGGTAGAGCAATCTCCGCTAGAACAACCTCGACTTCGGTGACGCCAAGAACCATCAGGTCCTCCTCTCTGTGGTGCGACGCTGTTCCTCCCGATCGGAGAAATCCTCGCTCACCGGTGGTTCGTCCCGACTGCTGCCATGTACCCTCATGGACACGCACAAGAGCCGCCATTGCCTCCGCCCGCCCGCCACTTGTCGATGGCTCCTCCCGTTGATCGACGACCTCTCGCACACTACACTGCCTCCCGCAGAGCTCCATCCGAAGGAACCAAATGATTAGTTCTCAATTGGATCCAAAACCAGATTTAATCCAATCATTTGTCTCCAATTTTTGGCTCTTCTTCAGCGTCTCAGCTTGCTTCATTTAGCTTGGCTCTCGATTGGCTCCTTCGTCAGCTCGTCTCGGCTTGGCTCGGTTAGATCTGAGAGAGAGAGAGGAAGCTTGACTGGCTTTGTCTTTCTTTTGTTGCCCCTGCTAGTCTCTATCTCCTCCATGTTGGTGCTCATTGTTCTTGAGCCTCTCGTAGCGTCCATTCAAGTCTACTGCTCTCTTCTTTTTGAGTTCATCCATGCTATGCCAGTGCATCAATCTTTGTTAGTCAGCCAATTGCTTTACTTGCCATGATCTGTCCTTTTGGATTGAACGTGGCTTTCTCCTTTTCCTTTCACATGGCAGCAGCTTCGTTCTTCTCTTTGAGCCGCCGCAGATCATAGCAGGTGTTACGATGCTGCCACTTCTCTCTAAACCACCGCCCCAAACTTCCAAGGTCACCATGTTTCTTCCGCACCATGCCCCTACAGTAATTCTAGTGCATTGTGCTGCCGCCATCTCGGACTTTGATCTATGTCGTTATGTTTCTATCTATTCCTTTTTGGATTGATTTAATAGTTCTCTATTTGTGTCAGCTTCATCATCTTCGTTGGCATGCTATCACAATCGACTTTGCTATTGCTTTCTCAACTCCTCCACTTTGTGATTTATCGGCTATGGCACGAAGATGGGAGATCATTTGATATTTGGCATGTTTTCCAAGGGTTGGATGCTACAACAATAACTTGAGGATTAGGACTTTGGATTCTCTCTATTTTAATGTCAACCATTCCAAATATAATGTTATTGCATACGCCTTGTATTTGAGGAGGGTGTTAAGGCATATATTGTCTTATATAGATATTACCTTATATAGACATTTCCTTATATATGGTTTTCTTTTATACCCACCCATGAACACGTATATATTCTAGCCTATTGGCTTTATAATAAATACAGGTGTTATTCATAACAGGAATGGGTGCCGGTAAATTTCAAAATTGGTGTATTCTGCATTTGGTTAGTGCTAGTTATTACGAATATGGTGTAATGTAGGTCCTAACCACAATGATTTTGCACTCACATGGGTAATTAAGCATGCCGTGTTGGACTTGGTAAACTTGCCATGTCGGCGCTCCAGTCCCGCTCGTTGTGTTTGGAATCTAAGTAACCCACTTAAACATGTTAAGGGACTTAGATGTACAGTTTGATAGTTTAGGGCCTACTTGACCGCTCAGGAGAAGTTTAACGACCTACATGGTATTTTATTCTCTCTTTTTTTTACGTAAATGGATGCATTTTTCTTAGGTTAGACTTGAATTTGGTTGGGAATTTTTTTAGCTCCAGAAGCCACAAAAAGATTCTATTAAATGAGAATGAAATGTAAGGGCATCTCCAACAGATGCCTCATATGCTTCTCTATCGCAAAAGTTGAGTAACCAGGCAGCACAGTAGCGCAAAAAACCGCTCCAACAGCATCTGGATAGTGATCTGTATATTTAGGGAAGGGAGAGAGAAACCCGAAATCTCCAGATTCTCTCTCCCTTCCCCATTCCAATCCTCATCCGCTCGCAGCGCACCGGTCGATCCTTCCCGCGACCAGGAGGAACGTCGAGGGGAGCCAGCGCTTGGAGGAGGCGAGCGGTCACAGCACCGCTCAATCCCGAGCCATCGTGGAGGCGAGGCGTCGCTCCACGCTGTTGAGGAGGCAAGCCTGAGCTCTGCCACTAGGTCCGACGCCGTCGAGGAGTGTAGCCGCCGCTGCGTCCCCCACACGAAGAGATCCAAGCGGTTTCCCTCCCCCGGATCTGGTCCCCGGCTTCGTCCTCGACCGGACCGCATCACCATCGTCGTCTTCGACCTCGACCACAGCAAGGTACGAACCCTAACTGCTCTTCTTTGGTTGGATTGATGTGGGGTTAGCGCAAGGTCGAATCCCGCAGTACGAACCCTAACTGCTCTTCTTTGTTAAACCATTCTTGGTTGTCAACTGTTATTATGTAGTTCTTGGTACATTTCCCCTCCCATTATTTGAGTAATATGGGTAATTTGTGGGTGTACATGTCGTTGGGAAAAACAAAGCCCTATGAATTGCTTGTTAATGGGATAATAGTGGCTAATGAGTGATAGGTAGCAAGATGGATGGATTTCTTTTTCTTGGTTTTCACATAGTAGATCTTGAAGAGTGAGGAATTAGATTCAGAGCATCGCTGGAGATCCTCTTATTTATTGTCTTTGCCCTTTGAGAGGCTCATCCTCATCGATGGCGCCATTTGTTCTTGTTCTTGGAGAACGAATGTCTTACTTACCTCTGGAATTGATTTGGGGGATTTGAGAGAGTAAAAGAATATAGCAGAAATATTCAATAATTTGCAGAAAATTGTAAGAGACATAAGACAGTATTCACTCAGGAGTAATTGTTAAGTTCATACTATCTCTGTTTTTGCATTGTTCAACATACTACCTCATCAGTTATTTTGGTTGATCAAGAAATTAAGAGTGTGCATACGGACTGAGTAAAAATACTGAAAAATAGCTTTTGATGCAACAAATCAGAGTTTTTGTCTATGTAGGGGTAAATTTTCCAGATTGACAACGAATATAACTATTACTGCTGAAAGTACATAGGGACAATTTAACATTGTGTAAACATTTGCCTGAATCATTTGGGTTTTACTTAGAACAAGAACACTGAAAAATCCTGCACATCATGTTTTGTAGTTTTATAGCTTGTTAAACTCTCTTTGTGTTGAATTTTCTCACTGGATCTCAGAGAAGGGTGATCCATAGCCACATTACTCTGGTCAAATTTTTCACAGCTAGATGGTGGCTTCTGAGCCAATGTTGTCTGCCTCTTTGACACTTTGTTGGTTTGAGTTGGTTGGCACTTTGACAAAAGTAATGCCTGAGATGGATTGTTATTGCAGGGTTCTTCCTGATGCTTCTGATGACTGAATATGCTATTTCAAGAAACTGTAAATGACTGAATGTGCTATTTCAATGATTTGATGATGCATTTTGTTCATCACAACTATATAGGTTGGTGGCTAGCATCAAAACTCTAGCTCACAGTACAATAGCAGCACATGATATCAATATCTCATTAGCTTAGTAACTGATCAATTTGTTCAAGTCAGGACTCAGGATATTTTTATGGCTTTAGTTGAGTCAATTTAACATTGTGTAAACATTTGCCTGAATCATTTGGGTTTTACTTAGGACAAGAACACTGAAAAATCCTGCACATCTTGTTTTGTAGTTTTATAGCTTGTTAAACTCTCTTTGTGTTGAATTTTCTCACTGGATCTCAGAGAGGGTGATCCATAGCCACATTACTCTGGTCAAATTTTTCACAGCTAGATGGTGGCTTCTGAGCCAATGTTGTCTGCCTCTTTGACACTTTGTTGGTTTGAGTTGGTTGGCACTTTGACAAAAGTAATGCCTGAGATGGATTGTTATTGCAGAGGTTCTTCCTGATGCTTCTGATGACTGAATATGCTATTTCAAGAAACTGTAAATGATTGAATGTGCTATTTCAATGATTTGATGATGCATTTTGTTCATATTGTAGTTTGTGTGGTTGTACAGATTATGCAAGCTAAAACTCCTGTTGTTGCTTTTGATTTGTGAGATTCCGTGCTCAAGTTGGAGAGAACACCTTTACAATTTCAATTTTAAGTTCTTTTTGTCTTATAATAGGAACAAATGTTTCAATCCAATAGTTTTAATCTATAGCTATACATGTAGATGGACAAGGATCAGGAGAAATTGAGTAAAGGCTTGGCATGGGCAGTAAAACAAATAGAGTGCATCGCATCTGACCTTAACAAAATTGCAAAACACAATTTTAGTCCTAACACATGTCAATGTGTCAACGAACTCAATAGCTTTGTGATTGACATTAAAGCTATGGCTCGCAGCCTAGAGCAAGTTGCCATACAGTCACATGAACTGATGCAAAGAGATGAAGTAGAGCTTACAGAGGATGTAGACCCTGAGTTGTGTCTTCCCTACGACTACCAGAGCGATGACGAGGGTAAACGTGATGACAGCAATATCGTGAAGATGAGGGTATTAATATTGATAGTGATGATTCCGGAAAGTTCTAGTCTTGTATTAATGTTAAGACTTGTTAAGATATTGTAATGTTGTTAAGACTTGTTAAGATATTGTAATGATGTTTCTTAACTTGAGAAATTTTGTTGTTGTCAAAATAGAAATTATGGATGGCTTCTATATGAACCTGTTGAGTGAGGGAGGGGATGCACTCCGTGATTGGGATGGTTCTGAACCTTCTCCGCAGGAAAGTCCAATTGGTTCACAACCATCTCCAATGCATACGGATAGTCCCCAAATAAGACCAAACAATAGAAGATCAAAAAATTTCTCTGAGAAAGAAGACAATTAGTTGGTCTCCACATGGCTTAATGTTAGTATTGATGCAATACAAGGGAACCAACAATCACGTGCCACTTATTGGAGAAGAATACATGACTACTTCCACGAGAACAAGACTTTCAACTCAGATCGCTCACAAGCTTCGCTTACACATCAATGGTCTTTTATTCAAGAAGCAGTGAACAAGTTTTATGGGTGTCATGATCGGATTGAGTGTCGAAATTAAAGCGGGTTAACTGAGTAGGACAAGATTAGTCCATAATCTATGTACCTTTCCTATTTGTAGATGGTTTGCTCATATTGTTGTTTCTATGGTTGTACAGATTATGCAAGTTAAAACTTTGTATCAGGAGGGAGAAGGGCGATCGTTTGTATTCTTGCATTGCTGGGATGTTTTGCAATACCATCCTAAGTATGTACTCGGTTATTTCAGAAGAAGCAAAAAACATCAAATAGTGCAAGTCCGGGATCTTCCAGTCCTGTTAGCTCCAATGCAATTCATCTTGATGAGGACCATCCTAGTGCAGAAAATGATCACTTAAGTAGACCAATTAGACATAAGACGGCAAAAGAACGATTACGTTGAGGTAAAGAAGTTGCTCCAACAGCAAATCTTTACATGGAAGCATTAGAAAATTTTAGAAAGGAAAAGAGGGAACTTGAGATTATAAAAGAGAGGAAGAAAGATGAGCGATATGAACAACTGTATGCACAAGAACAAGTGAGGATAGAGCAAGAAAAAGTAAAAATTGAGCAAGAAAAAGAGAAGATTGAGCAAGAAAAAGAAAGGCTTGAATTCAAGAAAAATGAACTTAAATTCAAGAAAATGGTAAAGGAGGAGAGAATTATGAGCATTGATCTAAGTCGCTGCACCGAGACACAAAAACTACTACGAGCTTGCAGAGCGACATAATAGCTAGAAGATGTAATAGGTCAGGTTGAACCAAGGTTGTTTCTTTTGCTTCCGGTCATTCAGCTTGTCCCTCAGTCCTTAGGTTATGGACTACATATTTTTGGGATGACATTAATATTTTACTTGTTCTTCTCATTTTGTGCTGTGAAAGTTAGAGGGACAAGCAAGTTGTACA
Source organism: Guadua angustifolia (assembly GCA_036346375.1). Classification (NCBI taxonomy): domain Eukaryota; kingdom Viridiplantae; phylum Streptophyta; class Magnoliopsida; order Poales; family Poaceae; genus Guadua; species Guadua angustifolia. Next base: position 21,499,621 of record CM070503.1, on the reverse strand, counting down.
CAAAGTAGATTGCAATGCAATGTTGGTTGATGGTTGATTGCTAAATCACAGCATTCTAGTTTCAAATTTTAAATTTTCATATTTAAAATGTTTTTATCTTGTCTTAGTTTTACATAGTTTTTCATTGTAGTGTTTTGCATCTTTAGATGTACATAGGCAAAATATAGTGCGGTCAACACTCCAAGGTTTTGCAACAGATGAATGACTAAATACAATACATAGATTCACATTACAATACATAGATTCATATTACAATACATAGAAAATATAAATAGTACATTACAATACATAGAAAATATAAATTAATACATAAGAAACACTACTGAATTACACCCCTCCATAACGCTACCATAAGTGCTCCACTAGATCGTCTTGAAGCTGGTGGTGAGTTTCCCTATTCCAAATAGAATGATGAGTTTGAATAAACTCAAAGAGTTCAGGTGTATGCTCGTGTGACACTAAAACTATTTCTCCCATTCCTTCGTAATTGTAGTCAAGTGGTCTTCCGTCCTGCTCATCTTCAACTATCATGTTATGCATGATGACACAAGCTGTTATGATATCTCTTAGTGTTTGTTGATCCCAGAAACGTGCTGGTCCTCGAACAATTGCAAACCGAGATTGCAGAACTCCAAAGGCTCGTTCCACGTCCTTCCTAGCTGCCTCTTGAGCTTGGGAGAAATATTTCTTCTTATTCCTGTGAGGAGTTGGTATTGTCTTCACAAATGTTGCCCATGCAGGATATATCCCATCTGCAAGATAGTACCCCATTATGTAATTGTAACCGTTGATAGTATAATTCACTTCCGGCGCTTGTCCTTCTGCTAGCTTTGCGAAGAGAGGGGAACGGTGAAGAATATTAATATCATTGTGAGATCCTGGTAAACCAAAAAAGGCATGCCAAATCCATAGATCTTGTGAAGCAACGACTTCTAGAATTATTGTTGGCTTGTATACATGCCTAGTATACAAGCCTTGCCATGCTGTAGGACAATGTTTCCACCTCCAGTGCATGCAATCTATGCTTTCTAGCATTCCAGAAAACCTCTTTCCTCACCGATTGCAAGTAATCTAGCAATATCATTCTCATTTGGAGATCTCAAGTACTCATCTCCAAAGTGGACAATAATAGCTCAAACAAACCTTTTAAGACTTTCTATGGCAGAACTTTCTGCAATCCGTAGACAATCATCAATAGCATCTGCTGATACTCCATAAGCTATCATCCAGAATGCTGCTATTACCTTCTGTAAAAAAGATAACCCGATAGTTCCAGCACAATTCCTTTTTTGAACAAAATAGTCATCATGGGCTTCTATAGCATGCAATATGCGAAGAAATAGAGAACGACTCATTCTAAACCTGCGCCGAAAAGAAGAATGAGCCATAGACAAGATGATCAATAAAAAATACAAAGAAATAAAATATTTCTCATCATAAACCTGCGGCGAAAGAAGGTTGGGCCGTAAACCAGAGGATCAGCAAAATAGTCTCGGTATAGCCTGGCATGCCCTTCCTCTCTATTGTGATGTACGTATTGATGACCAACAATAGAACCCTCATGACGTCGAGCATTCACACACTCATCTTGTTGCTGTGCTAGGTATGCTACTGTAAGAAGAGATTCATCGTCGTCATCCGACGATGAGTCTTCTGAGAGGAAATGCTGAACTAAATTCTGACGACTCATTGAGATGTACTAGATAGTGAACATTTAGAAATAGGCAAGGTTTGGAAGTGCAAATGGCTATGTATATATAGCCTAAAAATATAGTCGTTACAATATAGCCGTTACTCTCACCGTTAGAACAAATTTCAAATTTTAAATTCTCGCAATTAAAAATAGCCGGTCAAATTTTTTCCGCTAAAAATAAACGTGGCTCATATGGCGGTTATGAAATATCATTATAATATAGGAGTAAGAAAATAAAGAGTGAGATTTGGGGAATGCTGTTGGAGAGGAAAGAGATATAGGGAAGGAATTTTTTAAAGAATTTTGTATATAGGGATATAGGGAATGCTGTTGGAGATGGCCTAACCCATCGCGATAACATATAGTGTATAAATGCCCGCTACTTGTTTTATAAGGTCCTTCATGTTGAACATTTTCAGTGCAGAAATTTCACAATACATAGTTTAATTTCAGCAAAAATTAGAAAAAAAACAAACATGTGCTAAACTGGCCTTAGTTCGAGATTTTTTTTCAGTAAGTTGCATTTAACAACAGGTAAATTGTCTTGAATTTAATAAAACATTATGTTTTGACTAAGGAAAAAGTTTATCTGCGGTCCTCAACTCTTCTGAGGTCTAATTTTCATCCTTTATCGTTGATACCATTTAGAATCCTTCCCTCAGCTGTCAAAATCATGCAAATCTTGTTCCTAGATAGAAATCACGGGTGATTTTCACCACATCGTTACCACATCATCATCTCGACTCCGCATGTCAGCTCTACCTCCTTTTCCTCATCTCTTTCCTCTTCTTTTCTCCTTTCCTTCTTCTCATTTCCATTTTTTTCTTTGTATTCTCTTCTCGCGATAGGTCAATGTGGCAACCAGTGTGGGGCCAAGTGAAGATGTAGCAACCAATCCCGCAAAAATCGCCTATGATACCCATCTAGGGATGTGATTTGTATGGTTTGCCGGTTAGAGGATGTGCTCTAAGCGGCATTAGAGATGAGGGATCAAATTAGACGAAAGTTCACGTCACATTGTCATACATTTCCTTAGGCTACTTAGTAGCACGGTCGTGGTTGAACTCATCCTATTTGATGTTGAGAACCGATCCTACAATAGGCTACTTACCGGCACGGTTGTGGTCCAACAACTCCTCTTTGATGTTGGGAAACGATCCTGCAACGTGTTGGGCATGATCCAGCAAGTTCTTTGTAATTTACTAATTTAAACACAGTATGACGTGACCAACTATCTTGTACCCAGCTTCAAAAAGAAAATTTTATCCCCGTACCCCTTACAATAGTGGAGATAATTATTGTCTGTAAAACCTATCCACGTTATCCAGAGGCAGCACAACTGATAATCTCTATAACGCTTCTCTCTAGCTTGGCTCTGGCACTAACCTTGTACACTCCACGTCACCTTTTTTATCTAATTTTTATCCTGTCTCCTTCACATTCTTCTCATCTAAATGTCAGACATTCTCCAATAAGATGCAATTTTTAATTGTATATATCAACCATGTAATTATGCCCAAGCCATCACTTGCACAAGAGATAGCTCAGTTGTCTATGCTCCTCACCCCTCCATATAATCCATCCAGGCAGCTAGCTAATATCACACTATTGTACATGTGCTAAGAACTGGAAACGTGCTTTGCAAGACGTAAAACATGCCCTTACTACAACAAATAATTTGCACACTGAACGTACAATGGCACCCCGCTACAACGTAGAGACAATCATCTCAAATGTATACCTTTCACCTTGACAATCAACTGCATGCAGCCTACCCCAATTTCTGAGGCTTAGCAAGGAAACGAGGGAAAAATTTGTCATCCTTTAGAATTGTCACTAACAAGGCCAGCTACTTTTCATATACACAAGCAGCAATTAGACTGAATTGGTCGATCAAATGTTGGATTCCGTCTAAGTCGTATAATGATGCCTGTCACCTTGGGCCGGACAGTTCCACCGCGCGGAGGTTATACGTGGAGTCGACAATCCAGTCGTTGCGGAGAGGAGCCGACTCGGCCTCCTGCCTTACCACCTCCACCTTCTGCCATTCCTCCCATCTCTCGGCTAGGCCGTCACCTTCGAGCATCCTTACCACCTCAGACATCTTGGGACGGTCCATCGGGGAGCCCTGTGTGCAGAGCAGCGCCACCTGGATCAGCGACTCCACCTCGGCCTCTTCGTAGTTGCTCTGCAGGTCCGGGTCCACCAGCATCTCCACCCTTTTCTCCTTCAGCAATCCTTTCACCTGTCGAATAGGCAGTTGAATTATTCATTTAGCTAGTTGTTTTGTGCATTGAGCAGAGTCGGTTTATTTCGTTGTTCTGATGATTCACATACTTTTTATAATGCAACAAGCATATGATAGAAATGGTTGTCTCTAGCATATTCTATACATAATCGGTGTCCCTTGGAGGGGTGAACTGCCAGCTTGTCACTCACCAATGTATGCCCTCTATATAACAAGTGAATGGGACTAAGGACAGTTCATGATTACAGGGGCTTTTGTGCCAATCATTAAAAAAATTGTTCTCTTAAAATGGAAACCATAGACAGCAAGGCAGTATGATCATAAGAAAAGCATTAGCTATAGTGTGATGATAATTTATGCTCACTCTTGAGAAGAAAAAGTATTTACCCAGTCAAGCAGCATAACATCGTCATCATTTGCAAGACGAGCAAGATCAAATGCCCTTTGTCCGGTAATAAGCTCCAGAAGCATGATCCCGTAGCCAAAAACATCAGTCTTCTCAGAGGACTTTCCAGTGGAAAGGTACTCAGGAGCAATGTGTCCAATTGTTCCACGGACAGCGGTTGTTACATGAGTGTCCTTGTAATCCATGAGTTTGGCAAGCCCAAAATCACCCACAACTGCCTCGAAGTCCTCGTCCAAAAGAATATTTGCAGCTTTCACATCACGATGGATGATCTTGGGATCACAGTGATCGTGCAAGTAAGAGAGTCCCCTTGCAGATCCAAGTGCAATCCGTCTTCTTGTATCCCAATCAAGACATGGTTCAGATGGCTGGCGCTCTAGCACCAATGAAAACAGAAACACCTCAGCATATCCTCACAGCAGAAAAGGTAATATTTAAATTGTTTCATTGACTGTGGCAATCATATTTGGAATACATTGATTATAAGAAAGAATTAAGTACCTCGCAAGCGTGAATGAACACTCCCGTTAGCCATATATGGATAGACTAGTAGTCGTTCAGTAGGTGTCATGCAGAAACCACGAAGCCGGAGAAGGTTCCTGTGCACCGCCATGCTAATCATCTCAACCTCTGTTTGAAATTGAAGCTCGCCACCAGGTGTACGCTCCTCTTTTAGCCTTTTCACTGCTACCAATGAGCCATCTGCAAGCCTCCCCTTGTACACTTTTCCAAAACCACCTCTTCCTAAAATGTTCTTATTGTTAAAGTTGTCAGTTGCAACTTGAAGCTCCCGCAATGAGAACTTCTTAAGCTGACCAAGATGAACTTCAGGATCCTCCTCAGCTGAAGAAAAATGGTGCAACATATGAGCAAAACGGGTAGCATGAATAATATTAAAACACTATTAGTATATGAAACAGACCAGGCACGTCGAAGAAATGCTCTTCAGGTTTACGACGGCGGTACAATGCAAATGCAATTGCAGGAACAGCAAACACCAGTGCAGCACCAGCAGCAACACCACCAGCAATAGCTCCAGTGCTAGAGGCACCTAATGAAAGAGAGAGTTAATCGAGCAAGCACATGTCACCCAGAATGCTAGATTTTTCTACTGTACTAATAAGACATCAAATTCAAGTAGATTCAGAAAATCACCTGCTAATTGAGCTGGTGGCGTTGGAGGACTGAATGGAGGAGGTGGGGCAAAAGGAGGATCCCCAGGGCAGGGCTTTGTAGTACCAGGACCACAGAGAAGTGGATTGTTGGCGAAACTGTGACAATTAAGTAGGATTAATCATCCAAACTGAAGATGCAGTTATGCTAAGCATCATTAGATTTTGAGTTTATGCAGGTACAAGACCTTATAGGGGTGAAGAGTGAAAAGGAGCCGGTCGATGGAACTGTTCCTTTGAGGTTGTTGTTTGAGAGATCCCTGCATTATTTAAAGTGTTATATATTCATCCCAACACACAATGAAATCATCCAGGGGAGCTACAAATGAGTACGACATGCCACTTACAGTACTTGGAGAGTAGTGATATTGGTCAAGGATTCAGGGATTTGACCTGACAGGCTGTTGTTGTTAAGACGGCTATCCTTCCAAGTAGGCATAGAAACAAAGAAATGTTAGTGTCTAAATATATAAGGGATAAATGATGCAACAAAAAACAGCAAAACCGAATGGTATGACTGCCATTCAATCTAGAATAGGGTAGTCAAAATAGAAACAAAAAATAAAAGAAAGAAAAGAGTAACAACCACCAAAAATCCTTTGATGAGAAAACAAAGCAACAAAAAAAAAAACAAGCTTCACACAAATCAATGCATGCACCATGGCATGTACATCTTATGTTTTTCTACAAGAATATCTCTTTCCATTCTTGACAAAGAGATTCCAAACCTCATTCTCCAAAAAGGAGAAAGATCACAAGCCTAAAACAAGAGTCAGAAGTACAGATCAACAAAAAAGAATCTAAGCAACACCAAATATGCAACAAACAGATGTGGTAATATACGAAAGGAGTGTTCTTACAGGAAGCGAAGCTTCAAAAGATTCCCCAAGCTGTCAGGAATAAAGCCAGTGAAGATGTTCTGATATAGATCCAAACTGACCAGATTAGTTAGGTTGCCCAGTTCAGGGGGTATTGTCCCACTTATGTTGTTGCTGTAAAGCTCCCTATTACAAAGGGAATACAAATCAGTTGGCAGATGTAAAGAAACATATTACAAAATGAGAAAATCTATGCTATATAACTAACAAACAGAAGCAGGCACAAAATATAAAGCAAAATGTGGCATGGTTGCAGGATATGGCATCTTTGAACTGTCATGCACCTAGGTGTATGAATATAAAAGGTCAAACATTTATCATAGTCACTGCAAATGTGGAACCAAATCCAGAAACATTGAGCACATACGATGCAGAGTTTCTGGAAATCAAACCAAAACAAATGAAGGAAGATTCATTTCAAGGTTAAGTTCATTTCTGCTGTGCACAAGCATCATATCTGTATGGCAAGACAGCAACTCTATCCGATACATTTAGGGAACGTATCACTTAGGCCACCTCCATCCAAGACGCTAGTAGGGGTGCAATCCAGGTGGAGAGGGGAGCTTAGCGATGGAGGGAGGGGCATCATCCGGAAGGTCTGGGCGCGAGTCACTACCGCTCGCGACTCGTGCAAAGGAAAAAGGTGAACATGCACACATGCTAGGAGGATCAAAAGGGCAAGTTAGTACATATATTATCCCAAAGCATTTAAATAGTGGGTGAGTCCCTCAGAGTAAAACAGATGGTAAGGGTTAGAGTAAATAAAAAGATATAGATGTCATATGATGTGGCTAGCCTTCAGCATATTTCTGGATGCTAAGGTATGGAGATGCCCTTATACTGAAGTTGCATGTAAGATGTATTATTAACTGCTAGTGTACAACTTGAAACAATTAGCAAAAACTAGGACGTCCAGAACTTACAAATATTGGAGATTTTTCAGCTGCCCAAGCTGTGGCACCAATACACCGGATAATTGTGCATTTCCAAGATCACTGAAAAAGAGCAAAAAAATGTATAATCAAAATGAGAACATCTTTTAACCCATTGGAATGAATAAATGAGAGCTTTTTCATCAACTTACACTCTGATTACACTGTTATCACTGTTACAAGTAACATGGAACCATGTACAAGGATTAACAAGAGTGGAATCCCAACTCTGCAAAACGTTGTTAGTATCCTTCAAGCTTTGTCGTAGGCTAAACAAAGCATCACCTATGGGCAAAAGGTAACATTAGCATCGGCAGGCATATCGAAATTTACTATGAATACATACTTAGTAGCAATAACTGTAGGCAAAAGTTTTACAAAGAAACAGGTATCCTGGGCAAAAACTATGTAATTGAAGTTTCCTAAACAGCAAAAATATTAGCTGTTGCAAGTGGCTCGTCAATGGTTAGGATCTGGTATTCTATTTATGGAAGAGCAAGGGGACACATCCTTACAATGTTCTGACGCCAACACAGAACAAATCAAATTATCTCACCGCAAATTCAAAATACTAAAATAGCAAGTCTTCATAAAACGCCTTTCTTTTAATTTGAAGTCCAGAAGGAACTAAATTTCTATCTTTAACCAAACAAACGAAACAAACGTGTGGCCCTTTACTACAAAATTATTGAAAAGGGGCTCCATCATGAACTGAACGCCCAAACAATAGAAAGTAGTAAGTATATAACATAGAAGAACAGTTATAACGAACACAAAATTTCCTTCATAACAATTCCATTATTTGTCCACTCAAAGCCACTAAACACAACTACATCGTTCCATTGAAACTTATTTAAAAAGAGTAAAAAAAAAACAAGAAACACACGGACAGATACTAAGCAGCATATATAAAGCACTTACAAAATAAAACAATCAAATTAAACAAAAAGAATCATGAGCTCAGTTATTCCATCCCTCTACAGGGTCCAAACCTCAAATTTCTCAACTCAAAGTCGCTAACAAATGCAATATGAAACCACTAACCATTCATCAACCAAGCAACCACCATCGCCACATCAAAACAAACCAAATAGAACAGCGCAACGGCTATGTACCAGATCAGCCCAACTTACCCTCGGTGTTGGCGACGACCCGTCCCACCCCCACCACCACCACCAACACCACCGCCCACCACCTCCCGGCCAGCGCCACCGCCATTCCTACTCAAACGCCAAGTGGGCCCCACCTCACCGACGCATGGGCGGGCCCAATCGTCCCTCCCCCGAGCTGTACGGCTCGGCCCGATCTGCTGCGCAGCCGCCTCCCCGTCGAGAACTTGGCCGCTTCCTCTCTCTCTCCAGTCTCCCTCCAATGGAAGCGAGATATTTTTTTGTGCAAAAAACAAGGAGAGGAATGGATGCGATATAATTTTCTGTTTGAAGAGCGTGTGCGTATATTCCGACCTAAATTGTTCGACTGAGCGGCGGGGCCATCGCCTTTGCACGGGGAGGAGGAAGGCTACCGCGTACCGATTCGAACCTTCACTGACATGTGGGCCGAGTAAACATAAGGCCCACATGGAAGTGAGTAGGTGTTGGTGCGAAAAGGGTATGTATGACTTGATGGGGTTGGGGGAGGAATCTGGGGAGGACGATGAGCAGGAGGGGTCGCGGCGGCATCTGCTGACGTGACGGCGTTGGGGCGTCGGGGATCTCGTGGACGTGGTCCTCGTACGCCTGGTCTTGTCACAACTTACCATCACTGTTTTACGATACTCCGTCCACGACTCGTTTTAGGTTAAGTGCAGTTAAAGTTATATAAATTTTAGTTATTAATATTTTCGAGTGTTCAAAATTAATAAATGAAAATGATACATATAGATTTGTTTTTAAAAAATAAGTTTATAATATTATAACTTTAAAAAGTTTTATAGACATGCTAGAGTAGAAATGAGTAGTTAAAGTTGTACTCCGTGGATCGTGTCGACGTGCAAAAGCTACTTTTGTAACCTGAGAGAGTGGTACTACACCATCGGTTGAGTAGCCACATGTTTTATATCTTCTCTTTGTTAGCCTTAACTCAGTAGCTGAGCTAATTGCGAATTTGCCCGATTTTGAATTCAAGCAAAGGATCACAATACTGAATAAGCATGGCTTGTTCTTGTACAGGCCTATTTATGTTGGCAGTATTTAGCATGCTTTATTTTCATGTATTCTCATTAAAAAAAAAAGAAACAAGTGCGTTGTGCATAAAAAGTGGCATGCCCTAGAAAAGCACAGAGCTTCACATGAGCCTATTGCATAGCTAGGAATCAAGCATGTGAAACGCCCTAACTTGGGTAGCTCGAGTGTGCCCCTCGTCAACGCTCCACTTTCTATTAAGTTATTCCCTATTTAGAACGTAGGATGCTAAACAATTTTTGAATGATTCATTCTGTTTCGTATGATATTCATATAAAGATTCTTACAAAAATTCCACCTTTGGACTTTGGAAGATCGAAATTCCCAAGTGAACAAAGTCTGTTGACATGTTGATCAATAGTGTAGAGTGTTAGTCTAGGAAAACCCATGGTTAGCCGAGTACGTTCTCAATTCCGATAGGAATTGCATTGTTGTCTATGCAATTCATGCCTTTAGGATAAGCTGTTAGGATTAGGGATGAAAATAGGTTGGATACAGAACAGATCACATGACAAATATGTGACGGTTTCGGATTAAGAACAGATAAAGATATATAGATAATGCATGCATAAATAGATGCCATAGCAACAAAACTAATTAAGCATTATGCATAATATCAACTTTGATCTGGCTCTATATGCTTACAACCTTAATATAACAACAATATCAACAACACTAAAATAATAACCGATAAGAGCTAGCACTTTCAGCCAAAATAGCGAAACTGCAATATATCTCCTTCAGAGTTTAGCTCACACAAGCAAACCACATATGTTTGTCCTACGGTTTCTAAATGCATCGCTGGCATCTGAACCTTATTGAAGTCTACTAATGATACTAAACATAACCCTATGTGCAACAGGTGGAAAACTCACACACAACACTAAAAATGTAATCTTTTAATTATTAACCCTATATGCAACAGGTGGAAAACTCACACACACAACACTAAAAATGCAATCTTTTGATTATTTTAATCTCTATAATAACCTATCAGTTCAATGAACAAGGTAAAGCAAAGTAAAAGGCTCATTTAATATAGAACTTCAGTCTGTTCTACTAGCAAAACTAACAGTATGTGCAATATACTCTTTTCTTGAAAAATATCACCGCCGTTCTGGCGAGTGCAGATTCTCGTGCACGTGGACCTCACAGCATGCAGGCCCCACGTGCGAGGCAGCAGCTCTCTCCGTAATGGCGAGAGGATACCGTCCCCTTTCTTCATATTTTTTCTATTGGGTTTTGAGTGAAGTTTTTAACGAGACATATGCATTACACGGCATTCACCTAAGGGGAATGTTAAGATATAAATTGATTTGAGTCCATATTTGGTTGGACACTATCTCTATGTGGGTAAATCTAAATCTATTTTTTATTGTGTTTTACTATATATTTGTCACCCCTTATATGAGAGAACCAATCTAATAAAGAGAGAGCTTTATCCTCTATTTAGTGTATGCTTTCTAATTTATTCTGTAATCTCGTTGATTACTGTTGATTGATAGGAGGCGAGCGATTGTGTTTTACAACAAGAAGGTCGTTTGGGGTGAACCCGAGATACCAGTATTCGGGGGGGCGCACGGCGCAGTACGGCAAGTCCAGGGAGCAGTTCTCCACTACTGCGCCCTGGCCCCACGCCCGCGTAAGGCCAGCCCCCGTGGCACAGACCAGTGAGCCGGGTCTACCCCCGCGGGGCAGAAGGCCAGCGCTGTTACGGACCCACTTGTCCCCCCGTCGCTCCAGGGCTTCCAACGAATGGGAGACCGCCACGCAGGAGGGTGAGACGGGTGCGGTGCGCCGTTCTTGGCACATACGTGTGGTCTGTCCGCGTGTACTGTTCTTCCCCGGTGGGCCCCGCGGCTGCAAGCTGGGCCTGGTCAAAAGTTTGACTGTGACGGTCTACTCAGTCAGTGAGTCTGGATGGATGCTACTAGTAACGATGTGCTAATGGTTGAATTGACTGCAATGCAATGCACTCGATCGTCAGTTAGCATGGTTTTCATAAGACTTGTATAATATATTTCTAGTGCATAGTAATATATTCATTTAATGTATCTGGATGCATCATAACGATGGGCTATTTTTGACTGATGCAATGCACTCGATCGTCAGAGCAGTTAATAAGAGAGAATATATTTCTAGGCATGTAACATATTCAGGCGGTCCCCATACCCATGGTTTTGATGTGGTAAGAGAGTTAAGAGGAGAGAAGCAATAAACCAATGATAGTTTCAACCCATGGTTTATAGCGATGGTGTAGAGAGAGAACAATAAACCAATGCATAGTTTCTCAACCCATGGTTTTATAAGTAGTGTCTAGAGGAGAGAGAGAGAGCAATAAACCAATGTATGCACCACAAACACAACTTGGTTAGCGCGCAGAAACGTCCAACCTCGATTTTGCTCGTTTCTTGCGTCTTGGTGCTCGTGCCGACCCAGTTTCTTACATAAGACACGGTTTCTTTGTTTTTCCTTCTCTCCCTTCCTTAATTCCTATGCCACATCAGATTTTTGCTTAGTTGGCAGCGTAATTAATTCTATGGACACCAGCTGAGGTGGAGGTTGGGGCGCCTCGAGAGCAAGACTAATAATATAATAGCCAATGGGCTTTATGTTATTGACATATCATCTATAGCCAATCTAATAGCCACTTATATAATAGTTGGCTATACATACACATCGAGCATTAATACGACCCACCTTTCATCTTCTCATTCTCTCACCAATCTTCTTGGAGCCGTCTTTGCGGCAATTATTAGTCTGCTGACACTTCTCTCTCTCCCCTCCTCTTTCCTCCAACTCAACTCAAATCTGACGTGGCGACTCCTATAGCCCGCTTACGTAACCTTATTATACTTGCTCTGAGGAAGATACCACTTAGGCACAAAATCATAGACATTGAAACTTGAATCATCTAAGTGGCCCACAATTCATACTCTCATACACATCTAGCATTTAATTATCTTGTGGGGATTAAGAAACAATCCATGATACCATGTATTGAGATAGTTATATCTTCTATAATATCATATGACATGGTAGTTTTGGATATTGTGATAAGATACAATGCATTGTGAATAGCCTAAGATGTAGGGTGGAAAAAAAGTAAGATACAGGGCAAATGATTGCACGATGCAAGACGCTTTTATACGATGTCTAAAGTGAGAATATACGCACTTCAACAAAAACCTGCGGTACAAACCCTGTTGTGTTTCCTATTAGTTACAAGAAGTTATACGCATAAGCACTTGTGCCTACTCAAGTATTGGTGGCATAAAATTAGCACGTTTATATGTCATTTATGTCGATGCACAAGACTCAGGGCTTTCTAATAAAGAGGATAATAACACACTCAAGATACTTTATTGCTATGAATAATGAAGTTGCAAGAAATGTAGAAAAGAATATTGGTCGTCCTTCGAGGCAAACGTACGACGTGCCCTAATTTATAGAGGCAAATAAAAATTTCTACAAAAATGTCCCTGCATGATGTTTTTGTTGTAGCGAGTCGTTAACTCTCATGTATTCAAATCAAATTTGATAAACCTTCACTTTTCGATCAATTTATGCATATATTCACTGGTCGGGAAGGTTGATTATTACCCATTACTGGTCATCAATGGGTGTAATTAGACGGCGATCAATTATATTAAATAAAGCGTATCTCTTTCTCTGTCTGGTTAGAAGCCTAACTAGGTTTAATGGGGCCTATTAGGTGGGTCTTGGCTGAATGTACTTAATTAAATGAGATTATATTGTGACTTCTATTAACTGAAAATGTTGATCTAGTCGAGGATCTTCGTCACTGCGTGCATTTTCTTTTGCTGTACACCTCTTGAAACACCTGCATGGTATAACTGGTGATTTAAAGTTTATAAAAACTGGCCCGCCGCATAAGGAAAATATTTTTATTTGTTCGATCATAGATAAGAAAAATCTACAGATAAGTTAACCAAAATTTTAGTTGGTAGAATGGAACTTCAACCTAGCCCAACGAAACAACCTAGGCAAGTAGGCATCACATCGGCTAAGCTATCAAACGGCTGGCACCTCTGGATCGTAGTGATAACCGAGGATTTTTCCGTGGCACTGTAACAAAATTCCTGCCTAAGAAATACTGTAATAGCCCAGTCAACGCTCATGCCTTCTCCGAAAATGCCAAACGTGTTGTCGCAATTTGCTAAGTCTTCCCTAATCTTGAGCTTTATGGCACGTTGATGTGACGTGTATACAATTGACTGACAAGTCCCCCAGCAAGGTTTGGACCATAGAAGTGTCGATCATATGGACCTCACAGAATTATCAGCGGCGAGCTCATTTTCTTGACATTTCTGGACATGCACGAGAAGTGGCACAAGTCAGTGTACGTGTAATTCCTTGCTAGTCGTGAGGACCTAACACTTACTATTTACTTACTTTAATTTGTTTGTGAGGACCTAACACTTACTATTTACTTACTTTAATTTGTTTGTGAAGAAGGGAAAAAGACGGTGTTCTGATAAAATTGCTGCATTGGTTAAATGTTTAGGAAGATTATTCGATCATTTTAGTTAAGACGAAACTATCTGTGATTTCCTTCCCCTTAGGAACGAGTTGCGGTAGGGAAAATACTCCTCCAATCACAAATAGTTATCGTTTTGGATATAAGTATAGTCAAATTTTTAAAACTTTGACTGTAAATATATTTTTAAATACTTTAATTGGATACATAAAAATTAAATGTGTAGATTTGTCTCAAAAAGCACTTTTATAATGTTAAAACTGTATTTTAGAGACCGTGTCAATGTCCAATAAAAAGTTATGGCTAGAATAAAGGAAAAATATAATAATATACAAACTAGCAAACATATTTATTACTTGTATATATGCCCATGCTACTTATTGGCTTAGCAACACACGAAGCGGATGTACGTGAATACTTTGAACGCACTGAGCAACACACGAACCGGAGTTACAACCAACATGTAGCTGTGTACAAGCGTAGAATAATGCTACTGTATATGTGTGTGACGTAGAATTTCGTTCCCAGTGTCTTGGTGAGTCACCGTTACATTGGTGAGTGTAGAGTAAAGGTTTGATGTTTGATTTGCCTTGCTTATATGATCAACGAGCTCACCAGCATCAGGCCGCTCGAAGTTAGGATAATAGGATGTGGTTAGAGGCATGAGCGAAGGATTTACAAACGCTAATTCAGGCCTACCAGTTTGGGCTGGCCCGCCCTTAAAGCCCACCGTAAAGTCTGTACTTCCCTTCTTTTTTTTTAGTCTTCTCCCTGTATTTTTACTCCTACTATCAATGGAACACTACCAGTACCAGCTCTCCTGCTGGCCTTATTTAGAAAAAAAAAACTCGGGTAAAATTGCACCAAAGGCCCCTAAGCTTGCACTCGATCGTGTCATTTTGCACTAAATTTGGTTGGAAGTTAAACCTGTAACTTTCTAGCTTTCCTGTTTAGCTAGTCATTTTTGCTGCTGAGATATTTGTTAGTAATGGAATCTCTAGCCTGTAGCTTTTGCAAGCCTCTAAACACGAACATCTTGTATCATTCAGATCCCTGATTAAACATGCAGTTAATTAGTTTACTACCCGGATTCGTCTAATTACCAATATGATTAACGGGAGCAGGTTTAGATGTCAGAAATGATCCGCCATGTGCACGTACCTCTTGCATCTGCTGCGTTTGTCGAGGTTCAGGTCCGCCGGTCGCCGTCGGCGCCCCGCCACGTCCCTGCAGCAACGGAAAATGCGAACACATGCTTGGAGATCACAGCAGCACTCACAACATGCATGGCAGTATAGCACGACACAATCCGGAACCGAAACCGAATGAAGTTGCATATTTGGCTGAGCGGCTTCAAATCAGTAAAGTCACTCACGCCAAACATACTGAAGAACGAGAACGACTCCAAGACGCCACTGAGACAGGAGCAGCGGGACGCATCGTCCATGGTTGCCTTTCTATCCCAACTCTCAACGTTACCCGCCCTCTCCTCTGGCCGACGCCCCGGTGGCCGGCATTATTTTTTGAAGACGGCAGCCGCCCCGGTGGCCGGCATTATATATACAGAATTAGCTGGCTAGCTCCTAATCGCAACTGTTTTTTTTCCCCAAAATGCTGTGACCAATCAGCTACACTACAGCATTGACTCATTGCGAGTACGACGTCACCTTTTTAATTTGCAGAGTTCCGCCATTGACATTTGCCATGTTAGGTATAATCTTGACTTTAGTTAGTTAATCATGAGTTTGTTAATTAGTTACGTCCTGATTGTGTCGTGTGGCACGAAGAGATGGAAATTATTTAGTTGTTGACAGATAAAATTTGTTAGTTCAGCATGTAATCCAGGTTCCTATATGGAGTAAGTTGAAGAAAATAGAAAACGCTGTGGAGTTTCGTGCGGCAAAACAAAAAAACTCCTCGCGTACACACAGCGCCCCTCGCTCGTCACCCTTAGCGGTAGCTCTTTGCCTTGCGTTGTTGTTGCTATCTCATGCAGATGCATTCATGCGGCAGGCATGTCTTTGGTAGTGCAAGCATTGCATCCTGCCACGCGAGTTCGTGACTAGGAGCAGGACCGCAGAGGATCGGCTGGTCGCGCAGTGTCGGCTCGCATGGCCGGTGAACGGGCTCGCCAGCAGGTCGTCTTTTCAGCAGCCACCTTACGTGTTTTGATCCTGATCAAGTTTCAGGAATTGGTATCAGAGTCTAAGTTCTTGATCAGAGTCAGATTTTTGATCTGTTTACCTGAGGCGATGTCAGGTGCGATGGCGAAGGAGAGTTCCGCTGTCTCGCTGCATTATTTGATGCTCATGAAGAGCAATTATGCGGTATGGGAAATCAAGATGAATGTGTGTTTGAAGGCTCAAGGACTGTGGGATGCGATCGTGGACGGCAATGTCGATGAGCGTAAGGATCAGATGGCTTTAGCGGCCATCTATAGAGGCATTCCGGAGGAAACGCTCTTTCTACTGTTCGAAAAGTAGATGGCCAAAGATACGTGGGAGGTGTTGAAGACGATGTATCTTGGCACTGATTGTGTGAAAAAGGCAAAGGCACAGACTCTCAAAGCTGAGTTCGAAGGGCTGCGCATGATGAAAATGGAGTCGGGGCGATAAGATGAAGGAGAGCTATGTGGTAAGAAAATTCCTTCGTACAGTCCTTGACAAGTTCCTACAAATTGTCTCCACCATTGAGCAGTTCGGCAACCTCAAGGTGATGACGATTAAGGAGGTGATCGGTCGCTTGAAGGCACATAAAGAACAAATTAGGGGATCCAACAGCGGTGGAAAAGAACACCTACTCTTGACGAGCGCCAAGTGGGAGGCTTGATCGTCGAGGCGCGATGACGAGGGCTTCTTCGGTGGCTTGAAAGGCGATGGTCGATGAGGCCGCAAGAATCGAAGATTTGACAAGACAAAAGTGAGGTGCTATAATTGTAATGATTATGAGCATTTCGCTTTGGAGTACCACAAGCGGAAGGAGGCGAAAAAAGCGCTCATGCTGAAGTTTAAAGTGACGACGAACCAGCACTACTGTGATGCAGTCTCAAGTAAGAAAGTTGAGTCCAATGTGTTGTAGAAGTGTGTTCGCCGTCCTATGTATAGTCCGTAAAAGTTGACTCGAGCATTGAAAATGTGTGTTCGCCGTCCAAAATTAAATCCGTCGAAGATGAGTGCGGAATGTTGAGGAGATGCGTTCTCCATCCTGTATCTAGTATAAGTTAGGCGAATCATAGCTAAAACCGATTGTCTCAATGAGTAAGAGTCAGTGTATCAAGATTAGGAGGGAAAATATTAGGTATAATCTTGACTTTAGTTAGCTAATCACGAGTTTGTTAATTAGTTATGTCCCGATTGTGTCATGCAGCACGAAGAGATGGAAGTTATTTAGTTATTAGCAGATAAACTTTGTTAGCTCAGCATATAATCCAAGTTTCTATATAAGTTGTAATAAAATAGAGAACGCTGCGGTGTTTCGTGTGGCAAAACAAAACAACTCCTCGCGTACGCACAGTGCCGCCCCTCCCTCGTCGCCCTTAGCAGTAGCTCTTTGCCTTGCGCTGTTGTTGCTATCTCGTGCAGATGCATGCATGCAGGCCTATCTTTGGTAGTGCAAGCATTGCATCGTGCCGCGGGAGTTCGTGATCGGGAGCAGGACCGCAGAGGAACGGCTTGTCGTGCTGTGCCGGCTCGCACGGCCGGTGAACGGGCTCGCCAGCCGGTCTTCTTTCTAGCAGGTGCCTCATGTATTTTGATCCTTTTATCCAGTTCCAACATGCTATTCTCCATTTCGATCACAGCAAATTTGGCAGGAATGTCATGTCATTTGAGAGTAACCCAAATTAACAAGTGTTAAACCGAGGTTCTCTTACCTGCTGCGATGGTAGAGGTCAGAACGGCTTTCGTGGACTTGGCTGCTTCGAGTCTCGATGATATACGTACAAAACGATTCAGGCTAGCTCGTTGTGCTACTTGAGTGGGAGTCATTGCCTCATTGGCTTGGACTAAAATCTACAGTAGCTATCAAAGCCTTGCCCCAACCTAGCGAGCGAAGAATTACCCAAAGGGATTTGATAAATATCAACCGGATGTTTTTTTTATTGAAATCACCCAAATCTAGAACCATTAGGTCATTGTTGAGATTCGGGAGTATCGATTAGATCCGATCCTATGATTTCATCCAACGGCTCAGTGAATTTGGATGTTAGTTAAAATAAAAACATCCGGATGATACCTATACACTCCCCCAAACGAAATTAAGTGAGATATGCAATGGGCAGTTTAACGAATCCTCTGTTGTTTTATCTCTGTGTTCGTTGGATTAGGATTGTGATGGCCGGTGAGCGTAGGCATATGAAGTAACGCGAGTACACAATCCTACTTGCATGCCACCCACTATCTGGATTGATCGTCCGCATACTGTAATAAAAATAATATAGATGCGAGTAGGGGAACCTACGTTCCTAATGGTATGACAGAATATCTCGATTCCGAAGGACCGTTCTGTTTCTGTTTCTTACCATCATAATTGTACAAGTTTGGATTCGTTGCATGCACCGTCACCAACTCCATGTGACTTAGCGATAGTTATAAGGGTCATAAGCAAAATTTGCCAGGTTTGCCACAATCCTCTCATTGGATTCTGCAATAAAACTGATGAACATATAATACCATATGAGCTGTGGTGTGATGTTCAAGTCCAACAGACACACAAAATGCCACTACCTCCAGAAGCCACTGATGCTTTACAAATCCATTACCTAAGATAGATTTCATTTTTGAACGTTGTTCTATATAAACTAACTAGGCCATACACAGAGGATATTGCTAGATATCATAAACATCAAGCCTCCGCCTCTGCCTCGCAAGAATTCAGCGCCGCGTTGTGTGGCGTCTTGCCTCGCTCGATCGGCTCACTCGGCTTGCGTCTCGCCTCGCAAGAATTAAGCGGAGAGCCCGAAGGAACGTTCCCGATGGATGCATGCACGTTAACGACGTTTTTTTTGCTGTTAATCAAGCGCTGCAATCGAACGGACGCCAGCGCGTTGGACAGACGCTACGTCCTTCAGGCGTTGGACGCCCCCCGAAGTCCAGGAAAAATACAACAGCAAGAGTCAAGTGGATACTTTATTACCATTGGAAAAATGTTATGAGTATCGGATGAAAATTATATCGATTCAATGTCTTTTTAGCACACGGGACACCCTATTTACAGATACTAAAGGGTGGTACTTAATTCTAATACAGACATCATTTGTCTTCACATATAAGTCTTCATTGAATCTTAAACCATCTCTTTTTTTATCAACCGTTGTAAGTTGCAAGATACGTCAATAACTATCCTCACGTTAATTATGTGGGAAACTATCTTATCTTTCTGATTAGGGCTTATAAAACAGTATGACTATCATCATCAACTAGAACCGGTCGTCCCTTAGTTTAAACTGGTCATAATTAGCTTGTAACCAGTTTGCTGCTAAAGAGGATAATGCCTCATTTGAATCATGGTTACAGACATAATTGTTAAGTGGGCCTACTTTTTAGAGAAAATTCGACAATCCTAGTTGAGGTGTAGTTGTGATTTTGTGGGCAATTTGGAAAACAAGGAATATGGCTTGTTTTACCAATTGATCCTCTCCTGTAGTTTACACGGTGGGTAACTGGATTGGGTATTGGGCTGGAATGCAGGAGGAAGAGATGCGCGCATAGCAGGGATCCAATGGAGTGCGGCAGGTGGTGGATGAGCTTTCAGCGACAGATATGGTTGGGCCCGGCAATTCTACGCTTGGAAAATGCCTGAGAGGAAGCCTTTAGCAACTTGCCCGACGACGGTTCGTACGGTCTAGTCAATCTGTTCAACTTCACCTAGAGGTGGAATTGAGCCGAGCCGAGCCGAGCCGAGCCGAGCTCATTCGAGCTCGCCGAAAATTGAGCCGAGCCGAGCCCGGAATATGAATTGAGCTACAAATTAAGCTCGGCTCGTTGAGGCTCACGAGCCAAGCCTGTGCGGGCCACCAAAAGTCCAAAACCAATCCACCGATTCAAGTCACTCGACTCCTCCCCCAAACCGGACTGCCCAAAGCCCCAAATCCATCGAAGAGACGAAGAAGAGAGCTAGGGTTTGGGGCTTGGCCATTGCGCCACGACGCCTCCCGACTCGCGACTCTGCCATTGCCGATAGTTATTACCGACAATGAAGAAGAGGGAGTGGGGGAAGGCGGAAGATCTAAGCCTGATGGTAAAGCGTAACACTAGAGAGTTTTTACCTGTGTTCGGCTCTCCAATGGAGATAATACCCTAGTCCTGCTTTCGTTGTTGTTGTGAGTGTATCGGTGTTCTTGATTACAAGAGACTCCTCCCGTTCTATACAGGGTACTCTTTCTCTATATACGCCGGCCGTGGCATCCCGCACGATCGGGAGTTCTTTGGCGCAGCAGTATGGCTGCATGGAAGTGGTTGGAGATAGCAGGGAAGACCGTCCTGTAGCATCCGGCAAAACACAGATTATGCATCTGAGTAGCGCCATTCGTTGCAGAGGTGCAGTTGCCACCCACTGCTCTGGCGCCATGCTCGCTCTTCCTTTCTCGGACGCGTCCCAAGCACCTTCCGAACCCCTGTCTTTTCGGTGGGCTCGGTCCACCTTCATGGGCCGGTCAATTTGGTCCGCCAGCTAGACTCCCGGTCACGCGACTTCCACACCGGCCACCCCGTCGCCTCCCCCACGGCTCCACCCCGTCGACGCCTCGTCACCTCGTCTCCACGGCTCCACCCGTCGCCACCTCCCGGCCCCGCCAAACTTTGCGCCTCCCAGGCCAGCCAAGCTCGCCTCCTCGACCCGCTCCTGCGCCTCCCACGCGCTGCCCATCCTTGACCCTATCGCCACCTCTCCCGGCTCGCCCGACCACCGACGCCTCCTCCAACCCTTCCTCCCCCTGCCGCAGCCTCCCGGTTTCATCGATGCAACAGTTCAGAAGCTCAGATTCGTATTCGATTCGATTTAGAAATATAGTTCGATGTTTTCCGGTTTCGAACAGCAAATACAAAAACGAAAGATGTTTTGTGCATTTAGCCATTTACCTATGACTACGGTAATAGATGCAAGCAAATTTGTCTTTGGTGTAAAACTATTGGATCACTGTTGAGTATCTCATATCGTAAAATCACAGTTATCTCATATCGTGTTCTTGGATTCTGAGAAACTTCATCATGGTTGGGCTTGATGCAATCCTTTTTGTGTTTGATGAAACTTTCCTTGCTATTTTGTCTGTGATATTCCTTGAGCTTTCTTCATGCGTTAGGTGGATCGATCGATTGATAAGCTGACTGGTTTTCCTAGCTAGCTATTACTCGAAAACTATATGATACTCATTCTAATTTTTCTACCTTATAACTTGGCATGAAGTCTTTGTTGCATGCACGAAAGCACAGTTGTGATACCTATGCTTTGAACAGCCTGAAGCATCTGTTATTTGTTTCATAACATCACCACATAAGCAGCTGGCCGGTAACGAGCTTAACGAGCCAACGAACCGCTCGCGGGCCAGCTCGAGCTCGGCTCGTTGGTTGATCGAGCTAAGTAGTAGGCTTGGGCTCGGCTCACTATTGCATCGAGTCAAGCTGAGCCGCACCGAGTCGAGTCAATCTCGAGCCAAGTTGCGAGCCTCGAGCTTAATTTCTAGCCCTAACTTCACTGCTCCTATCTCATCCATTCACTCTGCTTTTCTCCCTCTCCATCTACCTCCAGTGCTCATCTTCCATGTCCTCCCCTCCCACCTCCTGTCCGTTCACGATCTCCTGGTGCCTGGCCGAGGTCGTCCGCGCCGTGGAGATCGACGCCGAGCTCGGCATCGACCGGCGATGACGCTCCTTTTCCGTCAACTTCTGCCGCAACTGGCCCAAGGTTCCGATTCTCTTCACCCCCATCGCCTTTCAGACTACGCAGTTACCTATTAGCTCTCATTTGTTGGTTCAGTTTGTGGCTAATTTGCCTTTTGCTTCACTGTATCGGAGGGAGCTGAATGACTTCATGGCGACTCCTATCAGGGGAACTTTAGCTGTGAGTTCACTACAAGCTTCACTTCACTCAGGTTTAGTTGCTAAATTAGTTGTAGCTCATATTTCATTTTGTTGCAAACATTTTCTCTGATTATTGTATGAGTATCTATAAAATGTTGCAACTATTCTTTATAAATATTAAAGTGTTGTGTTCTTGTAACTTTCTTTTGTGGCAATGTCTAAACCATTTAATTCAGCTACATTCTATACTCATGGTTTCATCTAATTTAGATTTTTTTTCAACATTACCACCATTATTGTGTATTTTGTTGCAAACAGTGATTACAAATATTGCACACATTGTTAAAAAATATTGTGATGATGTGTCCAATATTTTATACAAGTTTCAAGAGTTTTAGGTCAAAATTCATAGAAGTGAAAAGATGTTTTGTACAAGTTTCAACATACTTCAACCAAGTTTCATTATAGTCCAATATACTTCATTCATGTTTTGATTCAAGTTTTCATAAATTTTCATGAAAGTTTATTAGATTCCATGCAAGTTTCATGAAGTTTTGTTTAAAAGTTTCAATCAAGTTTCATTAGGTTTCATGAAGTTTTATTCAGATTTCATAAAAGTTTCTTGCTAATTTGTAAATATTCCTTTTTGCTTCCTCTTCATTATTTAATGTAAGTTTCAATATATTTCCAATACAATTATGTAAGTTTCATGCAAGCTTCATTAGATTTTATGAAGTTCCATTCAAGTTTCACTCTTAATCATGAGACTACTTAATTTGTAACCATTTGGCTATTAAAACTTGAAGATTGTTCGGACATGCATGAATTGTTGCTTACTCTTAATCATGAGACTGCCTAAAACTTAGGAAATGTGCTTAAAGACCTGCTTTGATAGTTGATACCATATTGATTTGGCTATTAAAACTTGAAGTTTGTTCAAACATGCATGAATTATGATTTTGAAACATAAAACCTTGTAGTTTGAACTCAAAACTTATTGAAACTTACTTAAAACACACATAAAACTTGTTGAAACTACTTTACCGAAACTTCTTAAAAAGGTCTTAAAACTTGTATGGAACTTTCCACCAAACACACTAAAACCTTTGTAAAAAATTCACTAAACATGAAACCTTATATTCCAACGGTATAGCCAGGACTAGCAGCACTCTTTTGTTTTTGGTACGGAACCGTGCACGGCTTTGCACTGCTTCGATTCTCCTGTAACGCGCGCTCGTCACGCGGCCGGTGCTTTTGGTTGGTTGTGCTTGTGCCAGGGTTGAGACGCGTCGCGTTGTTCGGCTGGCAGCTCTGCGGAGGTGGTTGCATGGTTGTTCCGAGCCCAGCAAGCAAATTGGTTGTGGATGACGCGAGGTGGGCTGCGGTCCATTGGAGCGCCAGATTTTAACTATGGGCTTTGGCATGTGCGGATACGCGCTGTTCTGGATTGCACTATCTGATTCTGATAGCATCTGGTAATGAGATGAGCTCTGAAACATTCATTCAGGAAAAAGTACCACCGATCTGTGCATTACTTGGCAATGAGATCGTGACGACAGAATCCCGCTAAACCGAAGCCGAAATACGATCGATCGAAACAAAATCGAAAGTAGAAAAAAGTTTAACTCTCTTGAACAGATGCCTCGACCTGAAAATGCTCGCTTCCTGCATGTATATTCTGAGTTTGTGATGTTGATGCTTTTTTTTAAAAAATGTCAAGTTGCATCAATAATTATTAAAAGCTGGATTCTAGTCGATCGACGAGGGAGCTGGAATCTCCTGCTCTAATGCTTAACTAAATTTGACCCAGTGTACGTTCACTATCATTGGGTACTTCCATTAATTAATTCTTGATGGCGTACCACTGATCTTGGACGTGTTGCAGCAAACTAACGCGAAATCAACGTGGGATTTGGATAGGACACAATGTGTTGGAATTATAACATAGAAGGATTGTCGGGCACAGCTATAGAAATTTTACGGTGCATTATAATGATAGTATATAGTAGGCAGGATAAATCGATCTAGTCATTGATTTGTTACGAATATTCCTACTACTCTATTGCCAAATAAAGTTTAAATAAATACAAACTAATAATTTGATTCATTCAATAAAAAATAAATGAACCGTACAACCGTAAAAAAGAACCCACAAGCAAACCTAACTAATTTCAGATCTAGAAGTTGCACCTCAGATAGTATGCATGATCATCTTCTCGTAAGTCCTTAGCTTCGCTCTTGTAGGAACATATCGGAGTAAGTCGTTTTTCTGTAAATTAACCTCTGGGTTTTCGAAAATGCTCTCTCGAGCTCGTTCTTGAACTCAACCTTTGATGCTCTCGAGGCTCGATCTCAAGCCAAGACTCAGTTTTCTCTTGAGCTCGGCTTGTTGAACGGTAGGTCTGAGCTTCAGGAGGAGAATTTTTTTTGAAATGCTTCTGATGTTTTCCTTTAGGACGAGGATCAATAACCTAGGGAAAACAGAAACCGAACTCATTCCTAAAATTATCCTTTTGTGCATAAAATACACTACTCTACGCATCTAAGGACATGCTACAGAGTGCACGAACCGATTCTCCGCAACAACAAAAAAAAAAGGTGCTCTTTCCGAAATGTGAAGGGTTATTTTGCTCGTAGGTAACAATAACTCGCCTTATCGAAGTGATGCCACGGGAGAAATCTGTCATCGCCAACTTGCAAATTAGAGTTTACAAAAGCTAAGCAGGCCAATATCCTAAAGCTCTATCATTGGAAGTCACTACAACATCTGATGGCACCATTTAATCGACTAGGAAATCTAGCACCCTGTCTCATAGGCACTTTGATAAGCCGCTCCTCCCAAGAAGAAACGAAATGCAAACAAGTTCTTTTACGCAGCGCTCTACCCTTTTGGCCATCACAAAAGGCAAAGATTTGACGTCTGCGGCGCCTTTCCGCCACCCCCAACGTACAAAAACCGTAGTTTGACGTACGTGATGTACCTTAGGTTAATTACTGCCACACTTGATTGATTTTTAATCGCCAACTAAATATATACTATATACTAGCTACCTCATTACGTGCAATCTAGCTGGAGCCTTATTCATGGATCTCCCATTTTCTTCAGCCTTGCTCGGTTACGTGGACCGCAATTGTTTACAAAACCGGCTATTAATCATGTCTACCAAGCTACGTCACTCCATCATTCACAATTGTTTAGTTCTCTCACTACCAAAGGTCCAAAACCATCGAATTATCCGTAGGGTAACATGCCCCATGCATAGGCTATGCGTGTAATCGCATAACACGGTACACCGTGCAAGCATTTCAGCCTTATGTTTTGTAGCAGCGAGGTGCTATGCATATAAATTTTCTACACTCACTGAAAGATGAGTCTAGCTAACCGATGGATGGAATTCAGAAGGTCTAATATGTCAGCGAAGCCTACGAGAGTTCGTATGAATTGAACTTTGAAGGAGTTTCTTTTGGTACGTGAAGTGCTTCCAAGATTATAAAACCACCTAGTTGTTGCATTGATAATTGAGCAACAGCTTATATAATCAGAGAAACCTTTGTGCCCGTCCAATGGCCGCGCCTTGCGTCACACTCTCGCGGAGCAAGCGGCGGTAGATAATACTCGATCGAGAGTCTCAGACCAGTGAATTAATCTAGTTTTTATTTGCACCAACAGTTTCTCTGCTTCTTTTTGGTGTGGAAGTAAAGTCCCAAACCAGGTACACTTTTAGTAATGA
The DNA here is from genome assembly GCA_036346375.1 of Guadua angustifolia. Classification (NCBI taxonomy): domain Eukaryota; kingdom Viridiplantae; phylum Streptophyta; class Magnoliopsida; order Poales; family Poaceae; genus Guadua; species Guadua angustifolia. The sequence continues at coordinate 21,473,865 of CM070503.1, read as the reverse complement.
ATGGAGGATATCTGATGGAGGTTTAGAACAAAAAATGAGATGTTATAGTTCTTGCATCCTGTGGTTTAGACTTTAGTGCCATTAGGAATTTACGATGGTGGTACGTAGCACGTCAGTTAATTCACAGGTACTTATTTTTTAGTAGGTCTAGAACAAGACATGACTAAACTGTCACTTGAGTTGCGGCAAAGGTGGCTGGGCCAACCCGATAAAACCGACTAGAATCAGCAACGAGACTTGTGGCTACCGTCAGCATCTACAGTTACTCGTGTACCTAGCTCGGTCCAATTAAATTAAGGAGGGTGTCTAGGGAGCACTACTAAAAACACTCAATTTCACTTACATCAATTATATACTAATTTTACACAAATTAAATTATGTAGAAATGATGTGATAATTTGTAAAAAACATTATTTTTCTCTACATGGTATTTTATATCAATTATACACTAGTTTTACATAAATTAAATTATGTAAAAAGTAACGGATAATTTGTAAAAAAAATAGAGGAACAAACAAATTATAAAGAACACACCAAACAAAAGCGTAGATCACAAAATCAAATATTGACAAAGTCAAAATGATACAACATGGCGTGGATTACAAAACAATTGAGTGCTGCTTCCTAAATTAAGTTGGTTCTGCAAAAGCAACCCGCTGCTTACAATATTTAGTTCCTTAACACTTTTTTTTTTCTAAACAGGTAGCAGCTCTTGTCAACTCTCCTCCTACACATCACTCGCATGGCATTTGGCTAATCAACACATCTCTTTCTTGCGAACGCTGGAATTAAAGGACGGTTTGGTACCTCAGGGCACCGAGTCATCACGCTGATAATTATCATAACCTAATGACTTGTGCCTGGATGTCCGAAATTTTCGGATGCATTGCAACATTTTTTTCCTACGTGTGCAATATTTCTTTACACCGTGTGAAACATTTTCCTTCGATGAACAGTGAAATGCGCTACAGTAAACGGATGTTGCAAGCGTTCAAAAAAATATTGCATGTGTCGGCAAAAAATGCTGTTAGTATAAGATAAAAATATTATAAGAGATGTCCGATAGGATAAACAATAATCGAACGTTCAAACGCTAGTTTCTCTCTAATCATAAAGCAGGTAAAAGATTTCCTGTAGGCATGTTAAGGCCTTCATTTTCCAAGTTGGGAAACGACGACGACTCGATCATCAACAACCCTGTGTGACAAGATCGAGGCACCAATCATTGGCCCCCACCCCATCGATATAGAGTATTATTTCCGCCTGGATTACGTGTTGACCCGAACCACTTGCCTCGCTCCGGACGAGCAGACGAAGCAGACTGCGGATAAACCAAGAACTGCTGCTACGCTCTCTCCTACCTCTTAATCTCGCGCGAAAAAACGACGGCACTGAAGTAGCTGCAAAAACCACCTTCCCAAAACCATTCTTGTAGCCTGCCGGCGAGCCTGAAACCTCCCAAACTCGCCGAAAGTGACCGGCGGCCGCGTCGGCCTCCGTCCCACCTCACCCGCCGACGATTCCCACCCCCCAGGCCCCCACTGACGTCACCACCACCAACCCCGCCTCACCGTCCGTCTCGGCCCGCCGCACGGACGGCCGGGATCGAAACGCCAGTGGGCCCGCGGGTGCAGGCACGCGAATGGAGGCGCCCCACGTGGCGGGCGGCGAGAGGCCCGCTGCCTGATTCGTCGCGGGACGCGGGCCCACCGAGAGCCACCAGGAATCCTACCGGGGAGATTCCGCGGCGGTCGCTGACATATGGGATGCGATTCCGAGGCGGGCGTGGGGCTCCGGAGGGTGGGGAGTTGTTTTTTTAATGGGGACGCGTGAACGGCACGTAAAAGCGGGAGCCGGCCGGTAGGATCTCGACGCGGGCGGTTACGGCGGAATGGCGTGCGGGGACGGCGAGCCCGTCACGCAAGCAGAGGGCCAGACGAGCCGGGAGCTTTGATCGAGCGGCTCGGCCACCGGCTAGCAGCACGAGGTGACGCTTCCGTTCCATGCATACGGACATATTCTTGCTTCGGCGGGTGATACTCCTTCCGGTAGGGAAAGCTGTCGTTTTCGACGGTAAAACAGACAGTAGTTTTTACTTTTCTACCCCACGTTGTTTCCAATCTGACAGCCGTTAACCTCTCCCTCCTTCTCATCGCTATCTCCTTCTCCACCAACCAGCATACCAGGAACCTCTCCCTAACCTTCTTCTCAGGGCCACCCTTGCCATCGTGTCGCTGCCACTCCGCCTAGGGGTGGATCCAAAGGGATCCGAGAAATACTACAATATCATCTCTTTAATATGGTAAATTTGTTGATTAAATTGGTTTTGATTTTGGTGATTTGAGATTTTTAAGATATGAGAACTATTTATATAGTACTTTTAGCAAATTTGAAATATATGTGTTAGAGCTATGATGTTACTAAATCACTATACAAGACTATAAAGTTATACGTATGAAGTGTGCACCCTCGTAGAAATTTTTTTAGTTCCATCACTGGCTCCACGACCCCGCTGCTCGCCAACCCCGATGAGGGGCACGTCTTCCCAATGGCCAAGCTCCACGATGACCTCGAGCGTCCATGGGTAGAGGAGGTCTAGCACGAAGGCTGGGACGCTGGCCGAGGAGCCGAGCAGGAAGCAGAGGAACCTGGAGAACCACGACCTAGGAAGTGGTCGCCGCCCCGTCACCCAAGTGGAGAAAGATAAACCTTAACCCTTAATCTTTGTCTTTATTGTTTTCAATTGAGTTAGCCTTCGCCTCCTCTCCCGCACCTTCACCATCATCCATTTGTGTGCTCTGGCCCCGCACCTCCGCTACCTCCTATGCTCCTGCTCGACTACCCGCAAGCTCTTCCACTAGATGTAGCTTACTGTTATTCTCTTCTTGCTTCACCATTCTTCTTCAAAGTACTGCTAGTAGTAGATGGCGTGAGTAGTGCTATTATTTAGATGGTCATATATAGAAGTAATGACATGTAATTCACTTCTCACTAGTGCAGCCAAGAATATATATTCGAAAAAGTTTTGAGAATTGCAGGGAATTAAGAGTACATGCTGCGACAATTAATTATATATGGAATTACTAAGTGCATGCATGTAATAATTAATTAGGGATATAAGTGGCAGATTAAGCCTAGTTAAGCCAAAACGTCAGCTTTTACTGACCAAAGGGAGTAACAAGTATTCTTAAGTCCAAATATATTTTGTTTTAGCTTTACAAAGGTAGAGCACGAAATTTTGTGTGATTTCCAGCCATTTAGGGTGCATTTGGTTGACTGTACTAGGGTGAACCGAACTATTTCAGAAACTGGTTCCGTCTCTGCATTTGATTGACTGAACGAAACAATTTGGTATGAGATAAGATGGTATAGATTCTTAAAATATTCCTTAAAGATGTTGTATCATCTCATACGGGTAATTTGGCCGAACCAATCGGTACAGAACCGCATGTTCATCCCACGCCCCTGGGAGGCTGGGTCTCCTCGTCCCATCAGTGATGCATCTTCTCCCACTGCGCAAGGGTGGTAAGAAGCCGGGAGCTCATTGGCGAGACCGGCTCCAGGATGATGGCAGCCATCGCGGCATGTGGCAAGAGCAAGCTCTGCTGCTACTGGAATTGGCTCAGCACCTTGGCCTTGTGCGTCGGCGAGAACGCGACACCACCCTGGTCAGCGTACCGTGGGGAGTGGACGCCGCCAACTCCGCGGAGAAGAGCTTGTCAAGATTTGATGGCACGAACGCCTTCCTTCTCGCCGATCGCATAGAATCGGGTGACCCAACAAGGCTATTGTAGTCCGCCATAGTGAGCAACTCGTAAACCGCCATGTCCCACGCGCTTAGCGATGTGTGCAGCTGGCTTAGCTACAGGTTTCCCACGCTCCCAGGCAGGCACATCGATCGCTGACACGCTCGGCTGTGACCACATGCCCACCATGCTGCTCCTCGCACCGAACGGTTACAGAGGCGGCGTGAACGATGACCCCGGCAATGAAAGCTCCATCCCCATGGCCGCCATCTCCATCACCCTACGCGGCGACTGCACGGTTGAGCCTGTGGACACGTACAATGGCCGAAGCTCCTCCGGGGTGTGCGCGAAGAAGCAGATGTGGCGCGTGCACGTGACGCCATCCTTGCAAAGCTGCATCTGGTACTACGCCGGGTGGAGCTAGCTCTCGAACACCCCATGCGCGTACTCGCACATGTCCCCTCTCCTGCACCCGCTGCCCTTCTTGAACCTTGGCACAACACGCAGTTGTAGTAGTACTTCATCGGGTCCCTCCGTCGCGCATTCTCGGCGGGGTGGACGAAGGGGCAATCCTTGATGCCTTGAGATGGGGCATCGACCAATAACACTGATGGGGCTATGTAAAAGTCTAGCATAGGAAACATATATAAAAAAAATATGATATTCAATCCTAAGTTATTTAATGCTAAAGTGAGGAAGCAAGCTTCCTGCAAGTTAGTTGGCCAAAAGCTTTGTGCTTGTGATGTCTACGAGTTGAGCTATAGCTATGTGGACGGGATGTAGTACTAAATAGTGACCTGTAGAGAAGAGAGTGAGAAGTGAATACCAACCTGATTCTTTCTACCAAATATCATCTCGTACTATCTCATACCATTCCATTCAAGCAACCAAATAAAATCTTATACCATCACATTCAGGCAACCAAACACCCTCCCTATACTATCTTATCCAAGATCATCCCATCCATCCTGTATCATCCCATTCATCCTCGTTCACTCAACCAAACGCAGGCTTAAGTGGTATATACTCGATCCCTAGCATACAACTAAGCCTCGATCAGTACTGGGTCATAGTGTGCAAGTAGACACCGGTCGGGGCAACAATAATAGGCTTGCATGGTCCACTGCACAAATAATCTGGCTACCAACCGAACCAATACACAAGACCTTGTTGATTCGTGGAAAAGATCCAAAACGAGAGGCCCCGAGAGACGCAAGTAGTGCACGAAATGATGTAGCCGATCGCATCATCGTGTCGCTGCAGAGGCCTTTTCCTATGATACTGCATAACCTCTACTTTTTGGTGAAAGGGATGGGGTGGAGAGCTAGCTAGCTAGCTGGGACGGGATTCACTTGCCCGGGGTCTAGCTTGCTCAGTTTTGTGCTGTCTGATTTTTTATGATTAAGATCTGGATATATTTATTCAAGAATGTGCGGTTGGTGAGGATATTAAAGTAAATAATGACCCCTTTATAATCCATGGAAGATAAATTGAGAGCAAATTCTCTACTAATGAAGCAAGAAGAAATTAATTGTCTCTTCACATGTCAGCTCCACAGGTTCAAGCATATATATGTACGTGATGCTCTCTCTATAAACAATCTATGGGTTCACTTATGTTCTTCCGAGTGCATGCAGTTTTTATTGACCAGCCATATACCGGTGTGTACTGTTAGCACTCTAGGTACCGATATAGATTTGTTGTTTTGACCTAATTTTTTGTTGACTTAGCTCACATCCATTTATATATGTTGTTTGGTGTTAATTCAAGAAACCTCAAAAGGCATTGGGAGAAATTTTTTGAATTTGAATTGATGAATAATACTTTTGAGCCGTAATTACTAGACAAAAACTGGTCAAACCAGACGGTACACGTCCAAAAACTGGCCAAATTTAATTTTAAGTCTAAATTTGATAATAAAAATCTTCCGGCAGAAAACCGTTTACCGGATAGTAACCCATACCAGGTAGAGCCCAGTAAATTTTCTATGACCGGTTTTTGAATCCTTAGTTGTTATACTTCATACATTAAACCTGGGGATTCGCAGCCTCCTTCTTTCTGGCACTATTTGCGACCTATGTTGGCGCGCCAATTGTCCATCTAAGTTTGGTATATATTATTTTCCACGCAAAGCGAAGAATACCAACAGGCCAAAAAAAATACGTTCTTAGCAAGAATAATGAGATGCTAGAAATATCACAATCAAAGTTCCCCTTCAAACCTACCAATGTGCTGTCACAATTCTGCATGGAGAGACCGGAGAAAAATCCACCGAAATAACCCTCAAAAGTAACAAATATAGACCACATACTTGGGGTGGGGGGTGGGTGTGGAGTGCGAGAGAGAGAGCCATCAGCTACTTATGTCAGCTCGGCGCGGCTCTAACTGGGCTGTGAGCCGCGCCGAGCCGACTGGAGCCAGGTATGCGGGCGCGTGGGAAAGCGCCGTCTGGCGCAAACGCCCCCGTCATCTGACGTCGCCCACCCACGAGTCGAGCCCCCCTCCCGCAATACACCACAATCCTGAGGCCATAAATACGCTCTCTCCCCTCTAATAAAATCTCTCTCTCTCTCTCTCTCTCAGTCTCCCCTCCACACACACACAGTCACCAGAGTTTCCTCCATTGAGATGCCATGCTAGGTGATTCCCTGGTTTCTCTATCCTCCGTTTCTGCTTCAGGACTGGCTCTATGTTGCTCTGTTCTGTCTGTTTTCCTTTTTCCTTATTTGATTGTTGACATATGGGGCAGTACAGCGCCCTAAGAACATTTGGCTAGGCCTCTGTTTGTGTTAGCTTTTGAGAGTGAGTTCCTTATTCCGAGTCCTGTTTGGAGGTCTAGAGGATTCTGTCCTGGATGTCTTTGATTAGGGAATTCATGTACGGTTTGTTTAGATCTGCCGTGTGCCCCGCCGTTCTTGTTGTTCGGTTGGTTCTTGGAAAGTCACAGTATTTCGTTGGGTTTCTGTGGCTTATGCTGTAGGAGCGCTGTAGGAGCGGAGTCCTGTATATTTTGGACTCCTGAGGTTTTTTTATTGGGTTTTGGTATTGTTCTTCAAAACTTCAGATACGTACTGTTTGCAATTTGAGCCAGATATGGCTTAGCCACAGGTTAAATCTTTCATTTCTCATCTGTTAGACACAGGTTCGATATCAGTTTTTGAGTTCCTTGTTGTAGGATGGTTTACATGTGACGCATATTTTTTCCCGTTTTGATGCTTATTGCATCGAAAGAAGTTTGAAACTATTCCTTAATCAATTTTTGGCCTCAAAACTAAAAAAAAATTGCTTTGTCCCATGTCTGACAAGATAGTCCTCAAATAAATTGCCACACCCTAGGGAGTTTACATGCTTTCTTCATTAAACTTCTGTCCAGGGCATGTATTACATATAGGTACTGTGAGTCCAATAGGATATGTTTGGATGTTTCAGTATTAGATGGTGCTTCAGGTTTTTTCCACTTCCCCAATGATTTCTAGAGGTACGAGTCCCACTAGAATACCGATTTCTTGGGGAATAACTGCAATCTGTCTCTTGTAAGCCAAGGCACAAGTGATGCTCATGTTTGTTTGTGGTCAGGGCTGCTTGTTGGCATGGCTGTTGCTTACATGAAGCTTTGGCTGAATTCAACTAAGTCAGGGAGTTAGCATCCACATACCTCTGGTGTTCATTTCCGCGGCCGAGGGTACTGGAATGTTATATCGTATAGTCAACTGGATGGGCCCTTCCTGTTGTCCTAGAAAACCTGCTCATAGTTATGAATGAATGTTGACCCAGCTGTTTGTACAGCAGAGGGATCTTCTTGTACAATTGTAGACATTTGGTACGACTTGAACAAATTCTAAATTGATTAGTTCTACAAGATGGTGAGGAAGTGATGGTGTTTCACCGCTTCATCAATTATTATGCATTAAAAAATTTATGAGATTCAATTTATCCGCTCAATATATTGGGCATGATTTTTGGGGGATTAATAGTCATGGAGGCTCAAAATTTTAGTCAAGTTGTTAAGACACCTGTTGTGTAAACTGCGAGCACATTTTGTAAAGGATTAAATGATGGGGGCCTCTATTGATGTGTAGCTCCTACACCAGGGAAGCTTTGACTTATGCTATTGTGTGTTTGATTTGCTTTCTTATTTCTTCATATTATGAAGGTGTAGTTAAAAATGAGCTAATAACAAAATTCCATCCACCAAACATGTTACAAAATTCCATCCACCAAACATGTTTTGATTACTTATTAGATTGAACCTTGGGTTTTGATTCAATTATGTATGCCCATTCTGTTTAACATCACCATCGAGCCCTCAATACATGACATAATCTTTGTGGTTTGCCAACAAAATAGAGGCCCAATGTTTTAATAATGTCCTGGTTAAAGTTCTTCGTCATATGTTGACTTATTCCTATGTTTGCCGATCTCCTTATATTGAGCCAACTTTTCAATTGAGTAATATTGATGCTTCCTACTTCTCTGGTTAATTTAAATTGAATCTCATCAATTTTCTCTGTAGTCTGTACCACAAACCTTTGTTTTCCTACTAGTTTGGTCCTTCTTTTGATGATTGTCAAACATTCCTTCATATTTTGGGGTTGGTGTGGTCGATAAATAATAGTTCTTAAAATTCCTGAAAATCCTGAGATTTTTTCCTAGAACAAATGTCGAACACATGAAGCGGATAATAACAGTCCAAATTTCACTGGAACCAGATAGTCAGTCCAAGCGATGGAAAATCACGGTCCCACGTAAGAAAAAAGAAAAGCTGCATTTAGTAGCCCCTAATGGTCTTCAGTTTCAGGCAGCAATTCGAAGTCATTCCCAAGAGTCAATGATTTATTCTTTCTATTGATTTGTGTGCAAATATGGCCAGACTGATTTGTTCTTTCAGCTCCCTTCCGGGTGCTTCTATGCTTTCCTTCCCGGTACTAGTTGTACAAAATCTTGAAGCAAGCAAAGAGACAAGTAACTACCATCTATATTTTATTCATACTTTAATATTTGTATAACTTTAAGTAAGAAATGCAAGGAAGCGCCTGTTGTTTATTTCGCTGGTTAATTTCACGCCTATATGCATTTCATACTATACTAATCTAATGTTATTTTAAGCTGTGCCTTTTGAAGCATGAACATTAGCTGACTTACCATTTCCATTCTGTTGCAGTATAATTGTATTCTGAAGATTTTTACTGGCACGTAGCATTTGAGCTCTCCCCTGCTTCTATTTGATGCTCAACTTTCCAGAGAACGTTATTATATCAGGTGGTTTAACCTATCAAAGGTCCAGTGCCTTCTGGATCATAATATATCTGAAGCCAGACGGTAATGGACCGGGCGGACGTTTCGGGTTTTGTTAGTGGTGGACTCATTGGTACTTCACTGGTGCTGACATTCTTTCACTTCGTCTACTCTACGATGCACATATAAAATGATCAGGGAAGCGCCTCATCTTCTGCTGTCCAGAGATACTGTTCTTGTTGTTTCTTCCACCACCTTCACTGTATAACAGTACTTAACCTAGATGGATAACGGTTTCGCGGATATCCTTCACCGTGGAAACCAGCCTCTGATGGATAGCTCTGCAGTGCTAATGGGGCACTCAGTGCCGCGCTACACAACAGTCGTCAGCCATGGTCAGACCTCATTTTCCCTGGACTTCCGGGGTTCAGCAACGGACAACGGCAGTCATGGCAACAGAGGTTCGCGTAGGTCGGATCATGTGTCTGCACAAGACGATGGGTGCAGGTTGGTCCTTGGATTGGGGTCGCCGGACCTGAACTCCGCTGATCACCATCCTGTCGGAGGAGCACGCAAGTCGAAAGCACCGGTGACTTTGTTTGGCCAGAGTTTCTCGTTCACTGATCCTGGGATGCTGAGCCTTGGACTTCATCAGGGGGATAATGCTGGGGCAATTGTTCAACGTTCGGAAGTGCCTACTGGAAACATCATCTCCTTCTCCGTTGTCGACGAGGGTTCGACGTCCGCCAGGAGGAGGTCCGGTGGCTACATGCCGTCCCTGCTCTTCGCGCCTAGGCCAAATCTTTGTGTTTCTGAAGAGGCTCAACTAGAGGCACAGGATCTGCAAGATCACACGGACAACACCGATGATAGTACTCATCATGCTCAGCGCCGCCTTCAATTCAGCCCTGAACCTTCAGCGACCATGACGGAGACTTCGTTTGGTGTGAGCTCTGATGTTGTCACGGGTGTAACCAATCCTGGGCAGCTGGCTCATCGCCGACATCCAAAGAAGTGCAGGTTCAAAGGGTGCTCTAAAGGTGCGAGAGGTGCATCAGGCCTGTGCATTGCTCATGGAGGGGGGCAGAGGTGCCAGAAGCCAGGGTGCCACAAGGGCGCCGAAAGCCGCACGGCCTACTGCAAGGCCCATGGAGGAGGCCGGCGGTGCCAGCAGCTCGGCTGCACCAAGAGCGCCGAGGGAAAGACGGATTACTGCATCGCCCACGGCGGAGGCCGCCGGTGCGGGCACCATGGCTGCCCTAAAGCCGCGCGGGGCAAGTCCGGGCGATGTATCAAGCACGGAGGAGGGAAGAGGTGCGCGGTCGAGGGCTGCATCCGGAGCGCAGAGGGGAGGGTCGGGCTCTGCATCTCCCACGGCGGCGGCCGCCGGTGCCAATACCCGGACTGCCGCAAGGGAGCGCAGGGCAGCACGCTGTACTGCAAGGCGCACGGCGGCGGCAAGAGGTGCGTGTTCGAGGGCTGCCCCAAGGGCGCGGAAGGCAGCACGCCGCTGTGCAAGGCGCACGGCGGCGGGAAGCGCTGCCTGTTCGAAGGCGGCGGCGTGTGCCCCAAGAGCGTCCACGGTGGCACCAGCTTCTGCGTTGTGCACGGCGGAGGGAAGCGCTGCGTGGTTCCCGGGTGCACCAAGAGCGCGCGCGGGCGCACGGATTGCTGCGTGAAGCACGGCGGCGGCAAGCGGTGCAGGGTCGACGGCTGCGGAAAGAGCGCGCAGGGGAGCACCGAGTTCTGCAAGGCCCACGGCGGCGGCAAGCGATGCACGTGGGGCATGGGCTGCGAGAAGTTCGCCCGCGGGAGGAGCGGCCTCTGCGCCGCGCACGGGACGCTGATGGCCTCGCAGCAGCGGCAGCAACGCAGCGGCGCGGCAGGAAAGAACGGCTGCGGGAGCATGATCGGGCCGGGGCTCTTCCACGGCATCGTGACGTCGTCGGCCGCAGCCGCCACTGCCAGCGCCGTGAACAACGACTACTCCTCGTCGGGCGTCAGCACGGTATCGGACTGCGACGGCTCGCCCGTGGCCACGGCGAGGAGGCAGGATCTGATACCTCCTCAGGTGCTGGTTCCCCTTTCTATGAAGTCCTCGTCGTCGTCCGCGCCGTCATCGGATAAGGGCGGAGAGGGAGGAGGTTTCGCTGTCTCCGAGGGGAGGGTGCACGGCGGTGGCCTTCTGTCGTCGCTCGGCGGGAGCTTTAGGAACGTTGACGTCGACAAGCTCTGAAGCAACAGCGCTCTTGAAGCTTAAATTTCAGTTTCTTCAAAAATAAAAAATAAAAAAAGTAGCTGTTAATAGATTGGCTGTCTATAAGGGGGGATCTTCGTCTGCCTACTGAACTGGTATGGCGCTTTACAGCTTGTTTTTGGTGTAATTATACCAAGAGTCTGGATTCGAGACACAAATTCGTCAGGGGATTTCATCATATGTTTTGAATTCGTGGCAGTTCCGAAAGCTTTTGGGATGGGAAAGATTTTAGGCTGTAGTCCTTGTGAATAAAAGATGTATGTAATAATCAGACTTCACTTCTGCTACAATCCGCTGGATCATCTAGCTCAGTAACTCCGTCGAAGATAAATACGAGGTGGTGGGTAGGCTTTTGTACTTGTGTCATTGTGGCGCTTGATCTGAGTTCCAGATGTATGATGTTGGTTAGTGTTCTTCATCTGTTCATTTTCTTACCAGCAATCTATTTATGTTACTGTTGACGTCAAAAACTTGAAGTAGGGTTTTCGACTTCAGCACATCAGACGAATACCTGGTTCAAACGTGCCAATCGATTTGACCTGCAATCGATAAGGAAAGTTGTAAATTTGATCAAAGCCGGTATCCAATCGATAGTCGGCCTTACTCCGATTAGCTAAAAGGCGATCAGGACATGAAGCAATTAGCCGATCAAGGCTAATCGAGGGATAAAGATAGATAGACTCTGAGAAGGTGATGCGCAGCAAAACAAAGCAAACCAAACCTAGAAAAAATCGATGAAGACCAATAATCGACGATGCGCCACTTTATTGATCAAAATCGATTTACAAGACTCGATTACAAGACTCAAAAACTAGCAAACGAAAACAAGAGTAGATGTGATTTCTGGTTGGGGGGGGGTGTTTTTCCTAGCCGATCTGGGCTCATCTTATATACTCCCGGCCGATCCGAGTCCTATTACAACACGGTGGTAATAGAATCCTTGTCGGCTTAGGTTTCCTAAACAAACTCATCTATTCTAAATATCTCCACCGTGCGCTATTCAAACTCTTGTAGATCTCGGATTGCCGATTATGTCGGTCCTGCCAAATTTTGGCGTAAACAGTTACAATGCCTTCTCCACTTTGCATAAGCTTTGCGATTTCCCAATAACTTTCCTTAAGAATTGTATATGTCCATCTGGATATTGGGGATCTGATATTTCTAGTACCAAGTACTAACAAGATTATTAAGAAATAGGAATTTTTAAATTTGCAATCTTCTGAACCTCGGGGACTCCTGTACTTGTCTTTCTTGTCAATTAATCATGTCTGTCAAGTACTCTACTCTGCAATCTGCATGATCAGAAATGGAATTGCCAGACAGGGTTCACCGAGAGTTCAGGCTATAGAAAGCTCCTCTGACCATGCCGTGGCGTACCGACGTTCTTATAACAACATTTTATGTGATCACATCTGCTTTGCCTGATCAATAGTAGATCAGTGTACAATGCCGTGTATGGAACCGTGTGTTTGCCTTGTCCAGTCCTGGTCATGTAAAAGCAACGTAGCCTCAAGAACGCCCACTGCTGCTACATGCAACAGATTTTGGCTGCCTCCGAGATCTTAACGGAAAAGAAAAATACAACCGCACAAGTATCCAAAGTAGATCAGGCAAACCAGACAGCCACACCGTTGGCGCCATCAAGGTTTTTTTTTAGATAAAGGAAACAATCCAGCCTCTTCACTCAAGGAGGAATACGGCCAAAGTTACAGAATCCAAACAGTACAAGGAAGATAAACCGGCCATACAGCCACTAAACACAAACCAAAGAACAGTCGAACGAACAACAAAACAAGTTCCCAAAAGAATACAGTGACATGACTCTAGGCCTCAATTCTAAAAATCCTTCTCCAACAGGGATTGGCAAACAGCTCGAAGATTGTAGTCTCTAGCAACCTGCAACCCTCCAACAGCAACCCCTTCTCTTCCTCTTTAGACAGCGGAGACCAACTTCTGATCCAATACGTCCCCCTGAAGATGACCTGTGCAAATGAGTGAATAGAACTTCTATTGAATACCATATCATTCCTATACAACCATATTGACCAACAAAGGGCCGCTGCACCTATTAAAATTTGGAACTTAAGCTTAGAATTAACACCCTTAAGCCAAGAGCCAAACAAAATAGACACATTGGAAGGAGATTGAATTCCAAATGTAATGAAAAAGGTATTCCAAATAAATCTTGCCAAATGACAATCAAAAAACAAATGTTGAATTGTTTCATTAGAATTACAAAAACAACATCTAATACTACCTTGCCACCTTCTTTTAGCTAAATTATCCTTGGTTAGAATTACACCGGACTTTAAGTACCAAAGAAAGATCTTAACCTTTAAAGGGATTTTAAGCTTCCAAATAACACATCTGCTAGGAATGGAATTTTCCTGTATCAAGGCATTATACATCGAATGTACCGAGAAGATACCCTTTTTGCCAAGAGCCCATCTAAAATTGTCCCTATCTTGAGAAAATGAAACATTAACAACTTTTGAAACTAGTTCAAACCAATTTGTCAAGTCATTTCCCATCAACGACCTTCGAAAGGAGATATTAAGCGGGACCGATTCAAATACTCTTGCTACTGACATATCTTTCCTCCTAACCAATTTATAAAGATTAGGATACACCTCCATAAGAGTTTGAGTACCAATCCACACATCCTCCCAGAACCTAGCACATCTCCCATCCCCTAAATGAAAAGAACCCAGAGACAGGAATTGCTCTTTGACACTCATCAAGCCCGACCAAAACTGAGAATCTCCAGCCTTCCTTGATATTTGCGTAATGGATTTACTATGTAGGTATTTCCTTCTAAGTAATTCTTGCCATAGGCCTTCCTCATTTATCAGCTTAAATAACCACTTACCAAGTAAACACCTGTTCTGCAATTCCAAATCTAAGATTCCCAGACCGCCCATACATTTAGGCTTATTGAGCACAGACCATCTTGCCAATCTATATTTCTTCTTATGTTCATCACACTGCCAAAAAAATCTTGATCTGTAATAATCTAGTTTTTTAATTACCCCTTTAGGAGCTTTAAAAAAAGATAGCATAAACATGGGTAAACTAGAGAGAACTAAATTAATCAATACCAATCTGCCTCCAACAGAAAGAAGCTTTCCTTTCCAGCTAGCCACCTTCTTTTGAAATCTCTCCTCCACTGAAATCCAATCTTTATTGCTAATACTTCTATGATGCATTGGGATACCTAAATATCTGAAGGGAAGAGTTCCCTCTTTACACCCAAAAAGATGAACATATTCTTTTTTGAAAGCTTGAGCATCACCAAAAAGGAATATTTCACTCTTATGGAAATTGATCTTAAGACCTGAAAGCTGTTCAAAAACATTCAATACAAGCTTTAAATTCAAAGCCTCATTCAAATTATGCTCCAAAAAAAGAATCGTGTCATCCGCATACTGAAGGATAGAAAGACCCCCATCCACTAAGTGCGGGATGATCCCTCTAAACTGGTTATTATCTAGTGTTGTATGCAGGATAGGCACCAGAAAGCGAAATGCGCAACACGAAAAGGCAGGAGCTGGACCACAGTAACTTCTGATAGAGTTCTTGAGTAGGGATTCACATACCACCCCGTGGCCGTGGGCGGGCGGGGTTCACTTTAAGAGATGTGCTTTCATGTATTTTCTTTTGACAATTGCATAAATATTAAAGTATGAGTGAATGATAGATGATGATTACTTATCCCTTCGTTTATTTTAAGATTTATATAACTTGTATTGGGAGGGAAAGCATTGAACCACTACTCTCACTTTAAACTTTGCCCAATCTTAGACATCTCTTTTCCTTTACATTTGCATAAGTAGTAGTGAACTCCCCTCGAGCTCTTGCAAGGTGACGCCATTGTGTAGCTAGGCTTGTCAAATGGCAACAGCTCTGCAGCCACTGCTTGTTATTGCCTTGTGCCTTGTGGCCGTTGGTTTGTCCCGTGGCGCCAATGCAGCGGCTGAGAAGAAGATGGTTGGTGTCTATGAGCTCAAGAAGGGAGATTTCTCCATCAAGGTCACTAACTGGGGAGCTACTCTCATGTCTGTCGTTCTTCCTGACTCCGAAGGTACATCGATCTTGTGGTTGAGTACTTTAGTTTGTGAGGGCCGAGCTCCGCTCGGTTGGTGTGGGTGCCAGCTGCGCGCCCCGCCCGCGCGTGTTGGAGCCTCTCGCGCTCGCGGAGCCAAGTGCAAGCGCGTGGATGCTTGTGTGAGGGTGCGCGCGTGTGAATATTCATTAGTGTGTATGTTTGTAGCTCGGTTGTTGTTTTTCTTCTTTAGTGAATGCCAGAGATCTTGTCCAATTTTTCTAAAAAAGAAGTACTTGAGTTTGTTGTTTCTATATGTGTTGGGGACTTCAACACATCTCAAATCATTTTTCCCCTTGTAGGAAAGTTGGCGGATGTAGTCCTCGGTTATGATACTGTTGCTGAATATATTGTAAGATCAGAGACCTTTCTGTTTCTTTTCTCTCTCTTTTTAATCTCAAGTTAGTTTCTGTTTGCATCTCGGCGTGTATATACAGAACGGCACTGCCTACTTCGGAGGGCTGATCGGCCGCGTAGCCAACAGGATCGCCAACGCCCGGTTCACACTGGACGGGAAAGCCTACCGGTTGTTCCCCAACGATGGCAAGAACACGCTCCACGGTAAGCTTCAGACTCTTTTTCCTCCCTTGTGCAGGAGACTCTTCTATGAGCTGTGATCATTCTTTTTTCCTCTTGTTGTTATTGTCTAGGTGGTCACCGGGGATTCAGCAAGGTGATATGGACGGTGAAGGAGCATGTCGGCGGTGGCGGCTCCCCGTACATCACTCTCTACTACCATAGCTTCGACGGAGAGCAAGGTGGCATATCAGTAGCTTAGAATTTTAGCAAGATATCTACAACTATTCGTGAACGCAGGGATAGCTTTCGAGGTAGCCTTACGATCGAACTATAGTGCCATTTCTGATACGAACAGGCTGGGTTGCTATTCTATAACTTTCTGGGAATTAACACTCGAGCAACTTGATGTGTGCCGGAAAGAACATTGGCACTTGGCAGTTACTACTGCCCACGGCATCCTGTGGTCCAGTGCTATCGCATTGGGGAAATGCATATGCATTCGCCTGCTGCTCCTCTTTTTCATCATGGAAAAGCTAGCTAAAGCCCACCACGCCGCTGCAGCACTAGTGAGTAGTGAGATAGCCTCACGCGCACGCACTATACTAGTTTGGACTTTGGACACTTAGCGAACGCACAATAATGCTGTCATTTGCGAGCATTTCGAAAGGCTAAAGAAAAGAAAAGAAAAGAAAAGGAAAGGAAAGAAAGAGGAAAAGAAGGAATGTCTCAGCACAAAAGCTGCAGAACACTACACTGCACATAGAACATGCAGCTCCTATTATTTTTGCCCTCCGTTTTTCGTAGTGTTAGGCCATTCACAATGCAAGTTTCATAAGAGTTTCATTCTCATTAAATGAGATGCCACATAGGCAAAAGTGGTGACATGGCAACAAATTTATGAGGAGAGAGGAGAGTTGAGTTTCATGGGGATGAAACACGGTGTCTGTGATTACTAAGTCTTTGAACCGGGATGAAACCCCACTGAGAGTGATTTGTTTCATCTCCACACCTTTTCTGGATCCCGTGTGGCCATATTGTAGTGTGCTAAATATAATTGCAAGTGGCTACACAATTTATATGGCATAGTTGATCACAACACTATACAACAATTAAATGTTATGTCATACCTATGAAACTGCAAAATAAAACTGTGCATTGAGAGAGGTTGTTTCATTCATGAACCCAAACATCTAAATATGACGTGGCACTATTGGAAACCGTGTAACGAAACTCTCCACTGTGAATGGCCTTATTGTTACTGAATTTTCTGTTACTATAGATGAAGTTAACCGACGTTGTTATTCTTAAACAGGGTTTCCCGGCGACCTGGACGTGTACGTGACGTACCAGATCTCGAGCCCGTACGTGCTGGGCGTGCGCATGAACGCGACAGCGCTGAGCAAGGCCACCCCGGTGAACCTCGCGCACCACGCCTACTGGAACCTCGGCGGCCACGGCAGCGGCAGCATCCTCGGCGAGGCGGTGCAGCTCTTCGCCTCCCGGTACACGCCCGTGGACGGCGCCGTGCTCGTCCCGACCGGGCGGATCGCGCCCGTGGCCGGCACGCCCTACGACTTCCGCTCCCCGGCGGCCGTTGGCGCGCGCATCGGCCGGCTCCTGCGCCGCGGCGTCCCAGGGTACGACACCAACTACGCAGTGGACGGCGCCGGCGCGGCGAAGCCTGGCGGGCAGCGGCTTCGGCGGGTGGCGGCCGTCCGGGACGGTGCGTCCAGCCGGGCGATGGAGCTGTGGGCCGACCAGCCCGGGGTGCAGTTCTACACGAGCAACGGGCTCAGCCGGGTGAGGGGCAAGGGCGGTAAGTATTGAGTTGCACGGTCGCCCAAACGCGATGAGGAAGGCGGACAATTCACTATTTCCAACACTCACCTCGCGTGGGCGCGCAGCACTCAACACGTGGAAATAGGCGGGCGCTAAATTGCGTCTGCGGCTCGCGACCTCGGCTCGATACCATATTAAGTTGCATGCACCAACCAGTTCAACTCAATATGGTATCGAGCCAAGAGGTCTCGAGTTCAAGACGATGCTGACGCAAAAAAAATGCAGTCCACTTCTATTCCACGTCCTGGCCCGAGGAGCTGCGCGTGAGGGAGTGTTGAAGTATAAGTGAATTGCCTCCTTTCTTCATCAGCTTTAGCTTTGTGAACTGGTTGGTGCATGAACTTAATATGGTATCGAGCCGGAGGTCTCGAGTTCGAGTCTGGTAGACGCAATTTAGCGTCGCTCCTATTTCCACGTGTTGAGTGCTGCCTAAAGCGCCCACGTGAGGTGTTGGAATATAAAGCACGGCCCATCCTTCCCATCGGCAAGCTTGGCGGCGGGCATGCAACTCCATAGTAAGGTGTACGGGCGGTACGGCGCGCTGTGCCTGGAGACGCAGGGGTTCCCCGACGCCGTGAATCACCCCAACTTCCCGTCGCAGATCGTCAGGCCAGGGCAGGCGTACAAGCATGACATGGTGTTCAAGTTCTCCTCCTAGTCGTTGTTCTAGCTAGGTTGGCCCATGCACGCAGCTCGATCGTCTCTTGTACCGTCACCTGCATTGATGTGTTCACCTAAACTTACTTGAAGGGAAGGAATAATAGCATGGTGCATGTTTGAGGATCGATTTCATGGCTCTGGACAATGTTGCACACCGCAGTCTAGCTAGTTCTATAGAACTAGTTTGGATGAACAAAGATTAGACTCGATCCCTTTGTACCGGCATGGAAACAGGATTAGCTTGTCTGAATCCTGCCTACCCAAACTGGCCCTTAAAAATAGGGCTGGACACGTGTAGAATCCGCTGTAGTTGTTAAGCTAACTAGCTAGACGTCATGCGTGGGCTGCCCGATTGCATCCAATCTCTCCATTTTTGTCAAAAAAAAAAAAACAGCCTTTGCATCAAATCGAGAAGGTATTCCCAGCTCATAATTGAATGCCTTAACAATGTCTAATTTGATGAAGAGGGCATGTGATTCTCTGTTTAAAAAAAAAAGCTAGAAGCTCTAACATTTATTAAAGAAGGAGAACAATAATTGGGCTACATGTGTACACACTTATATCCAGCCCTTGCCCTTGCAAAGGCACGCGTTGAGCCGAGCTCGAACCGCGGTGAGCTGAAACGCACACACCGTTTCACACACCTGGCACTCAACCAATTGAGCTAAGCTTAGTTCTCAAATGCTTTTTTTTTAGGAGAAACTAGCACTCGGATGCCCCGATTACTGTTCATTCCATCGGACACCTCTTGCAATATTTTTTGTCGACGCATGCAACATTTTTTTTGAACGCTTGCAACATTCGTTTACTGTAGCGCATTTCACTGTTTGTTGAAGGAAAATGTTTCACGCGGTGTAAAGAAATGTTGCATACGTAGGAAAAAAATGTTGCAATACATCCAAAAATTTCAGACGTCCGGACACAAGTCATTAGGTTTCTTTTGTGTAGATCTTTGATTAGGTTCTGGGTGCATAAGAAATTACCTTGAATGCAACGTCGCTTGATGGACGCACTCTTGGCAGCAGAGACTCGTGTGTCCAGGGACGGTAATAGTCGGTTTGCCAAAAGTTAGAAAATTTTGGTAAATCCATGCGTTAAACAGAGCAACGTCGAACCTAGTTACCTGGTTTTATTTGGGCTGCTTGGTCAAGTCCTGGACCTAGCACACAAGGGATCGTTCCTCTGCCGTAACGGCGGAGTGTTGTTGGGCCACCACACGGCAGCGGCTCAGCGGCACTCACACAAGGGTAACCAAGTTAACTCGGCCTAAGAGCAAGTACAATAAGCTTATGTAAGCAGATTATAAGAGTTGCCACATCAGATTTAAGCTGAGTTGGAGGAGAGAGGAGGGGAGAGAGAAGGAAAGCGGGCTGTAAACTAGTAGCCGGCTGCAGCACGGGCTCCAAGAAAGTTGGTGAGAGAATGAGAAGATGAAGGTGGGCCAGGTATTAATGGTTCAGTGTGTATGTATGTATAGCCAACTATTATATGAGTGGACTATTAGATTGGCTATAGATGATATGACAGCAACATAAAGCTCGCAGTTGGCTCTATTATTAGCCTTGCTCTAACTAGGTTGTTGAAGGTCACTTTTTCCCAAGCTATCCTGGCTAAGGCTAAACCAGGCGGGCTGCAAAACACAGCCCTAGATTTGAGGCCACCTAGTCTCGGCCTATGCCCAGTAATGGAGTCAACTAGGGTGCTGGACATGTAGCCAAGCCAACCACACGACGAAAGGGTCAGGAAAGAGAGCGAACGGAGGAATTGCCATGGACAGATTGACCGAGCGGGCGGCTTCCGCGTCCGGCCGAGGCGAGGCACTCACACCACGTTCGCGCGGGCGCGGCGGTATCCTCTCCTCAGGTCACCGACGCTAGCGTGCGGTCGCGCTCGCCGTCGTTCGGGGCGGGGACAACTGAGAAGGGCGGAATTAAGCTCGGCGGGCGCGGGCGCGATGGGTCGATTATTCTTTCCTTCCGGGGACGCCGGCTTAGCTCTGCGCGCGCGCGCTGCGTCGTGGGGCGTCCGTCGTACGTGCGCACAGTCACCGTGCCCTTGCCCTCCGGTGAATTCTTCTGCCTCTCTTTTAGGCCCCACCGAAATGTCTTCTTGAATTAAGGAGACCAATCGATCGTGCATGCGAGTTGTCGACTTGTGGGGACTAATTTGATCCAGACTCCAGAGTAACAAGTACGTTCGGATTTGAGATCCGGCAAGTTTGGAGGATTTTGTCCTGTTTTCTACAGAAGTTCCTTTCAAATCCTTACGTTCCAGGCATGCTTTATTATTTGCGCTTTGAAATCTGAGTGGCATGCCACGATGCTTTATTATTTCGACTTGTTGCTGATGAAACGGTCATCACACGTAGGTAGGCAGTACAAGCCAAAATCAAACGGAGCAGAATAACAATATGGGAGTCTATATGGGCACACAAACAAACACAAATTTATTAGTTACTATACCTAGCGAGCTAGCTAGGCAGAGCACTAGCAACCACCTCGCTAGTTTCCAGCAGCTACCTTGCGAGCCGCGCCACCGGCCGCGGCTGGCCACGCTTTGGCGGCCGCCACAGCAGCGGCCGGCAAAGTGGCCGCAACGGCGGCTGTCTCGGAGCCGGGAGAGCAGCACTCGGGCTTGCCGTCGCAGCAGTCGATGCGGCAGCAGGGGGTTGGCAAGACCTGGCCCTCGCTCACGGCGACCGCCAGGAGCACCAGCACGAGGGCGCCCACAATCTTAGAAGCCATTGCCATCGCAGTGGTAGCCTTCACGTGGTTTTGTGAACACTGCCTTGTGTTGTGACCTTGATGAACTTGTGATCGATGTGAGGTACTGATGTGTGTGTGTGTGTTCTTTCTTGCGCTTGCACCCTTCTATTTATAGATCTGAGGAGCCAGCCACGATTGTGAAGGATATTCTGCAAAGAGCACTAAAAATGTACCATACCAGATTGATTCTTCGATACCGTTTGTCAAATCTCAAATCTGATACATGATCAATGCCGAGATTGCTCATTAATTTACCAGTGAATCAAACCATGTCAAAAGTCATCTTAATGTGAAACGTCTGCCAACGAGGGCCGGAGGAGGATAATGCAGAGATAAATTGTCCAACAGATTAAATATATGGTCAAGCAGGTGTTCCAGGAGATACTATGAGATACCATATATCTCTTTCTCTTCGCACATAATATCTTCCTTCTATAATAATGCTTAAATTAACAATATTCCCATGTTTAATAAGCCGCCAAAATATAATCCCACCAATTTTGTGGACCAAGGCCATATATACATGCCATCCAATTAATTTTGACAGCTTGTTTTAGCAAACACAATTGATGAGGTGACAGACCAAAGTTTTTTTTTGAAAGAGCGGCAAGAGAATTGCCACAATTTTATTAAGAAGGAGAAAAAGGATAGTTTGCCCTGTTTTTTAAGGAAAAAACCGGGTCCGAAAAAACCTCACAACGAAACCAACCCTCACAACAAAAACCACCACTCACCCCACTAGGCAACATACCAAATAGTTACACGAGAAAAGCCAGAACAACAATCTAGAGAAAGAGAGAAATAAACAAATGTAAACTTTTGAAGCAGCTAAGAACGAAATTAGTCCGTAGCATTCATAGACCAAGCAAATCTCCGGTGTAGTACCGCGTCCTTGATCGACGTGGCCACTTGTTCTGGTGATCTCGCCACCCCGTGAAAGATGCGCTTGTTTCTCTCCAGCCAAAGATTCCACCGTATAAATTAGAAGGCCATCTAATTCCCTACGATTTTCTTTGTCATATTGTATTCTTAGTCTTCGCCACCATTTATATATCGATCCGGTGTAGCTGAGGTTTTGCCAACGATCCAATTTTCCCCAACAGAAGAAGATCCCATACCGTCTAGCAAAAGAGTAATCCTTACAGAGGTGGTTCGGTGTTTAGGTGCTACATTGCAAAGACAGAGATGTTGCATTGCATGGCCATCCCTTTGATCATGTTATCCATTGTTAGAATTTTCTTGTGAAGCAATGTCCAGCGAAGAAGCGGCCTTCGGTTCCGCCTTTGCATTCCATATCGGCAGATTTTCATCTTCAAGATGCACGGTCGAATTGCACCATGTAAGCGCTCTTTGTTGTATATCGACCATCGATGTCCAATACCAGATTATTTGATCATCCTCCTTCATCTATGTTGATTCGTCAGATTGCTTCATGAAGCGCCACAAACTCTCGGATTGTATTTTGTGAGTTGACTGGAGTACAAAAACGGACCCAATAGTTGTCTTTCATGGCCTGGTGAACGGAGATATGTTTTCTTCTTGCTATTTGGAAAAGGTTGGGAGCAATATTTTTTGGTGCTTGACCTTGAACCCAACTTGATCTCCAAAATCCGCTAGTTTATCATTTCCCACCGTAACCACCGTTGAAGCGTTGAAAAGGGCCAGATCTGTTTTATTGCATGGCAGGTCAAGACCCGTCCATGCTCTGTCATTGTTTTTCCACCTGAACCAGAGCCAACGAAGTCTTAGAGCTCTAGCGAAGCGTTCCAGATCCAATATCCCCAGTCCACCTTTGTGTTTTGGTCGACAGGTCATTGACCAATTGATCAAGCAGTGCCCCCCAGTACAGTTTTGTGGATCTTTCCCACTCCATAGAAAACTTCGCCTAAGTTTATCAATGCATTGGATGAGCCATTTTTGCGCTTGGAAGATGGTCAGATGATATATTGGCTGTGATGTTAACACAGACTTGACGAGAGTCTCTCTTCCGGCTTTGGAAAGTAGTTTACCCTTCCATCCGGCCAGCCTTTTTCCAATTTTATCAATCAAGGGTTGAATTTCAATTCTTCTTAATTGTCTGACGTGTAGAGGAAGGCCGAGGTATTTTCCAGGGAAAGTTGAGAGTTTCCCGGGGAAAATATTTAGCAACTCCTGTAAGAGGTCATCTTGGCATCTTATCGGGTAAATTTCAGTTTTGGACATGTTGATTTTCAGTCCCGAGCATCTTCCGAAAATATCCAGTATTCGCTTAAGGGACATGAGCTCTTCCGCATCAGCCTTTAAAAATATTCCGGCATCGTCTGCATAAAGGGAGCATCGTAACCTTGCTGTCGCCGGTAGTACTGGTTTGAGTATACCCCTGCTCTCCGCTAGTCCGAGCAAATTTTGTAGGGGATCGATTGCAAGGATAAACAAAGATAGGGGATAATGGGTCACCTGTCTTACCCCACGCATGCCTTATTGTTGCCGTTGGTTGACCATTGATTAAAATCTTTGAAGAGGAGGTTCTAAGTATTGCGACCACCCATTCTCGCCATTTCCAACCAAAACCTAAGGCACGAAGAACCTCAAGAAGATAAGACCGGTTTAGTGAATCGAAGGCTTTAGAAATATCTAATTTGATGAAGAGAGCGGTAGTCTTGCCTCTGTGTAGTTGACGGATTACTCTTTGAACATATAGGAAATTATCATGGATGCATCTCTTCTTTATGAAAGCGTTACGAGATACCGACACCAATTCGTGTAATTTGGGTGCTAGCCTGCTTGCCAAGATTTTGGTAATAATCTTCATGAAGCTATTTATAAGGCCGATTGGTCCGAAATCCTCCATTCTCGTCGCATCATTTGTTTTTGGAAGAAGCACGATATTTGCCTCATTGACTTTGTGCAACCTCTCATGACGGAGGTTGAAGAAGTCCCTTATTGCCTCCATTAGGTCGCTTTTAATAATGTGAAAGCACGATTTGTAGAATAGGCCAATATATCCATCAGGTCCTGGTGCTTTCTGGTTTGGGAGATCCTGAATGGTGCTATTCACTTCGGTCTCAGTGATGTGTGCCTCGAGCTCGCTGAGGTCCCTTGCATTGTAACCCAAGGAATTCCAAAGGACTGATTTGTCCCTAGTCCCATGATCTCCCAGGGTTTTTTTGAAATATTGGTATGCTTCTTCTGATTTATCTTGCTGTGTGAACATTACCCTGCCATCTCTTTGTAGGACCCGAATCAGGTTCCGTCGCCTTCTTGAACTGGCCATTAGATGGAAAAAAACGTGTATTTGAGTCTCCTAGCCGTATATTCGTTAGCCTTGAGTGCTGCCTAGCCCTAGATTTCTGTATGGCAGCTAGACCGAGAAGCTTGACTTTTAGAATTTTCCGAAGCTCTAGTTCATCCACCGAAAGCAAACGTCTCTCTTGAGAGCTTTCCAGGATAGCAATGGTGACTTGTGTCAATGCTGTTTGAAGCGCAAGATTTGCAAACATTTTCCTCCTCCATAACTTTAGTGCTTTAGCAGTTCTATTCATTTTGATATGTAATTTTAGTATAGAATCCGAAGTGTAAACCGGTTGCGTCCAAGCTTGTGTCACCGTCTCATGGAATCCCTGCATCTTGGTCCAGCAGGCTTCAAAGCGAAACCCCCTAAAATGTTCGAAGGTTGATTTCCCTTGCATGAGTAGTGGGCAGTGGTCAGATGTCATCGTTGCCATTGCGCATAGGTCCGCCTCAGGAAATGCTTCATGCCACTCAGTTGTTGCTAGGAATCGATCAATTCGTGACATAGTGGGTTGATCGTGTTCATTTGTCCACGTGAACCTGCGACCCTGTAATTCGAGTTCCAAGAGCTGAAGTCTATTAATAGTGCTGTTGAAGCGTTGCATCATTCTCCTTTTTATCGGACCTCTGTTTTTCTCATTAGCTTGTCTGATGAGGTTGAAATCCCCTAGAATGAGCCAACTGGGAAGAACCAATCCTTGCAAGGATTCAAGCTCAGCCAGAAAATTCCGTTTTTCTATGTTTGATTGAGGACCATACACACCGTAATGTCCCAAGCCGACGATCAAAACGAGAGGTTAAGGTTGCAGTGATCATGTATTGGTTGATGCGAGGGTTCGGAGGTTGTAAAGGTCATCCAATGCCGCCAGCAGAATTCCCCGTAGCACCATTGGAAGGAATGTAGACCGCTTTGGTTGGCGGTCTGTTCCTAGCGTCTCAATTAACAAGCCCGATGTCCAATTGTCAATTTTCGTCTCAGAGGCACACAACAAGATGGCGCCACTTGATAAGATGAAACGCTTGATACTTGCTCTCTTTGCCGGTCATTTAAACCTCTAACGCTCCATGAAAGAACGGTGCAATATGTCGACATGAGGTGTAATTGTCTCCACTTTCACCAATAATAGCGACCTATAATGCTTGGTAAGTAATGCTGATAATATCGATGTCTGCCTCCACATTCACACATAACATGGTTAACAAGGTTAATATGACACAATGTGCAATATTCGAGAAATAATGCTGCCTCCACTTTCATTTGTGTGCAATATCTTGACATAATATCTTGCAAATATTGTGGTATGCTGATATATAATAATGTAGTGTCTCCACTTTCACATATAATGCTGACAATGCGCAATATGCAATAGCACACATGACATGGTTAATACGAGTAAGCAGAATGACATTAGAGGTTATAATCCGGTACATGGCATAAGCAGTCTTAACCCCAACCAACAGTAGATGGAAGTTATACAAAACAACGGATCAAGCCATTACCACTAATGCAATACAAAGCGGGGAACATATTGCATGGTTTGAACAAGTTACAACAACTTGGGAACATGACCCATTACAAGACATTAACACATAGCAATCGACATCCTCAAGATGTAATCTGGGCATTCCACAGAGGTTTGCTGATTCTTTCTTTAGTCGACTAGAGGAGGAAGCCCGGCGATACCTTGGGATGGTGAGTGAAGCACCTGACATAACTTGTGGGAGAGCAAAGCAGGGGAATAGTTCTCCCACCACAACTTGCGAACATCTAATAGGGTAAACTAATCTTACTAGGGACATAGTAAAGACCACCTCCTTCACGTCTGCGAACAAACGATGAGATCGTGCCTCCGTGGCTGTTCCTTCATTGACACAAGCTTCCTTTGTTTGATTTCTTGCTGCCCTTGGTCTTGTTTATGCCTTGATTGACAAGTTCCAGGATTGCCTCCACCTTTTCTTTGTTGATTGGCCTCTCGAAGTGCCTAGCAAACTGCTCAAATAAGTCATCATGTGAGTGATTTGAGTGTCTGGGTGGGGAAAGTTCTCCAAGTTTAGTTGCTAGCAATTCTTGAGCTAATTGGATTGGCCCCCTGTTAATTCCAAGCCTGGCTTTGGTTTTTGCGGCTAGTCTCGCACTTTTTCTTTGAATAGAGAAGCTATGGTTTGAGCTCTTGCTTTTTGAGCTGGATATTTGCATATCATTGAGGTTTGGGGCTGTTGGTATGAGAGGTTTTTCAGGACTGTTTGAAACCGCAATGACAAACTCCTCTAAGGCCCACTGGTTGTTTGCTAAGTTGTTTTCTGTGTGCTCAACATCTTTGTTCATAAGATTGGGCCTTGTGGGTGTGGCTTGTTGTGTAGTTGTGTATTGTAGGAGTGTTGTTTGCGAAGCTGGGTACTCTTGTGTAATTGGTGACCGATTCTGTTGCTTCTATCGTCGTGGTGGTTGAAGTCACCTTGTTGGGTTTGTTCAAGGGGAGAGTATGGAGACTCATCTTCATTAGGTTCATGCGAGATAGTATTTTGACTCTCAATTTGTGATGTGAGTATGTTCTCGATTCAGCGACAATATATGTGTTACAACCGGTTCTTGCAGAGCGATATGTGGACTTTTAGTTGGTTTTATTTGTACTTCCTCTTGGGGTAGCGATAATGGATTTGTCTGCTGCATTGTTTCGGATTTCTGCTGTGTATGGTGGCAGGCCAAAGTTCAAAATGAACTTTGCAGTATGAATCAGGCAGGCTTTGCCAAATCTTTTTTCCAAAGACAATGTCACGGTACTACTTTGTGGCTTCAACCTGCAAGTTGTTCAAGCTAAAAGGAAACCTAACCGTCTAGCTAGGTAAACACATGGATCTGCTTTTCAAGTTGTAGTAAGAGAGTGCTACATTTGACTCCGGTGCAATGCGCATGCTTACCGATGACGTCCATGTAGACGGAGATGTCCAGCGTGGACTTGGGGCTGTTTGGTTTGAAGCCCCAACTAGTCCCATAAAAACTTGGCAATGCCCCAAATAATTGGCCGTCAATATTTGGTTTGAAGCCGAAATTTGGTACCGCCAAATCAATTTTGGTAAATGCTAAAATAAATCTAACACCACCTGCGAGCAATCCGAGGGTGACCAAATCGCTTGCCCTAATTTTAGTGCTGCCAAACTCTTGCGACGGCCACGATCCAAACACCATTTTTTTAGTTATGAAGTAAATTTCATGGATAAAGTATTTATGAACGGAATTGGACGGGTGTTACTGAACGTTCACTAATCACTAGTTTTTTTTAGATAATGGAAACAAAATTCCGGCTTCATCCCTCTTTGAGAGAATCAGACCAAGCTTATTACAATCTTAAGACCCAAGCACTGTTTTAGACCAAACAACCAAAACAAGTCAACCAGGATAACCAATCCTAGGCACTATAAGCCAACCAAATGAAGCAAATAACTGTAAAGCAGCTGTCTCCAGCACCCGACAAACATGGAGAAGACTCGCTTTGATCAATTTACTTCGCTGTAATTTGACCCAAGTGCGAAGCCAGTATGTTCCTCTGAACAAAACCTGCAAGAAAGATTTAGGTATGCCATTGTCAAAAACAGAGTCATTCCTTGAACGCCATAAGGCCCAACAAATCCCGGCAACACCTGAAAGTAGTACAGGAATCTGATCTGAGCCTCTTTGTTTCACCCAGCCATCAAATAAATGTTGAATATTATGAGGCGGAGCCAAACCCAAGGTCATGTGTACTAATTGCCACATAAATTTCGCGAACCTACACTCGAAGAAGAGGTGGTGGATGGTTTCAATTGTTCTGCAAAAACAACAGAACATATCCCCACGCCAATTTAAACAACTAGATTATCTTTAGTTAATAACACCCTTTCTTCATGTACCATAAGAAGATCTTAATCTTCAAAGGTAATTTAGTTTGCCAAATCTCCTGCGAAACTTTAATTCCATTGTTAACCAGATACTTATACATGGAATTAACCAAGAACATTCCATCAATACGAAGTTTCCACTTGAATTGGTCAGACCCCCTGTAAATAAGTATTGGCTGTTCTCACAACTAGACTCTCCCATTGTCGCAAATTAGACTGCTGTAACGATCTCCTAAAAGACACATTTAACAAGGAAGATCCTAGGACCTCAGCGACAGTAGCATGCTTCTTTCGTACAATATTATAAAGGGCTGGGTATTGAATTTTGAGGGGAACGTTATCCAACCAATTATCTCCCCAAAAACGTACTTGGGTCCCATTTTTTACGATAAAAGACCCAAGGTTTAGGAAGAGAGCCTTCACCCCCATCAGACTACCCCAAAAATGTGAATCCCCCGGTCTTTTTTCAATCTGACTCAAAGGCTGGTCTTTTAAATATTTGTTTCTCAATAACTGTTGCCATGTCCCTTGCTCATTGTACAGTTTGAACAACCACTTGCTCAACAGACTTTTATTTTGGAGGTCAAGGTTTAAAATCCCTAACCCACCTTGATCTCTTGGTTGGCAAAGAATTTCCCATCTCGCAAGTCGGTATTTCTTCTTATGTTGATCATTTTGCCAAAAGAAACGTGATCTGAAATAATCTATCTTTTTCAGGATTCCCCGAGGGACCTCAAAGAAAGACATCATAAACATAGGCAAGCTAGACAGAACAGAATTAATCAACACCAGCCGCCCACCAACCGACAGCAACTTTCCTTTCCAACCACTTAATCTTTTCTGAAATCGCTCAACTACTGGCCGCCAATCAGAATTACTCAACTTTCTATAGTGCATCGGGATTCCCAAGTATCTAAAAGGAAATGAGCCTAACTTACATCCAAACAAGTTGGAGTACTCTACCTCATAGTCCTTTGCCTGACCAAAGCAAAATATTTCACTTTTGTGGAAATTTATTTTGAGCCCAGAAAGCTGTTCAAAAGCACATAATAGAAGTTTCATATTTTTCGCCTCCTCAAAGTTATGGTCCATGAATATTACTGTATCGTCAGCAAATTGGAGAATAGATAATCCGTCATCTACCAAATGCGGAATCACTCCCTTTATTTGACCATCTCCTTTTGCTCTACCCAGTATGATAGCCAACATATCCACAACTATATTGAAAAGAATTAGGGACAACGGATCACCCTGGCGCAGTCCTTTTCTAGTTTGGAAATATGATCCCATCTGATCATTAACCTTAATATCTACATTCCCACCCTGAATAAAGGATTTGATCCAATTACACCAAATCAGCGAAAAACCTTTCATTCTCAGCGTCTGATGTAAAAAACCCCATCCGACTTTGTCGTAGGCTTTCTCAAAGTCAATCTTCAAAATAATTCCATTCCGTTTATTCTTATGCATCTCATGCAAAGTTTCATGAAGGATAACCGCTCCCTCCATAATGTTTCTCCCCGGCAAGAAAGCCGTTTGAGAGGGACTAATAACTTTTTGGGCCACCTGGGAGATTCTATTAGTAGCCACTTTAGTGAATATCTTAAAACTGACATTCAACAAACAAATAGGCCGGTACTGCTGAATCTTCTTAACATCCCTAGCTTTAGGGACCAAAATTATAGTCCCAAAATTCAAACTATGTAAATCTAAGGTGCCTTTATGGAATTCATGGAAAAGAGCCATTAAATCCATTTTAATAACCTCCCAAAAAACTTGATAAAACTCAGGCGGGAAACCATCAGGCCCCGGAGCCTTATTATTTTTCATCTGGAAAACAGCTCTCCTAACTTTCTCCTCTTGAAAACTGGATATTAAAATCTCATTTTCCAACGCAGAAACTTGAGGAATATCATCGATTCTTGTTTCATCCAACGAAACCTCAACAGGATCGGAGGGCCCAAACAAATTTTTATAATACTTGGTAATATACTTTCTTAACTCAGCATCCCCATAAATTATCCCCTCCTCCTGTTCCAACTGAAAAATTCTGGACTTGCGATGCCTCCCATTAGCAACCAAGTGGAAGAATTTAGTATTGGCATCACCTTCTAGTAATGCCTTGGCTTTGGCTCGCTGGTACCATTTGATCTCTTCCTCCCTTAACAAATGAGCTAACCTCTCATTGAGAGAATGCCTCAATTGTAACTCGCTTGGAGAGAGGGACATGGTCTCAGCTTTCTTGTCCAACTTATCAATATCGACAATCAGTTGTTTTTTCTCCTTTCTATATATGCCACTCACACTCTTTGCCCACCCCCTCAAATATTAACCCAGGCGCCTAATCTTGGACTGCCATCGCTCGAGAGGAGTACCGACCGAAACTGTTGATTCCCATATATTCTTGACCATGTCAAAAAAACCGTCACGAAGTAACCACCCAAGTTCAAATTTGAACAAAGGAGGACTACTCGTCGTAGACGTATCACCAGTGTTTAGGAACAAAGGTGTATGGTCTGAAATTCCTCTGGTTAGAGCTAGTAAAGTAGAATAAGGATATTTGGTTTCCCACTCCGTACTTACTAGGACTCTATCCAGTTTCTGAAACGTCTGTCTTTCCAAATTATTTGCCCAAGTAAATTGTCTGCCAGACATTTGCAACTCCCGAAGGTGAAAAGCATCAATAATGGCATTGAATAGAAATGGCCATCGATTATTGAAATTTGCATTGTTTTTTTCATGAGAGCCCCTCAAGATATTAAAGTCCCCACCTATTATCATAGGTAAAGTTTTTTTAGTACAAAGCTGGGCCAGTTCAGTTAAAAAAGCCATCTTTGGGGCCTGTTGTGCCGGCCCATACACAGACACCAATAACCATTGGTAGCCATCGCTCTTATTTCTAACTTTAAATTTCACAAAAAATCCCCTTTCTCAATCTCTCCTATATCAAAAGTCAACATATTAACCCCCACTAACATACCACCCGATCTACCAGTGGGAGATTTACAATGCCACAAGTAATCCTTCCCAGCACATAGATGCTTAAGGAAACTCTGTGAGCACTCTCTCCTACCGGTTTCGGATAAAGCTATAAAATCTAAATTTTTCTCCAAAGTGATATCCGATAGGAACTTGAACTTTTTCGGATCAGCCAACCCATTACAATTCCAAAATATACCCTTCATTATTTAACCAATATCCTGAGATTTCTACTCCTACTCCCCTTCTTCCCTTTCCTAGACCTTAGTTTAGTTGAACAGGTACGAGTTTTTTGATCACTTATGTAATCCAACTCACCCTCACTAAACCCCTCCGCCAACTCTCCACAGAAAAGATTATCACAAGAAATGTCAATACCACCAACATTGTGCATCAACCCTTCATTATCAGAACAGAGCGTGACTTCAACATTCTCCACCATCAGCTCAGATTTGGTTCCACCCTCACACACTAAACTCTTAAGAGATGCCACATTAAGTTTTATATCATCATCAGAAATACCCATGCAAATACCAACCGAACTAACATTCCTTAAGATAACATTATCATTAAATGAATCAAAAAGAGAGGAGTCGGAAGTACCTTCACCAGTAGAACCTTCCAAATTAATCCTTGCCTTCAGCTTTGCAGCCCGTTCCAAAGCATTTTCATCAGCAACAGCAGCCGATCGTTTGCTAGAGCGAGTTGGAGTGACAAGCATCGGGGAAGCAGTGTTAGGACCTGAAGGTGTGACTTTTGGTGCTTCGGAGGAAACCGCATCAGTCTGTGGAACCCCCGCCTGCAGCTTAGCCCCTTCACCCAACCTACCCGAAGCCTTCAGTCCTGCCGATCCATTCTGGAAACATGCCTCATCCACCGCAGAAGAACAACCATTCTGGTAGTTTTGGTTCTTCAACCCCACCGACGAACCAAAGCCAGGCTGAACAGCATTACCCTCCGAATTGAGCTGACCCTTGGTCTTTCCCATCGAGTTCGACGATCCTGAGCCAGGCTGAATAGCATTACCCCCAGAATTGATCTGACCCTTGGACTTTGGCATAGAGTTCTGATGATCGACAAAATCGTCCAGAATATCCTCATCCATACCATTGTCCGCTCCATCGTCCGGATTCAAGTCCATATTGATAGGTTGAGGATTATCTGGGTTCATGCTTTTTTCCACTCGAAACTGCAGTTCATACACAAAGTCCCCCACAACCAAATTAACAAATTCAGGAATTAAATCCGGATTGAGACAGGCGACTTTGATTCTTGCTATGTCATGTTGCTTCGTGAATTTCATATCCACTTTACTAGAAACCCCAAGAATAGACCCCACAGCCCAGATAATCGGGAACGGTCTAAGCTCTTGGGTTAAACCCCTAAACTGTACCCAAACCTTGGGGATTTCATACCTGTAGACATCCGAGCAAGCTTTTTCCTCAATACTCATTTTAGCCTTGACACTCTTAGTGACAACAGGACCCCATTCCACAAGCCTCTGAAGGTCAGCTTTTGATGGGAACGTTGTCACAAAAGTATTAGGGCTACTTTCTTCTATTTTCCACTCCCAGGTTCCTGGTAACAATCTCTCTAACTCAGATTTCACATTATCCACTGTCATACAATTTTCAATGACCTTAACGACTGCTGCTGTGGACTCATTGGACCCCTTTTGCTTTCCTGAGTAAGGGATGTAATAAAAACCCAACCCCTCAACTGCATAACCACTGGGAATTGCTGTAGACCTAATGTTCTTATTGGATGAGCACGCTTTTGAAACATGTTCATCAGAGCCACAATTATCACAATTCAATTCTGAGGTACATTCTGTGTTAATATGGCCCTTAGTGAGACATCTATAGCAATAAGGCTTATTCACTTTGATTTTCACTGCCCCTCTAGCAGAGGACTCTAGCACTGCTCCCTGAGACCCATCCAACTCCACAGACTCCAAATTAACCGACTCATGAGTAATAATCTGCTTACCAGCCCCTGTTGTCGGAAGACGCACAGTAGGAGCCTTTGGCTGGCGTCCAGCAGAAGCTTGTTCCCCAGAGGAATTGAAGGAAGCAACTTGACGCCCCTCATTACCCGGACCACCAGCTTCAGAAACACCATCACCCCTGACGCCCAATCCGCCTCCCTCGAAACCCTGCCTTCCAAAACCCTGACCTTCACCGCGATGGCCATACCTGTCCAGCCGATAGCCACGCCCTCGATCGTAACCACTCCGGCCGTAACCACCAGCGGATCGGCCACTACCGCCACGATAACCCCGGCCAGCATATCTAGGATTGAAGCCGGAGGCAAACCCGGGATCAAATTGTTGAACCCCGCGTCTAACGCCGCCGCTCCGGCCATCTCCCACACCGCTGCCCTGATTCGTCATCGGACGTCTGTTCGCGAGGACTACCTCCGCGTAGGAACGGCGAGACGGCAAAACAGACTGGAGAGGTTTGCAGCTAGGGTACCGAGGAAGAGAACCGGTTCGAGAGAAAAAGGCCACAAGACCAAGGGTGGGCCGAAACCACATACCGGGTCCAAGCAGAACACGTGATTGGCTCCGGTCCATAAAACGGCCGACAATCATGGCCTGATTCGTGCAAACAGAGTCAAGTAAAGAACTAGAACTGTTCCCCCCTCCTGACTCAACCAAGGCACGCAAAGATGATGTAATTTCCGAAGAACTACGCACACTAGCCGTCTTTGTATTGTTCCCCGAAAATGTCGTTAATGACGATTTGGACGGAGACAAAGAACTTAACACATCACCAAAGGTTCTCGGTGGAGACACCCGTGGAGGTGGCAAGGGCCCCTGCCATGGTCGAATACCGACCTTACGATGAACAATTGCGTTAACAATGCTTTTGGCTAATGCACATTTGTCCGACCTTGAACAATTAACCTTGAGCGGAGAATTGCATCCCGAGAGTTCATCCTCAGCTCTCTGAAGATCACTCACGGAGAATCCCGCTGCTTTTGCGTCTGCGATAAATTCCGGTGAAGAAACTTCATTATCATCCGAATACTCCGCCTCGGAATCGTCTGACGCCCAGAATTTACGCCTACGCACCTTACCATGAACAGAACCTGGCCTAGAACATAAAGCTGCTACAGATTCCACCATATCAGCCAGCTCTGTTCTAGCCGCCTTCATATCATGGTTCGATAACACTTTGCATCGAACTTCCACCCCCTTATGCTTCGGTACAGGAACACCGGAATGCGACCCAAGAAGACGATGCCTAGAGGCCATCCTTCCCTGGCCATGCAACCAGCCACCGGAAGCAAACACAATTCGCTACTAAATTGACAAAAGGAAAAACCTGCCAAGAGAAGAGAATTCGATAACTTCACCTCACGCAAGGCCAACACCGGAGACCAGATGAACACCACCTCCACCGACACCCCAGCAAGGCCTCATACGAACGACGAATCACGGAACCGGAGGAGAACGACTCCGGCGAAGATGACAGGAGAAATCGCCCGATCGCCGATCCGAAAAATGCGCACGGTAGTGAAAAATGTCCCGGTAAAGTTTTTGCGAAATTCTTTTTCACGGTTCCTCGTAGTCTCATAGGTGAAATTCGCATTGCTTACCCTTTTCCTTGGATAAAACTAGGAATTTCACTGGCAAAAAAAAATCTATAAATGTAACCGAGGTCTGTTATGATTCTCTCACCAACCCTTGCCCAGGTAGGGCCAGCATAGCAGCATCGGACCTAGTTTCATTTCTGCTGCGTAGTCCAGTCCTGGAGCTGCAGACTAGCGTAACTAGGTATGCTGTTGGAGCGTTAGAACATTGGTCAGTTTTTTTCAAGCTTAGCCTCCCAGGTTGTAGAAGAAACAAATCCCCATATTTGAGGAGGTGCGTCGCAAGACGGTGGCATGGCATCGTGTGGCGCATTCTTCAATCTGCGGCATTCGCTCACGGACGGCGTGCTTAAGGAGAAGGTCCTGTCTTCTTTGTGTCGTTGAGGCGCTTCATTGTGGAGCAGTTGGGAGGAAAGGGAGGGTACCGATCTTGGCTCGTTTATGCTAAATCCTCTTGTAGTACCCCAAAATTTTTCTTTTGTCAAAATTACTATTTTATTTTTTTTTCTATTTTCAGCGAATTTTCCCTAATTTCCAAGATTTTTAAATTACAATGTCCATTTTATTAAAAATTAAATTTCTGAGTAAAAATAAAACGAAAGTGTCGGGGATTGGTTATCGCCTGTTGCGACCATCGGAGCCCGGCCAGCATCGACCATGGCCAAGTCTGGGCGCCGTCCCTGCGTAGGGTCCTCCCGACCTTCCGACCTTGAGGTTAAGCTCCCCTCCCCGAGCATGCTTGCTTGGGTGTTAGCGACCTTACGACTCAGCCCGTCAAAAACACCTCGAAGTTCTCCCAAAAGCCGGGCACGGTCTGCGAGGCGGGTCCGACATTAACTGCGGGGCCGCCCGTGGTCTGCTGCGCCCATTAATACACGCCATTGCATGTACCCGTCGCGTGGTGCCGGGTGGTGGCGCGCAACAACTCACGCATGTCCAAACGATGGGCGCCCTTGTAATAAATGCTTTATGCTTTGTAATCCCTATAAATACCCTCTCGTGCGAAGGATTGCGGGTTCCTCCTTCTTGAGTTAGCTCCTTTGGACCTTCACTCACACTTATGCGCAGCATTTGTAGCCATCTTTACATATCGATTACAATTCTTTGGATGTAGGGTTGTTATCTCCCCCGCGAGAGGCCCGAACCAGATCAAAAAAGTCTCCCTCTGTGCTTTGCGATTGCTCTAACTGCCTTGTCCCGTAGCTCGATAGGGTTTCGGACGCTACACCCCTCGCGAAAAAGGGGCCATAGGTTGATCCCTCATTCAACAAGTAAGCTTGACGAGGGACCGGTTCCCGAATCGTCGACAGCTGGCGCCGTCCGTGGGGAGCGACTGAAGTCCTTTCGCGAGGAATCCTTGAGGATGCCGAACTCACAAGACAATCAAGACCTCTGCGTCTTCGACGACGTGGAGGACGGCGATGAATACTACGCCAGTGATGGCATGGGTGGTGCGGCCGACCCGGAAGGCCACATCGAGACTGGGAGTCTTTCCCCGGTGGCTGCGGCGCGAGAGCGTTTCCTTCGCTTGCAGTCAGATACCCTCGTTCGCGAGGAAGAACGCGGCGACCTCCGTGACGAGCGGGACGTTCCCGACCGTCTCGAGTTCAGCCAAGGGACCGTGGCGTACGACACCACTTCGGCGTCATCCACGCGGTCCTGGTGCTCACGCAGCGTCTACATGGCGGGAAGAGAAGGCGACCAAGGAGAGCGGCAGTCTCCAGCAGTCTCTCCCCTTCACCAGCAAAACGCTGATGAGGTTGACCCGGAGTTGTCCCCGGGCGGGAACCCGGCGATCGTCCACCACCAGCGTAGCGAGGGGCGCCGCCGGGGCCGCCCGCCGCGAATCTCGGCAGTACCGCTCCCGAACATGTCGCAACCGCCTTCCAAGGTCGCCCCCCGTCGCTCCTCAAAGCGCCGAGTGCCTTCACACCATGGCGACGGTCGTGCGCGGCCTCCAGAACTTCTCCAACCAGGCGGACCTAGCGGCCATGGGGGCCCTCGTGGCCGAAAACCTGGAAAAGCTCACGGCTGACATAGGGCTCCCAGGACCACCTGGCCTTCAGGGGCCCCGGAGTGTTTCCCGGGGCCATCAGCGCCGCTCCCCGGTCAGCGTCTCCCGAAGTCCTGCTCCGGAGGACCAGGGGAAGCAGCACCGGCACCACGAGGACGTTCGGAGCGGTTCTCAGACGGCCTCGCAGGCTCGCGGGCATGCCTCGCCCACCCGCGAGCGCTCCCTGTGCTCCACCTCGAATCCGCAATCGTCGCGCCGGCATGATGGCGTGTTCTCTCGCCTCACCTTGTGCGCGAAGGACCACCTAGGCCCCGGCCGCCACGATCGCCATGTCCGGAGGGGTCGCCATGACAGCCCGGCGTTCGGATGCCGAGCTTTTTCGGCGTCCCTCCGCGCCGTTAAGTGGCCGAGCAAGTTCAAGCCCGGCCACATCGAGCGTTTCAACGGGACCCAGAACCCCGATGAGTTCATCTCGATTTACTCCACTGCCGTTCTGGCGGCCGGCGGGGATGAGGGGGTCATGGCTAATTACCTCCCCACGGTCCTCGGCGGTTCCGCCCGAACACGGCTCTTCAACGAAAAGAAGGGTCTATCCGCTCATGGAGCAGCTCTCAAGAGGCCCTCGGGCGAACTTCGGAGTTGTTATACTCGCTCGAACAACGGCGTGACCTCGGCGGTTGATCGAGACGGACAAAGAGAGCGGCTGCGCGACTCCGTCCAAAGATTTATTAAGGTGAAAACTCCATCCCGAGCATCTCGGATGAGGCGGTCGTCCGGGCCTTCAAATTCGTGGTCCGCGACGTTAAGCTTCACGCAAGACACAGATTCACCCGACTGACGATAACGAGCTATTCCGCATGGCGTCGCTATGCAAATGCCGATGAGGCCGTGCAATGGAAAAAAGCGCTCGACGAGGGCAAGCTGCCGCCCCCAATTTGGACTGGAGGGCCCCTCGAGCAAGAGACCCTCGGGCTCAAGTGAAAAGAAGGCCAAGAAGAAGAAGAAGTCGCGCGTCGGACATGGTGGCGGTGTGGAGCACCGCCCGCCTCGTGGCTGCCGGCCGTCGGCCATGGAGGCGGTCGGGCGCCACGCCCGCGACGCCACGACCAAGACGACAACGACCAAGATCGCGGCAATCAAGGTCCCGAGGACCAGGGTCGCGGTGGCCAGGATCGCGGCGAGAGGGGCGCCCTTGCAGCGGCACACGCCGCTCCACCAAGTGGCCGCCCACGACCTCCGCAGTTGTAGGACTGGGCTTCTGCTGGAGAATTTCTACAAGGGCGAGGGCCCCATGCCGACTCTCCCGGGCAAGGGAGAGGGCAGCAAGGGCAAAAGTCCCGCAGACGACGACGACATGGACTACCAGGAGCCCCAAAACCACATAGCCGTCATATTTGGGGGCTCCTCAGCCTACAAGTCCCGCAGGGATTTGAAGAAGGCTGCGCGGGAGGTTGGCCACATTGATCAAGGCAAGCCACCCGTGCAGCAGCTCAGGTGGTCCGAGCTACCATCACCTTCTCCAAGGAGGATTATCCCCTTGGAATGTCCAAACCCTAGAAGCTCCCGTTGGTCGTGAGCCCGACCGTCAACAACGCCAAGGTCGGTCGGGTCCTCGTCGATGGGGGGAGCTCCTTGGACCTCATATCCGCTACGGTCCTGGACGAGATGCAAGTCCCTC
The DNA here is from genome assembly GCA_036346375.1 of Guadua angustifolia. Taxonomy (NCBI): domain Eukaryota; kingdom Viridiplantae; phylum Streptophyta; class Magnoliopsida; order Poales; family Poaceae; genus Guadua; species Guadua angustifolia. Next base: position 21,435,328 of record CM070503.1, on the reverse strand, counting down.
GTTCAAGGATCAAGAGCATAGCTGTCCCGTTCTTCGGGATCGTCCCCGGCACCTCGGTAAACCTCTGGGCCAGATCGTCCTACCTGTGATGTTCGGGGACATCGCGAACTTCCGAACCGAGCTAGTCAATTTCGAGGTCGTGGACTTCAAGTCGGTCTACAACGCCATCCTTGGCAGGCCGGCCCTTTCCAAGTTCATGGCCGCCACGCATCACGCCTACCAGTGCCTGAAGGTCCCCGGACCAAAAGGCGTCATCACCATCAAAGGCGACCATCGGGCGGCCCTGAACTGCGACGAGAAATCTCTCGACATGGTCGGGCAGCTGCCTCAGCGTGGTACCGACCAAGCGCCGACGCACTCCCGGCCAAAAGTTACCCTTCAGCCTGGAAGAGAAACCAAGGCAGTCCCTCTTGATGAGGCTGACCCGACCAAGGTCCTCTATCTGGGATCTTCCTTAGATCTCAAATAGGAACTCGAGCTCATCACTTTCCTCCGAAGGAGCGCGGACGTGTTCGCTTGGAAACCGTCCGACATGCCCGGAGTCCCAAGGGAAGTGATTGAGTCTGAGCTAGCTGCTCGACGACAAAAGACACATCGTCGAAGCTCGGCGATTTTCCCTAGAGAAACAGGCGATCATCCGGGAGGAACTTGACAAGCTCCTTAAGGCCGGCTTCGTCCGGGAGGTCGAGCACTCGGAGTGGCTGGCAAACCCGATCATCGTCAAGAAGAAGGGCGGCAAGTGGCGCATGTGTGTCGACCACACCGCTTAAACGCGCCGCTCAAGGACAACTTCCCACTCCCACGCATTGACCAACTAGTCGACGCAATGGCAGAGTCCCAGGTAATGAGCTTTTTGGACGCCTACTCGGGCTACCACCAGATTAGCTTGTTCCCCGGGGACGAGGAGAAGACTTCCTTCATCACCCCGTTCGGCACGTTACGCTACGACCATGTCGCCGGTCTGCGGGCGCGGGCGACCTTCCAGCGCTTGATGCAAAAGACTTTCCAGGATCAGATAGGCCGAAACTTGGAGGTATATGTAGATGATATCGTAGTTAAAAGTAAGCTCCCCTCAGGCCATGTATCCGACCTCGAGGAGACCTTTTGTAATCTCCGTAGACATAGAATAAAGCTTAATCCCGAGAAATGCGTTTTTGGGATAAAAGCTGGTAAAGTACTCGGGTATCTCATCGGGCCGCAGGGCATCGGTGCTAACCCGGAGAAAATCGAGGCCATCGAAAGGATGCGCCCTCCGGGCTCCGTGAAGGAAGTCCAGACCCTGACCGGACGCATGGCGTACTGAAGTCGCTTCATTTCCGGTCGAGGCCGGCGGCGGCTCGCTTTCTTTAAGGCGCTCCGCAGACACGAGGGCTTCGTCTGGACAGAGGAGGCTAACCGCTCCTTTGAGGAGCTAAAGCGGTACCTGTCTAGCCCCCCGATCTTGGCCACTCCAAGGTCGGGGGAGCCACTCCTACTTTACCTCGCAGTGACACCCCACACCGTAAGCGCGGTGCTGGCGGTAGAGCGAGAAGGGACGCAACGTCCGGTATACTACGTCAGCGAAGTGTTGCACGGACCAAAGGAGCGTTACCCTGAGGTCCAGAAACTTCTGTACTCGCTTCTCATGGCTTCCAGGAAGTTACGCCACTACTTGCAAGCCCACAAGGTCGTCATTCCGACCGACTTTCGCTTAGGAGATCCTAAAAATCCGGACGCCCGGTATCGGACGGCGAAATGGAACATGGAACTCGCGGAGTTCGACATACACTTCTCTCAAGCCGGTAATTAAGTCCCAGATCTTGGCGGAACCGTGGCGGAATGGGCGAACCCTTGACGCCATCGAAGTCTCAAGAATCTCGGGGCGGCCATTGGACCATGTACTTTGGCGGCTCCCGAGCTTTGAGCGCTCGAAGTGGCGTTATCTTGAGTGTCCCTCAAGGATCGGCTCCAATCGTTATCCAATTACACTTCGCCACGACGAACAACGGCGGAGTATGAAGGTTTTTGGCGGACTCCGGCGTCCAAAGGCGCCGAGTCCAGCAACTAACGTGAAAGGCGATTCGCAGCTGGTCGTCAACCAAGTCAACAAGGAGTATCAGTGTTCCGATCACTCAATGGCGCTTTACTTGGTTGAAGTGAGGAAGATGGAGCGGTACTTTAGAAATTTCGAAGTACTCTACATCCCCAGGAAGAACAATTCCCTGGCTGACTATCTTTCCAAAGTCGGTTCCTCGCAGATGCCCGCCCCTCCGGGGGTGCTTGTTGAGCATCTGCACAAGCCCTCCATTCCCTCTGTAGAGGAGGCAACCCCAGATGATGCCGCCGGGCGCCAGTGAAAGCATCTGAGAAAGCCCTCCGTTCCTCTCAGAGGAGGCACCAGAGATGTCGGTCACATCTCCTTCCTCGAGCAAGGTGCAGATTGGATGACGCCATTCGTCAATATCTTGCCCACGGACACCTTGCCCGAGGAAGCAAGCGTTCGGTTTACAAAGGCGGTCCTCCGCTTACAAAGCTGAGGGCGCCTTATACATAAAGGGCACTTGAGTCCTCTCCAAATGTATATCCCGAGAAGAGGGCAATTTCCTTCTCAAAGATATCCACGAGGGCATGTCGGGCTCACTCGTCCTTTCGGACGCCAGTAAGCAAAGCATTCCGCTGGATACTATTGGCCAACAAACTAGACGACGCCGGGCGCTCGTGGCGACTTCTTACCGGCGTGCGATTTCACGCCCAAAGGCCCACCGGCCAGTGTCAGTGGCTGCCGAACCATCCCACTCTCTTGGCTATTCTCAACCTGGGGGGCTGACATTCTCGGGCCTTTCCCCCTCGCAGTCGAAAGGGTTGTAAGTACTTGCTCGTCGCCATCGACACTTTCTCTAAGTGGATCGAGGCCGAGCCTGTATCAACCATCTCGGCTCAAGCAGCCAAGAGATTCTTCCGCAGCAATGTGGTGGCGCTTTGGATCCCCAATCGCCTCATCACGAGACAATGGCACTTTCGATTCACCAAATAACTGTTTCAAGCCTCTCATGCGAGACATCGAACAAAGGTCTACTTCGCCTCTGTAGCTCATCCACAGAGTAACGGAGCAGCCGAGCGTGCAAATGGCCAAATCCTTCAGGGGATTAAGAAAAGGGTCTTCAAAGACCTCTCCTGGCACGGCGGGTCATGGGTGGACGAGCTTCCTTCCGTCCTCTGGTCTGTGCGCACCACAGCGAGCCGCGCCACGGGCGAGACGCCCTTCCAGCTCGTCTACGGTGCCGAGGCCGTCCTACCTGCCGAAATTGTGCTCGGATCCCAAGGGTTCACCTGGCCGACGGCATCCACCAAAGTCGTGAGCGTCGCCTCGACCTCGACCTCGCTGAGGAGGCGCGTGTGAGGGCGTTGCTCCGATCCGCCGTCTACCAGCAAGCTCTTCGCAGGCACGCGGCCAAGTCAATCCGGCCACGTGCCCTGCAGGTCGGTGACCTCGTCTTTCATCGAATCCAGGATTTGTCGAAGGCCAACAAGCTCTCCCCCAGGTGGGAAGGCCCATTCACGGTCGTCTCGATAGCACGCTGGGGGTCATTGTCCTTGGCGGAAGATTTCGCGTTCTCGCGAGCTCGTGGAACATCGACCAGTTGCGCAAGTTCTTTGTCTAAATTTATGCTCTATTTTGTGCTTTGTATATACATCTGTTTCCTCTCTTTCTTTTTAAAGAAAGTGGCACTTTCGCTACGCTCACGCAAATGTCTGTTTCCCCCAAGATACTGCGAAAACATATATAAGGTCACTGCCTTTTGGTAAGCCGGCTCAGTCTCGCGTAAGGGCATTCTTTTCATCTCTTTCATGATCTTGGTAGCAAAACAAGTGCGTCGGGCGTAGTTCGTTACCGAAAATCTTTTCCAACCTAAAGCTCGGGCCGCGCGCGTGCACCCGCACAAGGTGCCACGACCAACACCCCGCCAGTAAAACTCACCACCTGGGGGCTTCGGTCTCTATAAGCCGACCTTGGTCCACAGTAGCTCTTCATTGCGATGCAAGTCGCCTCTGAGCGGCCCCTTAGTCGGCCCCGAGGTTTACTCATGCAAGGAGTTCGGCCGTCGCGCACCCTGTCGGTCAAACGTGCGTCTTTCCTCACTTACGACCATACTCGCAACTCGGGCAAAGGGTGTGCATCTCAAGCGTCAAGGAAGCCTCGGCCTTGCTCCTTCTTCTCCCCGACCAAAACCACTTTCGCTCCTCGGAAAGGCCAATACCTTGGTCAGGGGGGGGCAATCTTTCCCAACTCTCCTACGAACGAGCCTGTGCTCGCATCATAGGCGCACGACCCTCGTTCGCAGCGGGGGCTAAGGGGAGAGCGAGTTGCATACGCATCATTTCAAAAATCTCGACCAAGTACTTCGTCCTATCTTACTAACGTAACGTTGCTTCTTTCTCAAAAGACGCGTTATCATTGTGTTGAGCATTCCGGGCTAGTGCCGCCCACGTGTCGTTCTAACCTACGACCAACCTACTTCTTACTATTTGCCTCATGGTTTTACATTTACAGAAAAAGCGGGCAAGGACAAAAAAGCACAAAGACCTAAGCAACCCTTAAGCAAAAAGACAGTTACATGCCCCACCGGCGACATCAAAGGCCTTCCAAAAAAGTGCCAAAGAAAAAGAAAAAGGAAGTAATCTCCTACGCACCGGGCGTTGCTCCCTTGAGGGCTGCGGATAGCTTCTGCCTCAGCTCATCAATCTTGGCCTCTTTATCGATCAGCTTCAGGGCCCGCGACCTTCATGGGCTTCTTCATGAGTCGCTTGACCTCTTCATTTCCTTGTTCCGCAAGGTCGGCGGCCGCTCGCGCTACCCTTCCCAGCTCCGCCACCTTCGCCTCAAGGGCGCCGGAGTGCTGCTTCATCGCGTCGAGCTCTTGTTCAAGCTTGAGGGTCTTCTCTCCGGCATCAAGGGACCACTTCTTTTCCCGCTCGAGCTCCCCGCTTTCGGCGTGTGATCCTCTCTCAATCGTGGCGCCTTCACTCTGGCGGGAGCACGACCTTTCTTGCTCAAGCTCTTGCTCGAGCTCGAGGATCCTCTCCCTACCTTGGGAAACGTCCTTCTCCGCCTGGCGGAATCTGAGCACGAGCAGCCTGTCTCTGAGCTTGAAGTCGGCCAGCGTCTGCTCAACCTCCGCCAGGCGGGCCTCGTGGTCGGTTAGCAGCTGGGCCGTGGCTTCAGGGACCTCCATTGCTACGTCGAAGCCCTCCATGGTCTTTTCAAGGACCTGCAATCCAGAAAATCTCAGATACCATCCCGAAGATGCTAAGAAGGGGGACCACGATGAAGGCAAAAGAAACATCCTCACCTGATCAAGGCACGCGCGGAGGTCATTTCGGAAGCGCTCGGTGACCTCCCTCCTCGGAAAATCTGCCAGCTTCGGCAAGGGGCTCCGCGTTTCCTCTGGGCCCTTCCAGAAAGGCGGGTTGGTCGACGATGACGAGCCTTCCCCCAGGGCATGAGGTTCGCCCCGGGGCACCAAGACCCACTCGTGAGCGGCGCTCTCGCTCAGAGTGTTCTCACTATCCGCCTGAGCATGTTGTTCGCTCAGGGGTAAAACATCCGCCCGAGCATGCGGTTCGCTCGGGGCGGGCAGCGTCTCATCCCGGGCATGCGGTTCGCCCGGGGACTTCACGCCCTCATCTCGGGCAGGTATTTCGCCCGGAGGCACCGTGCCTTCTTGAGCAGCCTTTTCGCTCGGGGCCGTGAGGTCGGCCTTCTCCCCTCCTTCCGCGCTCTCCGCGCGGGGGTGGTCGGGAAGCCCGCCCAGGGGGAGCGTTCCCTCTGGGGCGGGGGGTCCATCTCGACACGGTCGTCGGCGACGAATTTCTCCACCGCTCCCACGCCCTCGGCCATCACAATGTCGGCGGCGTCGGCGAGCACCCCCGCTAAGGCACAATCAATAAGCTCGTAAGCTATCTGTGGATATCAGGAAGGCCCTCGAGCTACTTTACCACGTCGAGGAGTGGGGTTAGCTTCGGTAGCCTTGAAGCAAAGAGCAAGGGAAGCGAAGAAGGGCAAATCTCAAGACTCACCTTCGGCCAGGCCTTCGTCGCCACCCATGGCTGGGCCCACGGCGGCAGCAACCACCACCTCGGCCCTTTTTTCCGCGGCCTGGGTAATCCTAGCCAGGCAAGGCTCAGCCTTCTCCATGTCAATCTCGACCAGCGCCCCCTCCGAGCTTCCGCGCTTGGCCGTGGGATGATGCGCTTCCAGGTCGGCGATCGCGAGGGCCCGGTCTCTCTTGGCTTGCTCGACCTCGGCCTTCATTTTGGCGAGCTCCCTCTCCAGTGCCTTCCGCTTGGCCTGCACCATCCCTTCGATCAGTCTTCCCTCCGCTTCGATCTGCTCCACTTGGGCCCTTAAACTATAGTTCCCCAGCCAGAGCCTCAAATGCCTTACCTCCTCCTTCCTGTCGGCGTACTCCTTGTGGGGCGTCGGCAGGACCTTGGACGCGGTCGCCTGCCTTTTCGTCGACCGGGTGGTCGCCGGTGGCGGGGCGCTCCTCTTGCTCCTTGAGCCCTTGGCCCGGGAGGCTGGGATAAGTACTCCCTTGCCACCCGCCGAGGGCGCGAGCTGCCACCGCCAGTCCAGGCGAGCTTCTCTGCGGCAAATCACGAAGAAAACATCAAGAGCTCGGGATGCTCTCCCCCGGGCACGAACTATGAAGCAACTTACCACCGCCCGCTCAAGCACGTTGCTCGGGACCTATCATTTCGCGCTCGAGCTCCTTGCCCTTGAGGGTACCGAACAGCTCGGCCACCCTCTTCTCCGCTCGATCGAAGTCCGGTCTGTTTGCCAAGAATGAAGTCAAGACGACCCGAGCAAAAGAAGCAAAATAAGATCTCTTCAAGGTCATGGAACTTACAGGAGGTGCCCTCCCGGGTCAGGTCGTCCCATCCGGTGATCTGGAAGAACGGGTGCTCCCTCCTCCGCAGAGGGGACACCCTGTTCCGGAGGAAGTCGCGGGCGATGTCCCGGCCGGTGAGCCCCATCTGTGTGAGCTCGCCGATCATCATTAGCGTCCGCTCCTCCTCAGGCGCGACGGCCGGGCGCGGCATCTCGAAGTAGCGTGCCGCCGTCTCGGTGTAGCGCAAGGTGCTCCCCTCCGCCTTCCGCAGGTAGAACCAGTTTTCGGCCCATCCGGCCACGGAATCCTTGAGGGAGAAGGGGGTAGTCGTCGGCGGTTGTTCGGGCGAAAATCACGGAGCCGACGAGGGAGGTGTCCCCGGTACGGAACAAGGAATAGAAATGAAAGAAAAGACTCGGCGTGGGAAGGACGCCCACAAAACCCTCGCAGAGATGGGCGAAGATCGTCAAGACAAGGATGGAGTTGGGATTCAGATGGATGAGCTCGCACTCACAGTTTAGGAGCACAGTCTCCAGGAATTCGCTCTCGGGCATCCGGAGTCTTAGTGATGTCTGACTCGACGCGAACTATCTCGTCGTTGGCTGGCACCGGCGCCGCCTCGCCAGCCGGAAGCCGCCAGGTACTGACGCCGAGGTACCCAAAGTCCTAGAGCACCCGAAGCCTCTCCGCGGTGGCCTTGCTCACGCCAAACTTCGCCATGGAGGGAATTGGGGGAAAGGTCGGCGGAGCGGCGGAAGGAAGTTCGAAGGATGAAGCGCTTTTTCAAGTTTAATTGCGAATCGTGGGGAAGAAAAGGTTTTCAGGAACTGTTCCCGCCTGATATTTATAGGCGGAAAAGTCGAACGGGCGGGAAAACCGTCCCTTGTCCCGATGGCCAACGCGTGGCGACTCGGTTCCCGAAGCCGCCCCGCAGTAGCGCAGTTCCCCAAAAGCTGTCAGAGTCGTACCTGCCAGGCTTCGCAGAGAAGGAACCATCGCGATTTCCTCCCTCTGTTATTTTCAAGGCATTGCCAAGGTCGATCCTCGGGCCAGTACGCTCGTCCCCGAGCAGGCATTGCTGCGGTAGTCCTTCGCCGTAAAGATCCTCGTCCCCGAGCAAGCATTGCTCAGATGCTGCGGTAGTCCTTCGCCGCAAAGATCCTCATCCCCGAGCAAGCATTGCTCGGATGCTGCGGTAGTCCTTCGCCGCAAAGATCCTTGTCCCCGAGCAGGCGTTGCTCGGATGTTGAGGTAGTCCATCGCCGCAGGGCTCCAACCCCACTCCAAGAATTTGGAGGCTTAAGGCGGATGCCTTGAGAAGGTGAATTTCCCCCTTTAGCCTCGGGGGCTAGCTGTCGGGGATTGGTTATTGCCTGTTGAGACCATCGGAGCCCAGCCAGCATCGACCATGCCCAAGCCCGGGCGCCGTCCCTGCGTAGGGTCTCCTCGACCTTCCGACCTTGAGGTTAAGCTCCCCTCCCCGAGCATGCTTGCTCGGGTGTTAGCGACCTTACGCGACTCAGCCCGTCAAAGACACCTCGAAGTTCTCCCAAAAGCCGGGCACGGTCTGCGAGGCGGGTCCGACATTAATCTTCGGGGTCGCCCGGTGGTCTCAGCGTTCATAATACACGCCATTGTACCCACGTCGCGTGGTGCCCAGCGGGTGGCGCGGCAATAGCTCCGCGCATGTCCAAGAACAGTGGAGCGCCCCTTGTAATAAATGCTTTGTCGCTTGTAATCCCCTATAAATACCCTCTCGTGCAAAGGATTGCGGGTTTCTCCTGGCTGAGTTAGCTCCACTAGACCTTCACTCACACTTGTACGCAGCATTTGTAGCCATCTTTACATATCAGTGCAATTACTGGACGTAGAAACATTATCTCCCCATGAGAGGCGAACCGGATAAAAAGTCTCCCTGTGCTTTGCGATTGCTCTAACTGCCTTGTCCCGTAGCTCGGTAGGGTCTCGGACGCTACACCCCTCACGAAAAAGGGGCCATAGGTTGATCCCTCATTCAACAAGTAAGCTCGGCGAGAGATCGGTTCCCGAATTGTCGACAGAAAGTCAAGACAGAAATAATTTTACTAAGTTCAAAATACTTCATGGAATTTATTTGAATTTTTTCAAATTTTGAACTTCATTTGGTATTTTCTAAAGCTTATTTAGATTTTCACGACTTTGTTAATTCGAAAACCTATTTAATTTCCTTAATCTTTCGGGCCGAATTCCATCTCTCCGGCCCGACCTGCTTCAATTCTATTTTTATCTTTTCTTCTGCGCCAGCCTAGCCCACTCCTTAGTCTTTTTTTTCATTTTTGTCACGTAGCCTGTCTTGCCTCCCTTCCTCTTCACTTCTTCGCACAGCCACACGGGACCACCCTTCAGCACCTTTGTCTACCTCAAGCATGAGCGCATGCCGCCGTTGTCAATTCCGCTACCGTCCGCGGAGCTCTCACGCCATCATCGACACCGTTAGCATCACCATGTTGCATTCTATGTGGTGCACTCTTCAACTTTACTGGAGCACTGTTATAGCGCCATGTTCATCATAGGTGTCCGAAGCTTCACCACCATCTTTATCGTGTCGCTGGCCACCACCGTAGGTCCCAAGTGACGAAGCCTTGTCCACTCATTTTCCTGTCGCTTGGAGCACACGTGACAATCAATCCCCACGCGCCACCACCGCCACGCTGCTGTGCGCCTAGTCCATGGTGGACCAGCATCATTTCATAGACCCAGTCCATGAAATTGGGCCCACATGTCAGTAAAAGCTAGAGTTTTATTTAAAAATAAAATTCATCCAAAATATCAAAATATTCGTTGACATCATGCTTGCACAATAATCCTATTTTCCTTTAGAAAGAAAATCTAAAAATCCGAAAAAATCGTAGAATAGTGTTTTATCTCTCATTTTCATGATTTTAATCTTCTGTGAGACTTTTCTCCTCTATTCTAACTCTATTTGACTCTATTATTTTTCCTAAATTCATATGAAATACTAAACTACAATATTATGCCAGTTTTGCAATTTTTTGATTTTACGTGTATGTTATTTGAATTTGGCTATTTTCATATTTAGATACCGAAGAGTTGGAGGAATTTGAAATCAACTCTCCAGAGCACCACTACCATAACCAAAGCAAGCTACATCTTTTATCATATTGATCCAATCAGTTTAAAATATTTATATTCAGTTTTTAAATTATGCATGCATACTTTTATTCAACCTAATTTAAAGCCTAGTTTAAATTGTGTAGTTAATTCCTAATTGTCATGCCTACTTTTGACATTTGAAATCACTAGTTGATACTCTATTATAATATTAACTAGTGCTCCTCGTAGAAAATGACTCGGTAGTGCTTATGCCGAAATTTAAGGTTTTGTGGTGAATTTTACAAAGCCAAAGGAAATGCTTTATCTCGTCCACGGGATCCCCGATATGGCATGCCTCGTCAAGATTGGTCCTTGAACCTCATTCGGGGTTGGTCCTTGGACCTTGGTCGGGGTGGATCCCCCAATATATCATGCCTCGCAAAGATTGGTCCCTGAACCTCGTCCAGAGTGAATCTTCCAATGTGTCATGCCTAGTCGAGGTTTAGGGTTGGTCCCCAGACCTCATCTAGGGTGAATCACACCCCACCGAGGTTGGTCTCTAGACCTCGTCTAGGATGGATCCCCTGATGTGCCACGTCTTGTAGAAGTTGTTGTTGGCTCGAGGTAGCGCGGGGCCCCTTCCCAATAGCTTCTATTTAATTAACGCAAATCCTGTTACATCCAATTATACTGATTCTCTGATATCATTTTCAAATCTGATATATGATCAAGGCCGAGATTACTCATTTAGCAGTGAATTAAAACATGTAAAAAATCGTCTTTAAAAAACATGTGCAGAATGTGTCAAGAAGGGACAGGGATAACGCAGAAATAAATGGGCAGCCAGCCGGATATATCATGCATGCCAACAATTAAATATATGATCAAGCATCTGATCCAGGAGATAAAACTTACTGTATTTCTTGGCACATAATATCTTCCTTCCATGATAATGCTGAAATTAACAATCTTCACACGACAATAATCTGCCACAATGTATTCATACCAATTTTGTGGACCAAGGCCATATGTACCTGCCTTTCAATTAATTTGATAACTTGTTTGAGCAATTAGAATTGGTGAGGTGATAAAAATAAATATATAAAAGGAGCTTTGTAGCATGAAATAAGCAGGCCTTGCCAAACGTTTTTCTCCAAATACAGTTGACACAAGGGCCTTCTATTTTGTGGCTTCATCCTGCATGTTGTTCAAAATAAAAGGAAACTAGACCGTCTAGCTAAGGTAAGACACATGAGTCTGTTTTTTTTTTCTCATTGCTGTAAAGAGTGCTGGAATTCTGAATTTTTCAAAATTTCTCATCTCTCTGGTGCACTGCATGCTTACCGATCACGTCCATGGAGATGGAAGTTAAGAATTTGTTTTGGGTTTGTTGTAATAAAAGATTAGGCAATGGAACAAAAACCAGGTTTTGGGAGGACCTGTGTTGTTAGGCAATTCTCCTCTTGCTGTTAAATACTCTAGATTGTACAACCTTACTTTTAGCAAACGCACTACACTAGCTAAAGCGTATGAAAAAGTTTGGGGTTGTATCAGGTTTAGGAGGACTCTGGGAGAAACAATGGCTTTGTGGAACCAGCTCCAAACTGAAGAATGTCTTGGAGTGCGTCTATCGGATTAAGATGAGAAAGTAAGTAGGGGGGGACTGGATCCCGAAGGCATTTTTTCTGTCCAATATTTTTGTGCAAAGCATTGAGAGTTCACGACATATCCTTTCCTTTTAAATTCATTTGGAACATCAAGCTACCTCTGAGATTTTTCTTGAGTCAGTTCTGAAAGAAAGTATCTTAACCAAGGATAATCTTGTTCGCAGGGTTTGGAAAAGGGACAAAGCTTGTATTCTCTGTGGTGCTAATGAAACTATCAGTCATTTGTTTTTCCTTTGTCCCCTTTGCAAGATTTATCTGGAATGTCGTAAGTTGTACCTTTGGTTTGACATGTCCTCCATCAAGTGTTCAGCAAATATTCGGCGATTAGCTGAATAGGTTTTGTTGGGAAAACAAAGAAGCTAGTGATTGTTGGTTTGGTAGCCGTTCTATGGAGCATCGGGCCATCTGTTTTTGCTGAATACTCGTCATTGGATGTCCATTTCTAAGTAATGTCATCTTGTACATCTTTCTGTAACTGCACCTGCCGAATAGCATTCCACAATCGAACGAAATCCTCTGGTTGTGCCGGGGTTGTAACTCTTCGTAGCGTACGAAGTCAACTCCTGCTGGCCAGCTCCTCCTTGACTGAACCTCACGTCCCGCAGGCCATCTGGAAACATAGGGGAGCTAGGTCCCATGGCGAGATTTTCTGTAGCCAGTTCGATTCTCAAAACTTCGCTGTTTTGCCATTTCCCAATATTATCGTGGTGCTTGCGTTGAATAACCTGTGAACCAATTCATCATATAGGAGCTACATTTCTATCCAAGGTTTGGTGCGGTCCTTCTAGACATATCACAGCCAACAAACACGAACCGCCCAACCAAATTTGTCAAGGACCTTTACCCAAAGGCCTCCAAGATCTTTTGGCCTGCAGACTTTCTTCCAATTAAGGGTGTGTTTGGTTGGGTATATGAGAATAAATTGAACCGTTATGTACAGATCTGATTCTGTCTCTGCGTTTGTTTCGCTGAACGGAACCATTTGGTACAAGATGAGATGGTACAGATTCTTGAAATATTCTAAAAAGATGCTGCACCATCCCATACATACAATTTGGCCAAACCAATTGATCCAAGACCGGATCGTTTACTCGCACTATCTCTCAAACCAACCTCATCTCTCAATCCAATCTCATCTCTTCAACCAAACATCATCTCGTACTATCCTATATCATTCCATCTAAGAAACCAAACAAAATCTTGTATCATTCTATTCAGGCAACCAAACAACTTTCTTGTACCATCTCATTCAGGATCATCCCATTTATCCTGTACCATCCTATCCCATTCATTCTCATACACTCAACTAAACGCACCTAACTAGACAGTGTTCCCCATTGCAGTCCTGTTCGCTTGTCCAAATAAAATTTTCTCCACAACCTGCCCATCTTCTTTGTTATCTACCTGTCCAATGGATACATGGTTAAATGATACACTATGAGGGGTGTCTTTGGATAAATTTTGGGTCAAAATGCAGGAGGGCATTGTGCTTAGAGTTCAAAATCTCACCAAGATCTCGCGAAATCTCGGCAAAATTTTAGTTTCCTGCAGGCGGCGATATATAAAATTCGATCGGATGCAATGTAAACAAGAAAAAACACTTGGCGATTAATTGGTAATCTGCCCGTTCTGCCTACGTGAGGTTGGCGAGTCGAACCTAGCTTCGCCATTTTTTCCCCGTGTGCCAATTTCATTTTTTTTTTGGCCGTCCGCTGCCCCCATTCTCGCCGAGCTCACCCTCGCGCCGTCCTCGCCGAGCTCCCCCTCGCGCCGATCCGCGATCTCGTCATTTCTCGCCAAGATTTCGGTATTTTCCACCGAAATCTCAGAAATCTCATTTAAAAAGGACCGGATTTGAATTTTGTCTTTTGAATTTTGTTTGAATTTCGTCCCAAATTTCGCCCTCCGGACGGTGACGAGATTTGAACCGAAACGGAATTCGAAACCTTGTGTGCTGGGCGTTTGATTCTTTTGAGCCAGCAAAACATCTAAGAAGCTCCTCATGTCATGAAAATGCATTCCATTCATTCATAAGCTGCTACCAATTACGGGGGACAGAACTATTTTTCATCTTAAAATGCCTTATGATTTCCAGATGCGGTTGAACTTTGCGACCAGGAAAATCCCTCCTGTCCTCTATTGCTGCAATCTCAACTCAAAACATAAAGAAGCGCGAACAAAAATGAAACACAGCCTCATACGAACTAACTAGGCAAGAGTTTGAATCGACTTTCCGCCTCTGAACAAGCCGCGGCGGTGTAAAGTCTTCAGGGGATATCAGTGCCCGCTGGCCACAACAGCAGCATTGGACACGCCTCTTGTCTTTGGAAGCAAGAAGAGCGCGAGGACCGCGCAGATTAAGGCGAAGGCGCCGCCCATGCCAAAGGCAGGCGTGTTTCCCCTGTTGAAGGCGCCGTCGATTGGGCCGGCGGTGACCGCGATTATCAGCTGTCAAAGGGCAACAAGGAAACAACAGTTATTGCAAGACAAAGGCATGAATAAACAGCTTGACAAGATGATCAGCAGTAAGTAACTTTTTTTTTACCTGCGGCACGACAATTGCAATGTTGAGGACGCCAATGGTGAGACCTGGTCAATTCAAAGAAATCGGATTAGTTCTTTAAATAAGACGGCCAAAATGCTATACAAACCAGAGTAACAACAAAGAAACCTTGGCCGCCACCCTCCTCAGCGGCAACCTCAGAAGCAACGGCCCATGGAACACTGAACAGCACCTGCAAGCATGCAACAATTTGACAAGAATAGTAAGCAAACAGATCAAACAGTAAGTATCCGTAGAATTGATCAGCAGGCAGAGTATGTACGAACTCACAGCCTGCGGGATGCCGATGAGCGCAAACATGGTGATCGCGAGGGCCCTGAGGGTGGGATCGGGCCCGGTGAGAGTGGCGCTCAAAGACGGCCTGTATCCCTTCATGGAGATCATGCCGACGACGACCATAACAGTCATGATGATGAACACCAAGAAGTTGCTGATGGACCAGACGACCTTGGACGTCAGCTTGCGGCACAGCTTCGGTATCAGGAAGGATGTGACCCCGAGGGAGATGGAGCAGAGGAGAAGGCCAATGGCGCCCTCGCGGACCCCAGCGTTGTAGCTGTCCGCCTTGCCGCCCTTCCCGTGCGGTTCGCCGTGGTAGATCTCCCGGCCCATCCAGTCGGTGTTGTACTGGAAGAAGGGGAACCACGACAGCTGAAAGCCAATCGATCGAGAAAGATGTCAGGTTTGATAATCTACACTCTATGGAACCCATAGAAGAAAAGGAACGCGAGAATCTTCAATAATGAGTATCGCTCCACAGAGGCGGTCTTCGCTCGTATCATTCAGGGCATAAATTCTCAAAGGATGGCGTTAGAGAACAGCGGGGAGTAGGTGAATTAAGGCAGGACTCTTTACATGTGTAAAGTTCTGCCTTCAGGAGGAGCTACTCTTGTGTGTGGATGTATTTTTTGTTTCGTTCTTTTTTGGAAGGTCTCGCCTGATGTAGCTTGAGTCTTGTTGTTCCTAAAACTCCTTTCTTAATGCATGGCAGAGCTCCTGCCCTTTATTTTAAAAAAAATGACTCGATGTACTTGTGAACGTACCCAGGTTATGGCCGTCACGGCGAGCACTTTGAACATGGCTGGAGGAAGGTTCTTCAAGCTCCTGAAGAGGTCCCCGAACGCGGCGCATCCACCGCCGGAAGAGGTGTCGACGTCGTCCTTGTCGAGCAGCTTCTCGTCGGCAAGGAGCATGGTCACAGTCATGCTGATGACAATGAGGACCTAACCAAACAACACAAGAGAAATAGCAAGAATAGATATTGGTGAAACTGAAAGCAACCATGGACTCAATCAGACTCTGCATCAGAGTATCCAGCACTCACCACAGCGGTTAAAAAGGCGCCCTTGAGATTTGCGCAAGCGTCGCAGCACGCCTCAGTTTTCAGAGAAGGGAACCACCTATAATGAACCGCATGAACATCACTCGGTCACCATGGATACTTGAAGAAGAACAAACAAATAGCGGTTTTGAAGAGATTTAGAGAGGATCCAAACGACGTACTCGTTCCATTTTGCATTGGCGCCGGCCGAGTAGCCGAGGATGCTGCCGATGGCCATCCACAGGGAGAAGATCGCCTGGCCGACGTTGGGTCCATGGTGTCCCGCTGCAACGCAATCGGCGGGTCACTCATTTTTCCTTATTTTCTTGTGGCTCTATGTGATCAAGATTGAGTATCAGAACATGAATGAATTGCTCACCAGATATATCGGCCATCATAGCGCGAGCCGGCCCCTAGAAGAGAGTCACCAAAGCGGTAAGCCAGCTCGTAAATCATGTGCACAAAATTCTGAAAGATTTTGTATGCAGGTTGGATCAAAATGAGCTACCTGGACAGTGTTGTTGGCGAAATCCAGGAACCAGAAGCCAACGATGTAGACGATGGCAGCGGACCAGCGAGGGCCGGTGTACGAGCTGCAGCAAAACACACACACACGCGCATTTCTTGTGTTGACTGCATGCATGCGTACAGAAAGGAAAACTCTCTGGTCAGAGATGCAGACCTGCAGTGCTCCTTGGTGTCGCCGAGGCGCCGCCCGATGTCCGCCGAGAAGCCGATGAGCATGACCTGTTGAACCAAGTTAGCCATCACGGTGAAAGATTAGAAATTTAGTAGTAGAAAAGGAAGGGATTGCCGTGAGCTAGTTGGTTGGTTTGGTGATCTCACAGAAAAGCAGATCATGAGGCAGCCAGCAAGGATGAATGGCTTCCTCCGTCCTATCCTCATGGTGCATCGGTCGCTGTAGTAGCCGACGATGGGTTGTACCTGGCAGATCAACGTGCACATTAAACCCATACTTTTTTCTTTTCGAATACTCATTTATTACACGCTTGGGTAAAAAGAAAGGATAGGTGTAGATATGAAATGGCTCTGTGAACATTTCATTTCCCTTCTACTAGTACTCAGATTTTACAGCGAGATCGTCTAAAAATGGAATTTTTTGAGCGATGTTTTTCTCCTTTTTTTTTAAAAAAAAAAAGAACTTGATGAAATCGTGTGAGAACACTCACCACAAATCCAGCGATCGGTCCGCAGATCCAAGTCAGGGAAACATATGTGTGCGAAATCCCAAGAGTCTAGCACCGAAAAGACCAAGCAATACCAGAGATAAAAAACACAGCAAGAACACGGCGTGATTAAGATATATGGAAGCTCCAAACGGGGAAAGGAAAATGTAAAGAAAAGAAAGAAGCGGCAGACACCTGGGAGTAGGGCGAGAGGAGGGACAGCTGCAGCGCCCAGCCGTACTGGATGCCGCCGGAGACCATGCATGCGAAGAACAGCCGGAGGAGCCTCATGAACTTGTTCCAACCACTGTCGCCGCCGCCGCCGCCGCTTTCCGTGGACAAGGCCCACTGGAGCCCGCCGGCCACCTTGAGATCGCTCCGGCCTTCCTCCATATCGCTGGCGGGAGGAGAGAGAGACGCACAGGTGCGGGTTTGCAGCACGAGGAGGAGGAGAGAGAGATGGGCGCCTGCCTTAATGATCAGGGGAAGGATGGGATGGGAGAGAGCGAGAGCCAAGGTTGCGGTGGGGTTTTAAAGCGAGGGGGACTGGGGAGGCCGCGGGAGAGATGAGCCCCGTTCGGGGGGTTAATTACGGGTGGCCCACGGGCAGAGACACACGGGCGGGAGGGTTTTGTCTGTTTGGGAAGGTTGGCTCCTGACGTGCGGGCCAACCCTATAGCTGATTTGCTTGCCGCGCCAGGAGATACAGATCAAGAGGGTATTACTATTATCCATCCGCTGCATTTATTCGTACCAGTTGTAAATGCGTGGTTTCATCTTATCTCCAAATTTATTTTTCACTCGGAGTGATACATGCCAGAAACAGACAGAATTTAGACTGTGTAACTGTTGATCATGTAGCTGTTCATGCTTCCATACCAGTTGTAAATGTGTAGGTCGATCCTATCTTCAATTTTTTTTTCACACAGAGTGGTGTGTGTATGCAGAGATGGCAAACAAAACTCGTTAGGGCTCAAATCAAAACTGCTTCAATTACAATAGTTAATGGGTTTAAATTTGAAATGAATCTATTTTGAGCGAAAAAGGGTTAATAAGGCTTCGCTCGTTAGCTCGAATTTGAAATAACAATTGAAATAGTAAATAAAATAATTTTATATCAAACTATGTCAATTCTAAAAGAAGCTTGACAATGATTCGTTAAGCTCGATAGCTAGATGCCTCATGGTGACAAGGTTTAGAGTCTAGACAGGCTAGAAATAGACCGAACTTAAATTGTGTAACAGCAATTGGGTGGATAGCTTTTCCATATAGTTTTACCAACTCTAAGTCCCTGTTTGAATGAATAATTCCTTGGGAGGTTTTAGGATTTCATTTAAATTTGAATTAGATTCTAAAACTTTCCAATGAAATATCTCTAATCCAAGCACACTTGGGCAATATGAGCTTAACAAGACTAGCCTTGGATCTATTGGTTTTCTTGACAACATGAATTAGAAATAAATTCGTGTGTTCAAAAAAATTGTCATGGGGATTAATTTATTGAGACCAATACAAACATGGTAAGAAACTGCATCAGGAAGATTTTTTTCTCGACTCATACTAAAAAAAAATAGCAGTGTTCTTTTAATAATAAAAAAGAAGCATAGTGTTTTTAATAAAAACAAAGGAACATTGCCTTTTTAGTCAAAAAAGAAAAAAGAACATGTCCTGATTTTCCGATGTAGTATTACAAACTCTAAGCAATATGAGCACATTACGACTAGCTAGCTTTGGATCGAAGTGTTTCTTAACCACCCTAATTAGAATAGAATTTTTTTTTGCAAAAAAAAAATGTCGAAGGGTTCCTCTTCATTGTAGAGATCAGTACAAACATGACATTTTGATCCAGAAAAAAAGAAAGACGTCTTTTTTTTTCAGAACAGCAAGAGATGGAAACCGAGCTTACATCGCATTCGTGGATTTAATTATTGGAACAACATGCGTGTTCTCCTCTATTATATCCATGGCCATACCTACGACTAGGACGCATTTGTCCTAGCCAACTTTTTTGTAGCCACCCGTGAACCGTCTCATGAGATCAAGGGGTCAACGTGCAATTTTACTTGAAGGTTACCTGTTCATTTTCAGCTTGTTTATCTTCGGCTTGGTCATCTTAATTTGCCACTCAAGTCTGGACTCGCCACCAACTTCACGTTAACTAACCATCATACTTAGGACCTGTTTGGTAGAGCTTCAGATTACAGCTTCTTCTGAAATCTAAAATTTGTAGACTAAAATAAAGTGAATTAAGTTTATATTTTTGATCTAAAATGTAAACAAGATGATCTATCTAAACACTCTTAATGTACTTACAGCTTCAACTTCACGAATCTGGAGAAGTTAGAATTTTCAGCTTCACCAGATTCATGAATCTGGAGAAGCTAGAATCTCTGCCAAACACACTCTTAATTGTACATGTACATACACTTTAGTTCCAACCTTTGTGTGCTTTGAGTAGCAAAATTTTAAATAATTTGATTCTATTGGTTAACTGGTAATTTTAAGGACATTTAAAAACAAAACAAAAAACCGCATTGGTAATTTGGTATATGATGAAGAATATGTGCTTATGTGGGGTGGCCCGCAGGCAGAGAGACACACGTGATTTTTTTATCGTTTTAGGAAGGCGGGAGATCATATCCTTTTTTTTTCTCGGAAAAGAGGAAATGCAGGGTTGGGAGATATTTTCTTGCACCCTTGTATCTACTTCTTGGGTGGTTTTAAATATGTGGATTGGTCCATCTTATCTTCAAATTTATTTTCGTAGCGAGTAGAGCTGAGCATGAATGTCTTACTGTGACGAGGGCCGGACATGCCAATTTTTGTAGGAAGCACAGCATGTGTGTTGTTTTGACCAATTTTACCCCATGGACATGCTAAACAAAAATCTAGCTAAGATATTTTTTAAAAAAAGTATACCTAAAAGTCGGTTAGAACCAAACCTAAATGAGAGCCATAAATTTTGAAGTAAGTAAAAGGATAAATAATTATTATCTATCTTTCATTCACGTTTTAATATCTGTACAGTTTTTTTTTTTAAAAAAACATAAAGCACCTCTCAACCCAAACATGTGTGAGGCAATAACTTCATTCGCGTTGAATACACACCAGCCCGATACCACGATAACAAAGAAATTGTCAAAATAGAAGTGCGGATTATCACTCTCTACTCTGGGATAATTTCAAAAATTGAAAGAACTCCCTTTGGGCTTCAAAGCCGGCCAGTCCCTCCCTGTCCTCCCCACCTGCTAGTCATCATATACATATCAACTCCATTATACGCGAGAGATTTCCCGCACGGCCAGGTGGTCCACGTGTCACGCCGAGTTGCGAAAAAACCCTCCGTTTCTTCAAAATTACGGATAGGTCGCTGCGATTTTTGTGAGACAAAAATATTTTTTTCCTTAGCGTTTAGGTCCCTGGAACGGTATTTTACGGAAAAGCCTCCCGTTAAGTTCAAATCACGAACAAGCCCTTTTCTAATTTTTCAGGATAGCGAAACAGGTCCAAAAAATAACAAACAGTCCACTCGCTTCTACGTTCGAGATCCTTTCTCCGTTTTTCCCGGAAAAAATGTTTTCGTCACCAAAAAAACCCGGAAAAAATGTTTTCGTCACCCAAAAAACCCGGAAAAAATGTTTTCGTCACCAAAAAAGTCGAAGGATTATAGCAACTTATGGATTTGCCAACGGATCATAATCGCGGGTTTTTTTTAAAAAAAATTTAGATTCGTTCGAAGATTTATAGCGACCCATAGATTCGCCAACGCGTCCTAACGACCCATTTTTTTTACAAACGCAACAAAAAAACCCGGAAATAATGTTTTCGTCACAAAAAAAACACAGATTCATCGAAAGTTTATAGCAACTTATGGATTTGCCAACGGGTTATAACCGCGGGCTTTTTTTAAAAAAAAATGTAGATTCATCCGAAGATTTCTAGCGACCCATAGATTCGCCGGCGGGTCCTAACGATCCATTTTTTTAACAAACGCAAAAAACCAAAAAACGAAAAAAAAACAGATTCGTCGAAGGTTTATGTATTATTACTCGGTGAACCCGTGGAGTATTAGACTCGACGAAAGAAGGTTGTCATCTCTAATAATTTTTCGCCCTTTTTCCTCTAGACTATTTTTCACCGGTGGGTGGTTTTGCGAACATGTATTATTACTCAGTGAACACGTAGAGTATTAGGCTCGACAAAAGAAGGTTGTCATCTCTAATAATTTTTTCCCCTTTTTCCTCTAGACTATTTTTGACCGGTGGTTGGTTTTGCGAAAATAAAAAAAGATTCGTGCGAAGATTTATAGCGACTCATAGATTCGCCGGAGCGTCCTAACGACCCATTTTTTTTACAAACGCAACAAAAAAACCCGGAAAAATGTTTTCGTCACCCAAAAAACCCGAAAAAATGTTTTCGTTACAAAAAAAACACAGATTCATCGAAGGTTTATAGCAACTTATGAATTTGCCAACGGGTCATAACCGCGGGTTTTTTTTTAAATGTAGATTCGTCCGAAGATTTATAGCGACCTATAGATTCGCCGGCGCGTCCTAACGACCCATTTTTTTTTAACAGACGCAACAAAAAAAACTCGGAAAAATGTTTTCGTCACCCGAAAAACCCGGAAAAAATGTTTTCGTCACCAAAAAAACACAGATTCATCGAAGGTTTATAGCAACTTATGGATTTGCCAACGGGTCATAACCGCAGGTTTTTTTTTAAAAAAAATGTAGATTCGTCCGAAAATTTATAGCGACCCATAGATTAATGCCGAGTCCTAACGACCCATTTTTTAACAAACACAAAAACCAAAAAAGCGAAAAAAGATTAAATCGAAGGTTTATGTATTATTACTCGGTGAGCAGCGTGGAGTATTAGACTCGACAAAAGAAGGTTGTCATCTCTAATAATTTTTAGCCCTTTTTCCTTTAGGCTATTTTTCACGGTTGATGGTTTTGCGAACATGTATTATTACTCGGTGAGCAGCGTAGAGTATTAGGCTCGACAAAAGAAGGTTGTCATCTCTAATAATTTTTCCTTTTTCCTCTAGACTATTTTTTGGCCAAATGGGTGGTTTTGCGAAAATAAAAATTATTATTTTTTAGCGGCGCATGCTATCGAAATTCAGCCGTAGTCAGTGGCGCTTATCTACCTAGTATCTTATCTATTAAAATTTGGGAGGATTGGAGCCCTCGGCCCATCCACGTGTCAAGCTCGGCGAGGCCCTCTGAAATTCAGAAATCGCGTTTAGGTCCTTTTGGAAAAATTAAAAATCACGTTTAGGTCCTTTCGGCCGGTTATTTTATTAAAAAAAATCGTAATCTGTATATATTCGCGAACAGGTCCTCCGGTAGGTGGTTTTGCGAAAATAAAAAATTACGGTAGGCCTTTTTTCCTCTAGACTATTTTTCACTAGTGGGTGGTTTTGCGAACATGTATTATTACTCAGTGAATGCGTAGAGTATTAGGCTCGACAAAAGAAGGTTGTCATCCCTAATAATTTTTCGCCATTTTTCCTCTAGACTATTTTTCACCGGTGGGTGGTTTTGCGAAAATAAAAAATTACATTAGGCCCTTCGATCGGTGGTTTTGCAAAAATGGCCCTATCGTTTCGTATATTCACGTACGGGTCATTCGCCTTTATTTTTTCGTTTCAAAAAAAAATCCGTAGTTTTTGTATTCACGGTAGGGTTCTCCATTTTCCCCGAAAAAAATGTTTTCATCACCAGAGATATGTGTGCAGCTCTATCTCTAGACTTTTTCCCCAACTCGATTTTCCATCTCGATCTTTGATATTTTTTTAAATATGTATTATTACTTAGTGAACGCGTAGAGTATTAGGCTCGACAAAAGAAGGTTGTCATCTCTAATAATTTTTCGCCCTTTTTCCTCTAAACTATTGTTCACCAGTGGATGGTTTTGCGAACATGTATTACATAAAGAACCCTATAGTTTCGTATATTCGCGTACGGATCCTCCAACTTTATTTTTCCAGGCATATGCTATCGAAATTCAGCCAGCGCAACGTAGTGCGCAGATCAACCTAGTACTTCGTATATTAAAGATCGCAAGGTTCCGGGAAGGATAGAGGGTCCACGCGTCACTATAGCCACTTTGCAAAAAAACCCCCGAGTTTCTCGAAATTACGAATAGGTACCTATAAATTACGGATAGGTCCTTCGTGATTTTTGTGAGGGGAAGATTTTCTTTTCTGAATCGCGTTTAGGTCCCTCGTGCGGCGTTTTACGGAAAAAACCTCCCGTTAAATTCAAATCGCAAACAAGCCCTTTTCTAATTTTTTCGGATAGCGGACGAGGTCCAAAAGCGTAGCATTTAGGTCCTTGCTCTTTCGTCTAGGTCCTTTCTCCGTTTTCCGGAAAAAATGTTTTTCGTGCTCGTTTTCCGGAAAAAATGTTTTTTGTGCTCCGTTTTTCTCGGAAACGCTTTTCGTTTTTCTGGAAAAATGTTTAGTGGTCTGTTTTTCCTTGTTTTCCAAAAAATGTTTTCGTGCTCCGTTTTTTACGTGAAAAAATCACAAATTTGTTTTTGTTCACTTGTAGCGTCTTGCGCTTCCTTATCTAGTCAACTCTATTACATGCGGGAGAATTGCAGCCCACCCGGTGCGCCACGTGTCGCCGGCGACTTTTGCGAAAAAGCTCCTCCCGTTAGTTTCAAATCGCGAACAAGTCCTTTTCTAATTTTTCATGATAGCGAACAGGTCCAAAAAAATAACAAATAGGTCCCTAGTTCTTACGTTCAGATCCTTTCTCCGTTTTTCTCGGGAAAAATGTTTTCGTCACCGAAAAAAACCGGGAAAGATGTTTCCGCCATCCAAAAAACCGAAAAAAATGTTTTCACCACCCAAAAAAGCGAGGAAAAAAATGTTTCACGCCCAAAAACCCGAAAAAAATGTTTTCGCCCCAAGAAAACGGAACAAATATTTTCGTCACCAAAAACCACGGGTTAAATCGAAGGTTTATAGCAGCTTAGGGATTTGCCAACGGGTCATAATCGCGGTTTTTTTTAAACATGTGTTATTACTTGGTGAACACGTAGAGTATTAGGCTCGACAAAAGAAGGTTGTCACCTCTAATAATTTTTTTCCCTTTTTCCTCTAGACTATTTTTCACCGGTGGGTGGTTTTGCGAACATTTCGTCACCGAAAAAAGTCGGGAAAAATGTTTCCGCCACCCAAAAAAACCAAAAAAAATGTTTTTTCCACCCAAAAAAACCGAAAAAATGTTTCCGCCGCTCAAAAAACCCGAAAAAAATGTTTTCGCCCTCCCCCCAAAAAACCGAAAAAATTATTTTCGTCACAAAAAAAACACGGGTTCGTCGAAGGTTTATAACAACTTGGGATTTGCCAACGGGTCATGACCGCGGTTTTTTTAAACATGTATTATTACTCGGTGAACACGTGAGAGTATTAGGCTCGACAAAAGAAGGTTATCGCCTCTAATAATTTTTGCCTGTTTCCTCTAGACTATTTTTCACTGTGGGTGGTTTTGCGAACATGTACTATTACTCGGTGGTAGCGTAGAGTATTAGGCTCGACAAAAAAATTGTCATCTCTAATAATTTTTCATTTTTTTCCTCATGTTAGCGTCTGGTCATTCATCTTTATTTTTCGTTTAAAAAAGCGTATTTTTTATTCACGGTTGTGTTCTCCGTTTTTCACGGAAAAAAGTTTTCGTCACCAGAGATATGTGTACAGCTCTATCTCTAGACTTTTTCCCCAACTCGATTTTTCATCTTGGTCTCTGATATTTTTTAAAACATGTATTATTACTCGGTGGACGCGTAAAGTATTAAGCTTGACAAAAGAAGATTGTTATCTCTAATAGTTTTTAGCCTTTTTCCTCTAGACTATTTTTCACCTGGTGAGTGGTTTTGCGAACATGCATTATTACTCGATAGCGCATAGAGTATTCAACTCGACAAAAGAAGGTTGTCATCTCTAATAATTTTTTGTACTTTTTCCTCTAGACTACTTTTGACACGTTTTTCCTTAAAAAACAAAAAAACCGGGATTACACAGTTTTCCCCATAGGTATCAAGCGATCAAATTTTCGCGTGACGCAGCAAACAAATTGTATATGCCGCGGCGTAGCGCGGGTCATTATCTAGTAACATATCTAAATCCGGGAGGAACGCCGGCACCGCATTCATTTGAGCCGAGCCGGCCTCAAAAAATTTCTTCGTGTTTTGATCTTTTTATAAATTACGAATAGGTTCTTCGTGATTTTTTGTGAGAGGAAGATTTTTCCCTCTAAATTCGCGTTCGGGTCCCTCGTGAGCCATTTTACGGAAAGAACCTCCCGTTAAATTCGAATCGCGAACAAGCCCTTTTCTAATTTTTAAGGATAGCGGACAGGTCCAAAAACGTAACATTCAGGTCCTTGCTCTTTACGTCTAGGTCTTTTCTCCGTTTTTCCCGAGAAAAAATCTCTAGACTTTTTCCCACCTCGATTTCCCATCTCGATCTCTAATATTTTTTAAAGCATGTATTATTACTCCACGAACGCGTCGATCTCTGATATTTTTTAAAACATGTATTATTACTTCGTGAACGCGTAGAGTGTTAAGCTCGGCAAAAGAAGGTTGTCATCTCTAATAATTTTTCGTCCTTTTCCCTCTAGACTTTTTCCCCACCTCGGTTTTCTAGCTCGGTCTCCAATATTTTCCAAATAATTAAATCGAAAGAGATATTTCTCTGACTCTATCTCTCTACTTTTTTCCCGTTTCACTCATTATTTCGACAATTTAAAAATAAAACGCCGTAAAAAAAAGAAATCCCTGAAAAAAAAATGCCACAAGTTATTCGCCAGCGTCTCTAATATTTTTAAAACATGTCATTTCTCCGTTTTTCTGGGAAAAAAAGTTTTCATCGCCAGAAATATTTGTACAGCTCTATCTCTATACTTTTTTCCCAGCTCAATTTCCCATCTCGATCTCTGATATTTTTTAAAACATGTATTATTACTCCGCGAACACGTCGATCTCTGATATTTTTTAAAACATATATTATTACTCCGCAAATGCATAGAGTGTTAAGTTCGACAAAAGAAGGTTGTCATCTCTAATAATTTTTCACCCTTTTCCCTCTAGACTTTTTCCCCATCGGTTTTTATTTCGGCCTCAATATTTTCCAAATAATTAAATGAAAGAGATATTTCTACAACTCCATCTTTCTATTTTTTCCCCATTTCGACGATTTAAAAATAGGGCCGCCACGAGAAAAAAATAAATTTTTCTCTGGAAAAAAGCGACACTTGGCATTATTACGCCATGAGTCTTTAATATTTTTAAAACATGTATTATTACTCGTGACAGCGTAGAGTATTAAACTCGACAAAAAGAAGGTTGACATCTCTAATAATTTTTCACCCTTTTCCTCTAGACTTTTTTCCCTTGGCGGTTTTCCAAATCAATCTCCAATATTTTCCAAATAATTAAATCGAAAGAGATATTTCTACAACTCTATCTCTATTTTTCCTCCGTTTAGCTCATTATTTCACGATTTAAAAATTAACGCCACTTGAAAAAACTATTTTTTTTTCGAAAACCGACATCTTGTGAAAATTTCCTAGTTGAATTCTAACTACGACCAAGTAGCTGCTTTTGAACCTCTCTTCACAAGAAAGATTCCTTTTTTTCTGTTGGAATCAAAGGTTGTTCTTGCAAAAAAGCATTGGCCACAGGACCCAATTACCAACTTCTTTGTACGGTTGCACAGCTACAGCTCTTGCATATACTCATTTCTTGTCATCCTAAATTCATGAAATCGTTTTAAAATCTTTTCTAAGTAGAGCTAGCTACCTTGTTATTTAGCTAATCAGACTTACTATCAATTAAAATTGGGGTTCATGCTCGTGCTACTTCAAACCCACAGGATAGTACAGATTCCACAATAGGGATGCTTGCATGACCAGAACAAACAAGAAACAAGTGTAACTGCCAGGATATAATCCATCTGTAAACTGAATTTTCATACATTCGTCAAGCTTATACTTGAAATAGTGTGTAAGCTTGTATCCTAGAATTGAAACATATACCAACATATATTCAAATATGCTCAG
Source organism: Guadua angustifolia (assembly GCA_036346375.1). Taxonomy (NCBI): domain Eukaryota; kingdom Viridiplantae; phylum Streptophyta; class Magnoliopsida; order Poales; family Poaceae; genus Guadua; species Guadua angustifolia. Next base: position 21,408,543 of record CM070503.1, on the reverse strand, counting down.
TTTCGGCTCATAGCTAGCGAATATATAATTAATTAAAACAGTTGCTTGGAGTTTTGCCCTAAAAAGGTTGTTGCAAGAATGGATGAGTTTATCAAGACCTCTCTTTTGTGGCTTTGTGAGCTAACAGTCAGCAACCACATAGCCATGTGTGCGTCTAGTGCCTGCCAATTGTTGCTCAACTCGGAAGCTACAATGATAGAGACAAAACGCCATGCAATGTAATTGGACTGCTCATTCATGATTAGATAAAAAGCTCAGGGCACCCAACAAAAGCAGAGGTTATGTTGTGACTTGTGAAAGCAAAATATACACACTGCAATTAGTTGACAAGCAGTTAGGATTTTTAGACACCTTGATTTTGCTGTTTGACTGATCCAGTTTCTTATCTAACAAAGCAAGGCAGACGTAAAACTGAACAACTGATGGTGTGAAAATTTCTACCAACAAATTTCAGTCCTAGTTTGATCTATTTGGCAACATCTCATGCGATTGGGATCCACTGCAGCGGATCGGCAATACGCATATTTGGCAACATCTCATGCGATTGGGATGACTGCACTGGCACACAAAGAAGGAAAAATATCCTGTGCAATCACCCCTCTCGGTGAAACTACCGTGCAACTGAACTAAAAAAAGTTTCAAAAAATTCTGAAAAAAATCATGGATGTACATCTCAACTTACCCCACCTACATATAAGATTTCATGATCAAATTCATCCTATACTAGCAGTTACAAAAAAGATAAATTCAGCATGAACAGTGATTTTTACTGTTCATCACTATTCATTTTTGCTGTTTGTTTTTTTTGTAACTGCTAGTATAGGATGAATTTGATCATGAAATCTTATATGTAGGTGGGGTAAGTTGAGATGTACATCCATGATTTTTTCAGAATTTTTTGAAACTTTTTTTAGTTCAGTTGCACGGTGGTTTCACGGAGGGGGGGTTGCACCGGATATGTTGCCCACAAAGAAAGCATTAGTGGAAAGATGAGGAAATGACGGTGTCCCGGACACCATCTCCACGGAGTGGGACATCGTTTCGGGTGTGTTAGGTTGCTTGTACCAAATCTCTACTAATATAAATTTATAGCTGGTGGCAGCGGTCCGTTCTTCTTAGCTCCTATATCTCTAATAATGGTCAGTCATTATAGCTAATTATTCTTTCCTGATTTACAGCCAGCCATATCTCTCTAAATATGGCTGATTATTATAGCAAAATCCCTGATTATTACTGGTAATTAATAGCCGGTCAATCATTCCTTTTGTACTCTATATATGTTGTACAGTTTTCACAGAATCAATCAAGGGAATTCATTCAAAATCTCTCATGTCGTGCTGCCACGACGAATGAACTCGACGAACTGATCAATAAGTAACAGACCGACGTACATGCATGGCCGCTAGACGCAGGAGGTTGAGCGCTGCGGTTAGTAGTAACTGCGGCCAGAAAGACAGCCAGAGTGCGATGCCCACCGGGTGCCGTGACCCCAGCGCCGGCCAGTTGAACGTGAACAAAGCGTACGACGCTTCAGCGCGGTTGTCCGGCGACACCGGTAGGATGTCGTCGGCAGTGAGAAAGTTATTGGCATACCCCTTGGAGATAAACGGGTTGATCTAGCTGAATGTCGCGAGAGAGAAGAACGACATGGTGGTGCACGGCGTGGCGGGCGCCTCGGCGCTGTTGTTTTCTGGTTCACTTCATGAGTTCCGGCGTCATGGCCGGTGAAGCCAGTGATGGCTAGGTACGCTAAAGGCATGGAGACGAGTAGGCCGGCAAAGGCGAGAGGGTCATCTGGGAAGAGCAGCGAACCGTCGGTGCAGCGGACCACCGCTGAAGCGGAAAAGAGCGCGGCGCTAAGGGCGGTGGCGATCCAGAAGACGCGGAGGTGCAAAGATTGGGTGGCAGCGGTGGCCCCTTTCTCCGAGACGACTGACCATGCGGCCATGGCGTGCGCGATGAAGTGGGCGGCGATGAAGGCGGACTCCACAGCGCGCCATAGCGTGCTCGGCAAGAGGAAGAATGTAAGCGCGAGGAGGACGGCGGACACCCCGAGAGCGACCGCGTAGCGACCAATGATCCGAAATGGCGGTGGCTTCGGCAGCAGCGCCTCATGCTCGGGGAAAGCCCCCGTGTCGCCCCTGTGAAGGCGGTGGATGACGAGGACAAGCGAGACGACGAGGAAGACTAGGTCGACGGTGCCGAGGAGCGCGCGCTGCGGGCATGGCGAGAGAAAGAGGAATGCGAGCTGGTAATATAAATTGCAAAAAGGGATAAAAATGATTGATTGATTTTTGAGATTGGTAATATATATTGCTACGTATAATATATTTGGTTTTAATATATACCAGAGAAGAAACCATAAAAACTTTTGTAATCGGGAGAAATTTATACCAGAGAAGAAACCATAAAAACTTTTGTAATCGGGAGAAATAGATGTTTGATCTTGTAGCACAACTTTCTTTTATTGCTTGACCTTTATGTTTCGTTACCAATTTTATTTTTCGTAGCAACGTACGGGCATTGATCTATAGTACATATATGAGATAGTTTAAGAAAAAAATCATCCATGTGTTTGGTTGTTTGAATAGAATCATCTTATCTTAAATGGTGGAATTCGAGAAATATTCCTTATATATGCTGAACCGTTCCATTCAACCAAAACAATAGAGCCAAATGGTACATAACCATCCCATCTCATTCAATCTTACCTGTAACATCCCAAATTTTGGTTTTTATTTATTTATTATTATTTTATTGCAATTTATAATTTTTGTGAATTTTCTGGATTTATTTGGATTTTCTGAGATTTATTTGAATTATTTTATTATTAAAACGTATTACCTTTTGTCAAGAAATAATTATAAAAAGAAAATTTTAAAATAAAGTTTTGCCAAAAATATTTTATTTAAGTCCAGAATGTCTCAAAGTATTTATGAGTATTTTCTGGGATTTTTCCCGATTATTTTACTACTTAAAACAAATTAAAGTATTTTTGGGAATTAATTAAATCGTAAAACCGGGGAAAATCCTTCGGAACAGTATTGGGCCGAGCCCAGCACTATGCGCGCACGTGGCCAGCGCTGTGCGGCCCGTCAGCCCGCTTCGCCGCCGCCTTGCGTGTGGACCGTTGGATCTCAGATCGGACGGCCATTTTCATCCGTAAACCCTAACACGCTCATGCCGTCGGATCAAGATCGTGCGGTGGAGATTGCATTGCATTATTTTGGAAGGGTTGGATCGCGTCCGTCGATTTTGGAAAGTGCGGATCGGATCGTATCGCTTCGGGAGTAATCGTGACCGTCCATCGTAGATCAGACGGCTATCGGTCTTCGTCTCCGATTCGGGTTTCCGAATTCACCGCCGCTCGCCGTCTTCGCCGCGGACTGCTAGGGCTTCCATTTTTGCGAGCATGCCGAGGCTATAAAAGCCGTGACCCACACCCCGATGTTCCTCATCGCCTTGCGCAGCCAGCAGTTCTAGTCTTCGCCTCTGAGTCGCTGTCGTCTAGCCAAAGGAGCTCGCCGTAGTTGTGCTAGGGCGTTGCCGTGGTTTCCTTCGTTTTCCATCGTCGTCGAGCCGCCGTTCGCCACACGAGTTCCAGATCCGGACTCCTCACGTCGCGTCGCGTCGGAGCTGCCACTTCTTCCTCGCCGGAGTTGTCTCGTTCGCCGTTCGGGTGGTCGTCGTCCCCAAGTCCGGCGAAGCCACGCCGCCGCATCGTCATCGTCAGCCGGGAGCAGCGTCGAACGTCAGATCTTCGTCGGACCGCCAGGATCGTGCCACGTCGCCGTGTGAACAGTGCTCCTCGGGTAAGGTTCTGGCCATTGGATTAGATGAGTGTTCGAGATTGAGCCGCGTGTGCGTAGAGCGGAAGCCGTCGGATCGTGCGTGGATGCTAGCCGCGTGTCTGCTGACGCCAGGCTTGCGTCATCCGGTGCACAGCACAGTGCCAGCAGTCCACGGTGGACTAGGTCCATGGCCACGTGTCGCGCTCCGGTTGATTCGGGCCAGGGCTGACGTCAGCATGACACATTAATTCGGATTTTTCTTTATAAAAATAATTCTATTAAATCTAAAAATTCAATTTAAATTTATTTTCAAACTTCTAAATGCTATAACTTTTGCATATGAACTCCGATTGAGGTGATTCAAATTCCTAAAAATTTGTAAAATTGAGATCTATCCAATGGTGGTTTTTATTTGAATTTTTGAGTTTATTTGTTCTTTGGTTTTGGTGTTTATTTGCTATTTCTTCTCGATTCGCGTAGACGTTGAATTGTGCGAGGCTTCGGAGGAGGAATTGGCAACTCAAGAACAGATTTCAGAGCAAGATCAGGAACTTATCCAAGGCAAGTTGTGATTTGATCATGTTGCACCCATGATTAGCCCCAACCCCCTCTCAGACAGCCCTCCCACTCCCCAGCCCTAACCCCCTCTCAGACAGCCCTCCCACTCCCCAGCCCTAGCCTGCCGATCTCTCTCGCGCCGCCCCCAATCTCTCTCGCGCCGACTCCTCGGCTCCTCGCCCCGCGTCTCCCTTCCGCCCGCGCCCCCAATCTCACTCCACACAGCGCTCTCTGCCCCCAAATCTCCTCGCGCCGCCCCCAGCCTCATCGTCTCCTCGGCTCCTCGCGCCGCCCCCAGCCTCCTCGGCTCCTCGCGCCTCCCTGCTCCACCGCGAGTGGCGCATCGACGACACCCGCATCTCCCTACTCCACCACGCCGCCCCCGTCCCCGGCGCTTCCTTCGCCTTCGGTACGCCACCATCCTCTCCTCTCGCTTCTTCCCTCCTCCCATCTCGAGCCCTCACTATCTAACCCGGCCTACCGTGCTGAACTGAAGACCACGTGTTCGACGAGACGGCCACCAACGAGCGGATCTACGGCGTGCTCGTCCGCTCCCTCATCCGCGCCGCCGTCGACGGATTCAACGGTACCGCCTTCGCCTACGGCCAGACCAGCAGTGGCAAGACCTTCACCATGAACGGCTCCGGCGACCACCCCGGAATCATCCCGCTCGCCGTCCGCGACGTCTTCGACTCCGCACGTGAGGTAACTAATTGGTCTCCAATGCCCAAATACGACGACGCTTTGTTAGACTATATATACATACGTTGCTTTTAGTCGAGTCACTGGTTTGATTCCTGCCTCGGGGCAGGCCGCGGACCGGGAGTTCCTGATTAGGGTGTTGTACATGGAGATTTACAACGAGGAGATCAATGACCTCCTGGCGCTCGGGAGCTAGAAGCTGCCTATTCACGAGAGCTTGGATGTAAGTGCAAGAAATGATCCGGATTTTCTTCAGATTACAAGAAAAAAGGTTGTGTAAGAATGTGTGTTCTTGTGGCTACAGCGCGGCATGTATGTGGCTGGCCTGCGGGAGGAGATTGTGAACAGCGCCGAGCAAGTGTTTGAGCTCCTCGAGCTTGGAGAAGGTACCATTTCTGTCCATGTACTATTTTACTTGTGCAAGTACCTGTCTTCATTTTTCACCCATTTAGACGCTTCCCTTTTTATCTGCAGCAAATAGGCATTTTGGCGAGACAAACATGAATGTGCGGAGCAGCCGGTCCCATACTATTTTCAGGATGGTATATAATTCTGAATCCACAAGCGATTGCAGCCAGGGTTCAACTTATCGACGATAATCGCTCGATTATTGACCTTACCGAGCCAGCATGTAACCAGAAACCGCTCGATAAATCGTCTAATTCAAAAAAACTCAAAACATTTGAAAAAAATTATGTTTCGTAAATCGTTCGAAAACTGGTGAATATCGAGCAATTATTGATGAAAATCGCTCAAAAAATCAGCCGCCAAAGAAGTTCACTTCGTCGGTCAATTATCGCTGAATATCAACAAGTATCTGCCATGTTGTCCTCTATTGTGGTTTCATGATTTTTCTGGAGTTTGTTTAGTGTATTTTTGAACTGATCCATTCATGGTACGAAAAACATTGAGGTGACATTCCGAATTTTACTGAGCATACTCAAACGCCAGAAAGAGGAGTCACTTAACTTTCGTATCAATAAGGAGAATGAATTGAGTGCAATTGAAAAGGTAAGAATCGGAAGAAACACCCCGACACAATGGGAAATTCATCTTCACCATTAAACTCTGCCGGCCCTTATTAATATTGATAATATTGTTGTTTATATTTATGTAAAGTAGACTGGAGGACTCTCATTCTTGTGAAGGGGCCAAGTGTCTCTTTGATGGAGTAATGTTCTTATTATTATGCTAAAGGTAGACTGCAGTTTTGATCTTGAAGTTTTTTCTGTACTTCTCCATCAACTGGTCAACATTTCATTAATGCTACTGTTGGACGGCTCAAGCAAACGAGGGAAGAACTTAATATTGCTGTTGGATGGCTCAAGCAAACAAGGGAAGAGAGGGACCAATTTGATGAAACAAGCAACCAGATTATCTTTAGTTTAAAAGTGAAGGTTTGAATACTTTTCGATTGACCTTGTTTCAGTCTTCTTCCAGTAATATATTTTTATGATATTGATGATTGCTTTCTGTTGTTAGAGTATCGATCAGCTTGATATTTTGTTTTCTTCTGGCATTAAGTCAGGAGAATGAACTTTCAAAATCTATTGCCTAATGTAATGTGGAGGCTGGTGTAGTCAAGACTTGTACCAATTTCCTCGAGGATACATGGCAGCTTCAGTCATCATACAATGAACAGAAGGGAAAGAAAACCAAGTATGCAGTGATTATGGCCATACAGGCCTTTGCTTGCAACCCTTTTGTCCTATTACTCTTTTTCCCCTTGTAAATCTATAATTAGAAATGTCGTACTCCATTTTGAATGTTTAACCAATTCAGCTTTATTTTTTTGTGACCATAGCGATGAGCCAGAGAGATGCACAGGCAATTTTCGGAAGTTGACCAAATGTCACCTTTCTGCATTCAAGGTACTTGGTTGGATATATACTGTTCAGAGCCCTTGTAATATTCCTAGCAAATGCACTACTATCAGAGTATATCTTTGATTCACTGTCTTATATGCATTTTTTTATCTTGGGAAGGAAGTTCTGAGCCCTTCAATTAAGCGGATCTGCACACACGTGGATAATTTGGCAGTCTTAAATACAAGGTTGTTCAATTGCTCTTTCAAATGTCTTACATATACTCATGGACCCACCTTTTCCACCAGAAGATAGGCCCTAATGGTTTTGCAGTCATGTGCTTTGGACTAAATCTTGTAGGGAGGAGCCAACAGAACATGAATATGATGAGGTATCAGAAACGATCAGTCCAAAGAAATCCCCTGAGGAATATTTGGAAACTGAAAAGAAGGTTCCCACCGAGTAACTACTGTTGATTGCCTGGTTTTACAATTAAATTGCTAATTATGAGATGTTTTGTTTTGTCACTTTGTTCCTATTTAATTATGTGTATTCGGTATACTTTATCATTTGCCATGTGTTTCTCACTGCTAAAAAATTGGCATTGCAGTGTAGCATGGGTTATATACATATTGGTTCCGTAGCAATCGCATGGGTTTGCTAAGTGTGTTAGTGTGCATGAGTGTTTTTGAGTGATTCATGGTGCCTTGGGTGGATCCTTGATATGTTCCGTGCTTAGTCGCTGGAATTGTTATGTATATTTGTGCTAAGTTATCGGATTAGTTTATCCGGATATGTAGATTTGTGCTAAGAGGAGGTATCTTGTTTCATGTCGAGATAAATTAATGAATGGAAAAAATGTTCTATGTTTCTATTGTGGTCCTACAGCATATTGTGTTCTTTTGTGAAGTTGGAATGCCAATTATGGTAGGGCTACGCATAGATTGGGCACTCACTGAAGATGACGAATGCTTAAGGTTTTTTCTTGAACTGGAAAGGCTTTTATTGGCATTGCATGTCCTTTTTAGGGTTTGTTCAGCATAGGTTATGGTTATATTATCGGCTGATTTATTTGGCTTACATTTGAGGCCCTTGCTTACCATGGTTCAATAGAGAAGCTTGTGAAGGACCTGAACTACCTTGAGGAGGTTAGTTGCACTGTAACTCTGAAAAAATGGAAACTTGTTTGATGCGTAAAGACAAGTAACTGGATTGTTTGCTTTAGTACTAGATTTGTTATTTAGGAGCAACTACGCCAGGTCTTTCATTGTTTACACTATATATCTAAGACAGTTTATGTCACATAGGAACTTCTCCCATTTGATGTCGTTTCAGATTCTATATAGGTACTTTCTGTTTGCTGTCATGTCTAAAACTCAACTGTTTGACAGTTACAGAACAGAAGTTGAAGTGGTTGCCATGCATCACTTTTGTAGTTGTAGTTATCTGATGACAATACTAATGTAATGTAATTTCCAGAGGCCTGAATGTAACTTTTGTCATTGCATTTAGCACGTTAGTAGTTTGTGACAGCATTTCTTTACCTGTCACAAGTAATACATTCCATTCACCTCTATTTGTCCATTCTCGTGCTTTGTAGTCATGCCTACGGCATGGCATTATTACTGTTTATCTTAGTGAGGGACATTGATTGCTACATTAATGAAAGCATCAGACTGAAGATCTATATCCACTTATTAAGCATAATTATTTGTCGGAAAGGACATTTAGCTTGTTCACAGAATTAACATTTCGATGCACAGATTCATGAACCATTGATCTTTTGCTTTGTTAGATTTTGTCCTGAAATTTTCTTATTGTGTTTTTCATCGTGCAGCTGTTAACATGGCAGTTTGACTGGAAATATATGGTTAGAGGACTGGTTCTTGATAAGAAGAGAGGGAATATCTTGAAGGTCAGCTATAGTTGCTTAAATTCACCATACTTATTCATAAATAACATTACACCACCAGTTAATTCAGTAGCCATAATAAGCAAGCAGAATCTGAAGAGGAAAACGAGGACAAGATGCAGGAATACAGGGAAATTTTGTATTTTTCAGCAACAAAGGGGTCATGCATCCACTCATTTTTTTTTCACAAAAATTAGAGTTCCACATGTTTAAATTGGTATCTGAAACCTGCTTCTGGTGCTTGAATTTATTTTTCTTTGATAATGAGTGCATAGCAGGAAGGCATCTGCATTGTTTTCCATTCAATGACAATGTATTTCCTTTTATTTTGCTGACAATATATTTCCTTTTAAGGTTAGTTCTCTTTATAAATAAATTGAGTACATAGCGCTATGTATGTTTTTTTTCCATGGGAATGCGTTGTTTCTTGACCTTTATGTTTCGTTACCAATTTTGTTTTTCGTAGCAACGCACGGGCACTGAACTAGTTACTCGCATTTGCCACTACTCTTTAATTACTCGTATTTGCCACTGTTCTTTAATTACCCACCTTTGCCACTGTTAGTGCTCTTTGCAAATAAACTTTTTATCGCAAATTGAGTTTTAACCATTGTACATTCATATTGAACAGTATTATTCAGACAAACTTAGTGCTTTTTGTAAATAATTTTTGTCATAAATTGAGTTTTCGTTGCAACGCACGAGCATATAACTAGTGTGTTCTTAAATGCTGCTTTACTGCTAATAACCCTTAGCCATTCCTTTGGAATAAGCCTGCATATAGCTATAATAGAATTGCATTCTATGCACAACTTGTTGAGTACGTGCTGTTGTACTCACCCTTGCCTATCAACAACCAACAACAGTGGAGGATTCATCGCCCGAGGACTTCTAGGTGGATACGAGTCACTAGGCCAAGCCTCGTCAGTCGCCTGTGGTGTGCTGATGGGACATCTGCGTCTTTCTGCTATTTTCCACTATATTTGTCTAAATTTACTTTCAGTCTAGCCCGTGTGGCTGAATAATGTAAGTGATCATAAAATCATGCACTAGTTATATTGAATAAATGAAGTCTTGTTATCTTTATCGTTGTGTATGATATGATGCTTACGAATGTTAAGCTGTGTGCACTAGCGTTGATCCTGGGACTAGTGCGATAAAACACAGTGGATTCGAATTGGTGAATTCGAGTCCCTACAGAGGTGGTATCAGAGCATACTGACCGTAGGACTTGGCCTTAGTTAGCATGGTGGTATTTTAGGGAGTCCAAAATTATTTTCTAAAAGGAAAAACCTAAATTGGATTAAGATAACACTCTTGACTTATCTTATTCTCTGCTCCTTATCTTTGCTGAAATTTCCTCAAATTTTTTTTCGAGTGGCCATTTGAGAAGTGGTGGACTTATCTATTTCTCTTTTGAATAGATGAGGAAGTTGCAGTCGTACGGAGAGCATGAGGGAGGCTACGTAATAGAACTCTGGAGGGTGTTCCAAGTTTTGAGAGGTTTCGCTAGGCCGATGTATCAAGGACGGACTTGGATCATCAACGAAGCCACCAGAGGAGTGGTGTGCAAACTTTTGATCTATGCCAGAGATGGTGATAGGACAAGTCAACCTATCAGCATCACAGTGAGGAGGGCTACTTGGGAGATTGGTATTCAGGAGGCTTCGCGACTCGCCCTGCGGAGGATTTGCTACGACTACTACCGCGAGCTGAACAACACCGTGTTTCGACTTCACCCCACAGTACGAGGTGCTTGGCGCCCACGCGTCACTCAAGGGGAGGATGCTACTGCGGTACACTTAGCACGAATTGCAGCTGCTCAGGAGGCTCATGCCCACGACACTGATGCAGAGTTGAGGATGGTTTATGAAGCACTCAGAGTTGCGAAAAAGGAACTGCATGAGACCCGAATAACTTACGAGGAGAGAGTCATGGAGCTCGAAGAGGCATTACAGGAGAGAGATCGCGCTACACCATCATCATCGGAGGAGATGAAGTCTGAGCCTGAGGAGCAGGAAGCGCATCCGGTTGTGGGGCACCGAGATCAGTTTGCGCCAGCACCAGCTCACCCGCCAGTATATCCACCGGGAAGTTCCTGTGGGGGATGGCTGGAAGAGTAGGAGTCTTAGAGTCAAGTTGAGGCTCAAAGTGTAGGGTCGCGTCAATAAGAATAGTCTTACCCAAATGTAATAGACATTAAGGTTGAGTGTTTAGTTTGGATCTTAATGTTTGCTGGGTGTGCAGTATGTGTTGCATAGCCCTTAGGCTTTTGTAAGCAGCCATACCAAGTATAAGTAATAAAGATAATAAAGTTTGGGTTAACATATCTTCCCCGCTTTAGGAATTCTTGTATCTCATCTATGCTATTTCTATCTTCCCTAACCCAAGAATCAACCAAGCAGATGGTAAACACTCGTGGTAACAATGGAGCGTCAGGAAGTGGCATTCGCCGGAATGACAATCCCAATGATGGCACGCCACTGCAGCCAGCACCGCCAGTGGACATGCAGAACTTAGGAGCTTTCCTAGCAGCGTAGACTCATCTTATGCAAACGATGATGCAGCAGATGCAGAATATGACTAATCAAGCTGCAGGCCACAACATTGTGCAACAAGGCAACAATGGGCAGCGTTCTCACTCTAAGTTGTCTGATTTTATGAGGATCCGCCCACCAACATTCTCAGGCAATGCTAACCCTTTAGAGGCTGATGATTGGTTAAGGACCATTGAGAGGAAGATGCATATCACGCAGTGTGAAGGTAATGAGAAGGTGTTGTATGCTTCACACCAGCTGAAGAAACTGCCGCAGAATGGTGGCAGAACTATTGTGCAGCACATGAAGCCCCACAGGAGATTTCTTGGGAAGAGTTTTCAGCTGCCTTCCGTCAATATCATGTGCCAGAAGGAATGATAGACCTTAAGAAGGAGGAGTTTAGGGCCCTGAAGCAAGGAAGCCAGTCAGTGGCAGAGTACCTGAACAAGTTTACTCAGTTGGCACGCTATGCACCTGAGGATGTGGCTACGGATAAGGCTAGGCAGTCCCGTTTTCTGAAAGGGCTAAACTCTGGCCTACAGGTGGGACTGATCACCCACAATTTCCCTGATTTCCAAGAGTTAGTCAACAAGGCTTTGATCCTTGAAGATAAGCGCAAGGAGTTGGGTGAAGATCGTAAGCGCAGAATGGCTAGTCAGGCAGGACAACCTAGTCGGTTTAGGTTAAGGATGACACCTCAACAATTTGCTAGGATTCAACCTCAGTTGCCAAGCAGGGCATCAGCACCATCGCCTCGCCCCGCTAATCAGAATTTCCAGACGCCAGCACCAGGAGGCAATGCACCAGCTGGAAGTCAACAGTCTGCTGTCAAGAAATGTTTCTCTTGCAACGAGCCAGGACATTTCGCCAACAAGTGTCCGAAGAAGGGAAATGTTACTCCAGTCCGTTTCAATTTAAGCACTACACCAGCTACAGCTCTGGTGACAGGAGGAAATCGAGTACCAGTGCAGTCGGGAGCATCACCTCAGACAGCAATGCGAGGAAGGGTCAACCACATCACGGCAGACGAGGTCCAGAACACCACGGAGGTTGTGCTGTAAACGATCGACGTTGATGTCATCGCTGATCCACAAGAAGACGATTCTCTCACCGCTAACCAAGATCAAGAGGGCGGAGATAGCTATCCAAGAGCTTGCGACCCACCGTTTGATATCTGCGGTGAAGGCTGTGAAGAGGAGGATCGTCCAGACGTCTAGGATTGTGTATTTCCAGTTCTTGCTTTGTTAAGTTTAGGGAACAACTTAATGTTTTCATTGCTATATGATCTGTGGACCCAACTTTTGTAATAATGGGCATGTCGGGCAGAACTCTGAATTAAATTTTAGTTTCCACATGGTTATGGTCCAAACTGATACGACCAGTGTGTACTAGCAAATGCTCCAGCATATTTCATGAATATGATGAATAAGGTGTTCATGGAATATTTGGATAAGTTTGTGGTTGTCTTCATAGACGATATCCTTGTGTATTCCAAGTCAGAAGAAGAGCACGCAGAGCATCTGAGATTGGTTCTAGAAAAGTTGCGAGAACAGCAGTTGTACGCCAAATTCAGTAAATGTGATTTTTGGAAGGAAAAGGTAGAATTCCTTGGCCATGTAATGACTGCTAAAGGAGTTGCTGTGGATCCAAGTAAAGTAGAAGCTGTGTTGCATTGGGAGCAGCCAAAGACGGTTACCCAAATCTGTAGTTTTCTAGGAATGGCGGGATATTACCGTCGATTCATAGAAGCATTTTCGACGATTGTTAGACCTCTTACGCAGTTGTTGAAAAAGGAGAAGAAGTTTGCATGGACGCCAAAGTGCGAAAACAGTTTTCAGGAGCTAAAGAAGCGGTTAACATTTGCACCTGTGTTAGTATTGCCAGATGTGCAGTGCAGTTTTGATATTTATTGTGATGCCTCAAGGCAGGGTCTTGGTTTTGTATTGATGCAGAATGGCAAGGTAGTGGCCTACGCGTCAAGGCAGTTGAGGCCGCATGAAGGAAATTATCCGACTCATGATCTGGAGTTAGCTGTCGTAGTGCACGCTCTAAAGATATGGCGTCATTATCTCATTGGAAATAGATGTGAGATATATACAGATCATAAGAGCCTGAAATATATATTTACTCAGTCAGATCTTAATATGAGGCAGAAAAGATGGCTAGAATTGATTAAGGATTATAATGTTGGGATCCATTATCATCCTGGAAAAGCCAATGTGGTAGCCGACGCCTTGAGTCGTAAAAGCCACAATGTAAATGCAATGGTAGTCAGCGATCAACCGAAGTTGTGTGAAGAATTTCAGAAGTTAAGATTAGAAGTTGTGCCGCAAGGATTTATAGCCGCCTTGGAAGTAAAGCCAACCCTAGAGGATCAAATCAGGGAGAGGCAAAGTAATGATGAGAAGATCAGTAAAATCAAGTTCAAGAAGGAAGAAGGTTTAGCAGGAGATTTCTCCGTAGATGAACAGGGAACCCTGTGGTTCAAAGGTCGAATTTGTGTGCCAAATGAGAAGGAGCTTAAGAATTTGATTCTTGAGGAAGCACACGATTCCAAGTACTCTATTCATCCAGGAAGTGCCAAGATGTATCAAGATCTTAAAAAGAGATTTTGGTGGCCGAGTATGAAGCGTGAAGTTGCAGAACATGTTGCATTGTGTGATGTGTGCTAGAGAGTAAAGGCGATGCATCAGAAACCTGTAGGACTTTTGCAGCCGTTAAAGATTCCTGAATGGAAATGGGAGGAAATTGGAATGGACTTTATTACTGGGTTGCCTAAGACTCAGAGGGGTTATGATTCCATATGGATCATCATTGATCGGTTGACCAAAGTTGCTCACTTTATTCCAGTGAAGACAACTTATTCAGGGGATCGATTGGCAGAATTGTACATGTCAAGAATTGTATGTTTACATGGTGTACCTAAGAAAATTGTATCGGACCGAGGTACTCAATTTACCTCAAGATTTTGGGATAAACTGCATGAAGCAATGGGAACTCGTCTGAATTTCAGTACTGCTTATCATCCGCAGACAGATGGTCAAACAGAAAGAGTTAACCAGATTCTTGAGGATATGTTGAGAGCATGTGCGATATCTTATAGTACATCCTGGGATAAAAGTTTGCCGTATGCAGAATTTAGTTACAACAATAGTTATCAGGCTAGTTTGCAAATATCACCATTTGAAGCCTTATATAGTCGGGCTTGTCGTACCCCGTTGAATTGGAATGAGACGGGGGAGCGTTCAGTATTTGGGCCTGAGATTCTCAGCGAGGCTGAAGAACAAGTTGCCATGATCAGACAAAGACTAAAAACAACACAGTCAAGGCAGAAGAGCTATGCTGATAATCACCGTCGAGAATTGAGTTTTGAACCCGATGATTTCGTGTATCTTAGAGTTACTCCCCTTAAAGGTGTAAAAAGGTTTCATGTTAAAGGGAAGCTTGCACCTAGGTATGTTGGGCCATTCAAGATTTTGAGCTGCCGAGGAGAGGTTGCTTATCAGTTAGAGTTGCCACAGTCATTAGCAGGAGTGCATGATGTGTTCCATGTGTCACAGCTCAAGAAATGTCTCAGAGTGCCAGCCGAACAAACACCATTAGCAGCAATAGAGTTGCAAGAAGATTTGACTTACAAAGAGCAGCCGATCAAGATTCTGGATGTAATGGAGCGTAGGACCAGAAACAAGTCTACTCGCTTTTGCAGAGTTCAATGGAGTAATCATTCAGAAAACGAAGCAACCTAGAGCGTGAAGAGGATCTAAAGGCAGAATTCCCAAACCTATTATCTAGTTAGCCCTAAATCTCGGGGTCGAGATTCCGTTAAGGGGGGAGGTTTGTAACATCTCAAATTTTAGTTATTTATTTATTTATTATTATTTTATTGCAATTTATAATTTTTGTGAATTTTACGGATTTATTTGGATTTTATGAGATTTATTTGAATTATTTTATTATTAAAACATATTACCTTTTGTAAATAAATAATTATAAAAAGAAAAGTTTAAAATAAAGTTTTGCCAAAAATATTTTATTTAAGTCCAGAATGTCTCAAAGTATTTATGAGTATTTTCTGGGATTTTTCCCGATTATTTTACTGCTTAAAACAAATTAAAGTATTTTTTGGGAATTAATTAAATCGTAAAACACAGGAAAATCCTTGAACGATGGGGCGAGCCCAAGACTATGCTTGACGCGGCGTGGCCAGTGTGCGGCCGTCGGCAACCATCGCCATTGCCTCGCGTGTGGGCCGATTGGATCTCGGACGGACGGCCATTTTCATTCGTAAACCCTAACGCACTCAAGCCGTCGGATCAAGATCGTGCGGCGGAGATTGCATTGCATTATTTTGGAAGGGTTGGATCGCGTCCGTCGATTTTGGAAAGTGCGGATCGGATCGTATCGCCGGAGTAATCGTCGTGACCGTCCATCGAGATCGGACGGCTATCGATCTTCGTCTCGATTCGGGTTTCGAATTCCTTCGCCTTCGCCGTCTTCGCCATGGATCGCTAGGGCTTCCATTTTTGCGAGCATGCCGAGGCTATAAAAGCCATGACCCACACCCTGATGTTCCTCACCGCCTTGCGCAGCCAGCAGTTCTAGTCTTCGCCTCTGAGTCGCCGCCGTCTAGCCAAAGGAGCTCACCGTAGTTGTGCTAGGGCGTTGCCGTGGTTTCCTTCGTTTTCCATCGTCGTCGAGCCGTCGTTCGCCGCACGGGTTCCAGATCCGAACTCCTCACGTCGCGCCGCGTCGGAGCTGCCACTTCTTCCTCGCTGGAGTTGTCTCGTTCGCCGTTCGGGTGGTCGTCGTCCCCAAGTCCGGTGAAGCCGCGCCGCCGCATCGTCATCGTCAGCCGGGAGCAGCGTCGACCGTCAGATCTTCATCGGACCGCCAGGATCGTGCCACGTCGCCGTGTGAACAGTGCTCCTCGGGTAAGGTTCTGGCCGTTGGATTAGATGAGTGTTCGAGATTGAGCCGCGTGTGCGTAGAGCGGTAGCCGTCGGATCGTGCGTGGATGCTAGACGCGTGTCCGTGACGCCGAACTTGCGTCATCGATTACACAACCTGATGCCAGCCGATCCACGGTGGGTCGGGTCCATAGCCACGTGTCGCGCTCCGGTTGATTCGGGCCAGGGCTGACGTCAACATGACACATTAATTCGGATTTTTATTTATAAAAATAATTCTATTAAATCTAAAAATTCAATTTAAATTTATTTTCAAACTTCTAAATGCTATAACTTTTGCATATGAACTCCGATTGAGGTGATTCAAATTCCTAAAATTTGTAAAATTGAGATCTATCAATGGTAGTTTTATTTGAATTTTTGAGTTCATTTGTTCTTTGGTTTTGGTGTTTATTTGCTATTTCTTCTCGATTCGCGTAGACGTTGAATTGTGCGAGGCTTCGGAGGAGGAATTGGCAACTCAAGAACAGATTTCAGAGCAAGATCAGGAACTTATCCAAGGCAAGTTGTGATTTGATCATGTTGCACCCATGATTAGCTTAGTTGCTATTTTGATTTACTCTATTGCATGTTATTTTATGTGAATAAATGATTTCAACCTAAATTTGGGATTAGCTAATGTACCCTTTGAGTTACACCCTACCTTGTCAATTGTATGCCATGATTCACTTGTCAACTTAGGTTGGTTTATTATAGTTAGTTAATAATGAAATCAACATGGGGTGGTTAGATCGGAGTAGATTGCTTAGCCATGCCACGCCATCACATGTTCATGAAATGTTGATTATTAATCTTGACTAATGGAATATGGAACAAGGATATGAATTTGTGTGTCATGTGTGGTCACACGATGAGATTGAGTTGTTGTGGCGAGGAGGTCACACAACGATGTTGACTTGTGTATAGCACGTGGTGCTTGGTAATCAACTGGGTTAGTAATCACTTTGATTGAAGCAAGTGGCAAGGGCAGGTGTGCTAGGGTGGGCCCGATGGGCAGAGGGTATGTGCAAGTCTTGCTTTAATCAATCCTAAGGACTTAACCTTGCGAGCCTTTGACCTGAGTTAATCGTGCAACCACATGTCTATTATGGGGCAGCCTAGCTGACTAATTTGCAATGTCTTAGCTTGAGTACTATCGTGGTGGTGTGAGTCCGGGTGTACGGAGGAAACTCACATGGCGCAAGAGGGGGCCTGTTGTGGTGGTGTAACCCTTGATGTTGAAACCCAAATGTAGTACCGGGTTAAGATGGTGCATTGTAAAGGCTTTGTTATAATCATTCGCCTGTGTGGTGCATGGTTGTATCATGTGGGTAAAGTGCATAACCTCTGCAGAGTGTACAAACTATTCGGATAGCCGTGCTCACGGTATTGAGCAATGCTCGGGAATTACAGTCAAGGGGTAGTTAATTAAAATGGATAATTAGTTGGGATGGCAGGATGCTATGTGGATAATGGAACTTGATTTAAGATGGAAATTTGGATTACTTGAGAATCATTGAATCTATTTATTACTATTATTTGTTTTACTGTCTTTTCAATCTATGTATTGTATGTGTTCTTAAATGCTGTTTTACTGCTAATAACCCTTAGCCATTCCTTTGGAATAAGCCTGCATATAGCTATAATAGAATTGCATTCTGTGCACAACTTGTTGAGTACGTGCTGTTGTACTCACCCTTGCCTATCAACAACCAACAACAGTGGAGGATTCATCGCCCGAGGACTTCCAGGTGGATACGAGTCACTAGGCCAAGCCTCGTCAGTCGCCTGTGGTGTGCTGATGGGACATCTACGTCTTTCTGCTATTTTTCGCTGCATTTGTCTAAATTTACATTCTGTCTATCCCGTGTGGCTGAATAATGTAAGATAAGATCATGCACTAGTTATATCACTACAGTAAACTGACATTTTTTCGTCGGCCAAGAACCGTCGAAGATAAGCCTAAAACCGACGAAAATACTTGTTTTAAATTACGTAAATCGACCTAAAAAATTGGCCGACGACAACAACAGGCAAAATCAATACATTTTAAATACTCTGACGAAAATCAATACATTTTAAATTGACTCGATTTAAAATCAATAAATTTTCGCTCGACTAATATAGCCGATTTAAAATATAGTGCATCACGACCGACGGGCGAAATGAGGTGGATAAGGATATTTTAAATTACGAAGTTCACCAACGAAAATCTGAGATCATATTTTAAATCGACCAAAGTTTAGCCGATTTAAAATAGTGGTTCTTTTTTCGACGATCCATATTTGGGCCGATTTAAAAGATCGATCACATGTTAAATCGACTGCGATCGGGCCGACGAAAATCGTGATCCCATTTACTGGCGGCTTCTATGTGGGTCGATGAAAATAGTAGGTGAAACAAAAAAATAAAATTCAGAATTCATTTGGTCCATACAAACCACATCACAATATATACGAACCGATAATATATAGAAACCGAATTCTATTGATCCATACAAACCGAAAAAGCAGTTAACGTCCATTCATAACGCCCTAGGCCAACAAACACCCCGAGCCATACAAACACCTCACCCCAGAATAATGACCACATGCAAGAACTAGCACCACGCACCTGCACAAACTTACATCATAATCTTCACAACCGACAAGAACAAAGACAAACAACACGATAACTTTTCCTAACCAATGACAACAGAGCAAACTTCGGACCGGACTTCAAAGCACAAATTACTAATGAAAAAAGACTAACTAGAGCCTCCACCTAAGTTTAGGACATCATCAAATTGCTCATTCACTAGAGGAGGTATACTATTGTCGCCAAACACTTTGTGACCCATCACCTCCTCATCGAGCCTCACAAGAGCCATCCGTCCCCTACAACATATAAGGAGAGAATTTAAAAATGATTTAAAATGCATAATTCTCAAAAGATAGCAGAGGAGGATAATTTATGAGATGGAATTAACATGAATTTGACACTATCATCAAAGTTATTATTTAAAAGAAAGCATAATTCTCAAATGACGATTGAAAAGGGAAAAAATAATTGTATAACGGTAGTTGAGCTACCAATACCAATAGTGCCAGTGTAGCAAATGCACCTGAGATTACCCTCGTTCATGATGTGCCTTTGGTTGTCCGCTACTAGATTGCTACTTCAAATTACAAAGATTAATCGGTTATTGGTTAACATGAAGAATTATATATGTACTCACGTTTCTGTAATCGTGAGCTTATAATTCACAGCTCAGATTTCACTAGCAGTTATGTGTCAAAGCAAGAAAAGCACTCTTAAGGTGAGAGACAAAACAAGGGATTTCTAACAAATTAATGAAGAAGTGCCGCATTGTCATGTTGGTTTGCAACACAGGTGATCAATAAGGTTTTGAGAAGAAATGTGCAGTAAATTAGGTGATCAATCACAAAATCATGGCTTGCCAGAAAGGTCAAATGCAATTATGCAAATAGGTAGGGGAAATTCTTTTTACCAAATTTTACATAACTTAAAGCAACATCTAGCATTCATTGCTTCAGTGTTATCTTCACCCCCATGAGCCCAATCCCAGCAGTTTATATAGAATCTGATAAATTTAGTGCCCGTGACTGTTTTGAATGCTTTTGAGCCCAATGACTACCTCTAAAATAGTTAGTCTAAAATGCTAATTCAATATCGAATCTTACAATTGCCATACAGGTCTCACAAAGATCACATTCGGCTTTTCTTTCCTAGTGGTTGCTTTAACATAATTCATGGTCTAGACATCACAAAGTAAGAATCGAGAACAAAGCTTGCCTAGCATTCCCACTTATCTATTCCAACTTATCCTGAATAATGCATCACACAACAAATATGCATCACACAATCTCAGCATTATCACACAATCCTGAATTATCATAGTCAATTTACAATGGGATATTGAGAGTTCTTGTTCCAACAACTAAACTTTGACCACTAATTTCTATTATAATATAGGTTTAATGCATTTTTATTAATTGGATGTAAATATACACATGCACACACAAACATACCCCACAACAACATACAAGAACAAGAATATCAAATTTTTTATAATAGAACAATACTGGAAAATATAGTACCATAGATGGTGCGGTCATAAATGTAGAAAAGACTAGAGCGAAATCTTGGAAGATTGAAGGGTTTTCCAAAAGCAAAGCAGACATACACTCTGTGGAATAATTGCACATAATCAATTTGAAAGCATCTTAGTCTTACTCATATCACTAATTGTATGCAGTATGGAAATGAACTTACATTCATTTGTGAGTGCTAGGCAGATATGGATTCTTGTTGTTGCCTCATGAATTCTTGTTGCTGGGCTATCATATCGCGATGTTGAGCCAACTGAGCGCGTTGTTGTCTCAACTCATCCTGCATCTGAGCCTCACGAGCAGCACATGCACTACTTGTGGAGGTCCGAGACGCCCTCATCAAGTCTCGAGTTGCAGAGGAATCAACGAAGGCATTGAACATGGAAAACCTCCCATGACTCTTGCCACCGCCGCTCCTATACAAGGTGGCGACGTCAACGTCTTCCTCCCTCCAGTTGCACTCCTCACCATGGGTTCGGGCCATCTCATCTCCATATCTAGCCTGCGATGCATACGAGTTACATTGAGAAAAGCAATAACTTGCAACACGATAAAGAAAGGCAATTGACTAACCAAGTCGTGCGTAAGCCCTCTGGTACGCAAAGTTGATCCGGTTGCGTGAGTCGCTCCCTTATGCCCATAGCGTAAGTTTCAATCGCACTTGGTCTCCTCCCAAGTCGAGCTTCAGTAATCATGTTAATCGCTACTACATCGATCATAAAAGAAAATGAATTATTAACATAGCATGATAAGCGTGCGATTAAACTTAGCTAGAGCGAACATGACCATCGGCACCATATGTATGAACAACACTTGAGCCCGACTCTCGATTCACTCTCTTGCTATTCGACTTTGCAATGAACGCTTCAGAAGCCTAGTACTCAGAAAGTGCCGACCATGCATCAGGGCACGCGTTAAACCTACAATGTTAGCGGTTAAATTAAGCAACTATTCAATGGCGCAATATGAAATACACACAATTCATATGACTAACCACTTTCAATGAACACGCATGTACTCATTAGCTTGAAGGTAGATTTTTGAAGAACCAAGTTTTTTATTCATTTCCTCTCCATGATGCCTCTTGCAGTATGCACTCACTGCTTGCAGGCGAGCATTGGACATCATATCTTTTACTACCTTCGTAGCAGCATTCTCAAACACACGTTTGGAATGTGCTCCTAGCTCCTCCTCTTCCCCCTCTATCAAGCGATACCTCTCCTACAATACAAGTAAATGTATTAGTTACCGTGACAAAAAACAGAAAAACTAACTTGATGACCATGATTTGAAAAGGTTTACCCAGAAATCAGTCCACACCCTCTGTCTTTGTTGTTCGTCCATTATTGTCTCATGTCACCTTATAGTGTTCCCACTTCAAAGTGGTAGGGACACACCGTCGATCTCAACCAATCCAGGGTAATGGTACCGACAAAGAGAGCCCAATGTGGCATTAACCTGCCTTGTCCTATTTGTCCCCGTGAAAGAAGGATCATCCCATGACCTGCAACCAATATATTTGCACAATCAGACAAATGTATACAAGGTTAAATAAATTGTAATCATTACTAACCTATCACCAATTGGTCTTATCTGTTTACGGAGTTGTCGATTTTCATGTCGTGGAGGAACACCGCTTATTCCTCTATACCTAAAAATATAAACACCTGAAGACCGGTCCATTCGCACCATCCTCTGCCTCATCCTCCGCTATGTCTCCACCTTGCTCTGCCTCATCCTCTCCATTGTCGTCCCCTAGTACTTGCTCCTCATCATTCTCCTCTAGTACTTGCTCCTAAGCCTCTCTCAGACAACTCTCCAATTGTGTATACCTTTCATGAGAGGTACTTCCTTTGAAAATGCTAGTGGCGCCTTTTGAAGATGAAGAGCCGTTCTTCAAGATGGGTTCTTGAAGATGAAGACCAGTCTTCTTTGATCTCGAGCAGTGTAAAATGAATTCATCCTACATAACAAATGAAATATTAGAACATAGACATAACAAATGAAATATTAGAACATAGACATAACAAATGAAATATTAGAACATAGAAATGCAATATTAGAACATATATATATATATATATATATATGAACATGAAAAATGCAATATATAGAAATAATTACTTGTTGTATTCGATCGTCCATGTTTTCTCTTCCTAACTTTCCGTGCAGACTATCTTCCTCACTTCGCATGTCACCAACTAAATCATCGAGTTGTATTCCGACATCTACTTCAAAGGTTCTTTGGAAGGTCATCTTCTTGGAATGCATCAAGCTCACTTGGTATGTACTCATCGTCCCGTGGTTGTGCGGTGATCATGTGGATTCACCTTATACACAACCCACCATGGTTTAAGACTTGGCTTAGAGCACGGATAAGGGAGGTAATACACTTGCTTGGCATGCTGAACAAGCACAAATGGATCAAAAGCTGAAACTCGTGATTCGTGTTTAACTTCTACCAAGCCAAGTTTATCGTTACACCGTACCCTTGCTTTGTCAAACCAATCACAATACAAGAAAACGACACTCAAATCCTTTGGCCCTTCGAACTTGATCTCGACAATGTTTTGAAGAACACCATAGTACTCAGTTTGCCAACCATCCGCACCCACAGCCGTAGTTACTACCCCGCTATTCACCGTGGTTGCATGCAGACGGGTAGCTTCAAAGGGTGTCGTACGAAAACGAAACCCATTGATATCATATCGCACAAACTTCCTTACGGTTGTGAACCCACGAGACAATTGATATAAATCTTCTTGAACACTATCATCTCTCTGGCACTGCAAAAGTTAGATATTTATTACAAACATTATCGTATGGCTATATCTTTAGTTCAAGTGTGATAGGATCTATACATGTCTTCGAAACCGTGTCACGAAATTTGGGCCACCGCGTGCAATCAGCGTCGTAAAATTGTCTAGTTGTTTTTCAAGAGGCCTTTGGGTTGACCTCCATTCTTGTTTGTCAAACAACCTACAATTGGCATGAGTTATTTGCAATATAGTTATCAAAACTAATTTACACCTAAATGAATTGTACTTACTCGAAATACTTGTCCATTTCCTCAATATTGTAGAACATATACATCATGGTAGCATTCCACTCCTCTTGAGTCAACTCATGAGGGAACTATCACCGGCGCTTTCCATTCCACTTGAATATATCAAGGCAATAGTCACTTGTTAGGAAGAGGTGTGGTATCGCGATGTTTTAGCATTGACATCATTTTGCTCATGAAATAATGGCTCGAAAGTAGGATATTTCTTTCGGATAATGCGCCTCGCGATGGACCCTTCAACTCGTGCTTTATTACCCACCATGGCCTGAGTTTCTTGAGGCCCGCTCTATTCGATACATCCATCGGTATTACCTTCGCCCACACATCTACGCTTCATACGGTAAATGTACCAACAAATGTTGCATTAAGTTCATGAAACACGGTGGAAACACCTTTTCTAGTTTGCATATAAGCACCGGTATATTCTTCCCCAATTCTTTCATCGTTGATTTCTTTATTATCTTAGAGCACAACCGCCTATAAAAGAAACCGATCTCTGCAAGCAGATTCCACACTTCTTCCCAAGCATATATCCTCTGAACATCACCTAAGTAGCCTTTCCATGATGATGTGGTAATCATGACTCTTTAGGCCATGTAGTTTACCGGTCGAGATGTTCACCGCGTCTTAGATTTGCCGCATATCCGTGCGAAATTTGATATTCTTCATCCATCTAAGAATCTCCTTCTTATGTGACTTTCTAAGACAAGAAGGAGCATGAGGTTTCTTTCCACCTTCCGTCACTTCAAAGGTGGGGCGATTCTGATTTCGAGACAAGTCTCTCTGAGCCTTGACATTATCTTTTGTTTTATCATTATAGTGAAGCATGTGCTAATGATGCTTTCGCGACATTGCGCTCTTGATGCATAACATCAATATTATGCGCGAGGATTAAACTAGTGACATAAGGCGACTCCATATGCTAGATATGTGAGTCCAATTATGTGTGTCTTTGAAGGCTTCATACCCATTCTCCGTGTCAACCAACTCACTATGCCACGCCACAACCTCATCTCCGGTTAAGCGTTTGGCGGACCCTTACTAACTGTCACATCCTTCTTAAATCCCTTTTATCTTTCTGAATGGGTGACTAAGACTAAGAAAGCGACGGTGACAATCAAAAAACTGAATTTGCCACCATGCTTCAAATGAAATGCATCTGTGTCACCCATACAAATCGGACAAGACAACCGACCATGCGTGCTCCACCCCGAAAACATGCCGTAGGTAGGACAGTCATGGATAGACCAAAGATAAGCCACACGCATGTTGAAGGTCTCTTTTCTATTGTTGTCATATGTCAAAACACCTTCCCACAGCTCCTTCAGCTCCTCAATCAATGGTTGCATGTACATATCCAAATGCTTTCCAGGATACTCTAGCCCAGGAATAACAAGTGTTAGAAACACATACTCATCTTTCATGCATAATGATGGAGGGAGATTATACGGTATTGCAAACACGGGCCAGCATGAGTACGGAGCCGCACTTGTGGTGAAAGGCGTGAAGCCATCTGTTGCCAAGCCAATACAAACATTTCTAGGATCTCTGGCGAAATTTGGATCGAACCGTTCCAATGTCTTCCAAGCTTCACTATCAGAAGGATGACCCATGGAACCCTCGTATGTACGCATGCCTTCTTTGTGCCACCTCATATGCATGGCAGTATCCTTTAATAGGTAAGCTCGTTGTAGCCTTGGTTTAAGGGGCATATAGCGGAGCACTTTGGCCGCTGACTTTGTTGTTACCGTGTTTCCCTCCTCGTCCGTTACTTGAACATACCGGGACTCATTGCAATATAGACAATGTGTTAGTTCTACATTCTCCTTCCGAATAACATACACTTATTGGGGCACACATGTATCTTCTCGTATTGCATCCCTAAACACGCCAACATTTTTCGGATCAATAAAGATCTTTCGGCATCTTATGATTCTCTCGAAGAACATCACATATCAATTTGACCGGATCGTTGTAACAATCTTTACTCAAATTGTATTTCGATTTGATAGCCATCAACCGTGTCACCGCAGCACAAGAAGGGTGACATTGGTAAACTCATGCAGAGTCTCATTGGAAGTAGTAAGAAGCCTATAAAATTCTTCAACCTCGGCAGTCGTTCTTAGGTTCATCCTCGTCTTCGTCGACCAAGATCTTCCACCATATCTCAAGCATCTATCCTCCGTGTCATCATAATCTGGACTATGTTAGATGTAGAACCCAAACGTGACTCACCATGCTCGAACCAAGTTAAGTAATTGGGCATAAATCCATATTTGCACAAGTCTAATTCGATCTCCTCCTTCCGCTTCTGACGAAGTTACTGACACTTGTCGCATGGACACTTCGCTACACTACCAGGTGGATTCAAAGAGAAAATATGATCCACAAATGCTTGTGTCATCTCTACCCATTCGTCCGTGTGACCCCCCGTTGTTCTCCAGCCGACATACATCCATGTTCGATTATCACCCATATTGATACCACTCTATTGAAAAATGATGATACAAGAATTATGATGATCCAACTTAAATGGGAAACTAATACAAACTATGGCCAAATACAATTATCTTTGTAAAAAAATTAAATAGTCTTATCCTATGGAATATTTACAAACAGGTTCTACATGTGTTCGTTTTTATTTGTGGGTTCTTGTAACACCTCGGACTCACACATGTCTAAAAGGTTACCAGTAAACAATAATTCTCCACAAGCAAATTCAATTGAACGAAGAATTCCCGAACAAGATATAAAACCTATCACCTCTACAAAAAGACTGAAATCAACCCCTAAACTCTTAAAACCGGCTTAAAAACTAAGCCACTGAAATTTACAAAATTTCGGCATGACCTCCCTAGAAAGGAGGACATCCATTCAGCAGACAAATAAACAGTTGCAGTTATAAGATATCAGGATGAAACATTCTAGCAGATCCTTAGTTAAACAATCACGCATCCAACAGGCAATTGCATTAAAAGTCTTCGCATCAATGATCATGATCAATTTAGTTCACGTTACATTACATAGTTCACGTCAATAGCTCAGTGAGTTGGCAAGCACTAGAAAAATAGGCCGAGGACAGTCAAATTCTGCCTGGTTCAGATCATCTGAAGCAAAACCAATTCAACCCGGGAAGCCATCATGTCTGTACCAAAGCAGCCAAGCTTGCAGAGAGAGAGAGAGAGAGAGAGAGAGATCATAAAGTGAAAGATGGAAGAATGATAATGTGGAATGGAATAATCCATTCACTTCTTTTTCATTCATGTTTTCAAGCGCATACTCGTTGGATGGTGACATCTTACAAAATGCGCCATGTGTACTTTATACCGGACAAACCATGGAAGCATTTCAGCTTTGTAATTCAAGAAGTTGATTCAGGATTAGCACAAACAAAGGTAGAGTACTAGATTTCTTCTACCTTTTTGGTTGGATCATTTTTAGCCCTCCTGAGTTGGCAAAAAAAGCATATCCTGACAGCGCTCTGCAGCTTAAGAATTTCTAGTTTTCTCTAAAGAAAACAGCATTCAAGACATTGCCTTATGCATGAATAGAAACTTTCAGATGTTTATTCATTTTTGGGTTAATTTGCAATTGATCAAAATGCAAAGAGCCAACCGAATTTCATCTGCAACCCCACATTTACCCTAATAGTACGTAGTTGTCTGGAATGGAACTGAAATGTATAATAGTTATACATTAGGATACGTACAGGTTCAGCTCAACGAAGTTTTGCTCTGACTTAAGCCAAGAGGAAGAAGAAACCTAGAGGCACCCGTCTCAGATGTCAGTGCTTCCTCTTGATTTGAATGGTTGCTCATAGATGCAGTTCTACCGTCTGCTTAAAGAAAGCATCTTGTCAATGCTGCTTAATTAGCTGCTGCTCCCGGTGATTTCGTCGTAGGTGCTCTTAATTTTACTGATCAGAGCCTCCCTGCAAAACATCAATGAGCCGGACAATTTTACTGACCAGAATCTGACAAGATAGTTAGTTCCTTTCTTTCAAGTGTGAATTGTGAGTAAAAACCTGAAAAGACTATTTTCTTGTCAGTGAACTCTTAAGAGACTAGCATACAAGCATAAATTGTTTTTGCAGGTTGTATAGTTCTTTACTTCTTTTCCATGGTTTCTCATACACCATAGTAAGGAGGCAAGTTTTATTTAACAAGGGTAATTTCAAAAGATAAGCCACTTATTATAATCTGTCGAATCCTAGAACCATTGATGTTAGATTGGGGTTAATCCATCACTTCCAGGGCTGTGCTGCCTTGTACCTCCTTAGCACAAGTAGGTGAAGCAGGGCTCGATAAAAACTAAGTACTTAACTTTGTTTACTTATGAAAGCATCATCACATCGAGAACCGAAAACTTCAAATAATACAGCGAGACGATTAAAATGTGGTTTAGTTTGAAGGAAATCTTAGCAGGTTATTGACATTCACATGGATTGCGGAAAGAAACTCATCCAATTCGAGGTTCATTGATTTTGATTTTTGCAAGTTGGAATCAGGGATATCTATAACATAAGTGTAACAATGTGATTATGCTAGACTAAGACATAATCATTACAAGAATAAGTTGTCGAGTCATGAGGGGGATTACAAGATCTTGGCATTTTACCTGTCTGGCTGGAAGATGAGGTTACGGTATGTAAACCACTGCATCAACATAAAGTAGAAGTTGTTGGTGTTCATAGAAGAAGTTAATTACTAACACTGAACAGAAAAAAAATCCATGTCCAAATGTATCATATAACAGGAATTTGATACCCTGTTAGCACTACTAACAAAAAAAATACCTCTGTTTCAAGCAGTCCTCCCAATGCCAGAAGAGTAGAAGTGAGTAGAAATACCTCTGTTTGGGAGGCAGTCGGGAGGTGGCGCCACTGGGAGGGCAGCCGAGGAGGGCAGCGGCCGGCGGGAGGGCGCGGTGGCCGGGGAGAGGCGGCGGCAGGCAGCAGGGTCGGGAGAGGGCGGGCGGCGGGGAGGGCGGCGGCGGCGGGAGGGAGCAGGCAAGCGGGGCGCTGGGATGTGTGGCAATGAATCGATCTGAGTATAGACAAACAGCAATGCAACCCCGTGTAACTAACGCCAGATTTTCATCGGCTCGAGTCTTGTATTTAAAAACTAGGTGTATTTTCGGCGGTTTTGTTTAGAGCCGATTTAAAACATAGTTACCATGGCACATGCACCTACTACCCTAACTTCTATATTTTCGACGCAGATGCAGTAACGGCCGATTTAAAAACATAGTAACTGCGGCAGAGGGCACGAACCCTAACTTCTCCATTTTCGTCGGCCTGAAATATAACCGACGAAAATACATGTATTAATCGTCAGTTATTGTGAAGCCGACGAAACTATCTGTAGTAATCATCGGCTCGGGTTAAGCCGACGAAAATATATATATTAATCCTCGGCTTTTGTCAGGCCGACGAAAATACAATTTTGGCCGACGAAAAATATTGGCTTTCCTCTAGTGTATTGAATAAATGAAGTCTTGTTATCTTTATCGTTGTGTATGATATGATGCTTACTAATGTTAAGTTGTGTGCACTAGCGTTGATCCTAGGACTAGTGTGATAAAACACAGTGGATTCGAATTGGTGAATTCGGGTTCGACATTACCTCGCCAAACAAACACACCCTCGGTGAACGGAAAGGGACGTCGTTTTGGTGAAGGAGGCTGCGCCTTGCGAAACTGGAACAGCATCACACCAGCGGGACGAGCGAGACGAATGAACTCGCGGGCACACAGAACCCCAAACCAAAGTACAGAGAAGCAATCGATTGCAACGCTGTCGGAAGCTGGAACTTGGAGCTCCATGGGACCACCAATTTGACACGTCGGCCGTGGCGGCCAGCCATCGTGACACCGGGGTTCCGCCGCCTTTGTTTCACCGGCGGAGCCTTCACCGCCAACGCCCGCGGGTCGCCACGACCATCCCGGCGCGGGAGCCGGACAAGGGAAACAAACGCGCATTCCATGTGGCTGTTGCAGTTGGAGGCGTCAGTCGCGGTTGCCGGAAGCGTCAGGTGCTGGTGAGTAGTAGTGACTCGCGAGGACCAGGCGCGCGGTGCAACAAAGCTGAGACCAAACACATCGCATTATGCCTGCCTGCACCATGCCAGTGTCAGGAAAGCTGCAGTCTACTTCTATTTTTTGAAAACAAGCAGCACGCTGTCCTGGTGTAGCGAGAGTGCAGTTTTAGGGCATGCTTGGTTTTTGTGCTATAGTATGATATGCCACAGTACCATTGGTCACAAATGTGACACAAGAAAGCAAAGAATTGTCTATAATAAGTGAGACACTAGCCTAAGTTTTTATGACATATACTAAATTTTAGTAACATCAAACCAAATACCAGACTACAAAAGTCAAACGTGCCTAAATAAATTATGGCAACTAGCCAACCATCAGTTAGCTCTTTCACCTCACACCAGCACGTGGATTTTTTTTACGTGGATTAAGAAAAAGTCCAAATCTTCTAGAGTACTATTCAAAAATACTAGACCAATTTTTTTTCGATAGCAAACACTATAGCAGCACTCTATAGAACAGCTGAATTTGCTGTTCTATAGCAGCACTCTATCAGAATATCATAAACACGCGACAAGCAAAATTTGCTGAATAGCGACACGAGGAAGCACAAAGGATTTTTTTAATAATCCAGTTTTTAAATAATTTGACAAAAGAAATAGTACACTGTTGTCACTATTTCAATTGACGATAGAAACTCAGTCTTGTCGACCAAATAAATCTATGACAAAATATTCTGATAGCCAACTCAATCAGTGACTATATTTTTGAAATTTTTTCAATATATTATTTTTGTAAAATTATTTAAAAATGTATTATTTCTTTAAAAAATCAAGCACAAAATGGCGCACAAAGAACACGCGTCAGATAGCAACAGGCCTAGCTAGTAGTACCACGCTAGCTAAGATTGCGCCACAAACATGAACCACCAGCATCAGCAGGTTAAATTGCCTTGATAGGTATACCAAGATTATGATATATAGAGGTCTCCTTTAAGTCGAGAATACGACGTACTTCATAAGGCATTAAACGTTTCCTAAGGGTAAGTTCCAGCTAAGTCAAACAGGAAAATGAAGCAATCTCGCAAAAGGGTCACATAATTTCGCCCCTTCAGAGCCACAGCATCCACCAACTGGAGACAACAGTTGATCAGGACCATTGAAATCCAACATCCAGGGCTCAGTTCTCCTCATCCTCCTCCTCTTCACACTCCTCGCCATCAGATCCCTGCAAACAAAAAAGAAATAAGGTACCATCAAAGATGAAAATGCTGGTCAGAAAAACGCAGACAGTAGTTGCTTTCAACTAAACTATAAAAATGGTCTTGACTGGTCACTATTCACATATAATATGTACTGCTAGTGTTTAGATTCGAGGTCACAGATCTACAACATGTTTAGCGAAATTTGCCAAAAACTCGCTAGTTTCTTAGAATCAGATGAATGTCAAGATAAACCTTAACATAAACAAGATTAAAGAGCTTACCTCTTCGTCTTCATCCTCTCCATAGTCTTCAACCTCCTGCAATGAGAGATCTTAATGACCAGATACAAGGATATATATAAAATAAAATGATTCATCAAAACAGAAAACTAACATTGTTGAAATATTTCAACGGATTGGGCCACAAGTCTTCTTTGATGATCTCTGCCACCTGCACAGTTAAAATCTCAGAAGAACATTCCCACAAGGAACAAAATGCCAGAACAAAACTTCAAACTTCTGGTCTACCAGAGAACTCATAAACCAGGTTGCCAAGTGATCGAGGTAAATCAAATCATTAGAAGTTTTGTAAAAACAAAAGACAGACAAGCCACATAAGTTTGTTACCTCATCTTGCACCCCATCAGCAAGACTCTTGTGCTCTGTATCAGTAAACCAGGTGAAGAAACTGAAAGAAAAACAGAAGAGAAGCTATTTTTAACATATTTTCAAACTAAGGTTTTGTAAATCACAAACAAGACAGCAAGCACGCAACAAGGCCTACACCAGAAAATGCTGTTTAACAGTATATCACCTGACCATAGCGATAGGTTTAAATTCATGACAAACAATTCATATATAAAAGTATATTAGGAAGTCCTTTTGAAAAAAATGAAATCCACCTGTTGTTTTATAGTGAGACTATGGAAGGGAACCACTTAACACAGCATGGCAATAGCTGCATAATAGCCTTTTGCAACTTTCATGAAGATCCTGTGCAATTGCTAATGATATTCAGTAGTAGAGTACCTAACAGAGTAGCTCAGGATTCCACTAGCATTTCACATATTACTATAGGGACGTACAGCATAGAACTGTAAATGATCATAGCAGGAATAACTGGATATTGGCCCATGAGAGAAGTAACAATACTAATCATTTACAATCATTCAAACCATGGCATGAACATCCAATAAAATAGAGTCAAAAGGAAATGACTATCAATAAGAAAGATAGCAACAAATACTTCAACACCAGAGTTAAGTTGGAAAATAATAAACAATAAAACGCGCTAACAAGATATTCATGGATGCAGAACAATTTGCCACAATCCTACGGAAGGCAAGAGATGCACCTAACCTTTCCTCAACCAATGGCCGCTTGCTCCCTTTCTTTTTAATAGCATTTCCATTTGCAATTTCCTGTGTATTATTAGAAAGCCATCAGATTTTCTCCATCTAAACCAATGCTTAGATATAAAATTTAAAATAGCACAATACCATTCCTTCCTTCCACTTAATGGAAGTAGCATTTATTGTGGTTGTTCCGTCATCAGCAAAGGAATACGTCTTCGTAAGCTTTCTTTCTTCAAAGTACGGATTCTCAGAGAAATTCTGCCAATTCAAAAACAAACAAGTAAGCACAAGTGAAGCAATGAAGACACCATAATTTGCATGTAGAAATGATACTTACAAGAGTAATGGAGTAGCCTGACTTGACATCTTTAGAATCATCCACATCAACAGATTCCAAGTACTTGAATATCTATAATAACTCAAAAGAAGAACCTCTATGTTACATAGATCTATCAAAAAATTCCACAAAACTGTTCCAGATATGTGAGGATTTCCTTTCTTATTTCTCTGGGTATGCTCATACAAATTTTCAGGTGCTACTATAATCTCTACTATATAAAGTAAGAGTTTCTTCCCACGTCACTTCATCAAAATTACCTATCTTTGCCACTGCTCTTTAATTACCCACCTTTGCCACTGTTAGTGCTCTTAATTACCCACATTTGCCATTGCTCTTTAATTACCCACCTTTGCAACTGTTAGTGCTCTTTGCAAATAAACTTTTTGTCGTATATTGAGTTTTCGTTACAACGCACGGGCATATGACTAGTCAATATTTGTAGTAGAGAATAATAGTACCTTTTGATCCTCTTCAGTCAAAAGCTCGCTGAGTAGAGGATGACTCAGAAACTGTAAACAGCATATGAGATGAGAGGTAAGAATCTAACCTTGTTGCTCAATACTTCAAAAAAAAAACATGGAAGCTAGTTATTGTAGAACATAGTAGTCTACACACCGCTGTCAGCCAGAAGTCTGGGATTGTTTTGATAATGTCACTCCTTCGAAGATAGACAGGTCTGCGAATCTCGCTGTATTTCTGCTCGACCTCCAAAACCTTATCACTCGCTTCCTCATTGACCTGTCAACAATGAATAAAACAAACATAAGCTTCTGACAGTCTATATGGTTATTTCCACTGCCAGCACAAGGTGGCACAGGACAACTCTTCAAAAGAAGAAAAAGAAATATGGATCAGCTAAAAAAATAAAAATATAATATGGACCAACTTAATATCTTCCAAATACAGTGAAGAGCCATATTAGGCGAAAGGTATAAAGGGGAGTCAGCTTGGTAGATTATACAATACCAAGGCTAAGAATGCCTCTTTCATTTCAATGGTAAAACTAGAGTCAACTACATGGGCATGCAACTTCGAATATTTCCACAATTATTTCGATAGGGAAACTTTGATTACATATTGTGTCCAAAAATTCTGTTTTTGAACAAGTTGGGTATAACAGCCAACATATCCATCAGATCAGCCGGCAGGTTATGTGGCAGAGGTGGCCAACACACAGGGCACGTCAAATCGACATGTAGAACATTGTACGCAAAGTTTTAAATTTTAATGATACATTACATGTTTTGTGTTTTTCAACCAAAAAAGTTACTAATTTGTCTCACAGGAACATGTCCAACATAAACCATTATCTGGCATCCACACTGAGACCACCTAAACGCTGTCTCCGCCAACTGCCTTTTGGAACATCAATAGATTTCTTCCAATACACTAGCACTATATATCCTAAAATCCGAATTTACATGCTGCTCGATAACTAAAGTTAGTTCTGACAAGCTCACAAGCTCACTCACGCATGAGTCTATAGCACAAACATCCCGCTCTAACACTACCTACCACTTAAATTCCATCCCTCAATCCAAAGAATTTCCTAACGGAATTCGCCAGAACCAAACCTTTTGGGGCAACGAGAATGTTCTGCCCCACAGGATAATCCGCAACCACAAGGCGGGAAGAATTCCACCAAACCACAATCACCGACCACGCCGCGGAATTCCTCTCAAATTTGACACAAACCCCCGGTGCAAACCCTAAACCCACCGCCAAATCAGCCGGACCTACTACCCCCCAACACACACACAGAGACACCCCAACCAACCCATCACAGCGCACCAAAAATAGCCCCTAAAGTCGAGGGAGAAGCAGAGGCTCGGCTCACCTTCTCGAGCTCGTCCTGGATCTCCTGGAGCTTCTCGATGGAGAGGACGAGGGCGCCGTCGATCTGCTCGTTCTCCTCGCCGCCGTCGGCGTCGGTCTTGGCCTTCTTCCCCTTGTCCGCCGGCGCTGTCATCGCGAAAGACCACCGGCTGGCTCGCCGCCTCGCTCTCTAGGGTTTTAGCCTCGTCTTCTCGCGCCGCGCGAGCGAGAGGAGAGGGAGGGTTGAGTGCGTTAGGCGGAGCGGGGGGAGGCGGAGCTGCGGGAGACGTTGCGGAGCTGCGCGACTTTTATAGCAGGCGGCGCTGAGATTTGCGCCAGCTAAGGCTTTGAACCGATTTGGGGTGGGCTGGGCCGTTGGATCCGCGTGGGTTCTACCTTTTCTAAAACCCTAACCCTAAGAATCGGGGTGCGGGTGTCTTGCCGTGTAGGCTGTTGGGCCAATTGGACACTGGTTTCAGCAGCCTTGTAACTTGGGAGATGTTCAGAGAATGAAAGTTGAATTTCAGATCCTGTCATCTTAATTTTATCGGGTTTAATTCACACCTCATAGATACTAACTGAAAAAAAAAAGTTGCATGATGACAGTGTTGCATGTACTCAGTTTAAGGGAGTTACATCGTCTAGCTCGTAGTAAGAAATTAATGTGTTTCTTAAGAAAAATAATGCATAATTGATATATTGGGCTTTTAATTTGAGTTATCGTTCCATGATCCTTAAAAATGGGGAATGAAAGTCCAGTGTTTGGCGAACGAGCCGCTGGCTAGCGTCGCCGATGTCTGTCGCCCTTGGGTTCGATCCTCGATCGCCCAGTGCTGCGTGTGTGCCGTCGGCGTCGCGTCGCGTGTGGTGGGTGGGCGTGAGTGCGATCAGAACTTAGGCTTGTTGTTCTCTCTTCTATACTGAATGCCAGAGCTCCTGGCCATAATTCAAAAAAAAAAAGTCCAGTGTTTGCCCTCTGGCACCCAAAAGTAACTACCTGGCTTATCTACATGCCATTTTCTGACATGTATAATTTTCTATATGATATTGAGTAAAAACTCATAATTTAGAATCTTAGAGAGAACAATAAATTAACCAAGTACCCTTCATGTTTTTAGTTTGAGTAAATATCATAAATCTACAGAAAAAATTTATATAAATTACTATAAGACTATAGGACTTGGCTTCGGTTTTGCAGAACCATGGATTTAAGAGAACTTATATTACGAAGCTATATATTTTATAATATACCATTTTTTGTAATAGATCTGGCAGTATAAACCCACATAGCAGCCTCATGTGCCCCCATTTCTGGTTTCACTTGCATATGAGACTGTCATGTAGGTTCACACTGTTAGACCTGTTACAAGAAATGGTCAATTCTAAAATATATAGTTTTGTGATATAAGTTCTCCTAAAATCTATCTTTTTGTAAAAAGTAAATTTCATAAAACTATAGGTTTCTTGTACAAACTATCAAAAAAACTATAGATTTTAACTTCTATTTCACAAAACTACAAATTTTAGAAGAATTTATTTCATAAAACTATAGGATTCTTGTACAAATTATCAGAAAACTATATATTTTAGCTTCTATTTCACAAAACTAAAGATTTTTTTATGAGAATTTATATCACAAACTATAGGTTTTAGGAGAATTTGTATCACAAAACTATAGGTTTTAGGAGAATTTGTATCACAAAACTATAGGTTTTAGAATTAATCGTTCCTTGTAACGAGTTTGACAGTCTGGGCCCACATGACAGCCTCATGCGTAAGTGAAACAGGAAATGAGGGTGTGTGAGACTGCCTTGTGAGCCCACACTGTTAGACCTGTTACAAGAAACGACCAATTCTAAAATCTATAGTTTTGTGAAACAAGTTCTTCTAAAACCTGTAATTTTGTGATACAAATTCTCCTAAAACGTGTAGTTTTGTGATGCAAGTTCGTCTAAAATATGTAGTTTAGTAAAATAAAAGCTAAAATCTATAGTTTTCTAATAGTTTGTACAAGAAACCTGTAGTTTTGTAAAATAAATTCTTCTAAAATCTATAGTTTTGTAAAATATAAGCTAAAATCTGTAGTTTTCTGATGATTTGTATACAAATCTATAGTTTTATAAAATTTACTATTTTATAAAATAAAAACTAAAACATATAGTTTTACGATAGTTTATACCAGAAACATATAATTTACTCTCTTAGTTTCTGCGTAGCTACGCTACGATCGTTCCATCAAGCTTCCCCCGAGGCCCCGACGTAATGGCTTAGGTCCTGTTTGTTTCAGCTGGGGATTGTGAAAAGCAGCTTTTAAAAACTAGATTGTAAAAGCTGGATTGTTAAAAAGCTGGAGGTTGAAAGCTCATGGTTGTTTGGTAACCTAGATTATAGTTGGGGGCAATGGTGGGTAATTTTGGTTGAAGTTGGGGAAAACTAGGGAAAGCTGGGGGCAATGGTGGGTAATTTTGGTTGAAGTTGGATGGGTATTGTGGTCTTTTGCAAAAAAAAACTGGAAAAAGCTGTGGAAGAGTGGATTGTGGGATTGCTACAATCTGACCTCCAGATTATTATAATCTAGATTAAAAGCTTGCTGTTTGTTGCCCTTCCAGCTTTTAAAAGCTGCTTTCCACAATCCCTAGCTGAAACAAACAGGGCCTTAGTCTCTTCCTTCCCATTAAGAGAAGGAGCCTGCTAGTGGCAAAAGCTTGTGAAAATAGTTCCCTCGAGCTCAATTTCAGACTCAAGATTCCAACAGATGAAAAATTGGCGGTTTCTCTGAAAAATTCAGCCCTGAAATACCATGCAACATCACTATTTGATCTGTAGCATTTTCTAAGAAGGCTCGATCTGGTTGAGAGAAGATACGAATGCCATGTATAAATTTGATCATCATAGATGCATGATTCCAAATGCAGCAATCTGTTTAGTTAAATGATGAATTGAATTAGAGTAATATTAATTAAATGTGTGTTTTGTTAGTGGGACGAAGTTGTACGAATATGAGGATCCTATACCACCTGTTCATAAGCTTTTAGTGGATGAGATGGTTCAGCGTATATAAGTAAATTTCATAAAATTTGCATTACTCTGTCAAAAGATAGGATGGTTTATTTCAATCCACAAAACACATAGATGGTATTTTCTCCAAGATCATAGTATATATCTATCACTTGGTATAAGTATGCATTTACTATTAATTACTATTAAGATAAATTAAATGAAAACATCGGACTGTTTAATTCACAGAGATACTTTTGCATTTCGAACATGGGCATCGTAGGAACCTGAAATACCCCTAAAATTTCAAAAATGGGTTTATTTATTTTAGTTGGAATTCTCTTGATTTTCTCAGATTTTATTTTGCTTTATTTTGGATTTTATTGGCGTCTTTCCGTTTTTGGCTTCTTCCTCCAAAACCCGCCTTCCTCTTTCGGAGTCCCGCCTTCACCTCGGCCCATTTTTCCCGCGCCAGCCCTCCTCCTTTTTCCCCGCGCGCGTTCGGCCTGCTCGTTGATCGCCCAGACCACTTCTTCGCCGTAGCCCAACTTTCCCGCGCGTTCGATCCATTCGGCCCACTCCGTCCCATTGCGCCGCCACTCGGTCGTTTAAATCGCCCGAACAAAGGTCGCCTTCCCGTTATAGCAACACCGTGCCGCCTGACGCCTGCCGCGCGCCCATTTCCAAAGAACCTATGCGCCCGTTCCATCGCCATTACTTCCCATCGCTTCGCCGCCTGACACCTCCGCCTTGCGCCGCGCACCGGTCAGCTTTTTCGCCGTGCCTCGAGCCTCCCCTCACCGCCCGCAGTCGCCGTTGCCATCATTGCTTCCCGCGTCGTCTTCCTCGCGGATCAGGCTATAACCCCCCCCCTTCCCGCCATTTTCGCACCCCCCAGCGCGCCAAGATCTCCTCTTCCCTCTCCGCCTACCCATTCTTCCTTCGGCTGCCTCCTCACCCCTCGCCGTGAGCTTCTTCTTCGACTCCGGCCTCTCTTCGCCGCCCGGTCGCTTCCCTTTCTCATCCATTCAACTAGCCCATCTATCCTCATCCATTCAACCAAATAAAAAATTAGCTCATCCTATCCAATCTCATTGATCCAAGTATCCAACCAAATAAAAAATTAGCACATCCTATATCCACCCAATCAAATAATCACCTGAATGGCTTTATACCTACTAGACTGGATGGTCATATCTTATCCAATCTCTTCCAAGCAACTAAAGGCACTCTAGTTTGCCATTCTCTCTCTTCCTCCCCCTCCTTCCTCCTATTGTCTGCTTGCTGGCCGTCACTCCGACCCAAATTCCAAACAAAACTGATGCACTCCAACTTCTTGTCCTTGGCAAGCGCTCACAAGACTACAGAACTCATTGGGCGAGGACGGCATCATCCTGGTGGGCGTACTAGGTTGTTGTAACTTACATAGGAATACACTGGATCAATGAACAAACAATTCGGCAAAACCTGCACAAACTTGCTAAAACAGCAACCTGTCTACTATACTTCAACCAGAATACAACTTCAGACCTATGGCAAAGACTCATTTAGTGTTGCCAGATGTTAAAGTTTGCCTAGAGATTCGCTTGATCAATCGCCAATACTTCTGCAATCTCTGAACTGATAATTGCGCTTAAAAGTATAAACAGCGATCTGTTTTACACCCGTAGCGCTGAAACCTAAAACACCGCACAGGCCAATGACAAACACAAGCAGCGATTAGTATTGTCGGAAAGTAAACAGTAAACCACTCTAGTAAAACCTCCGCAGAACAGAGCAAGAACAAAACTCTGATTTCCTTTTGCCTGGCTATCCCATAGCCAGTTTTTCTGCTTTCTATTTATAGTCAATAACAGATCAAATCAGTTTGTTACAAGAAACCTGGGCTCAAACTCAAACTAGTTTTGTTACGCTTTTATCTGCTACCTTCTCTGGACTCCGGATACAATACTACGCAAAACTAAAAACGAACTCAAAAACTGAAACTGCAACTACAACAAATACTAAAGACATGAAAACTGAACCGACAACAAAATTATAACTAACATAGGCCAGCATGTCTTAGAAGGCACGGAAGGCAATGGGAAGATATCAAGGTGGCGTCGGTGGTGGCGTCACAGCGGGGCGTTTCGTTGAACAGATGGAGCGTGAGCGAGAGGAGGCTGCATTGGAGGTAGTGTAGGAATTAATCCTGAATTAATTCAATGGAAGAGGTCAAAGGTATGTTGAGTTGATGGTGTGGTCTTTAGTACTATATTCATTAGCTAGGTGGAGTGCAATCAACTTATAAGGGGAGTTCATGTATGGACTCTAGTATGAGTTGATGGCAAGGCTAGAGGTATAAATGGGTCGCTATGCTAAGCTATATACACGCATGCGTGCGCGTAAATCGCGTATTTCGCATGTTTATCGCGTGACTTGTGACGTAAAGTGAGGTTACTTCATATGAGGGATGGAAAGGAAGAAAACCTTATATTGGTTTCTTACGCACATGGGGGTGCTTGGCGAAAGTTAATGTACCACAATGCAACAAACGTAAGTTAGGACCTAAGATTGTTGATTGTGTCTTTCTAGGCTATCCGCAGCATAGTGCATCTTATAGATTTTTAGTAGTGAAATCCAATATTTTTTATGTTCATGTTAACACTGTTATTGAATCTCGTGATGTAAGCTTCTTTGAGAATATCTTTCCTATGAAGGATACTAGTGCATACTCTAGTCAAGCATTCTTTAATCCAACTTCTGAACTTCTCACCTTTCATGAACATATTATTGAGGATAATGACAAAATAGCTGCTCCTTGTAGGAGCAAGAGACAAAAGGTTGAAAAATCCTTTGGTGATGACTTTATTGTGTATCTCATGGATGATGTGCCAAAAACCTTTTCAGAGATATATGCATCACCTAATGCAGGGTACTGCCGTACTGGAAGGAAGCAGTTCAAAGCGAAATGGATTCCATTATTGCTAATGGAACATGGGAAGTCTCTGAATGTCCTACTGGCTATAAACCAGTTGGTTGTAAATGGATCTTCAAGAAAAAGTTTAGACCTGATAGTACTATTGAGAAGTACAAAGCCAGACTTGTGGCTAAGGGTTTTACCCAAAAGGAAGGAAATGACTTTTTTTATACTTACTCACCTATTGCTAGGCTTGCTACGATCAAAGTGCTTCTTGCACTAGCTGCTTCATATAAGTTTTACATTCATCAAATGGATGTAAAAATAACTTTCCTAAATGGAGAATTGGATGAAGAAATTTATATGAAGCAGCGCGATGGGTATGTAGCACCTGGACAAGAGAATATGGTGCGTAGGTGTATGGTCTCAAGCAAGCACCCAAGCAGTGGCACGAAAAGTTCGATAAAACTCTGGCATCTGCTTGCTTTGTGGTAAATGAGGCCGATAGATGTGTGTATTATAGGTTTGGTGGGGGTAAGGGGGTGATTATGTGTTTGTATGTCGACATAAAGATTTTTGGGACTAGTATCAATGTGATAAATGATGTTAAATCATTTTTGTCTCAAAGTTTTGATATGAAGGATCTAGGAGAGGCTGATGTTATTCTTAACATCAAGCTTATTAAGGGTGAGAATGGAATTACTTTAAAGCTTATGTGGAGAAAATTCTAAATCGTTTTGGGTACTCAGATTGCAAAATATCTCCAACACCCTATGACCCGAGTCTAAAACTTCGAAAGAACTGAGGACAAGGGATAGATCAATTGAGATACTCTCAAATAATTGGTTCTCTTATGTATTTGGCTAGTGCAACTAGGCCTGACATTCCATTTGCTGTAAGCAAATTGAGCCGATTTACTTCAAACCTGGGAAATGATCACTGGACTATACTAGATCGCGTCATGAGATACTTAAGAGGTACCAATACTTGTGGACTTCACTATAATGGGTATCCTGCGGTACTGGAAGGTTATAATGATTCCAACTGGATTTCAAATGCTGATGAGATCAAAGCCACTAGTGGATATGTATTCACTTTGGGCGGTGCTGCAGTTTCATGGAGGTCTTGCAAACAGAATGCTGCTATGATAGTTTTACAAACAGAATGCTGCTATGAGGAGCTGGGAGAGTGGAGTGTACCGGACTTGAGGGGGATGGCATGGAGCATGGAGGTGAGCTACGCGTTGCGCTGCACAACGTACAGTTCTGTGAAAGAGTCTAACAGAGGTGGAACTGTCGTGGTGCGCGGCGGAGACAAGGTAAGGAGGGCGTGGACAACAATGAGCCGGGGAAGTAATATAGTGGTCAGCCGCTATGGCCGATGAGTGGGGAAGAGAGGAGCGAGAGGAGAGGCAAAGTCATACATAGTGCTAAAATCCTAGAGAATAGATGAACACGACAAATCCTAGATGGCATGAGGAGCAAGAGGAAGAGAGAGGAGCCCACAATTATCCATAATGGTAAAATCCTAGAGAAACAGATGACCACGCTAAATCACAGATAGCCAAACTCAGCAGTGGGCTCATGGTCAACCTCCCTCTTGTAAACAGTCCCCATACAACGTGTAGACTGAATAATGCATTTTTAAAAATAAAATTACACAAAAAAATTCGTAAAGAATAATTATATAAATACACCTATGTTGCCAATTCAATTGATAACAGATGCTCTCTCGTCAAATGAATTGGCAAGAGTCGAGACTCGAGACTCGAGAGAGGTGTTGATCGGAGGGCGTCATAATGCAGCGATTGACATACCGGAAGCGGCACAGCTACGCCACCAAGTCCAATCAGGCCGGGGTTGGCAAAGCCCCCGGTGAGAATCGACGAACCCTGTTCCTCCCCTGCAAATTGCTTGCCTTGGTTGTTAATTTTCTTGGGAAATTGTTTCCTTTAGCGATCTACTAGCTGCTCTGATGTGCTGTGGTGAATGCTACTATGTTTGTAGGAGGGAGGCTGGTGTACCAGTACACCAAGAAGAGGGCGAGTGGGCCGAAATGCCCCGTCACCGGCAAGAAGATCCCGTGGTGAGCTCTCACATCGCTGCTTTCTTGTATCATCTGTCAGCGTCGTTCTGCATTTCGCTGCTACTGTTTGTGTTGCTGGATTTGTCGCTAGTATTTTGTAGGCATAGTCTCACACCATGGATATCGTTGTTGTGAGCTTAAGGTGTCCTTGTTCCGGTTCGTCTTTGCTGTAACGTCCTCCTGATTCCTGAGATTGACCTCAACTAGAATCGGCCATCACAGTCTATGTGTTTTGGGCGGTGTACTTGCTTCATTGTCTATTTAGCTTTGATAAATTTTGCGACTTTGATGATCGGCATTGCCTGGCGTATTTATGACTTGTTTAGGTGTAGCTACACCTAAGAATTTCAATGATCAACCCTAAACCAATCCCAAACATGTTACAATACTTGAAGGAATAACTGTCTTGTGTTCAGAGGGATGTAAGTACAGTGTATTTGAGGGCTGAAAGTACATTTTCAGCCTTTTCAGCCAACCAGTGTATTTGTGGGCTGACCTCTTTAAAGAGACGCTTGCTGACAAGCAACCATCAGAGTGAATGGTTGATGTTCTGTATACTCTATGAAAGTTTTCGAGGGTGGTGGCGAGCGTCAGAAAGCCTACTTGGTATTCTCGTCAAGGTGGCGGTTGTTGAATTGTGGGCGAGATTTCAATCCCATTTCCAACAGTGTTTTGTTTTGGGGTCATGCCCCTCCTCCCCTCAATACTGATTTTCTGGTGAGAGGTGCTTCCATTCTTTTTTCTTTTCTACACTTGCATAAATATTAAAGCGTGAATGAAGGGTAGATGGTGCTTATTTACTCCTTCGCTTGCTTTAAGATGCAACTTGTATTAAGAGGAAAAGTATTAAAACACTGCTCTTTTTTGGTTCCGTACTTGGCTGTATATGAGTTCTCCATATCCTGACGAATACATTGTTTTGATCTGGTTGAGTTGTGATAAGATTGGGTGCTTGGGAAAGGAATATTGCAAGAGTTGGGTGCTATACCGACGGTTCGTATGTGTTGCACTCACCTCTTCTCTTCGTGGCTTTGCTCGAGTCTTTTGGTGCCCAACAAAACAAATAAAGCAAACGAGTTTAGTCGCTTGTGTCAATTACAGTATCATACTATCATATTTCTTCAAAACGAAATCTTTAAAGCAAAAAAAGCATCGCCCGTCAAGAATGGGATTCGAACCCATGCCCTTTCGGACCAGTACCTGAAACAGGCGCCTTAGACCAACTCGGCCATCTTGACTTATCGGGTGAGGTCGGTCTAAACTAATATATCCTGTAATCACATCAGAAAACATGATATCACACTACAGTCCACAAGTACATAACTATAGATCATGCCGGAGGTTAAACGCCGACATCGCTGCCCATGTGTCTATTAAAAGTTTAGCTTTTTCCAAGACACCACACTCACATTATCTAACCAACATACGTGCTCCTAAAATCGGTACATCTACACACCTAGACATATAGTCTGTGGCCAGCTTCCGTCTACGACAAATTTACATTCGTACCGATG
Organism: Guadua angustifolia; assembly: GCA_036346375.1. NCBI lineage: Eukaryota > Viridiplantae > Streptophyta > Magnoliopsida > Poales > Poaceae > Guadua > Guadua angustifolia. Next base: position 21,364,872 of record CM070503.1, on the reverse strand, counting down.
ACAAGTATCCAAGCGCTGCGCTTTATTGTCTTAAAACATAGAGAATCTTCGCATTACAGTGCCCTAAATCCATTGGAAGCATGAAATAGATTAGTTAATACTAGATCAATGCCCGTGCGTTGCTACGAAAAATAAAATTGGTAACGAAACATAAAGGACAAGTAATAAAAGAAAATTGTGCTATAAGATCAAACATCTATTTCTCCCGATTACAAAAGTTTTTATGATTTCTTCTCATGTATGAATTAAAACCAAATATATTGTACGTATCAATATATATTACCAATCTTGAATGAATTCTCTTAATTAATTCTGTGAAAACTGTAAGCATATATAGAGTACAAAAGGAATGATTGACCGGCTATTAATTACCATCAATAGTCAGAGATTTTGCTATAATAATCAGCTATATTTAAAGAGATATGACTGGCTTTAAATCAGAAAAGAATAATTAGCTATAATGACCTGCTATTATTGAAGATATGTAGCGGGAGGAGGGGCTAAGAAGAACAAACCGCTGCCACCAACTGCAAATTTATATTAGTAGAGAAACACATAAGCCAAAAGGAGAGAGAAAGAGAGAGAGGAGAGGAGAGAGAGGGAGAGATTGTTTAACGGACAGAGCGACAGACAAACGCAAACATGGGCATGACGCAAGCCGTACACCTTTTAGGGCAACTGGATACTTTCTGTTAATCCAGCTTATATTGATTTATTAAAAGAAATCTCTTTATGTACAGAGGATGCTGAAAGCCCGTCACAGGAACATCGAAGCTCAGTTGCAAAGTTTATACAATCCAAAGAAAGGCACACAACTTTTTACTGCAACATGGCCATTCAAAGTGGCCTAGGCAACAGGTTTGCACAATGCACTCGGAGTCGGAGTTAACCGCCAAGGCACAGATGCAGAAGGCTCAAGAGGTCTGGTATGTCGTCACAAGATAGGCCTGTTGCTGATGAATTCTATTGGTGTGGTTCCGGATGAGGTGAGGTAGGAGATTCTGGTGCTACGGCAAATTGCATTGTCCTTCCATTTCGGTGGAGAATGATTGCCACTTCTGTTGGTAATAGCATTGATTCTTCCTAATTCATCAGTGTAACCATTAGTAATTAGCTGAAAAGAATTGGGGTAAAACACTATGACACAGAATGCTTAAATAAACATGAAAATTTTGTTTGCAAATAACTGTTTTGTCAATTGGAATGGAGAAAAAAAGAGAGGCAATTTCAACCTACAAAATTGATGGTTGAAATATTGGAAACAAACCAGCCTAGGTACTGAATTTTCTGACATAGCAACATAATCTTTGCCCAGCAAGGATAAACCACAGCTGTCCCAACTCACAAGTCCAAACTGGGGCTGTAGCACATGTTTGCAGGTTGGAACAATAGTAATTACTTGCCCACATGATTTTCCAAATATATATTTATAAAATTTGAATCTTCGGTTGCTTAACCTTGCAGAAAGGCTGTTCGATACCATGTTCCATGCTATATTCTTGAAAAGCAAAAAGGGTAACAACATCTAAATAATTCTGCAGAAAGTTTTGCCAACCTGAGAAGATTATATTAAATAAAAGAACAAAAGCATGTCCATTCATCACTACTCACTAACCTGTCTTTGTCTTTGACGCTGCATGATACTAATAGCCCAAGCCATGATGTAGCATGGCAGCAGAAATCCAGCTGCCCTCAAAAGAAATAGCTGCCAAAGATCAACAATTACTAAACTGTACAGTGAAGGAGCAAATAAATATATAACAGTGCATTAAAAAAATCTAACTTACCGAAAAAATAGCAGATGCATCATCCTCATCATCACTACTAGTAATGGTCAATGTGTGCCTCAAGAGCAGAAGAGCCATTAGCTGGATAGACAAATCAAGGACACACCAACTATCATCCAATAATACATGGTGGCAAACCGGCAATGGCAACATTAAAAGGGGAAAAAAAGACAATTGGAACTAAAGATAAAAAAAAAGAACAAGAGTTTTCTGAGTAGTTTGGGTTGAAAAGGTAAGGTCAGGTTGAAGGACACATGCACAGATGAGATTTGATCTCTCTGCGATTACAAATTAAGAATAATACAAGATAAAAGATTGCACCTCTCTAGAACATAAACTACAAGACTTACAATCAGAAATATGGAGCGGCAAAAGGCAGCAGCGTTATTGTTTGTAGCAGTATATTCATCATACTCATCTTCAAGTAAACGGTGTTGAGCAGCAGCCATAGCCAAGATTCTAGGATCATGTAAATCCAAATGATTGCCTGAGATGGACCAATCTCCACTACTAGAGAAAACGTAGAAATGCACACATGAGCAATAAAAAGAACTTAATGCTTTAGAAATAAAAAAAAATCCTTTTTGCTAATAACTCAGAAATATTATTCACATAAACACCAGAATAGAATAGAATATTTAGTTCCATGTACAAAGATAACTAACCTTATCTCTATGGTAGTCTCATCATGATTTACCTGGGGTGGGGCAGTGTAACCAGGCTTGTATGACTGAACAACAGAGAATAAAAACTCATAATCTGATTTACAAAAACAAAGTTTACAGTTAAATCCACAAGTTAACATGAATACTGCTGCAAAGGCAGCATACTTCAGCAAAAGGTGACAACTTAATGCATAAGAAATCATGGAACTATCCGAATTCTTATAGGCAAAAAATGTTTAGCTTGAGTTATGATACAAATGTGCGATACTCTTTCACTTTGGTATGTTCTAGTACTTCCTGAGAAAGTCAGGTGTTTAAACTATAGCTGAAAAATGAAACCTAGAAACATGGTGCATAGGCACTAGGCAAAGAAAAAGAAAAGGTTAATAAATAGAAATGCAACACACTAATCCAGTCTGCTAAACTTAGAAAAAAAAAAGAGAAAAGAAAGGGAAGAAAGACCAAAAATTTGAGTCTTAATACAAGTAATGACAAAACAGGGCATGAACTAGTGTCATTATGCCACAAGTGAAATTAAATAAAAAACAAATGCTCACCTCATGGCAGATTTCACAGATTATGTCTCCTTTCTCGTTGCACCATCGTTGCACACATTCTCTGTGAGCATGCTGCGCACCAAAATTTTGTAGAACAACATTTAGCAAACAAATATGATTAAAAGCAACATGGCAACAGAATAATACTTGTAAATACACACTACTTCTATCACACAAAATGCTAGTATCGAGTAACTTTTGGTAAGCAGTTAGACCACTTGTAAAAAATGACAATGGCTTTAGTGCCTTCAGTTGAAGGCAATCCAAACAAGATACCAAGCAGTTATGACTTCATCCGTAAGCTTGTTGCAAGTAGCTACCAGCAAGCAAAAAAGATGCCCCATTTTTTAAGCATCAATGATGATTAGCCAGCTTGCAACTATTCACTCATACTAGCATCACGTTATGGAACAACTTTTCCCTGATAGTATCAAGAGCCAAGCAGCAAACAAGATCATATCAGACACACTCAAGCCACCTAACATATAGATGAGTCTAAAAGTTACATCATATGGAGTAATACTAACTCATTCATGCTACATGAGGTCCCAATCAGCTTGTAGTCCAACTGCTAAGCTAATTGTCCTAAGTCCTTCAGGATTTAAGTCCCAATGCATGTCTTGTGCACGTAGCACATTGCACATATGTACTATACACATGTGGCGTTTTTGTTTCTCGGCTTTCGCATTGTTCAACACCTTAATATCTATTATCTATCAACTTTAATAGCAAGAAATGGAAACAAACAATATTATTAATATGGATTGGAACCAGAACTGCTTTTTTGGAGCCGAAGAAAGCACGTACCTTGAGGCTGCCACTGCAAGCGCAGGGGAAGCTATCTCTGAGGTTCTTGGGCCGTTGTGGGGCCCACGTTGGTGGGCCGCAGTACTGCAGTACTGCAGAGGATCCAAAATCAGCGCAGGGGCTCTCGAGGTTCTTGGCCAAGTCCTCCTCCTGGCAAATGCGGCACTCCACCATCCCAATCAGCGCCGCCGCTTCCTCCTTGGCGGACTCAGTCCGGGACGCCACGAGACCCCCAACATCCACCGCAACATGATCCCCCATTCGAGCGAACCACCCCAGATTTCACGCCCAAAAGCCCAAACTTTTGCAGGATCTCGTGCCCTGCAATCCAAAAAAAAACATTAAAAATCGTCAGAAGAAGCCGAATTTTACCGCAAATCAAACGGACTGGAGGAAGAACTGAGGCTAAAACCCTAGAAATTTCAGGTGGGGACAGAACCGGGGTCCAATCCAAGCGGATTTGGGCGATTCTTGGGTCAAATCGAAGCCTTCGCCCCGGGAAATCCGACAAAACGGAAGCCTCGAGCAGAGCACCAGCGATTGGAAAGGAAATGGAGAGGAAAGCAAGGGGATTTTACCTCGACGAATGAGCTGCGAGGCACTCCTCTTCGAAATATCACCAGCTTTTCTTCGCCAGGGCCCAGGAGACGCGCGGGCGCGGCGTTTTTATCACTCGCCGCAGGACGGCGCCGTCCGGCGCCGTCCGTTCGCCGCCGGACGCCGTTTACTCTGACGGATTGGCTCAAACTTACCACATCGTAACGTAGCTTCCATAGCTGACTCGTGGTTCCCACGGACTGAGTGGGACCAGGGTACGACAAAGCGAGTGTCGTTCGCTGCCTTGTGGGTAAGAATGGCAATTTCGGATTATTATGGACTGCTCCCTCGCTGATGCCAAGGCCTTGTACACAGCTATTCATATATTTTATCACATGAGATTTTTCTGATATATAGAGAGAGATTTAATATAGAGGAGAGAAATTATAGCTATCTCCTTACGAAGAGATGACTATATGGACAACCTAAAACAACATTATATGAGTTATTATCTACAATAACACCTTTTTATGTCACAATTAAAAGACTATAAGATCTTATAAAGACAACCTCAAAATGCTATCTATTATAGAAATTGTCTTTAGTTTTATTTTTAGATGATATAGAAGTATATATAGACAACAGTCGTCTTTACGTACATGCTTTAAATAGATGATATTTTATTATTTTACATTTCAATCAAGGCACACGTAGAAATAATCAAATCACTTTCCTTCATTACCTCACTTATTGCTTCTGGATGGTGTTAGTTACTCTATTCCACATTAATAAATAATACTGGTAATAATGAATAGTAGGGGCATGCAAAGGAAAAAATAGTTAAAGGTTGTCTCGAAATTGTAAAATGACATGTGTTTAGAAAAATTTTGAAAGCTAGAATGATATGTATTCAACAATGAAGGGAGCAAGACATTATCCTGAATCCATTAATAGATTTCAGACAGTATTTGCTACCAGTGTAGTAAATGTCCCAAATCCAGCATGTATCGTGGTGTCTATTGGTTAGATGGTTACAACCTGCTGCCTACCATCTAGAAATGAAAGACCATGTGGAGGTCTGTTGGTTGCGGGACTTCAGGGCTAAGTCATGATGAGGCAATGGCAAGGCCGGAACTAGGCTAGGAGAGCTGAGGTTCAAATTGGTCTAAGGACATTGGAAGATAATTGAGGCCAAAAAGTGGTTACAAGTTGGAAAGACAAGGAACCAGAGCATGATGCACTGGTGATGGACATGGTGAACAATGGTATGGACCGAGACTAGGCTCAGAGAAGAGTTGAAATCCAAAACGGTCAAAGAAGCCGATGTCGCCATGGTGAGGCGGAAAAGGACATGTGGCGGTCAAGTGACTTGGGCCCGTTTGCAAGCGAGAACGATTTGGAGGAGTCTGAACATGTGAGAGGCTTGGCAGCAAGTTATTGGGGCCACGTGGAAAGCGCAAAGTATAGCGATGCTTCGAGGAAAAGGAAGACTGGTCATTGTAGCAAATTGGTAATTTATCCAATACTGACGGTCGAGACGGTTTGAAAAATCACGTTGGTGCCCTAAGTAGTTTAAGTCATGCTAAAGTGGTGTTGGACACAAATTCAGGCTCGCGAAGCGGATTTGACGTCAATGTAATGGCCGCTTTGAGAAGCGTGCTTGTGTGAGTGTAAAATCTATTAAGAGTTAGCCCTTATAAGAAGTGGATGATATCCACTCTAGTATCCAGGTTTAGCCATTTAGGGTTAGGGTTTCCTCCACTATATAAGGAGATATAGTGAGAGGAGAGGCCTCAAGGTCTAGCTAAGACATTAGGAGATTTAGGGTTTCCATAAAATTTTGGTTTTCTTGTGTGTGCGAGTGCGTTTGCCCTCTGGAGAAGAGACTTTATAATCCATCCTCATGGTATAAAATAAAGATCAATTTCATACTCAATATTTGACTTTTTTTCTTGACCTTCCTCCTTCTTGATTCTTAATCTTTCTTGTTGGTTTTTTTCTCTCTTAATCTTGTGTTGTCAATCATCTAGACAAGCCTCCTTTATAATCATCAAGAGATTTCTCAAGAAACTGGATTTTTGCTTGAGAAGGAAGGATTTGAGGTAGATCATGATCTTACATGTTTGAGGGTAATATCTTTGAAGTTCTTGTTTGCTGTGACATATGTGAGACCATCTAGATCCATCTTGATTATCAAATCCCTACAAACAAACTCATGGCAAAGGTTTTATTTTGACTCAGTTTTGATGCAGCTATTGGTAAACTCGAAATTTATCAAAATTTTAACATCAATCCTTGCGACTGAAGGTTGGAATAGGTTTCTAATATCCATAGGAAGGTGCATACAAAATTTTTTTTGGTTTTCGATCAGCGGATCAAAAGATACAACGATTTTTATTTTTGAAGTCATGCTGATTTACAGTTTATTTGTCTATTTTTCTGTTCACCGGCATTACCCGGAGGTATTGTAGCACGATAGTGCCGCTGGTGCTATTCATTCTAGCACTACTACCCATTTAACATGGTAGTGCCACCCCAAAGGTGAAATTATCCGAAAATTTGTTTTTCCGCTCATATTTGACCTGGTGTGGCTTTGCTTGGTCCTTTTAGAGGCAAAATTTTATTTGTGATCATTTACTCTCTTCAGATCATCATTTTCGGTCCTTCAAGAAACAATCACTTTTAGGCAAAGCCGTCTAAATTAGATGAGATTAGTTATTTATATGATTAAATTTTTAGAGCATGGTAATACAAAATATGATCATGTTTACTTATCGCTTACCATTTATACAGATATGGAAGTGCCCTTTAAGCTCGGTAGACAAGGTTTTTCTTATTTTGGTGGGCAATGAGTCTCAAATGCATTTCTTTGTACAAATCATCAAAAAACCAGGTAATTACTAAGCTAAAAAAATGACAGAACATTTTTCATAGACGTTTAAGATCGCATAACATAATAATATTATCTTAAAATGCTTCCTTGTAGTGTTTAAAAACAAATAGCAGAGAAAATTATACTTGACCCTAATTTGCACAGTTTACAAATTTCCCTAAAATTTTACTTAAACAAAGAAATTTTTCTGTAGGTGTGAAAAAGCTTATATCAGGTGTAGTTTTTCTTAAATAAATAATTAACTCATGTATGATAGAACTCGTTAGTATAAAGAAAAACGCATGCTCTACAATGTCTTATCTACAGGTCTATGCGGCAACTTTTGTTAATAATAGTTGCCACTTTTGCTTTCCAAATCATTCCGGCTATTTTCATTAATTTTGCTTATTTGCATTTTGTGGGTAAATTCCTTTAACTGCGCAAATACTTACACTTTTTAGCAAAAGTGGGTATGAATATTACCATGTTAAATTGGTTGCCAGGTTGATGTTTGTTATAACGATTGAGCTAAGTCTTGTCTATTGTGGTTGATAGTTCATGTATTCGCCATGGTAAACATGCCATAAGGTGTGAAGTCAAGTGCTCTCAAACATATAACGTTAGGTAGATCTTTTCGTAGTTAATTTGCTCGTACTAAAAAGTAATTAACAATACCTTCGACATCTGACTCGAACAAACCTAAATTAATTATGTGCATCCTATAAAGTTTAATACGAGACCATGTATCATTTAGACCGAGTAGTTTGAAATTTAATCAATTTAAAAGGACAATTAGACATGAACCATCTTTATGTGTTGGTGGAATCATAGGTGTACGACCTTGTCGATAAAGGTTTGAATCCTGATATCTCCTTTATATATTATTTATAAGTGCGTTTTTAGTACAAACTTTGAATTTTTTTTCTAGATATGTGCTAAGAAGGCATATTCATGTGTATGCACTTATGATGTATGTGTAGTGTGTATGGGTGTACGACTTCTTTATAATAATAAGAAAAGGGAAATCAGACGATGTGTGCATTATGAAAGCCCAAAGCATTTAGGCGCAGACCAGTTTAGGGCTTTGTACTGTGCGACACCTGATTGGCGCCTGCTAACCGGCGTTATTAACGGCCGTTAGCCGCTTGTGGGCTCCAACGGAATGAAAGCAGGTTGCGGTGGGCCCAGCCGCCGGCACGATACAACTTTTTTTTTTCTTTTTTCTGTAATCAACTTTATTTTTTAGTAGACGGCAAGTAGGAAAGTAGAAAGGCCTGGGCCTCCTGCGGCTCATCAAGCAGCGATCGACCCGTGCAAACGAAATGGCCCAGACAACGTGCACCCGTAGATTACGAGGCTACGAGCCCAAGGCTATTGCCGACGCTCTCGCGTCGACGTCCGGCCGTGCCCGTGCGCCCGCGCCTATTGCCGAAGGCCGACGCGTCTCCGCGCTCCGCGGCGTGGACTGGAACGAGCGAGGAAGCCAACGCGCTCGACTCGACGCCCGGCTGCGTACGCCGTGCCCCGTTTCGGTGAGCTCCCCCTTTTTTTTTCTAGCCAGCATGTAAAAACCAGTGTGATCTTGCTGTTCCCTCAACGGCGGAACTTGAAGATTTTTTTTGTTGAGACTTGAATTTTATATATACAACTCTATAATCTTATATATCCAGTATATATATTTGTAATTTACTAAAAGCACAATCTTTTTACATACTAATACTAATTGGAGACCCTCCTAAAGCCCCCACTTTAATAAAAAAAATACTATAAATTCTCATGTTAATCTAAAAAAAGAAAAATTGCTAGAAAATCCCACATTATTCTAAAAAAGAGAAAATCTTAGTCGTCTAATCTCCTTAATCATTTTTATCAATAGCTTAGATCTATTTTTATACACTAATTGGATGCTCACCTAGAACCCCACTTTAATCAGAAAATGATTGAAATTCCCATATTAATTAAAAAAAGTTATTAGAAAATTTCACATTATTCTTAAAAAGGCTAACACTAGTTAGGCTTACATGTTGGGCCGACTTTTGAATATTTTCGATGGTGTACACCCGGTCTCTGCACAAAAACGCGCATCTCTGACTGACATGGCTTCTTGTCATGGGAGCATAAATTAAGCAACAATAAAATATTCGAAAGTCGGCACAACATGTAAGCCTAATTAGTGTTAGCCTAATCATCAATATGTGTGTTGCAGGCTAGTAATTTCTGTAAATAGATCTAATCCATAACGTATACAATAATATCTTCTCATCTTCATTTCTATTTCCAGTTTATTGCTCTTTTATTAGGCGCTTAAGGATGAAGAGTAGATAAGAAAAACAAAACTTCTCTTAAATATGGTACTCCTCTAATTTACTATATATCTCTTATGAATAGATAAATAGATCTACGCAATGAATGAAAATGATTAAGGAGATTGGATGACCGAGATTTTCTCCTTTTTAGAGTAATGTGGGATTTTCTAGCATTTTTTTCTTTTTTAGATTAACGTAAGAATTTCTAGTATTTTCTGATTAACGTGGGGGCTTAGATCTAATCTGTCACGCATGCAATAATATTCTCTCGTCTTCATTTCTATTTTCAGGTCATTGCTCTTTTATTAGGTGCTTAAGGATGAATAGTAGATAAGGAAAACAAATCTTCCCTTAAATATGGTACTCTTCTAATTTACCATATATCTCTTATGAATAGATAAATAGATCTACGCAGTGGATAAAAATAATTAAGGAGATTAGACGACCAAGATTTTCTCCTTTTTAGAATAATGTGGGATTTTCTAGCATTTTTTTCTTTTTTAGATTAACGTGGGAGTTTCTAGTATTTTCTGATTAACGTGGGAGCTTAGATCTAATCTGTAACGTACTCAATACTATCTTCTCGTCTTCATTTCTATTTTCAGGTCATTACTCTTTTATTAGGTGCTTGAAGATGACGAATAGACAATGAAATCAAATCTTTTCTTCCATATAGTACGCTTCTGATTTACCATATATCTCTTATGAATAGATAAGTAGATTTAAGCTAAGGAGATTGGACGACCAAGATTTTCTTTTTTTAGAATAATACTAGATTTTCGAGCAATTTTTCTTTTTTTAGATTAACGTGGGAATTTCTAGCATTTTCTTATTAACATGGGGTTTATGAAAATGACAAGGAGATTGGATGACCAAGTTTTTCTCTTTTTTTTGAATAATGTGTGATTTTCTAGCAAATTTTTTAAAATTAATGTGAGAATTTCTAGTATTTTCTGATTAACATGGGGCTTCTAGGAGGACTTCTAATTAGTATATAAAAAGAAAGATTTGATCATTTCAATCTCATAATACATGGCAAAATAAATCAACCATCTTTTTGTATGTCCACGTGTCATAATCTAAAAGGACTCTAAACAAAGGTCTAAAGATAAGAAGATCTTGTAGAATATGTGAGAGATGCTTCCATGCCTTTTCTTTTAGCAGTTGTATAAATATTAAAATATGAATGAATGGTAGATGGTGATTATTTACCTCTTCGCTTGCTTCAAAATTTATGTAACTTGTATTGAGAGGAAAAATATTGAAGTATTGCTCAGAATATATGTCCCGTATTCGTATGCATGGCGAATAACTATTCTTAAATTTTGGCCCTATTTGGGGGTTTAAAGTCAGCTTCGGCTTCTAAAAGGTCAGTAAACCCTCCAAACAACTCAACTTTTAAGCAGCTTTTGATATAAAACAAAAGTCATGTATAACCAACAAAAGTCAAAAGCTGAAAGCTAAGATAGAACTACTTTTGCATGTTATTGCTAAGAAAAATTAGTTATTCTTTAAAGGGTCACTTATAAAAAAGTATAGTTGCTTTTCAGCTTATAATACTTTTAAAAAAAAGTCTTTTCAGAAAAGGCTCTCCGATCAAACAGATCCTTTAGCAGCCACTTCGATCAAACAGATCCTTTAGCAGCCGCTTCGATTTCGGTGCTCAACGGAAACGGAATTAACGACCCAGTCACCCAGTTGCAGCCCTGCTAGCTCTAGCTGGCCATGGATCGTTCTGATGCCGTCCTAATGTCAGAAGCACGTTTTGTACCGGCGTAAGACTTCCATCCCAAAATGAGTGAAATGACAATGAGATAGCAGCAGCACGAATAAACCAACAAGTAACTCTTATGGAAGGCCGGAGATTCTCATTACGCAAATATCCAGGAAAGCCGGAGATTCTCATTTCTGGTCAGGCTTGATGAGTGTCAAACAGCAGTTCCTGTCTATGGGGTCTTTTCATTTAGGGGATGGGAGATGTGCGAGGTTCTGGGAGGATGTGTGGATTGGATCGGAATCTCTTATGGAGGTGTATCCTAATCTTTATAGATTGGTCAGGAAGAAAGATGTTCTAGTAGCAAATGTTTTTGAATCGGTCCCGCTCAATATCTCCTTTCGAAGGTCGTTGATGGGATACGACTTGACAACTTGGTTTGAACTAGTGTCAAAAGTTGTTAATGTTTCGTTATCTCAAGACAGGGACAAATTTAGGTGGGTTCTTAGCAAAAAGGGTTTGTTTTCGGTTCATTCGATGTATAATGCCTTGATTCAGGAAAATTCCATCCCTAACAAGTGTGACATTTGGAAGCTTAAAATCCCGTTGAAGGTTAAAATCTTTCTTTGGTATCTAAGGTCTGGTGTAATCCTAACTAAAGATAATTTAACTAAAAGAAGGTGGCAAGGTAGTATTAAATGTTGTTTTTGTCATTCTAATGAAACAATTCAACATTTGTTTTTTGACTGTCTTATGGCAAGATCTATTTGGAATACCTTTTTCATTACATTTGGAATTCAATCTCCTCCCAATGTATCTATTTTGTTTGGCTCTTGGCTTAAGAGTGTTAATTCTAAGTTTAAGTTCCAAATTTTTTTAGGTGCAGCGGCCCTATGTTGGTCGATATGGTTATATAGGAATGATATGATATTCAATAGAAGTTCTATTGACTCATTTGCACAGGTAATTTTCAGGGGGACGTATTGGATCAGAAGTTGATCTCCGCTGTCTAAAGAGGAAGAGAAGGAGATGCTCTTAAAGGGATGCAGGATGCTAGAGACTACTCTCTTCGAGCTTTTTGCCAATCCTTGTTGGAAAAGGAATCTTAGAATTGGGGCCTAGAGCCATGTCATTGTATTTCTTTTGGACTGTCTTGTTAGTTGTCTGACTGTCGCCTAGTTCGCATTTTGTGGCTGTAGAGCCGTTTACTCTTTTTGTACTTGATTTTTGTACTGTTGGCCGTATTCCTTCCTGAGTGAAGAGACCGGATTGTTTTCCTTTATCTAAAAAAACCAACAAGTAACTCACTGAGTAAACAAGAAAGCTTTGTGCTCGTATATCTGGCAAAGTCAAGGGCTGATTCGTGGGCCTGCACGGCATTGGCCGGTACTTCTTTTGTCCAAGAAGGGAGAAGAAAATACTATAAACGAGAGCCTGTCCTGTCCTGTCCTGCCTGCCCCGGGTGCACCACTTCTTCCCTCTCGTTTTTCTCGCCCGTTACCACTCCAGGTTCGGAGCCATATGCTATCCTCCTCGATCCCCGTCGTCTTCTCTCCTCCTCTCCTGGACAATCACATGCATCTCCCTATAGCTGAAGATTGAAGTAGCACAAGGTAAGCACCCATCCTCCCCCTCTCTCACAGTGCTTTGCTAGTTGCAAAAGGAAGCTCGTTGACATCCATGGACATGATCCGAGTACTCCTTGGCTTGTTTGTCGACTTGCAGAAAGCTTGATCGAATACTGGCCTGACGTAGCAGTTGTGTACCTTTCTTCGAAACAGAAAAATGATGCAGTTGCTTGATAGTTGATACAGAATGCATGGTAGTTATTCCATCTATCATCATCATCATTTAGAGTGATATAATTTTGGTCCTGGCCAACGGCGAACTCTTAGATCATCCATTTCTCAGTTTTATGTTTGCTAGAAGCAAGTCTTGGAAAAGTTAAGTTTAACTTTGTTCCAGAAACCAGAAGTCGGGTTCTGGCGATGAAGAACAAATCAAAGATCACCACTTGAGAATAACCGTCCCGTTCATTATAAAAATGCAAGAGAGGTGTTTCCACGCTTTTCTTTTCGACAGCTGTACAAATATTAAAGCATGAATGAAAGGTAGATAATGATTACTTGCCCCTTCGCTTACTTCAAAATTTGCGTAACTTATATTGAGAGAAAAAACATTAGATCATTGCTCAAAATGCAAACAAAAAGAGTCAAGATCGCCGCCTACGCGTTCAAAGACCGCGTGAAACATCGACAAATGCAGGACTTGACCGCGGGCGCCGGGTCTGCTACGGTGGTATACTTGGCAGTTCCTCGGGCCGCATTCAAGTATCTTTTGATAACTACCACGAACGTTGGGCACAAGGCCATTGGATTTTGACATGGTCACACATAGCAACAGCCTGCAACTTCTTTCAGTCAATTACTGCCCCCAGTCTGCGTCTCAGATTTCGATTGAAAAAAAAAAACAGGTTCCGGAGAGCCAACATAAAACTAGTATTTAAATTCTATTTGAACAGAATTTTTTACATTGTAGAAAGAGGTGACATCGATTACATTGGCAGGTGCTATGCTGGACCTTGACCAGAAGCGAGGGTAGACTAAAGGGCTGCTTTTCCGTTCAAGTCAGGTATTGCCACGACACACAGGAAAGGAGATCACAGATGCGGACGACAAAGCGACTCGGCGTTACGGTTCTGATCATCCTGTTCTCTCTGCTGTTTGTACGCCATCTGATAGTGAACAGCCCAGCGTCTGGGCTGTCTCAGTACCAAATCCTCCACGCCAATCCCCTTGCATGGTTGAGCAACCCAGTGTATGCACCGGTAGCTCAAGATCCAGGAAATACTCAGGTAGTAGCAGTACAAGCTCATGCTTCAGCTTCCAACAGCTCAAATTCCGGAAATTCCTCTCTTGAAGGATTTCAGTGGCTAGACGCATGGAATCAAATGAAGCAGTTAGCCAACATCTCCAATGGCCTCCCTCATGCGAATGAGGCGATCAAAGATGCGAGAGTTGCATGGGAAAACCTCTCAATATCAGTTCAAAATACCAGTTCTCCAAAGACAGAAAAAAAGAGGCTCTGTCCATACTCGATTCGCAGAATGAACGCTTCCAAGTCAGAGAGTAGTGCTTTTACCATCGACATACCTTGTGGACTGATTGCAGGTTCTTCAGTAACTATTATAGGCACTCCTGGTAGCCTCTCTGGTAACTTCTGGATTGATCTTGTCGGGACGGCACTCCCAGGGGAATCTGAAAAACCCATTGTACTGCACTACAATGTCCGTCTAACTGGCGATAAACTTACTGAAGGTCCGGTCATAGTGCAGAACGCCTTCACTGCAAGTAATGGCTGGGGTTACGAGGATCGCTGTCCCAGCAGTAACTCTGACAATGCAACTGAAGGTACTTCAAACTTGCTTAATTATTGCTTATTGTTTTGGTGCCTCATCACAATACTTATCTGATATCTTTCAGTGGATGATTTGGAAGGATGTAATTCCATGGTGGGTAGAGAAGAGAAGAGCATAATGGACTCAAAACGCCAGCCGAGTGCAAAGAAAGGTGGCCAACCAAACACATACTTTCCATTTAAGCGGGGATACCTTGCTATCGCAACTCTCCGGATAGGAGTGGAGGGGATTCACATGACAGTTGATGGAAAACATATTACTTCGTTTGCATATAGAGCGGTAACCTTCTTCCATGTGGAGTTGTGGACTATGAAAAAATCTGGTGTACCTCTAATCCTTACAGCTGGTTCTTCTCTTCTTAGGGCTTGGAACCTTGGTTTGTTACTGAAGTAAGGATCTCCGGAGATTTCAAGCTAGCAAGTGCGATTGCAAGTGGCTTGCCCACGTCAGAAGACTTGGAGAACAGCTTTGATCTTGAAATGTTGAAGTCGTCACCCATTCCATACGGCAAAGATGTCGACCTTCTGATTGGCATCTTTTCAACAGCAAACAACTTCAAGCGTAGGATGGTGATTAGAAGGACATGGATGCAATATGATGCTGTGCAGAAAGGAGCAGTAACAGTCCGTTTTTTCGTTGGCCTGGTAAGAAACTAAGAAAATAAGTAATATAATTAACTGACAAGGATTTCAAAGTGTTTTTTACTGCTTCTGTTTTGCAAAATTTACATATATGACAGTTGTCTACCAGACTTCCAACACTAAAGTTGTTGTTTTTTTTCTTTAAAAGCATACAAACCTGGTGGTAAATAAGGAACTCTGGAATGAAGCACGCACATACGGTGACATTCAGGTGTTGCCCTATGTTGATTACTACAGCTTGATAACATGGAAGACACTGGCAATATGCATCTATGGGGTAAACAATGATGTTTAACCAACAGTAATTCATGCCTCTCCACTTTCCGACCCATGTATTTTTCTGTGTTTAACTGTGATTTCTTTGAACAGACCAGTGCTGTATCAGCCAAGTATCTGATGAAAACAGATGATGATGCTTTTGTCCGTGTAGACGAGATCCACTCCTCAGTAAAACAACTGAATGTCAGTCATGGGCTACTTTATGGTCGCATAAATTCTGACTCAGGTCCTCACAGAAACCCTGAAAGCAAATGGTACATAAGCCCAGAGGTAATATCTCCACAAGAAAGGGTTCGCTACCATCGAAGTCGTAAAACATCAATTATTGCAAACCTTTTCAATTTGAATACCGAAGTCAGCAAAATAAGCTATAATTTATCCTTTGTCCAAAGGCATCTATGCAGGTTAATTTGCATACTACCACCGTGCTAAATAAGGGGAACATATATGAGTTACTTTTTAGATCGTCGGGGAACAGAAGTGCTAAGATTTCTGATGTGTTCCGCAGGAATGGCCTGAAGAAAAATACCCACCATGGGCTCATGGACCAGGATATGTGGTATCACAAGACATTGCAAAGGCAATCAACACTTGGTATAAAACAAGTCGTTTAAAGGTATTTCTATATAAGTGCAAACACAATCTGTGGCTCTCTGCTATACATGCTAAATGAAAACTTGCTTAGAAAATATTCCTCAAACCACAAACAAACAAGTCATCTGGAGGTATATTTGTTTAGGTAGCAAAAATAATTGTGCTATCCCTACTAAACAAATAGCTAGCTTAAGAGGGCACATAAGCTATAAACAAGTAATTCAAAAGTATTCCTAGAAAAGTGCAGTAAACCTAACCACATTTCAGTTTGCTGTTTAACTAAATGCTCGGCTAAAAAATCGCAGCAAGAGCATTTAGTCCAGCCTGCAGCCCCGCAAACTCATAGCAAATGATTTCTACTCTACCTAAGTGTCTAGCACTCTGGTTTCTTATTGCCTGATCTTCTCTGCTACCAGAGGCCAGATTAGGGAACTAAACTGGATGTTATCTACATTCTACAGTTTTATACCCTTTCATTTTTGCAGATGTTCAAACTAGAAGATGTAGCAATGGGTATATGGGTTAATGAAATGAAGAAGGGTGGATTACCTGTCAAATATGAAACAGATGAAAGAATTCACATTGATGGCTGCAAGGATGGGTACATTGTTGCTCACTACCAAGAACCAAGGCATATGCTATGCATGTGGGAGAAGCTCCTAAGGACAAATCAAGCAACATGCTGCAACTAACTAATGCAGAAAGAATTCTCATACCTTGAGCATTGCTTTTTTTGTTTTTCTGGCTTACCAGGACACTCATTGATGTCACAATGAGCATGGGAAGGCTAGGAACTTGTTGGCCAGAATTTTGTGATGTTATCTGTTGCCAACATGCCATTACAGACAAAGAATTCTTACCATCTTTTTTTTTTCTGAAAGGAAGCCTTAACATGTAAGATATAGGTAGTGTCCCGTACTACTGTAAATATGATCAAATTTACATTCATACAATTCATTCTCCTCGTCTCAGCTTGTTCTCAATATTAGAGCAACCTTTTTTATGCTAACAAATTGGAAGAAAATCATTGCCATATTTTGTTACTTGTAACGTCATATTAGAACAACCTTTTTTTATGCTAACAAATTGGAAGAAAATCATTGCCATATTTTGCTACTAGTAACATCATGGCGGTCCATTCAAGGTGTACACTACTAGCATACTTAGGTGATTTGGTCTAGAAGAGAAGATGTTGAATCCCATATTCCCATCATCAGAAACAGTCCACGGGCACATGTTCCCACCAAACTAGAATGATAATTTCCAGCATGGTAGTCCTCTGACAAGTGACAAATCAGAGAGACAAGGGCACAAGGTAAATATGAACCCTAACAGCTGACATCCAAATGTGGCTTACTCAGAAAAGAGCATATTGTTTGATAAACATAATCAAGTATTCCACGTTCAGTGTCTCCAACTGTACAACGCCAAAAGTGAATCAAGCAACAAGTCCATTCACACGATGCCATGAACACCCTCCATGATCACAAACAACAGCAAAATCAAGTTGTTCTGTCTATATTAACTGCAAAAAATGCATGCCACTCCATAAAGCATTTGCACATAAGAAAGCAATGCAAAATGCATCACTAAACTCTTCTGGTTGAATTACCACGCACCTATTTTACAGAGATCCCACGGCTCCGCATAAATGCCAAACTTTGCTCTACTCCAACAGTTCACGCCTCGGCCTCATCCTTCTTCCAAGGCTAGGAGATGAAATGTAACCCCATCACGACGTTAGCAGCAGCAGCATTTTTGTTTTTTTTTCTTGACCCCCCGCAATGATGCATATGCGATATAAAGTGATGATCCATCAAGGGATCTCATCAGACTACATATTTTTTCTGAGTGCAAGCTTTACATCCTCTCCTCTAGTGGCCGAGAGCGCCGCATCGAGCAGCCGCTCCCTGAACTCGTAGTCGCTGCTCGTGAGCATGTCCTTGAGTGACATCTTAACGCTCCTCTCCCTCAACGCCTCGTGCCTCGGCCTTATCCTCCCCTCCAAGCTGAAGGCAAAAGAACTGCGGGAACTCGGCGAGCTCAGCAGCGGGGTCCCTCCCCATCGGCGAGGAACTGGATCTTGTGCGTGAGGTTGGTCTCGATCCCGTAGGAGAGGATGGCAGGGGGGCGGCGAAGGACGGCACAGACGGCAGGGTCGGGGAGCCCGGTGGCGTCGCCGAGGAATAGGAGCTTGGGGAGGAGGGTGCGATCGACGGAGAAGGCGAGGAGCAGGGCGGCGGCGAGAGGTAGGGGTCTCCAGCGGAGGGAGACTGTCACAACTCTACTCTGCAGCGATCAGAAAACCAGCGAAGAGTCGAGAGGGAGACAGAGATAGATAGGAAGAAGGAGACGTGGGAAAGAAGAACAGGAGATTGGGGAATTTCATTCCATTACTTTTTCATGTCTCTTCTCTGTATTACATCTTTCTTTTATATCCTGGTTTAACCTCAGTTACTCTCCCCTCAACAGACAGCGGTAAAAGTAAAACGTTCATTTACAATTACCAACTCATTTGTCGGACCTACTGTTCACCGTCATCATAATAACAGCCGCTCGATATTTCCCGCATCATCCAAGCCGTCACTTCCATCTTCAGACTTCTCACGCCATCCCACCTAATTCACGCCACACCTCTTCCTGATCCTCCTCCGCAGCCAACACCCTGACATTACCCCTGCCGCAATTTCTGCTTGTCCCCAAGCAGGAGCAGAAGGGAAACTGTGCTTCACCACATGAAAATCTTCCCAAGTTGCCATATCAACCAGAATGCCAGACCATTTGAGAAGAACCTGAGGTATGGCAGAATTCCCTTTTTTGACCATACGGCGATCCAGAATGAGCTCAGGTTCAGCTGACTGCATATTTAAATCAGCCACACTCGACGGATGATGAAAAATCGGAGTATAATCAGGAACAAACGTTTTCAACTGAGAAACATGGAAAACAGGGTGAATTTAACTGTTAGGTGGTAGTTCCAGCTTATAAGCTGCTGCTCCAATCCGCTCAACCACCCGATAAGGACCAAAGTACTTGAAAGCCAATTTGGGGAATGGGCGATTGACAACTGAAGATTGAGCATATGGTTGAAGCTTCACATAGACCAACTCACCTGGTTGAAACTGACGATCCGAACGCTTGCGATCTGCTTGAAGCTTGGTCCGATTTTGTGCTGAGGCGAGGTGTTGTTTAAGAAGCGCAAACTGATTCGTTCGTTCGGCGAGGAAGTCTTGCACTGCTGGATGATCCACTGCATCCGAGTGTAACAATGTACCATATCTGGGCTCAACACCATACAAAGCTTTAAACGGAGAGCACTTCAGCGAAGTATGGTAACAAGTATTATACCAAAACTCCGCCATAGCCAACCACTTTCTCCACTGGACTGGATTGGCTTGCACTGCACAACGAAGGTACATCTCAAGGCATTGGTTTACCCGTTCACTCTGACCATCCGTCTGCGGGTGATACGCCGTACTAAACTTCAATTGAATATCCATGGCACGGAATAGCTCCTTCCAAAACAAACTGGTGAAGATCTTGTCACGGTCAGACACAATTGAGTTAGGCATCCCATGAAGTTTAACCACAGTATCCAAGAACAACCGAGCAACCTGTGGAGCTGTGAAGGGATGTTTTAGCGCCACAAAGTGCGCATACTTAGAGAACCGATTTACAATCACCATAATGGTATTACAACCCTCCAAACATGGCAACCCTTCAACAAAATCCATCGTGACATCTTGCCAGCTGCCTTCAGGGACGGGAAGTGGCTGAAGCAGTCCAGGACTGGAAATGTTCTCATGTTTTGCCTGTTGACAAATGTTGCATTGTTGAACCACATTCTTGACATCACGTTTCAATCCCGGCCATGTGAAAAGCTTTTGCACACGCTGATAGGTGACTGATATACCTGAGTGCCCTCCCACCGCACTCACATGAAAAGCTTTAATAATCTTTGTCTGCAGAGCCGAGTTCTCACCTACCCAAATTTTGCCGTGTTTTCGGATAAGTCCTTGGGACAACTCAAAACCACTCTCATCGGGGCTGTGGATAGCTAATGCGGCCAGAAGAGCTTGTGCTTTGGCGTCTGTTACGTACGAATTCAAAACTTCCTGAATCCAGAGAGGGTGCGCGCCCGAGACAGCTTGAATAGCCATTAAATGACCGACCCTTGACAAGGCATCCACCACAGCATTCTGAGAACCCTTCTTATATTGAATGTGGAACTGAAGACCCATTAATTTGGTCATAGCCTTGCGTTGTAATTCGAACACCAATTGTTGTTCCCCTAAGTAACAAAGACTTTGATGGTCAGTGTTAATGATGAACTCTCCCCTTTGCAAATAAGCACGCCATCGATCAATAGCCATGATAAGCGCCAAGAATTCCTTCTCACAAATGGACAACTTCTGATGATGTGGACTTAAAGCCTTGCTAAGGAACGCAATGGGATGATGATTCTGCATAAGGACAGCCCCAATGCCAATATCACACGCATCGGTTTCCACGACAAAAGTTTGTCAGAAGTCGGGCATAGCCAATACCGGTGTACGAGTCATGGCCTGCTTAAGCTGTGCGAATGCTTGAGCTGTTGTGTCATCCCAAATAAACCCCTTCTTTTTGAGTAAATTTGTGAGCGGCCGAGAAATAATCCCGTAGTTTTGCACAAATTTCCTGTAGTAGCCGGTAAGACCCAAAAACCCACGCAATTCTGTGACATTAGATGGCGTCGGCTAGTTCACCATAGCTTGGGTCTTGGCAGGATCAGTAGACACTCCTTTGTCCGAAATAATATGCCCCAAATAAGTGATGCTCTTGCGTGCAAACTCATATTTTGATTCCTTCATAAAAAGAGTATGCTGCTACAATAAAGAGAGCACCAGATCCAAGTGCTTAGCATGATCCTCCAAATTAGGACTATATACTAAAATATCATCCATGAAGACAAGCACAAATTTACGCAATCCCGGAGCAAGAATAGAATTCATGAGGCACTAAAAAGTAGCCGGTGCATTGGTTAATCCAAACGGCATGACTCGGAACTGGAAATGACCATGATGAGTTTTAAATGCCGTTTTATCCATATCCACTTCAACCATACGAATTTGATGGTAACCCGCTTTCAAATCCAATTTTGAAAAGTATTGCGTTCCAGCTAACTCATCCAAGAGTTCATCCACCACGAGCATTGGAAACTTGTTTTTGATGGTAATGCTATTCAATTTGCGATAGTCCACACAAAATCTCCAACTATCATCTTTCTTTTGAACTAATAACACCGGTGAGGCAAAAGGACTGACACTGGGTTAAATGAAGCCTTTTTGAAGCATGTCTACCACTTGACGTTCAATCTCATCCTTTTGCATGGGTGAATATCTATAAGGTCTACAATTTACTGGAGAAGCTCCAGGCATCAATGATATGGCATGGTCATACACTCGGGTTGGTGGTAAAGACAGTGGTTCTTGAAACACATCCTGGTACTTGTGAAGGACCAATTGGATTGTCTCCGGAATAATTTTTTCTATTGTGGCCTCACGACACTCACTGACAACAGCCACAGACCAAATGGCATTGGCACTACGCCATTTGTACAGAGGTTTTCCAGACATAGTGCTCTGTGGAGGATCAATTCCCTGCAACTTAATAGTACTCCCTTCAGCACTGAATTCCAATGTCTTCTTCTTCCAATCACAAACCATGGGACTATGACGTTGGAGCCAATCCATTCCCAATATGGCGTCATATGATTCCAGTGCTAGTACACGCATATTCATGGAAAACGTGTGCCCTTGAGTCCACCATTCAAACTGGGGCACATACTTATCACATTGAAGCACTTCACCATTTGCCACATACACTGGCACCGGAGGGATACTCTGGATTTGGCATTTGGTGCGTTCGAGGAAAGAAAAACTGAGGAAACTGTGCGAACTTCCCGAATCAATCAGCATCAAGATAATTTGATTACCCACCATTGCCTGAATACGCACAGTAGCGAAGTCTTCCGTGCCTGCCAACGCATGCAAGGATAGATTGTACTACTCTTGTTCGAACTCCCTGTCCGTAGTTTCCAACTCCTGCAGAATCTCTTCACTGAGCTGCTCACCTCCACTATGAGTTTCCAGAGCATGGACCTGAGCCAAGGGTACATGCTTACACTGATGGTCCTTCTCGTATTTGTCCCCACACTTAAAACAAAGACCTTGAGCCCGACGATACTCCCGTAACTATCTGGCTCACCCCAGATCCTCAAAAGGTACTTTAGGCTGTGCCAGCCCTGTGTCAATACGAGGAACTCCTCCTGATTTGTGCATGCCGCCCACTTTCTGCGGTCGCACACGAAACTTCTCGCACTTTTCCTCCTGAATCTGGGCGAGGAGAAAAGCCTTGCGCACAGAATCAGGCAATTGAACTTCGACATCATAGCGCAGCTCATCCTTCAAACCTATAATAAACTGATTCACAAAAAATTCTTCAGTGCAAAGTTTGTTATATACCCTAACTTTGTACATGGCCGCCTCAAATTGATTCTTGTATTCCACCACACTCCCTGATTGTTTTAACTGAATCAAGTCGCGTATATATTGATGGGAATCATACACCCCAAACTCCGAATCAACAGCTAGCATAAAATGCTCCCAATCCCTTAATGGATGTTCCTCTTGATATACCTGAAGCCACATGGCTGCATTGCCTTCCATATGCATAGCCGCCGCCATGACCCATAATGACTCATCAATGTTATACATCCGAAAGTACTGCAAACAACGACTCCGCCAAATCCTAGGTTCATCTCCTTCAAACTTTGGAAAGGAAAGTTTGGGGAGTGGTGTTTTCTTCTCACCAGTCATCATTTGGAGAGACTGACATGATGCAGTTTTACCTATCTTGTGGTTGTCCGAACTCATGCGCCAAGGTGGTATCGGATACTTGCCCAATAAACCTGCAGTGAGTTCACCACCTTGCGTCTGCGGAATTGGATTATGCTTAGGTGTAGATGTTCCGAGTTCCCCCTCCATGTTTGGCGTTGCCGACACTCCCGGATGTCCATGAACAGAATTCATTACCTTCTGAAATTGCTCCATCAACCCCGAAATGACAGTATTGTGTTCCGCAACTTGAGCTTGAATAGTAGGAATCACCTCCACTGGTTTAATCTTCTCAATAATGAAGTCAAGGTTTACCTTCAAAAACTCCCATCTCTCATCCATCAACTCCCATCTAGCTTCCGATTGGTTCACCGCCTCCTCCATTGCTCCCAATACCAATCGGGTCTGCACGGAAGGCTTAACCGGCGCCGTGACTGCTCTCAACCAAGTGAACCGGATTCGGGAAACGAATTTGTGCGGAAATGCTCGAATCGATTTCTCGATCCAAACTTCTCCAACCCTCTTCCGGGATTTTACCACTCAAGGTCGAATCAATCTAGCAAGGAATGATACCTGCGAAAGGTGTTGGATCGGTGGCTCTGATACCAGATTGTCACAACTCTACTCTGCTGCGATCAGAAAACCAGCGAAGAGTCGAGAGGGAGACAGAGATAGACAGGAAGAAGGAGACGTGGGAAAGAAGAAGAACAGGAGATTGGGGGAATTTCATTCCATTACTTTTTCATGCCTCTTCTCTGTATTACATCTTTCTTTTATACCCTGGGTTTAACCTCAGTTACTCTCCCCTCAACAGACAGCAGTAAAAGTAAAACGTTCATTTACAATTACCAACTCATTTGTCAGACCTACTGTTCACCGTCATTACAATAACAGCCGCTCGATATTTCCCGCATCATCCAAGCCGTCACTTCCATCTTCAGACTTCTCACGCCTTCCCGCCTAATTCACGCCGCACCTCTTCCTGATCCTCCTCCGCAGCCAACACCCTGACAGAGACGCGGCGGCGGAGGAAGTGCAGCGCGGGGTGGAGGGTGTTGGGAACGGAAGCCGCGAGGAGGAGCGGGGACCGGACGACGGCGGTGCGAAAGCGGAGAGGAAGCGGAGGGGCTTGTCAGGAGGGGAGGTGAGGATGGATGGGAAGGCCGAGAATACGCGGGCAGCGTCGCGAGAGGAGAGGCCGTGGGAGAGGAGGAGGCGGAGGGAGGCGTGGAGGATCGACAGCGGCTAGAGCGAAGCGCGAGGTGGACGGCAAGGAGCAGGACTGGGTCAAGGTGGAGCTCGGCCGAGATGAAGTGGAGCTTGCGGCGGAACTCCACACCGCTGCCGGCACGCGGGCGGGATGGGTTGGGGTGGGAGGCGGCCAGGCGGGAGGCGCGTGTGGGCGAGCATTGCGGTGGCGGAGTGTGGGTTTTGGGAGAGGAGGCCGGGTGCGTCATCCACTGCAGCACTCTGCAGCTCGTCGGAGCAGTGATTGTATGGGCCGTGAGCCGTCCGTCCATGCAACGGACGGCCCTGATCGCCTACTCTGAGAAATGAAGGCCGCGGGAGAAACACGAGATGAAGCCGTGGCCCTGGAAGATTTTGTTGCCAACCGAGTAAATCTAAATCCTCCAAAACTCCTTTGACAATCCTCCTTCAATTCAAACCGGACCTTAAACTCTCTGAACTGTTCAGGAGGTCTTACGGCGACTTAGGCACAAGCTTTGCTATTCATAATGTTACGTTTTACATAGTTTAGATGAACCAAGCACGAGTTTTAGTATTTTGGAATGCACAAGAGGAATAAGAAATCGAAAGCTGGGGCCTTTTGCAACAAAGAAAAATTTTAGGAAACAGTTCAACTCTTGCATTCCAAACTAGATCTAAATGATAATCATGCACTCACAAAAGAGGAATACATAGGGGGATGAACGATACTAACCAGTAAGATCATCTGATAGAGCATGTTCAATGGGCAATATTTCTAATAGCAGTGCCCAATACCTCTCACATCCTTACATCAGAATGATTTCAATATGCTGAAGTACAATCTAATTTTTCGAAACAAATAAACTTAAATACTCACATTGCATTTATTCTAGTGATCAAGAAAAATATTGTTGTAGTTGAGGTTACAGGTATGAAACCATGTTGCATTTCTTAAACACAAATACATGCAACTCCTTACTTCTTTGAAGTAAAATTTATAGGACTGCCGCTATTTTATCCTAATGGCATGGAACTACCTCTTTTATGTCCAATTTCACTGACCTAACATTACTTGTTGGGTTAATGTGTCACAAAGCTGTCACTATTTTGCTTGAAACAGAACCGATCTTATGGATCCATGATGCAGTGAGACATGAAGGACACACCAAAGCTATGTAAGCCCACTACGTGGAGAGCTAACATGGACCACTAGTCCCACAGACCCTCTTGTAGATGTGGCATGGTGAGGGTTAGCTCAAAATTGAAAAATCCTAAAGCTGACCACAAAATCCCCAAGATTTCAATCTACACACCGTGCATGCCAACTCCAGTTGAAATTATCAATGGAAAAAAATGTTATCCAATTTTACCATTAATTAAAAAATTAAAATTAGCCTAACAACAGGAGGTATGAGGTGGCAGCAATGGAGTTCAACTATAAGGACCGTCATCGGAGCTGATCTTGCCTAGATCCTCTATCAACCACACCAAAATCACTTAGCCCATGCAATGATCACCTGTCGCTTCTCTGGGGTTCGAGTGGTGCGAGAGACAAAACGGAGTAAGTGGTTCCTTATACCTGACTCCAAGCATGGCACAGGTCGATCCACCTACTCATCCACACCCTGCCCATGTCAGCAAGGGGGCCCATGGGACCTGATCCGTGTCAGCACTTCACGCGAAGGCTTACGTTACCTCGGTGAGTTCCAAGCGTTTCACTGCACCATGGCCCTATGTGTTTGGTTCTATTCCAAGAATTGGTAGTTTTTGTGACATGTAAACCCAAAGTAATGGTGGATCTGTGAAACTGGATGTAAAAGCGGTAGTTCCATGACTACTAGGACAAAATAGTGGTTGTTTCGTGAAATTTGCTTTTGTTTATCTAAGATACTCACATCTTGGGTGAAAAAACTGAATCATTTATGTGTAAGTCCAAATAATTCTTTTACAAGCTGAGAAAAGTATTAATTACAAAATAAATTATTTGAAATCAAATCCGTAAATTCATTTTTTTTAAGAATTCATGATGTATTTTCCTTTGACTTTGGTTGTTGATTTTGTCGTTGCGGCCGAGTCGTGTTTTTTCCCCCTTCACTCCGTGCCTTAGTGACTAGGTGTCGTTAGTTGGGTAAGTACGTTTTTCCAGTCATATCGAAGTTCGTACGAATTTTGCTGTCATTACACAGCCTTGCAGAAACATTTTTCTAAGATACGTTTTAACTTGTACGATCTTTAAAGTTAAATTTTAAGCGTTAATTTTTTTAATAATAATTTATTTATAGCTATAAAATTGTATCTATAGAAAAATGCTTTCGAATACAAATATAGCAGTATCACTTTTATATATATAATCTATATATTGATGGCCTAATTTATTCGTGTGCGGTTAAGTCAAATAGACTATAAACAAACCATGAAGAGTTGCAAATATCTAGTTTTCCTAGATCACGAAGCGTAGTTTCCCATGAAAGAGACAGTATACTAAAAAAATGAAGTGCCTGAGTTGATGCTAGTATTACCTTTTGAGTTCAATAGTTCTATACATTTCTTTAGAGTAATACATCTATACAAGGTTAAGGTCAAAATGCATATAGTTTTCAACTTATACTTTTTAGTGCAATAGATCTAAACATTTAAGTTCTTAACAAGTTAGATTTGCATGTTAGTATATTTTTCATCAAAAGTAATTCCGTTTTTATATATTTCTATAATTTTATTGGCACGTAACAAGAAAAGAATAATGGTTAAAGATGCATAGCACAAACCGTGTCGATGCCTGACATGATCATTCACACTATCAAATGGCAAATGATCTTAGCCGCCAGGTCAATGGTTATATTACATCATTAATGACTGTAATCCTTGTTTAATCCTGATGCTACTTTTCTAAAAGTTAACTAGAGTATCATTTTATGTAGATCGCGATGTATCGAGGGACAAAAAGAAGAACATTTACTAGTCCAAGGGTGCGTTTGGCAGAACTCCCAGCTTTAGCTTCTCCATAAAAAACTGAGGAGCTCTACCAAACAAGAAAAATCAATCAGCTTCACATAGGAATCCGAAGAAGTGATTCATGTTTTTTGACTTGCAGCCTGGGAGTCAAAAAAACCTGCTCCCCACCTGATTCACAATCTTCTAGTTATGAACCTCCCCACCAAGTTTATAACTATTTTTCAGACAGGAATCATTTCCACCAGAGAATCGATTCCATAAAGAATCAGGAGCTGAAGAATCAGGATCTGAAACTCTACCAAACAAACTCTAATTTTACTACTTTTATGAATGTGAGCTAAAGATTTTCTTTTTGTTTTGGCCTAGACAAACAAAGACGAAGCTCCGCCTCTCATTGGATCATGAAGAATCCAAGACCTTCCTAATAAAATAGAGACCCTTTGGCTCAGAGTTCAATGAAGTTTATCGATGTAAGGGCAATCCTAATGGGATGACTAGGATAGTTTACATAGCATTAATTAGGTTACCATGTAAGCAAAATGGTGATGTGGAGGTAGAGTTAATGATGAAAGAGAAGGAAACCATTTCTCATGCAGGAAACTATTTCTACACAAATACCAAGAAAGGGAAAAAGGGTATTAGATGAGAAAATAAGAGAAAAGAGGAGATTGGATGAGAGTTTATTTTGAAGAAACTATCCATTGAGAGCATAGTTTCTACATGTAGTGTCTAGATGACATAGAAGTTATAGAAACTATATGCATTGGGACTGCCCTAAGTACTCCATCGTTCACTTGTGTAATCCGATACACTCTGTCCGTTTTTAATACGTGGCCTCTCTTAAATTTATTTTTAAATATATGTTATTTGATGTTGATGTGACTTTTTACTATTTTTTATATTTCTCTCTTTTAGCTATTTCTATTATCGTTTACTTTTATAGACTAAAATAAAATATACCATCTAAAGATATAATAAAAGGGTAATGTAGTATTTTATAAATGTATAAAATAAAATCCATCCCTCTGTTCTTGAAATACATGTCATTCTAGCTTTCAAATTGTGCTCCTAAATACATGTTATTCTATAATTGTGAGATAACTTTTAAATGTTTTTGTTTTGCATACATCTATCATTCATTATTCTTTTTTTACTTATTAATATGAAATAAAGTAATACACACCATCCAAAAACAATATTGTGAGCACTTCGTAAAAATCAACTTATGGAGTGCCGCATATGTTACTGTAGTAGTCGTACCATGTGAGTACCTACATAATAAATCTTTCTAACGTACACATGTGCTCTCTCTCTCTATATTTAGTCGTTTCTTAGAGAAGGTGTAATCTATACATCTACAAAGTTGTCGCTCGCCGGCCTCCTAAGTGGATGATCTACTGGAAGTCTCATATAATAATATTATCAGCGGCGGTTTTAATCAAAAACCGTCATTGATAATATGAATATCAGTTACGGTTCTAGTAAAAAAACCACCACTGATAATAGCAAAAAATCGCCAATGATAATATTATTAATGGCGGTTCTAGCCAAAAACCACCACCGATAATATGAGTATCAGTGGCGGTTTTTAGCTAGAACCGCCATTGATAATCCCCGATTATATGTGACACTGTATCAGCCACTGATGTGTATTTTTCTAGTATAGTGTAATTACTGATCAAAGTTTACAAATTTAGAATCTCAAAATACATGAAAACCTTATAAGAATCAACCCAATACTTTTTTGTTTTCCTTTTGCAAATCAGGAACCTACTTTTGGTTGGGGAGTGTAAAGAAGCAAAATTTTATAGTAGTGATATAAACAAATGGAGCATATAAACAGCGCTGCCTACTGATGTGCTTTATGGTTTGGCGGCTTTGAAATAGCCAATAAAGCAGACGCGATGCATGTACAAGCGTAATTCAGGGCGAAGACAAAGACGGCATGTATACAACTATCAATGTGCCGTGTGCGACTTGTTCCGAACCAGCTTACCGGTCGTAGCGTGTAACAAAGACTTGCACTCCAAGCCGCTAGGCAATTGATCAAAGAAGAACCCTAAAAATATCGATCAACGAAATGTTGGGAAATTAACATGGTATAACATTAATTTAATTTCATACATACACAATAAGAACAAGAGATTAAATATTACGTCTACAACATGGTTACTAGAAGTCAACAAATTGATAGAGCATGCTAGTAAAGAAAACATGCCTACACATGCTAGATAAACCAAAAGATACATAGATGTAAACAAAATTATCATAGCAGCATACATCTTCAATAAATCTAATCACAAAAGAATCACTTGGACCAAGAACAACTTCGTCCAGAGTACTCACTGTGGACTTGATGAAAAATAGGAAGCCGCGCGGGAGTGATGCGACGGTTGAAGATGAAGACGAGCAGTCGCGCTGTTAGAATACCGTGTCAGCGGAAGCGATAATAGATCTAACCGAGATGTAAATGCGCAATCACAGATGACACCGGAGGCACAATATTTGTTAACGAGGTTCAGCCGAAGCCTACATCCCCGGCATGACTACGGGCGCCTCCCCAATTATCGAGCTATGCTGGTACAGGCGATACTGCGCCATGCCGCCACCCAAACCGAGCTACCTAGTCACCTTGTGTTACAACAAGGGTTGGCCACATATTTAAAGGCCTCCTAGGGACAGAGTTGGACTACGACTCTACCCTAGCCCCTAATACAACTCCAAGTCTAGTTGTAACCAAACTGAACACATATTCGACACATATACAACAAACTCCACCTTGGCGAATATGCCCGCCACCTTGAAGCCGTCCATGCGCGAACCTCCGTGTACCGACTTGAGTTGTCTTCTTTTCACCGCTCATTTTGAACAGCCTGGTGGGGCTGATCCCACAGCCGCACCAACCTCGTGATGTAACACCGCCACGGCTTGCATTGCCATCCATGACTCCACCTTCAACAACGCTCCCTTGCGGCTTGTATTGGTGTGCTCGACTTCTCACCAACCATGACAGTCTTGCCTCCATGCATGACTCTCAAGGTCTTCTTATCAAAGTACTGATACAACCAAACCTTCTTCATGCAATAGCCTGCTTAAATTAGATTCCTTTTAGCCCCGACATGCCTCACACCTTTGAGTATCACCTCTTGTCCATCACACATCTTGAACTTGATGTCACCCACTCCAATGACTTGATAGCCCGAGCCATCGCCCAAATGAGCAAGACCACCATTGTCCTTCTCAGTGTAAGATAAGAACAACTCTTTATTTGGTGTTGCATGGAACGAACTAGCTGAATCCAATAACCAAGCTTCACAAGACTTTTCAGTTGAAACCATGAGAAGGTCTCCATCGCTATCCGAGTCATCCGACTTCTTGGCAATCATAGCACTTGCGGTTCCTCCACCCTTCTTCAGTAACGGACAGTCTTTCTTTATATGTCCATGATTAGAGCACTTGTAGCACACTGGCCCCTTCTTCTTTTTCTTGCCCTTCTTCTCATCCGAGCCATGATCACTCCTGACATGCAAAGCATCACCCAAAGCTCCACAGTTGAGTTGTTCTTCCTCCTTTGGTCATGAGCAAGTAACGCCGCAACAATGTCTTCCACCTTGATGTTTTCCTTGCCATATGTTAGAGTAGTAACCAAGTGCTCATAAGAACTTGGCAAAGAACATAGAAGAATAATTGCCCTGTCTTCATTCTCAACCGTCACCTCCACCTTCACGAGATCAGCGACCAATTGATTGAAGACATTGATGTGCTCAGCAAGATCTGACCCCTCCTGCATCTTCAAGCTGAACAGCTTCTGCTTCAAGTACAGCTTCTGGGTCAACGTCTTGGACATAAACTGACTGGCCAAATTATCCCAAATTTTCTTTGGCGAAGTTTCCTCCATGACGTGGTACATGATCTGATCAGAGACGCAAAACCTGATAATAGCACATGCCTGTGCCCTCATCTCCTCCCACTTATCATCATCCACCTTGCTTGAAACCACGTCGCCGAGAGTCTTCAAGATCCCCTGTTGCGCCAACAGATCCTTCACTCTCGTCTGCCATAACCCGAAATTCCCGGTTCCGTCAAACTTCGTCACCTCAAATTTGGATGCCATTGACTTCCGCTTGAACGCCTTCCTTCAGAACCCTGCACGATTGCCTTGTCCTGAACACCGCGCTCAAGTCTTTCACCAAGTCGTAGATCTGAGCTCCTCTAGGCACCTGGATCTCTCTTCTGCTTGCTTGGATTGATCCCCTTTGGCTTCATTGGCTTTGATTATATACTGCTACACATGTCCCCGACCTGGCCACGGTGTCCAAATCAGAATCCACAAAAGAAACCGAAGCAAAAAACTCCCGGCAGAATTTTCCTTTTGCTGTCTCCAATTTCCACCCAACAACCGTGTCCATCCTGGACACAGCCTTGCCATACTCTTCTCATCTTCACCACGGACCTCACACTCGCATCACGCCGGCCCGTCGCCTCGGATTCCACGCACGAAGCACGCCGCCCGCCGCGACACCCGGCTCGCCTCCCGTGCAAGCGCCGCCGTCAGATTGCCTCCCGTGCGTGCCTCGGCAGCACCACCGCGCCGGCCGCCTCGCGCTCGAAGTCACGTCGTCGCTCCGGTCGCCGGCCGCCTGGACTCGCGCTCGAAGCCGTGCGCCGCTTGAAGGTCCGCGCCGCCGCACTTTGGCTCGCGCATCAGCAGCGCTGCCTGCATCGCCCGCAGACGCGACGCTGCGCGTGAGGCCTCCCGTGACGCCCCGGCGCTCGCGGCCCTCCTTCTCCCGCACTGAGCCACCTGCGCCTCCAGACCACCGGCCGCTTGCTGCTGCGTTCTTGGTCCACCGAACGGAAGAGATGAAAAAAACGGATCGGCTTTTGCTTCAACGGATCCAGCAGCTTCCATAACACCAGTCCTCCAAAAAAAATCTCTCACAAAAAATTGCTACGTGCACACAAGCTTGTGCACCCAATTGCTTTTGCTTCCAGAGAAATTTTGCTGCGCGAACCCAGCCAATCCTCCGCCAAAACTTCATGTACTTCGTACACGAACCATGTCATACCTGTGCAACATCCATGGCACAATAATTACTCGCCGTGTCATGATGTTTACCCCGTGTAACATCCGGTCGCATCATCGCTCCCCGCCGCCCGATCTCGCGTCGATCGAGAGCGCCCGTCGCCGCTTATAACGACCTCGCCACCACGTTGTTGGCCTGATTATCACTCCTGATCAATCCTCACCAACTGTAGCCCATCGAACGGTTCAAGCCTCCCGCCTGAAGTGTTCGACTCCACCGATCGAAACGTCGATCGCCGCCATGCTCCACCTCGCACCAAAACGAGTAATTTTCCTGGCGCCCGTCGAGCATGATCCTTGTGTTTCCACGTGATCCTCCGCACATATCTCGAGATCCAATCTACCCACGGCTCTGATACCACTTGTTAGAATACCGTGTCAGCGGAAGCGATAATAGATCTAACCGAGATGTAAATGCGCAATCACAGATGACACCGGAGGCACAATATTTGTTAACGAGGTTCAGCCGAAGCCTACATCCCCGGGGCATGACTACGGGCGCTCCTCCCCAATTATCAGTAGCTATGCTGGTACCCGGGCGATACCGCGGCCATGCCGCCACCCAAACCGAGCTACCTAGTCACTTTGTGTTACAACAGGGGTTAGCCACATATTTAAAGGCCTCCTAGGGACAGAGTTGGACTACGACTCTACCCTAGCCCCTAATACAACTCCAAGTCTAGTTGTAACCAAACTGAACACATATTCGACACATATACAACACGCGCGGTGCGGCGCTTCCCAGAAACCTAATCACCGGTCTCTCGTGCAGAGCGTCTAGTCAATGGAGTCAGATCGGAGACACTGCTCTCCCTCACGCTTGTCCTCACGCTTGTTGCATGACAAGCGAAGGGATCGCATGACTCGGAAGCAGCAAGAACTAGAGGATTAAGCGTCGGAGAGAACGAGATTGATTTCTGTCACGTGTCTTCTCAGGAACAGGGATGTCTCCCTTGAAATCGCGAACCGAAAACTACCTCATGAAAAAACAGTCGATCTGCCACGATTTCAGGAACCGCCCCCTGGAATCTCGCAATGCGGATGAACGGACTAACCACATGAAAATGTGCGTCTACCTAAGTCTACGGCGCCACATCAACAGTCGTGGTGTAAGGTGATGTAGCATAGCCGACACACGTGGCAAGAAGTTAAATACACTTAGCACGTCTGAGACATGGTGTACATAGCTTAGCATAACCAATCATGCATGTGTATCTTAGCCTTGCCACCAACTTGTACTAAAGTCCATGCATAAACTCCCCTTATAAATTGGTTGCACTCTACCTAGCTAAGCAATATGGTACTAAAGACCACACTCTCAACTCAATACTCCTTTTAACTTCTTTCATTGAATTAATTCAGGATTAATTCCTATCAGAAAACTACCAGCGAGCTATATATATAAATGGCAGCTCATCTCGTTGCTTCCTCTATCAAATAAACAGGTGGATATCTGTCGCGCGCAATTCACAAACTTTACAGGGATCCAATCCGAGCTCAGCCGCGCGCATGGATAGCGCAAGCACTCCGGCCGGTGACGCGGAGATGCCGCACGCCGTGTGCGTGCCGTTCCCGGCGCAGGGGCACGTCACGCCGATGATGAAGCTGGCCAAGATCTTGCACAGCAAGGGCTTCCACGTCACGTTCGTCAACACCGAGTACAACCACCGCCGGCTCCTCCGGGTCCGCGGCAGCGACGGCCTCGCGGGCCTCCCGGGCTTCCGCTTCGCGACCATCCCCGACGGCCTCCCGCCATGCGACGCCGACGCCACGCAGGACGCCGCTGCCATCTGCCACTCCACCATGACCACCTGCCTGCCCCACTTCAAGAGCCTCCTCGCCGACCTCAACCGCTCGGTCGGCGTCCCACCGGTGACTTGCGTGGTGGGGGACGCGGCCCTAACCTTTACCGTCGACGCCGCGGTGGACCTCGGCGTGCCCTGCGCGCTGCTTTGGACGGCCAGCGCCTGCGGCTCCTTGGGCTACCGCCACTACCGCCTCTTCATCGACAAGGGCCTTGTCCCCCTCAAAGGTACGAGTATTGTTGTCATCTTGTCGCACGTCGGTTACTCACTTTGCTGAAATTTTGGAGTTGCACGGTGCTCAGACGCGGAGCAGCTGACCAACGGGTTCCTGGACACGCCCGTGGAGTGGGCGCGCGGGATGAGCAAGCACGTGCGGATCAGGGACTTCCCGAGCTTCCTCCGCACGACGGACCGCGACGACATCATGCTCAACTACACGCTCCACGAGACGCATCATATGGCGGACGCGGCCGCCATCATCTACAACACCTTCGACAAGCTCGAGCAGCCGGCGCTCGACGCCCTTCGTACCGAGCTCCCACCGGCCGTTTACACGGTCGGCCCGCTCAACTTGCTTGCCGAGCAACTCGTCCCAGCTGGCGGCCCGCTCGACGCACTGGGCTCGAACCTCTGGAAAGAAGACCACACCTGCCTCGACTGGCTCGACGGCAGGGATCCCCGGTCCGTGGTGTACGTGAACTACGGGAGCATCACCGTCATGACCAACCAAGAACTGGCCGTGGAGTTCGCGTGGGGCCTAGCCAACAGCGGCTACACGTTCCTGTGGATCGTCAGGCCTGACCTGGTGAACGGCGATGGCGCCGTGCTGCCTCAAGAGTTCCTGGAGGCGACCAAGGACAGGGGCCTCCTGGCGAGCTGGTGCCCGCAGGAGGCGGTGCTGCGGCACGAGGCGGTCGGGCTGTTCCTCACGCACAGCGGGTGGAACTCGACGCTGGAGAGCCTGTCTGGCGGGGTGCCCATGCTGTCATGGCCGTTCTTCGCCGAGCAACCGACGAACTCTCTGTACAAGTGCTTGGAGTGGGGCGTGGCGATGGAGGTGGGCGACGATGTGCGGCGAGAGGCGGTGGAAAGGAGGATAAGGGAGGTGATGGGAGGGGAGAAGGGGAAGGAGATGAGGAGGAGGGCAGTGGGGTGGAAGGTGACAGCTGCTCGAGCAACGCAACCAGGGGGCAGCTCGCTTGCCAACCTGGACAAGCTGATCGATGATGTGCTGCTCTCTGGCAGGAACAATCAGGGTTTAGGAAGGATGCGTTGCCGAGAAAGCTCAGAAAGTCCCCGAGGGTGTCTGTCTCAGTTCAGCAATTTTTATCAACTGGTTCGTACAAATAATTGATGCTATCGTTCTGTAATTTTGAGAAATAAAGGCCTCTTACCACACCAAACTATTGTTAGCAAAATTGTCGAGGATTGGATATTCTCGGTAGACGGCCATCGTATCCCGGCGGCTCCGGGCATGTCCCTGCTCGGGCCTCGTCCCCAAGAAAGATCTTCGGACAGCCCGACCTTCGTGCTGTCCCCCGTCCTCCGTCAAGCTCGTCCCCGAGCATGCCTGCTCGGGGGGTCCGCGACCAGGTGACCCGGGCTACCGAAGGGACCTCGGGCTTCGCCCAAAAGCCGGGCGCGGTCCTTGAAGACGACGTGGCATTAATTACGCGGCGGCTCGAAGGACTGCACGCCCCCGATCTGCACGCCCGTGGTCTACGCACCCGCGATCCACGTCCACTGTACCCACGTCGCGTGCGCCCGGCGGGAAACAAGAAATCGGCGCTGCCCACGTCCGGAACAGTAGCGCGCCCCTGTAATAAATGTTGTGTCGCTTGTAACCCCCTATAAATACCTTCTCGCACGAAGGGTTCAGGGTTCGGTTGGTTCGACTTCACCTACTATTTTCCTTGTACACAGCGTTTGTCACGGTCGACCTGGAGGGTCATCCTTAGAATCATCCAGGGCTCCCCCGAGCAAGCGCGTTGTAATCCACCTTCACACAGTAGTGCAATCACTGGACATAGGGTTGTTACCTCCCTGCGAGGGGCCCGAACCAGATAAAAAGAGACCCCTTGCTCGTTGCAATTGTCTTGGCCACCTCGTTTCATAGCTCGGCAGGCCTTCGGAAGCTATACTCCTCGCGAAAAAAGGGACTTAGGTTGATCCCTCATTCAACAAGTAAGCTCGGTGGGAGACCGGTTCCCAAATCGTCGACAAAAATGCTTTCTTGAATGCGTGCGTAGCCCAACATATTTTCGACACAAAGAGCTCAATTAACTATCCTTGACAAATGACAAGACCAATTCTTTTTGCAGTGTTAGAGAATCTGTAACTGCTCTCTTAGTACTAGTTCTTAGTACGTAGGTCCTGTAAGGTCTCACATGAGCAGATGGAATGGGGTTCTTCTTACGCTAGGCAAATGCAACTTTACAGATGTGGATGCTGACTAGAGTAGAAGATATATAGCAGCAAGGTCTCCTGACAATTGGACAGCAACGTACGGTGCTTTGGACGCCTTGAAAAGCTGGTAAAATAGGAGTACGAAGGTTACCTTATTTGCAATGGGCCCCTGTGCTGTTTACATAGGAGTACTGCTACTGCTATCTGTGCTAACGTGATTTCTTATGAATGATTTTGTCGAGTAAGTTTTTTCAGGCGAGGCCTTGAGTCAATCGAACAGATCCGGAGGAGTAATCTATTGATAGTGTATAATTAAGGAGATTGTAATCCATTACTCCCTCTTCCCTCCGGTCACAAATAGCTGTCGTATTGGATATCGACATAGTCTCCAAATTAATTTATATTTAACATATTTAAAAAAATCTAATAAAATTATAATATTATTAAAGTACGTTTCGAAATGAATATGCACAAATAATTTTCATGCATCTAATCTAAATATTTAAGAAGATGTTGATAGCTAAAGTTTTAAAATTTTGACAGCACTATCCCAAACTGATGAGTTTTTGTGAACCGGAGGGAGCAGTAAGTTATTAAAAAAAAAATACAAACCGAATATGTTACAAATTCTTGCGGAATTTCTTTACACTGTACACATCGCATCTTTCAGATGTTGATATTTAAAGTTTTAAAATTTTGACAGCACTATCCTAAACTGATGAGTTTTTGTGAATCGGAGGGAGCAGTAAGTTATTAAAAAAATACAAACCGAATATGTTAGAAATTCTTGCGGGATTTCTTTACACTGTACACATCGCATCTTTCAGGTGTGTTTTCTGGTGTAAACTCTCTGGCTGGCCTGTGTTTTCGGTTTTGCAGGAGTAGGCGCTGTGCGCCTCGGTTAGGTTGTCAGGTGAGCACGCCGATGTTGCCCTGTGAACCGGCGTACCGCACGTACGCCTCGCGCGGCTTTTGCCCGACACGCCGGCCGCTTCGCGTCTTATGGTTCTGGCTTCAGCTCATCTGCCGTGCCGTTCAACAGAAGCGACTCTCGAGTCTCGATCGTTAGCCAGCCGGTCGCAACGCGGCGCCGTTGCACTAGAGTGCTAATGGGCCGTAGCCCACCTGGTCCAAGCCGAAATTAGGTTCCTTTGATCCAATCCACTCTAAGCTTGAAATAGATAAGCCCAGGTCCAATACAAGCTTAAAAGTTTGAGGCCCTGATCCAGACCAATACAGAGTATGCACCCACCCTAGAAATTTTTTATTTAATATTTATTTT
The DNA here is from genome assembly GCA_036346375.1 of Guadua angustifolia. Lineage (NCBI taxonomy): Eukaryota > Viridiplantae > Streptophyta > Magnoliopsida > Poales > Poaceae > Guadua > Guadua angustifolia. The sequence goes on along the minus strand of CM070503.1, from coordinate 21,327,080 downwards.
AAATCATTTTTTCAAAACTAATCGGACGAAGAAAAAAATTGCGAAAATACCCTCCCTTCGCCTGCATCTTTGGGCGATATCTCAAGACATAACTACCGCCAATTCATCGACACCAAACTACGGCTTGGGTTTCGATGAAATATCGCCCATGCCTGGGGCGATCGCCCATGAGAGGGGCGACAGGCTCCCTTTAAAACGCCATGTAGATCATCGTTCCCATTTCGCCGAGCGAGAGCAAGCAACCGGCCACAAATGAGGAGAAGAGGAGAGGAAAAAAAGAGAGAGGAAAAAAAGGGGAAGAAAAAAGAGAAAAAAAAAGTATTCGTCGTTTTTGTGAAGGTAAGTCCGAAAATTTTATATGTAATATTTTTTGAAATTTTAGCATTGTGTAATATTTAGAAATGTAGAAATGTAGTAATTTAGAAATTTAATGTAATAGAATTGGGTAGTAGAAATATTAGGCAATGTTTAGAGATTTAATGTAGTACTTAGAAATATTAGGATTGTAGTATTTAGAAATATTGAGAATCAATGTAGTATTTAGAAATTTTATATGTAATATTTAGAAATTTAATGTGGTATTTAGGATTGTCTAGTATTTAGAAATTGTAGAATTGTGTAGTATTTAGTTTTTATTTTATGTGGTGGTTTTTTAGGTAATATTTAGAAATTAATGTAGTATTTAGTATTTAGAAATATTAGGATTGTGTAGTATTTGGAAATATTGAGATTCCATGTAATAGAAATATTAGACAATATTTAGAAATGTAATGTGGTAGAAATTTAATATTATTAATTTAACATGGTAGGTTAGCTATATGTTATGCGGGCAATGTTTCGAAAATTGCGACGTAGAAATTAAATGAAGTACGATATATCATGTATACATACAGTTTTTAAGATTAGGACAAATGAATAATATGTAGTAGTAATTCCGTAATGAAAAAATGGGTAGTCGAATTACTTTTTTGTAGTTGGATTTCTCAGTATGGTCACCATTCGCTTTATGCATTGTATTTTAGAGTATATTTAAAAACATGGTAGGCTAGCAACATATCGTCAGGCACCGTGCTACGCTAGAAATTAGTAGAGTAAAAAAATTTGGAAATGTCAGGCACCGTTAGAAATCAGTAGAGTAAAAAATTTTAACAATATAATGTAACATTTATATAGTAATGCATGATGCGGTTAGATGGAGAAATGATGATTTTTTCGGTTCGACGTTGTAGGCAGCATGTCGAAGAAATTATATTTTCAAATATTTTATGGAGATGGGGAGATAGCACAGGGGTCAGATGGAGTGGATTTGTTGGCATTTTCAACAGTCATACGGGGCATATCTAGGCCGAGAGATAGGACATACAGGGGTTTGTTGGAGTGGATGTTTCGAATGTTCGGTTTGGATACCCAGAGTGTTCAACAAGGGTTAGAGCAAGAGTAAGTCGTCATAAGACTTTTTTATGGAGAGTTGGTTCCTATTAACGCGACATCGGCATGGAGGAGCTATGTTGGAGTACCAGAGAGCGGGCTGGCCGCTCATGTTGTTTGGTAGATTGGTACTGTACCTCCATCGGTGTCGGAGGTTCGTGATGTCGGGTAGATATTACGGAGGAGGGGAACACGATATGCAACAATGCGATGATGAAGGTGGCGAGGACCCCAGAGACGGGGGACACGAGGTTGGCGGTGGCGACGGGATCGGGGGGGGGGCGAGGAGTCAGGCGTGGAGGTGCGGGGGGTGGCCGACGAGGGGGAGGAGGTGGAGCACATAGTTGACTTGATGGAGGAGGAGGACCGTGCGGATGAGGAAGTCCCTGATGGCGAGCGTTCGAATGAGGAGGACAATACTCCTGAGGTGCCTGTCCCCGGTGCGTGGACTAATTATAATTTCAAAGACCTAACAATGAATGAAGGGAACAGAGATGCATGGGAGTATCATGAGAACGAGGTCGCGCAGGGGGCCATATATAAAGACAAGGAGGCTGTGATGGATGCGGTGAAGTACTGTTCAATGTCTCTTCAGCGGCAATTCAGGGTAGTGAAGTCCAGCAAAAAAGACTATGACGTGAAGTGCGTTGCGTAGTTGATTCGTGCCCATGGCGGGTGCATGCATACAAGGGGAAGTGGAGGGACTACTAGAAATGTTCCATAGTGACGGAGCATAACTGCCAACTGGAGGAAGCGGAGCAAGAACACCGCAATCTGTCGTCCACTTGGGTGGCAAATGTGTTTTATGGTCAGATCGTGGACAATCCGCACCTGCAACCTCGATCCATTATCAGAGCCGTGGAGGAGAGGTTTCAGTACAAGATTAGCTACGGAAAGGCATGGAGAGCAAAAAGAACAGCTTTGCAAATACGGTTCAGGACATACGAGGCTTCTTACGAGAATATTCCACACTTGCTCAGGGCAATATCAAGTAGGAATCCCGGTACGGTCATCGACCTTGCGGAGTTTCCCGCAGATGGTGCGTGCGCGGGTAAGTGGGTCTTGCAGCGGGCCTTCTTCGCCCTAGGCGCATGCATAAATGCCTTCCGATACTGTCGCCCGATCATTTGCATGGACAACATATTCCTCACAGGGAAATACAAGGGCCAGATTCTAACTGCAATCGCGGTGGACGCCAACAATCAGGTTCTACCGGTCGCATTGGCCTTCGTGGAGGGGGAAAACACGGAGAGCTGGTACTGGTTTCTTGAAAGAGTCAAGATGGCAGTTGTCCAGAACCGCCCTGATGTATGTGTCATCCATGACCGACATGCAGGGTTGCTGAGGGCGATCGTGGATATGCAACAAGGGTCCGACGCCGTGGGAGCAGCAAAGTGGCCAGATCTGAAGAGCAGGTGGTGCATAAGGCACATAGGTGCCAATTTTTTCCGTCAGTTCAGGAACAAAGAGCTTATGAACATGTTCAAGCGGCTGTGCAAACAGAACCAGCGGAGGAAGTTCGACTCGCTGTGGAGGACGTTGGATGAACTAACCAAGAAGCAATCACTGAATCCAAGGGATGGCGCTAGTTCATCAAGGAACCCTATGGTCTACCACGAGCAAGGAGATGACCCCACAGCCTTGTGTGCGCTCCCGACCGACGCACCAAACATTCGGCGTAGGCCGGGGACAAGCATAAAGAGTTTCACGGACTGGATACGACACGAGCCGTTGGAGAAATGGTCCCTTCTGCATGACGAGGGCGGTTCCTGTTATGGAATAATGACAACCAACCTGGCGGAGATTTACAACTTGGTAATGAAAGGCGCGAGATGCCTCCCGTTGGTGGGCATTGTTGAGGGTGTGTTACTAGGCACCCAAAGATATTTCGTTGAGCGGTACAAGGCCTTCGCTGCATGTATGTCGGACAATCGCCTGTCCTACTCGACGGTTGTCTCTACGTACATGGCCAACAAGACACGGAAGGCACAGACGCATCGCTTGGCACCGGAGAGTGGCGTGGAACGGAGGTACCACGTGCATCGCGGTGACCGGGTCAAGAGGTGCCCACCGAGAGGACTTCCATCTGTGCATACTCCGAGCCAGCCGATCGCGAATGCTCTGCCAGAAGCCACGATCGCCGTGACTTGCCGTGCTTCGCGCGTGATTGCCGCAGCAGGCGAGACGCACCAGTCATGTCGTCCGTACATCTCCCACTACTACTACAAGCAAAGTGTTTTCAACACGTGGCATAACGAGGTGTACAGGTACTGAGTCGATGGATTGTTCACGGCAGCCCCCCTGCAGGGCATCGATGGGTACCGGACGTCCGAATGTTGAAGCAGAAGGTCGGGCGTCGAAGGACATGACGTATTAGGAACAATATGGACGATTTTGAAGCGCGTCGTAATTGTGGATAATGTAATTCTATGTACCAGTTATTTGTTGTTCCCGTCATGTAATTTTTGATTCTATGTACCAGTTATTTCTTGTCCCCGTCAATGTAATTTTCGATTCTATGTACCAATTATTTGTTGTCCCCAACATGTAATGTTTGGTTGTATGTGCGCGATCGAACATATATTTGAATATGAAACATTTCATTACTTTTCATTTAATTTTTGGTAGTTGTAACGTGTACCATTTACTTATTATCCGGTTTGTTTTATTTGCCTCCTACACTTACTTATTGTCCAGTTTATTTTATTTGCTTTCTAACTATGAATTTGCTTTGTAACCACGCAGGCACAGGCGATGATGGCGCGAGTTGGGCGTGTTCCTGATGCTTACCCTGAGCTGCTAGATCAGCACGTGGATGGGACCCACCGGTCTAGGTTGTCCGCAGTTGAGGGCCGACGGCTGGGAACACTGCGGTCTCGGGTGCCGAAGGAGTTTCTTCGGATCGATCCACGCTGGATTCCACAGTAAGCTGCCAACTTTTCCTACTGTTTTACTTACCTGTTAATGGAATTTTAACGACGCTACACACTACGCGCAGGTTACGAGCGGCCGGATTACTTCCATTCTGCAGGATGGTGGAGCAGACGACTGCGGATGGCCCGCACGTCTCACGGTTCTCGTACGACAGGTCCCTGCTGACCGCGTTCGTGGACCGGTGGAGACCAGAGACACACACGTTCCACCTGCCCTGAGGAGAGATGGCTCCCACGCTGCAGGACGTGTCTTACCTCCTAGGGCTCCCCTACGCGGGCCGTGCAGTTGTGCCACACGACGCCCCTGCCGCGTGGCTTGAGCACTTGGAGGCACGCTTCGCCCAGGTGCAGCGACACCACGCAGCCCCCCCGTACGTGCCCCACAAGATGGATGAGCGGCACGGTGTACAGAAGGCGTGGTTGCTCCAGTTCACGGTTAGTACCTCGATGCACTCAGTAGACGTCTCGTTGTTTGTTGTTCGTAATGCTCCTCCAATTTTATTGTTCTTCATGCACTGTATAGGTTCTTACTACTTTCGTTGTTCGTGCTGCTCCTCCCGTTTGAAGTCATAAAAAAGAGATTGACCTACCTTATTATCCGCAAAAAATTCTTAGCTCAAATTCCCCATTTCTGCAAACTCCCTCTCGCACCCCATCAACATTATCACGTACAGTGTTTGCGTTAACGATTTTTTTTAAGTTAAACAAGATTTAATATGGTTATTTTCATATATTTATGTCGTACATATATAGAATAATGATTCGGGGCTCTTTCCTCCGCTTTTTTCATTTCCCTCTATATATTCTAGCTTATCGAAAAGGCTTAATTTACCACGCAGTTTGTACTATTCTGGAAAGACCGGGAAACAATATTTGTAATTCCTGTTTCCGGTAATGGTTGTGCTTTTCAGAATGGTAGCTCGCTATGAGGTCGCCTTAATTTTTCCCAGATTTTTGGGTCAGATCCGCTTGTCCCATGGGCCACGAAAACCCTAAGTGGCCACGATTTACGTGGTTTCATGGCCACAAGTGCCTTTTCCGATTTTCGACATTCTGCCGGGCAACGCGTCGCTATCTCGCCCATACGTAAGTGGTAGCTGCGCTATGAGGTCGCCTTGATTTTTTTCCATATTTTTGGGCAGATCGGCTTGTCCCTGGGCTACGAAAACCCCTAAGTGGCCACGATTTCTGTGGTTTCATGGCCGCGAATGCCTTTTTCGAGTTTCGCAACTTCCTACCGAGGTAACGTCTGGCTATCTTGCCCATACGTAAGTGGTAGCCCGCGTTGCGTAGGTCACTCTTGATTTTTCCCATATTTTTTGGGCCATATCCGGCTTGTCCCGCGGGTCTACGAAAACCCCTAAGTGGCCACGATTTCTGTGGTTTCATGGCCACGAGTGCCTTTTCCGATTTTCACAACTTCCTGTTGGGGCAACGTCTGGCTATCTCGCCCATACGTAACTGGTAGCCCGCGTTGCGTAGGTCGCTCTTGATTTTTTTCATATTTTTTGGACTGGATCCGGCCTGTCCCGCGGGGCTACGAAAACCCTTAAGTGGCCACGATTTCCACGGTTTCGTGGCCGCGAGTGCCTTTTCCGGTTTCCGCAACTTCAGACCAGGGCAACGTTCGGCTATCTCGCCCGTACATAAGTGGTAGCCCGCATTGCGTAGGTCGCCCGTGATTTTTCTCGTATTTTTCCGGCCATATTCGGCAGACCCTACGGGGCTATGAAAATCCCTAAGTGGGATGCGTATCACTAACAAAGCAAAATAATTTTTCCGGTTCAATACAACAAAAAGTTTTTTTTTGGTAATTCTTCCCGGTTCAATACAACAATTATTGTACAAACAATTTACAACAAAATTGCCAAAAAAAATGCTACAGTAACCAATCGCCCCTCGGTATATTTTTAAATTTTTTCAACTCCTGCCGTTAGATTTTGAATTCTGCTTGCTTGCCGGATCACCTATCGCCCAAGAGAAGGCCGCCTCTACTAGGGCTGACGGAGGGTAGTTTTCAAATTTTTTCATTCGGCCGATTAGTTTTGCAAAAAAGTTTTAAATTAAATATTAAATAAAAAAAATTCCCCACCCCAAGCCCCCAAGCATGAACAGAGAGACGACGAGGTGGATCTACAGAGGCTGGATCATGCGACACCAATATCCTTCAATATCCAGTACATATGAGTTTTTTAATATATAAGTATACAATTTTTTTATTACATTCTCCAGATCCAGGGCCGGCTCTGAGGGGGCGCAGGGTGAATTTTTTTATTACATTCTCCAGATCCAGGGCCGGCCCTGAGGGGGGTAGGGTGGGCGGCCGCCCTGGGCCCCCAAAGTCATGGGGCCCCAAGTATGCAACTACACCATGGGTTTTTGGCCCAGTTGCGAGTAAACACGAACAACTACACCAGATTCAAAGACCTCATGGTGTTTAAAGATATATTCGGATTTGTATTGAGCTCAAGCACCCTGAAATCATTAAATGGTAGTGAACTTGAAGAGTGTTTCACTAAATTTGCAGACACTTTCTCCCATGATAGTTCATCTGATGTTGAGGTACATGATCTTATTTCTGAATTAAAGATTATGAAATTCACTTTGCCAGATGGCGCATTGTCTGCTATGGAGATTTTCGAGCATGTCAAAGATGTGGATTGTTATCCTAATGTCTCCATTGCTTATCGAATCTTATTTACTGTGCTTGTGACTGTTGCATCGGCTGAAAGAAGCTTTTCAAAATTAAAATTGTTGAAGAACTATTTGAGATCAACAATGACTCAAGAAAGATTAAACGATTTGGCGACTTTATGCATCGAGAAGAAGTTATTAGACGAGATTGATATTAATAGTATAATCGATGACTTTGTATCACAAAATGTTAGAAGAAATTTTTTAAGATGATGCCAAGTGCCAAGTAAGTGTTTATGATTATAATTTACATTTGTCATTTCATAAACTTTAAATTGTTCTATAAAAGTATTTTTTGTGCATCGAATATTAATTTCTTCAATGATGTGCTTATATATATATATATATATATATATATATATAGGAAAAATATCTTTTACTCCCGGGTGTAGTTACTCCCATCTTTGAAATACTACCTAAACGAATTTGAAATACTCCTTTATCACTATGGGTATACTCTTACAATAATTATAAGATACTCCAATGTGAGCCATATGAAAAAATTGCAAGGGAGTCCATAATTTTTAGCATATTTTGCAAATACCTTCATATATGCACATAAAAAGGAGTATGTCCAAAAAATATACATACCACCTCTGAAAAAATGTACATACCACCTAGATGATCTTATATACTTGTATACTACGCGTACATACCCTCCGTCGCATGAGATACCCCATACATTGTGAGATACGGCATAGGGAGTAATTACTCCCGGGAGTAGAAAAGAGGCTTCCTATATATATATATATATATATATATGAGGAGGTGGAAAAGATCTCCATATAAGTTTTCGTCCCAGATCCCCAAAATGGCAGAACCGGCCCTGTCCAGATCTGCCCCTGGCCACTACACTTACGGTGGTGATTACGATGGTGAAGGCGGTGGTGTCAGAGATAGGGAAGGATTTGTTGCCGTTGGCAGCGGGAAAAGTACCATCGACATGGGCGATGGCGACCTTGCCGTGCACTTCATCGTCGACCCCGATGGCAACCGATTCTTTTTTAAAAATTGGTCAGAAGCACTGGCATGCATTATAGAAGAAAAAAATACAGATGAGCTACAGACGCATACACATCCCTCTGCACGCACGCACACACACGTCTGCACTCGTCTCTGCGAGAAACGCCGAGTTTGAGACTCGAACCCGGGTTAGCTGGAAGCCCAACCGCTTCCCATGCCACTGGGCTAAGTCCCAGTCCTCGATGGCAACTGATTCTCATCACTGTCGCCGAGCTGACGACTATCTGAGCGCTGAAGCACACCAACAAGATCACTGCATACACCAAGCCTCTTCTTTCTCGAGCACGCCTCCCTCGCCGTTGCAGCCGCCCAAGTTCGTCGTCGCCTCGCAACCGCACCAGATCGGGAAAGACGAGGCCGCAAGTAGCCGAGAAGCGTAGTTGATTCCCGTTAGTGCATAACAGCCCAAGTTTTGGTCTTATCTGGTCCAAACCACTACAGATCTAACAATGATCCAATCGAAATGAAATTGTGGGTTAGACCCGTCTAAGCCCATTATCATGCCTACGTTGCAGACTCTTATGACTTATCAAGGGAACTTTACTGACTGCTTATACTATGCCACACGATCTGCCTCTCTCTTGATACACTCTGGTAGAGGCTTTGAGCCTACTAACCGAGTAGACGCCATCTCCCTTACCTCAGTCTTGGACCGCGAGACTCGGGCACTCGGCCAATTCCTTTTCCTTTCGCCTTCGTGGCCAATCATTAACATACCTATATGTGCAAGAATTGGAGAGCAACCGGTATGGCCACCTGTCACCTTGCACTTTTGTAAAAAAGCCCTTCCATTTCTCCGAAATTACGGATAGGTCCCTGTGCAATTTCCTAAGAGACAAAGATATTTTTTCGCTTCGCTTTGGGTCCTCGCCCGGTATTTTTACTGGAAAAGCCTCCCGTTAGTTTCAAATCGCGAACAAACCCTTTTCTAATTTTTTCAGATAGCTAATGTGTCCAAAAAATAACATCCGGTCCTCGCTTCTTACGTTCGAGTCCTTTCTCCGCTTTTTCCGAAAAATGTTTTCGCCACCGAAAAACCCGAAACAATTTTTTCGCCACCCAAAAACCCGAAAAATGTTTTCGCCACCAAAAAACGCAGATTCATCGAGTTTTATAGCAACTTATGTATTTGCCAACGGATCGAATCATGGTTTTTTTAAAAATGTAGATTCGTCTGCAGATTTATAGCGACCCGTGGATTCGACGGTGGGTCCTAACGACCCATTTTTTTTAGCAAACGCAACAAAAAAAACCGGAAAAATATTTTCGACACTCAAAAAAACGGAAACAATGTTTTCGTCCCGCGGATTCGCCGGTGGGTCCTAACGGCCCATTTTTTTTAACAAACGCAACAAAAAAACCGAAAAAATGTTTTCAAAGATTAAAAAAACGAAAACAATGTTTTCGCCACCAAAAACTCGGATTCATCGAAGGTTTGTATCAACTTACAGTGAACACGTAGAGTATTAGGCTCGACAAAAGAATGTTGTCATCTCTGATAATTTTTTCCCCTTTTTCCCTTGGACTATTTTTGATCGGTTGGTGGTTTTACGAAAATAAAAAAAGTTTATTTTTTCGAGCGCATGCTATCGAAATTCAACCGGCGCAGCGTAACGCGCTTTTCTACCTAGTAGATTTTGGGCAGCCCAAATCTTGTGTTTATATGTTTTCATCTCTTGAAGCCCACGTCTAGACCTCAGAAAGGCCTGGTCCACTGTCGGCTGACATGTGGCCGGGGCACATTATACATGTCCTAAACTTTGCAGACTTCACGCCCAAAGAGCGTGTCCACGTGTCGGCCATACGTGAAAACCCTTTAGAAAAATTAGTAATTACGTTTAGGTCTTTTTAGCGGTTTTTTACGAAAAGAATCTTTTGTTCGGCAAAATCGTGAATTTTCAGTGAAAGGACCCTAAATAAATGCTAGAAAAAACGTAATTACGTTTAGATTCTTTTGGTGGTTTTTTTTTATGAAAATGACCTTTTGGTTTAGTAAAAACATGAATCTTTGGTGAAATGACCCTAAATAAATGCAAAAAAAAAACGTAATTGCGTTTATATTGTTCTAGCTATTTTTGCGAAAAGGACGTTTCGATTTTGCGCAGTTACGGCCAATTTAAAAAAAAACACCACTGAGAAGAACAAAATTGTATTTTTTTCAGTGTTCGAAAATTCGGTACTTGGCGGCGATATTGCAGTTGGCGGATATAAACGCAATGAATTCAGCCCTTGGCGGCCTGTTTGGCGGCTAGGCCGAAATTGCGGGCCTTGGCGGTCCTTGGCGGGTTTTGACGGTCTTTGGCGGCTGGCACAAAACTATGAGAGAGACCATTTTAATCTATTGTTTACATGACCTGATGACCATGATTGAAAGATTCACATCGTCGCTCTCAAAATAAGGTACACTAAGTCACTAGTATAGTACTTACTACTTAGTTTATTATTTGATTAATTGAGTAGTATTTGTTCAAGTATTTTAGTTTAATATTCTACTTTAATATTTGATGTCTTGCAATTTGCAAATAACTAGAAAAGAAAACTAAAATTTTTATTCATAATAAAAATCAATAATATATATGAATTATATTAATTTCGCCGAGGGCCAAAACGCCGACACGCAATTGCGCCAAGAATACTGGCGTTAGGCGCTTGGCGGTGCTTAATCAAGAACAAATCCACGAGCTTAACTCTTGAACACTTGATTTTTGTAGAAAAATTTGGGTCAAATTTTTGCCGAAGACGCATCGAAGCGCCTCATATCCTCCCTCCGCGAGCACCCTTCAAAAAATGTAATTACGTGTATGTCCTTTCAGCAATTTTTTACGATAAGGACCTTCTGATTCATCAAAATCGCGAAACTTTTGTGAGAAGGCCCTAAATAGATGCCAAAAAAGAGGTGTAATTACATTTAGATCATTCCATCTATTTTTCATGAAAAAGACTTTTCATTTTTGCGCAAACACGGATGTGCGCAGCGTGTCACGCCGCGAAAACTTTTCGCGTATGACTCAATGACGCCGAGGCCCAACACTGCGATAGCAAACACGCCGAGAGTCCAGTTCTAAAAAAAACACACGGCGACGTGCACGTGAAACATGACATGGCTCAACGTCGATGGCCGCTTAGACGGCGCCGCCGCCAAAGATCTGCGGAAGGGCGCTCCGCACTACAAGAATCCCGAATTTTTCGTGGGTTAAGAAATTTCATTTAAAATAAGACCATTGCCGATGAAAATAGTTATTTTCGTCGGCAATAGCCTTATTTTCGTCGGACCACGGCCGTCAGAGATAAGGAGCCGAAAGTTAGCTTAATTTTCGTCGGAAACCGACAAAAGTTAGTTATTTTCGTCGGCCAGGAACGCGACGACGAAAGTAACTGCTTGGAAGCCACAATTTTCGTCGACCACAATGGCCAACGAGAAGTAATTAATTTTCATCGGTTTTCGTCTAGCCCACGAAAGTTAATAAGGTTTATTTTCGTCGGTTTACGTCTAGCCCACGAAAATAAATTAGGTTAATTTTCATGGGTTTTTCTGGCCCATGAAAATTTTGTGTAGCAGGGACAAAAAAACAACCCCATAAACCTATTTTTCATACAGATTTAGACAAATATCATTCATAACAATTCATGCATATATATATCATTATATCATCCAATTCATCCACATCATTCATTCATCCACACATATATCATTCATTCAAATCCACATTATTCATCCACATCATTCATTCACATCATTCATTCATCCACACATATATCATTCGTTCAAATCTCCAAATCAGACACAAGCACTTCATACACATATATCATTCATCCACACATAATCAATCTCATTTCACAAATTATTACCAAACATCTCAAGATTACATAACATGAGGGTCATTTGAGTTGTGGCCGCTACCTGCGGAGCCAAATAGGTTTTGAACAAATTGAGATGGCCTCTCGGAAGAATCCTAAAGATCAAAATTCACGATTAGTCAAAAAATTGTGGGAAGTAACAAAACTAACCAAGAATATGACAAATGACAAACGAACATGCTCTCCAGGTACTGCTGGCTGTGGCGACGGAGTTTGATAAACCTGGGGCGTATTTGTCCCCGATCCCTACGATACAGTAGACCAAATTTAGCTAGATTAGAGTAAGTTTTGCTAAATTGACCAAATTTAACTAGAATAGCCTAAGTTTAGCTACAATAGACTATATTTAGCTAGATTGACCTAATTTAGCTAGAATAGACCAAGTTTAGCTATAATAGACTAAGTGCGGCTACAATAGAGTAAGTTTAGCTAGATTGACCAAATTTTAGCTAGAATACATCAAGTTTAGCTAGACTTAGGCAAGTTTAGCTAGATTAGAGTAAGTTTATCTAGAATATACTAAGTTTAGCTACATTGACCAAATTTAGCTGGAAAAAGACTAAATCTAGCTAGATTGACCTAATTTAGCTAGAATATAATAAGTGTGGATAGAATATACTAAGTTTAGCTAGATTGACCATATATCGCTAGAAAAGACCAAGTTTAGCTAACCTGAGCTGCAGGAGAAGGTGCCGGAGGATACATCCCCCATTGTGGCGGTGGTGGCGGCGGCTGCCATGATGGAAAGACAATGGTCTGGCCCTGCTGCTGGAACATTGCCTGTAAATGCAATGTGTCAGTTTCATATATTGTTGCATGCTCGGAATGCTAACGGTTGAGGGCTCAGACTTACTTGAATAACCGCCTGCTGTTGTGCCATGTAATTAGCATAGTATGCCTCCTGCGACCTTTGATGTTCATTCTACTGCCTTAGCTCCTTGTGCAGCCTAGCAACCTCTACCTCCTACTCTGAGGGGCGACGGCTACTAACCCCCGAGCTCTACGAAGAAGACCCCCTCTGAGCTCGCACCTTCCTCGAGTTAATCACTCTGGTGAACATGGAATACCTTCAAAATACAGAAACACAAAGGCTTTAGAACTTCAATTTATTGCTCGCATTAACAAAGTTTGAGAAACTATGACATTTTACTGTCCATGGCCCTTTCCACCTTCGGTAGCATGCACGGCCACGCCGTCAATACGTTCCTTCCGCCAATCGTAGCCTTCACCATGACGCCTGACCATTTCTCGCCCATATCTCTCCTGCAGTGGTTTAACCATACAACTTAGAGCTCGAAAGTTGATGAGAACTCAATGAAAATTGTGGATAACTCACCACGATCCGAGGCCACCCGAGTGCACAAATGCTCGGGTGTGATGGGTCTCGTCCCCTATGACCTCGCACATAAACTTCGATGTCACTCTACCAACACCACTTTGAGCTTCCTATAACTAGGGGTTAGTGGCATACATATACTTGTGAATATGTTCTTGCAAATATTTGGTACGACTGTCTTACCATGCGTTTAGCCATACGGATGTGTCCATCACCGCCATACGTATGGCCTCCGCCGCCTCTGCTTTACGTGCTTCCTTGACTTCGTGATCCATTCAGAGAAGCCCATCATCGACAAAGAGCCCTAAGCATCTGGACGGTCTTCCATCCACTAAGTGTGACTCGCACACATGTGTTAATACATCAAAACAATATTAACATCACAACCTAATGACCATGAACCCTAATATGCTTTACCTGCCCATACTCTTCTTCGGTCAAGTAAGTTTCCGAAGCTGATCGAAACTTGTCCGTTCAACGCTCTATGCCCTTCAAGTACATATTTGTTGCTTGAATCTGGGCATTGGAGAATGCATCCCTGACTACCTTCTTTGCATTGGCATGGAACACATTAGTCGCATGGCCTAATTCGGCAGGATCAGCCAAATGGTAATGTTTCTGTAATGTCAAATTTAAGAATTGTTATTACAAAATTGCTAGTAAATACAAATCCAGCAGGGGTTATAAGAATCTTACCCAGAAGTCATTCCACACTGCTCCCTGAGCATTTACATGGTTCACATCAGGAGATAGCTTGTAATGCTTCCAACTTATGGCAGGAATGCGCTCACCAGCCCTGTTAATCACCATTTCATAGCTTGGCATGAAACCATGTCAACAAAGGTCTAGCATCACCTTTGTCTTGTCATGTTTGGACAAATTTTGGCACTTGCCGCATGGGCACCTCACCTTATCGGTACTAGACAAAGAGAACGCACGGTTCACAAAAGCCGTAGTCTTGGCCACCCACTCATCCGAGTGAGCCCCACTCTTATCCCAACCATCATACATCCATCGCCAATCGTCACCCATACTTGAGGCTATAGATTAAAGCAAGTGTAATCATGAGTTTTTTCGTTCCTATATATATCATATCCCTACATCTATAGGTAAGAATATATCCTAAACCCACCCAAGAGTAGCCGACAGAGCACGGATTTATGACGAGCCTGTAGGTAGGGGTGGATATCGAGCTGACTTGACTCGACTCGATAAACTCGTTAAGATAACGAGCCAACTCGACTCGACTCGTTATCTTAACGAGCTCAAAACTCAACTCGACTCGACTCGTTAAAAACTCGAGTTGGCTCGTTAAGCTCGTTATAAATATGAGTAAAACAAAGCTTGTATTGGTCTATTGGATACCTCAAACATCGTTAATGTAAGTATCATGCAATCTGAATGCGACAATTTAGTGGCAATGAAGGCAACCACATGAGCATAACTACTAACTAGTAATGTATGGTTTTTGCATAAGTGCAAAGAATTGTTGTTGTAGCAAAAAGAGCACAGGATTGAATCAAATTTGCATTTTTCAATTATCAGTACATATTAAGATCTTCCATGCTGAACATGCAATTGGTAAACCGAACTTGACTACAACAATGAATTTCAGGAAGATTACTTGTACATCTTGAGCATATACAATTCTGTGAACCTAATTGGGATACTTTCTTAAGTCTTCAATTGGGACACCGGTCCTTAAGCATCTACAATTCTCGTGAGTCTATCTACACATTGATGTTGTTTCTTTTCCGAATATAAGATATATTTTGCCTAGTTACATTTAGCGCCATTTTGTTATATAATATATGTTTTGGTCTTCCGATAATCCCCAAACTACATTGATCATTATTGAACTTGGAGGTCTCAAGAACCTTATTAGCTTGGACTTGTATAACAACAACATAACATGGACCAAAAGAACTTAGCAAGTGAGATCCATAGTATTCAGAACATCCGGGAAATGCTAACCGAGGGGAGGAGCCGCCATGAGCCGACCGGAGGGGAGGTGGCGGATCTGGAGCTTTGGCTCGAGCTGGAGGTGAAGTCCGTCACCGATCGGATGAGGGGAGGGGGGCGCCACGGAGGGGGGGGCGGAGGCGGCGCCGGAGGGGAGCGGAGGGGAAGCGGCGCGGCTGAGGGGGGGGGCCGAGGTGGCGGTGTCGGAGGGGGGGGCGAGGCGACGCTGGCCTGGAGGGAGGAGAGGCGGCGCGTCCGAGGGGGGCGGAGGCGGCGTGGTCTGGAGGGGGGGCGAGCGGCTCACGGAGGGGGGGGGGGCGGCGGGGGGAGGAGGGAAGCGACGCTGGAGTGGGGGAGGCGCGTCTGAAGTCTGAATGGAATTGTTGGCCCGGTCGGTTGGGTAACTTGGGTTAGGTTAGGGTTACATTTATTTTCGTGGGTTTCTCTTAGCCGACAAAAAATAATTAATTTTCGTCGGCTGATGTTGGCCGTCGAAAATGAATTAAATTTCGTCGGCTCTTAAGAAAGCCGACGAAAGTTAAATTGGCCGATGAAAATTTTTAGGATTTCTGTAGTGCCGACGCTCTCTGTGTGTCGAGGACCTTCTCCCTCCTCGTCGCCACAGACGCCAAGCATCAATCGGCAATCGCATTACTACCAAAAAAACCTGAGAATCCCTGACGACCAGTCAAGGTTTATAACTTTTGTGATGGGAATAACAATTCCGTCAGCGAAATTCTTAATTTGTTGACAGTTGTGAGCATTTTCTGATGGTTACAACCGTCAGGTTAATTATTTGGCCCCCTTAGTCCTCCACTCCATGTGGTCAGTGCAGGTCTAAATAAATGGATTGAGTTGTGATGTAGATACCTGTTAGCTCAAAGTGATCTGATTGTTCCAGTTACTTGGGCACAAAAGTGTTTTCATTTTACTGCCCTGTCAAGATATTATGTATAATTCAGATAACTCTTTAATTTCACACCCTGAGTTCAGTGAGTAACAAAAATAGTTCAGTGAATGCATGTGTTCAGGTTCGCAAATCACAATTTATAGATGCAATTTATCGACTACCTATTGCTACTCTTGGTGAACCTTCGACTTTGTAAATATAATATCTCAGATGCATAATTTTGAGTTAGGTAAAGAAGATCTTGCTTTTTGTTTAGCATAACTATTTCTTTACTTGCTATCAGCATCAAAATGGAGGAATATTCGGTGTATTTGCAAGTGCAGAAAATCCTCTAACTGCTGCTCGCTTCTTTTGTTCCAGATCGGCATATATAGTGTTGTGTGTTCAGACTAGCATGAATCGTAGTAGCTTCTGATCTTACCGACAATTCTTTTAAGACAGGAAAGGAAATGGTTGGAGTCACTAAATGAAGGTAGGTAGCATGCATTTAGATATCGTACACTTTTTGAGGACCTCGACTCTGAGGCATGGCATGCATTTCTAGTACTCACATATGGCTCTCATGTTTTCTAAAAAAAAAGGCTCTCACATACTACTAGTCGAAGAGTCTCCTCCCAGGAGAAAAGGGACTGACATCAGTGCATCGAGTAGCTGTTTCTCGGACGAGACTTTTTATTACCCTTCAAAAATTTACATTAAAGTCATACCGAGAGATACTAAATTTGATATGTTTCTTTAAACTTTTGACATATCTTAATATTAAAGTATATAAGGGCATATATAATAAGGTTACTTTAGCTTACTCTTATCATTTCTATGTCAAGTTTGTTCTACGTGGAAGAGTGAGAAAAGAGGAGGGAGAAGAGAGTTAGCTCTAATTTAATAGTAAATATTGCACAGAAGTGTAAGTAGATTAGTTATATATAAAAGAGAAGAGGTAGTTAATACATAGCATCTAGAGCTAACTTTTAGATATTACTATCGTATAAACTGACTTTAGTGTTTACTTTACATGATATAGATAGAAGATAGAGTAAGCAGTTGACTTTATTACTGTACGTGCCCTTATAAGTTTTAATACCTTTCAAATATAATAATTTTTTTCTCGAGTACGACGGAACATGGCTGGGGCAATCGATCCCAACGTCTCACGACTCTCACCTTCTCATCTCAGAAAAACTTGTCACCGTCTCCGCTCGCGCCCACGCTATTAATGGTATGACCGTCGGTTGCCGCTGCGTGGTACGCGTGCAAGACCGTTCAATAAATCAATACATAGCGTTATCAACATTGATCGTATAATATCAAGAGGAAAACGATCGATGCATTATCAACCCAAGAAATTGTTTGATTTCTTTGTGTCGCAATAAACTATGAACTGAGACGTGCTTTCCGATTAAGGATGCGTTTGGTTGAGTGTACGAGGATGAATGGGATAGGATGGTACAGGATGGATGGGATGATCCTAAATGAGATCTCTAGTATAGGGAAGGTATTTGGTTGTCTGAATGGAATGATACAAGATTTTGTTTGGTTGCTTGGATGAAATGATACAGGATGGTACGAGATGATGTTTGGTTGAAGGGATGAGATTGGATTGAAAGATGAGGTTGGTTTAAGGGATGGTGTGAGTGAACGATCCTGTCTTGAACCGATTGGTTCGACTAAATTTCCTGTACGAAATGGTGTAGCATCTTTTTGAAATATTCCAAGAATCCGTACCATCTCATTATGTACCAAATGGTTCCGTTCATCCAACCAAACATAAAAACAGAACCAAATTTTGTACGGTACGATTCCATTCACTCTCGTACATCCAACCAAACGCACCCTAACTGTGCCGTCGTGGTGAGAAAATAATGATTCTGGTGAGCACAAGGAGCTCAAACTACTGCTGACTGCTGAGCTAACTGGTTCCTTTCCTTGCAGTACTCGCGCGCGAAGGATGTCATCTTTTTTCGGCCAGGGTGAAGGGCTCCATATTTAGAAATGATCATTTTTTAGCAACGTATGTGATTTTTTTTATATAAATATAGCTTTTTTATCATCTCCGCAACTACATTCACGAGGAGGTCAAATTTGCTAAAAAAAAGTTTACAATAAGGCTAGAAAAATAATTCCTCATTTTCGGGAGTACGTTCCAGCTTTGAAGGGCTGCGGCTAGTATGCTTCAGAGGTGTTAAAATTGAACTGATCCATGACAAATAATTGACTCGTGTCAGATGTAATTATTTTGCTGCTGAGAAATATACGTATGGGTTAAGCAACTTGCGCGGTGGGTAACCAATAATACTTTGTGCTTGAAGATTTTTAGATAGCCTGGCAGAGTGCTCGGGGATGGACGGCACAGAGATTTCCAAGTTGCTAATAAACAGAGGGAGTAAGAAACTTCTGCCCCAGCCGTCGTCACCTGGTCAGTTCTTGCAGCCAAGTGGGACAAGGTGGCTAGAGTATAGACCACGTACTGATCATAAACACTATATATGCACGGTGCAACTCAACCTCGAAGACCACAAAAGCACAGCTCGATATGAGATCTACAGCGGACAATGAGATGGGCGGCGCTACTATTCCGGCCAACGAGAAGCTGCACGCGGTGTGCCTGCCGTTCCCGGCGCAGGGGCACGTCACGCCGATGATGAAGATGGCCAAGGTCCTCTACCGCAAGGGCTTCCACGTCACCTTCGTCAACACCGAGTACAACCACCGCCGCCTCATCCGCTCCCGCGGCCCCGGCGCCGTCGCGGGCCTCCCGGACTTCCGCTTCGCCACCATCCCCGACGGCCAGCCCCCGTCCGACGCCGACGCCACGCAGGACCCGCCGTCCCTCTGCTACTCCACCATGACCAAGTGCCTCCCTCACTTCAAGAAGCTTCTCGCCGACCTCAACAGCGCCGCAGCCGGGGTGCCGCCCGTGACCTGCGTCGTGGCGGACAACGTCATGAGCTTCAGCGTGGACGCCGCGAAGGAGCTCGGCGTGCCGTGCGCGCTGTTCTGGACGGCCAGTGCCTGCGGTTACATGGGCTACCGCCACTTCCAATTCCTCATGGATGAGGGCCTTTGTCCCCTCAAAGGTATGCGCTCGTACGTCCTCGTTCAGTCGGTACTCAGTGAGCCATTTAGTTAGCGTTTTTTTTTTTATAAATATCATCCGGATGTTTTGTTGCTAAAAATCATCTAAATTTTGAAAAGTTAGATCTTCTTTGAGATTGGTGTGATTGATGAAACGGGGTGCATGGAGAAAAACTTAAAAACTGCATGCATCAGTTCAGACCCGCAAAACTGTCGGAGTAAAAGGGGATTTAAGGAGCAACGTACTCTAAACGTTTTGATTTTTCACCAGTAACTAGTTATTTTGTTTGGCCGTAAAAGACTTGCGTGGTTTGTTCTTAAAAAAAAAAGGCTAGCAAGGTTTGAGGGGATCAGGGGATAGCTAGACACCAACTATCAGGGGCGAGAATATAGGAGAAAAGTTTATTAGGATTATCGAAGTCATTACGAATTCATAACACTAACTTATAATAAGAGGATTATATATTTATATACTCAAGTTACCATGTGGGTTAGATTGGAAGACGTCGATATCGTTTGACCTCGGTCTGTATATTGTAGATTTGCCTTTGCCAACTATTCAGGAGACATGAGACAATCACAAGCAGTACGCGCAAATAATATTGTGACAAGTTTGTTTGCATCTCTACGTGGTTTGAGCAGACGAAGAACAGCTGACGAACGGGTACCTGGACACGCCGGTGGGCAGGGCTCGTGGGATGAGCAAGCACATGCGCCTCAGAGACTTCCCGAGCTTCATCTGCACGACGGACCGCGGCGACATCCTGCTCAACTTCTTGATGCACGAGGTAGAGCGCACGGACCGTGCGGCCGCCGTCATCCTCAACACCTTCGACGAGCTCGAGCAACCGGCGCTCGACGCCATGCGCGCCATCCTCCCACCCATCTACACCATCGGTCCGCTTAACCTCCTCGTCGAGCAGGTGGTCCCCGACGGCCCGCCGCTCGGCGCGATACGCTCCAGCCTTTGGAGAGAAGACCACACCTGCCTGAAGTGGCTCGATGGCAGGAAGCCGCAGTCCGTGGTGTACGTGAACTACGGGAGCATAACCACCATGTCCAATCAAGGGCTGGTGGAGTTCGCGTGGGGGCTGGCCAACTGCGGCTACGACTTCTTATGGGTCGTGAGGAACGACCTGGTGAAGGGTGACACCGCCATGCTGCCCCCTGAGTTCCTGAAGGCGACGAAGGGCAGGTGCCTCCTAGCGAGCTGGTGCGAGCAGGAGGCGGTGCTGCGGCACGAGGCGGTCGGCGTGTTCCTGACGCATTGCGGGTGGAACTCGACGATGGAGAGCCTGAGCGCCGGGGTGCCGATGCTGTGCTGGCCATTCTTCGCCGAGCAGCAGACCAACTCCCGGTACTCGTGCGTCGAGTGGGGCGTGGGCATGGAGGTCGGTGACAACGTGCGGCGCGAGGTGGTCGAGGAGAGGATAAGGGAGGCGATGGGAGGCGAGAAGGGGAGGGAGATGCAGCGGTGGGCAGCGGAGTGGAAGGAGACCGGTGTTCGGGCGTCGCAGCCTGACGGCAGGTCCTTGGCCAACCTAGAGAATCTGCTCAAGGATGTGCTGCTCCCCAGTAAGAAAGTTGCATAGATTTGTTGCTACCTGGAACAAATGTTGCTACTATTGTTTCATTGTTTCACTCAATCACTCTACCTGCCAGATTGCCAGTAGAATAAGGGCCGCCGACCCATCGTGCAGGCTGTACGTGCATTTTTTTTGTTGGAAAATTTTACGTTAAACTTTTATTCACGTCTAGTGTTCGTAATAATGATAGCTAGATTTTTCTATATATAGTTCGTCACTTTTGATGTCAGACGTCAGTTTTTCTTTGATCTAATGGCTGTGATTCAACGGGTAACAGGTCACATGTTACCTAGCTGGAGCGAAAGTTGATTTAATATTAATCAGGAGTAATCAAAATGTAAAGAAGAAGTGCTCAGGTCAGTAGAAAGTGTGCTTAAAAAATCATGCCTAGAAATCTGTCGAACAATTTGTCTTTGAAACAAAGTCATGCAATCATTCACACGAGCGCATTGCATTAAGCAAAACTATTATCATGATATCACCATCATATCAAATAATCATCTTAAACAGCACATGCACATACACAACACATGTCATAATCAAAATCACTTTGCAATACTAATTTCATTACTCAGCTAATTTTTTAGCACATGATTTCACAAAAAAAATCAATCTGCCGTGTCTAGTGATGTTTTCAGTACTCAAAAGTAACCTCTGCCTGTACCAATGCCTTGAAAAGCTGGCAAAATAGGAGTAAAAAAGGTTGCCTTATTGCAAAGGGCCCCTGTGCTGTTTACATAGGAGTAACTAGGCATGGTAACGTGCTATTGCACGCCGTGTTGTGTGGGCGTGAGGAAAAAATCGGCGAAACGACGCAAATGTGATTCTCAACATATTTCTCACACCGGAAAACAGCAGAAACCGAGTTACGGGGGAAAAATAAAGAGTTAGAGCTGTAGAAATATCTCCTTCGACGAATTATTTGGAAAATATCGGAGACCGAGGTAGGAAAATAGTCTAGAGGGAAAAGGGCGAAAAATTATTAGTGATGACAACCTTTTTTGAGCTTCACACATATTTCTGGTGGCGAAAACATTTTTTTCGGGCAAAACGAAGAAAGTACCTAGACGTGATGACAATCTTCTTAGAGATGCACACATATTTCTGGTGACGAAAATATTTTTTCCGGGAAAAACGGAGAAAGGACCTAGACGTAAATAGCGAGGATCTGTTTGTTACGTTTTTGGACCTGTCCGCTATTTCGAAAAATTAGAAAAGGGCTTATTCGCGATTTGAATTTAACGGGAGCTTTTTTCGTAAAATACCGTGCGAGGGACCCGAACGCGAAAAAAATTAAAATCTTCCCCTCACAAAAAATCGTGGAGGACCTATCTGTAACTTCGAGGGACCTATCCGTAATTTGGAGAAAGGCAGGGGCTTTTTTACGAAAATGCATAGGGAGACACGTGGGCACCGGCTCCTCTCGGCAATTCTAGGCGATATGTAATGGTGTATATGCTACTGCTATCTGTGCTAACGTGATTTCTTATGAATGATTTTGTCGAGTAAGTTTTTTCAATAGAGGCCTTGAGTCAATCGAACAGATCCGGAGGAGTAATCTATTGATCTCTACTATATAAAGCGAGAGTTTCTTCCCACGTCACTTTATCAAAATTACTCACATTTGCCACTGCTCTTTAATTACCTACCTTTGCCCGTATTACTTCATCAAAATTACCTGTCTTTGCCACTGCGCTTTAATTACCCACATTTGCCCGCGTCACTTCATCAAAATTACCCATATTTGCCACTACACTTTAATTACCCACCTTTGCCATTGTTAGTGCTCTTTGCAAATAAACTTTTTATCATAAATTGAGTTTCCGTTGCAACGCACGGGCACATGACTAGTAGTATATAATTAAGGAGATTGTAATCCATTACTCCCTCTTCCCTTAGGTCACAAATAGCTGTCGTTTTGGACATCGACACAGTCTCCAAAGCTCAACTCTAACCACTAATTTATATTTAATATATTTTAAAAAATCTAATAAAATTATAATATTATTAAAATATGTTTCAAAACAAATCTACACATATGATTTTCATGCATCCAATCTAAATATTTAAAAAGATATCAATAGCTAAAGTTTTAAAATTTTGATAGCACGCATCCAAAAACTGATGAGTTTTTGTGAACCGGAGGGAGCAGTAAGTTATTAAAAAAATACAAACCAAATATGTTACAAATTCTTTGGGAATTTCAATGCACTGTACACATTGCATCTTTCAAGTGTGTTTTCTGGTGTAAACTCTCTGGCTGGCCTGTGTTGTCGGTTTTGCAGGAGTAGGGGCTGTGCGCCTCGATTAGGTTGTAAGGTGAGCACGCCGATGTTGCCTTGTGAACCGGCGTACCGCACTGTAACATCCCTGTTTTCAGTCTTTTGTTAAAAATTTAATTTAAATTAATTAATTTAAAGATTTGGAATTTATTTGGTTTGATTATCTATCCTGGCATCCTTTCTACCCGAATTCAGAATTTATTCCAAATTCATTTGTAAATTCTAAAATTCGCTTCAAATCAAATTTAAATTTAAATTTAAATTTCAAATCAAATTCAAATTCGCCATCGCATTCATTTAATCCGAAACTCAATTCTGAATCCGTTTCTAATTTTAGCCATTTTCTTTTTTGGGCCGCAATCCATTTTCTTTTAGGCCCAAAAGTCTAAAGCCTCTTTCTCTCTCTCCTCTCCTTCTCTGTGCCCATGCGCATGCTCAGGGAAAACCTGCAGACAAGCTAGCTCAAGGTCATCCATGGCCTTCTCTCTCCTTCCACATTCTCAAAGCCACACAAGTCAAATTAACTCACCAATCAATTAGGAATCTGAAGCATTAGAATGGCAAAGGTCAGGAGAATCATATCCATCAGATTGCTCACCCTTTCCTCTCCCAAAACGGTCACAATAATGATTAATCCACGAAACCTTGCACCTTCCATAACTCGGCCGTTTCTTTGTCTCTTCGCGTGCTTGAGTACCCTATTTGTTCGTCTCGACGCCCCCGTCACGGTTCTTCCTTTACCTCTCCGTTTCATCATCAGTTGAACCTCCAAATTTGAGTTAGAACTCCGACCAACGTTCGTCGTCGACGTCGTCGGGCTATCTTTCACTCCGGTGAGTCAAGCCATGCACCAACCATGTCATATCATGTCTTTTAGCTTGTAGATCAAAAGCCCTCAATCACATTCTATTTTCGTTGCAGATTTGGTCTCCAATTTGACGTTCATTCGACGTCGACCGTTCTGCCGTTCATCGTTGATTCCTTGCAATTCGGTAATTTCCAGTCTAATTCCTTGTATCCTTATACTCATTCTATCATGTTCTATCTATTGCGCTCACTGTTTTTGCAAAATTTCGCGAATCAATGTTTTCCCCAAAAATTTCGGTCAGCCAGTTCCTGCGCAACTCCATTGATGCCGGCTAGAGCTTGTGCCACTGCCGCTTGGGGCCTTTCCGGCCATCTCCAGCGTGCGCCTCCCCTCTGGCCATCCTCACCTCACTCATCCCCGCCCTCGCCGGCTGCCGCCCATCCTAGCCGGCCATGGCCACCATGGGCCCGTCGCCTCGGTCGCTCCCGCCGGTCACCGAGCCCTCCACCAGCTTCCTCGGACCCCGCCGCCCCTGGTGCGCCCCTCACGGCGTCGCCGTTGCCTCCCGTTCGCCACATTGCCCATCCCGCCCGCCATGCAGTTGCTTGCGTGTCTTCTTGTGCCTTGCTGCCATGCCGCTTCGCCACTGCGGCGCCACCGCCTCCCGTCGCCGCCGTCCTGCTTCATCGTCTGCCGCCGCTCTTTGGCCCCAATCGCGGCGCCATGAGGAGCTGATGTTCCTCTGTTGCCATGGAAGAGGATGGAGGTTGACAAGCGGACCCCACAAGTCATTGAAACAATGGAATTCAGAAAATCAGTAAAAAGAAAGATTCCGGGAATATTCTCTCGTTTCCAATTTTTCCAAACCGAGCACTTTCAAACATTTTTATCTTTGTCATCCGAACTCCGAATCAAGTGATTCAAATTGCTAAATTCGTTTAAAATCATCTTCTATCTGCTAGTATTTTTTATTATAATTTTTAGATTTTATTTATTTTCTGTTATTTTACCTTATTGTCTCGTTTTGCGCGTAGCCGAAGATTCCACCGTTGCCGCTGTCAATCCCGCAGAGCTTCAGTGCGACGACGACTTTGCGACCAGAGGAGGCAAGTCTCCTTGATGCACTTTGATCCTATGGTTTAAAAGTCTTTTTATGATTTTATCAAATGCATGGCTAATTTGAGTAAAAATTGATATTCAAATGGATAGGTTGTTTAGTTAATCCAATCTGTTGATAACTCCTTGCTGATTGTTGTTCATGCCTTTGTAACCTTAGATTGATTCTCGTTATCATTTATATCATGATTTCCTTTGATTAGAACGGTAGATCAATGCTTAGGTGCAAATTGATTAAAATGCCCATTGGGAAAAATGAGTTAAAAATTGTTATGAAAGTGTATTTATAAAATGGTAGTAATGTATTTGCTGCTTTATTTGCAAAATGAAATGAAAGTGAAAATGGTTTTGACTTGAGCGGATCGGTCCGATGGGCGGGTGCGGATGGAGCAATCGACTTTGCTTTATGCAAGTTCCGCCGAGTCGATTAAGGACCGACGCTTATGATTGTCCATTCTAAGCAAAACAAAGACAACCACATGTCCGAAATGGGTACGACCGGCCGATTAATTTGTAGTAATTTAACTTAGACTCGCCGGATGGTTGGATGTGGGTGCCGGATGGAAGCAGAATGGTTTATTCCCACACGATGACACGACGCAAGAGGGGGCTTCTGACTGGGTGGATGGAACCCTTCAGCGGTGAAACCTTAGCGGGTCGAGTCGGGTTAAATTGTTACATTGTAAAAGCCTTGTCATGATCTCTCTTCCGACACACCAAAGGAAGTGTGTTAATTGCATGGCACCAAGAGTCGATCATGTCATGTGGGTAAAGTGTACAAACTCTGTAGAGTAAATAAACTATTCGAATAGCCGTGCTCACGGTCAAGAGCGGGCAAAGAATGCTTTCATATTGGTAGATTTGGTTTTAATTTAAAAACTGTGGATTTGGGAATTCGGGAGTGGTTAGAACTCTCAGATAGAATTCAGAGCTGGTTGGAACCTATTTTAAAATCGTGACGGATGGAGTCATTGAATGGTTTATCACCATCTTTTAAATTGTGCGGATAGAGCCTGTATACTAAGTGATGGTGGTTAGAACCATCGCTACAAATATTAGTAAATTCAAATGTTACAAATAATTGATGAAACTGCTTTACAAAAATTATACATGTACTGTTTAATAAAAATTGCTTTGTGCAAAATGAACCATATAAGCCTCTCTTTGGAAAGCCCTGCATGTTCCATAATTTCCCAGGCTTGCGGAGTACGTTTGTACTCACGTGCTACAATTCAACCTCTTCAGAGCTGTTTGAGGATGCCGCTGAGGAGGGTGAGTTCTTCGCTTGTGGCTTCGAGGAGGGCGAGCCTGAGGAGTAGGTGTGCATTTCCGGTTGTTTGCCTGTGGCGAATGAGTCAGGCTTTTTATTTGTTGTCTTCCGCTGTGTGGTGCTGCAGGCTTTTTGACATGCGGTTGTAATAAGTGGTCATATGACCAGTACTTCAGTTTATTATCGTTTAATACAATGTTACGTTATGATTATCACCGCTTCACCGTGTACTAGCAACCGATCGAGGATGATACGGATATGCACAGGAGGTTCCAGATGGTAAATTTGGGGTCTCACACGCACGTAGGGCTGTAAACGAGTCAAGCTCAAGCGAGCCTGGTCCTCTAGGCTCGAGCTCGATAAGGCTCGAATCGAGCTCGAGTTGGGGTTCGAGTCTCGACTCAGGCTCGAGCTCGGCTCGGTTCAGGCTTGAGCAGGCTCGAGCTCGGCTCGACTAAGCTCGGTAAGCTCGAATAAGCTCGGTTATTTTGTAAACTCGGTAGGCTCGGTAACAAGCTCGAGTAAGCTCGGCTCGAGAAAGCTCGGTAACAAGCTCGAGAAAGTTCGATTTAAGTAAGCTCGATCCAGGCTCGAGTAGGCTCGCGAACTATTCGAGCTCGGCTTGGTTAGGCTCGCGAGCTCGAGTTCGGCTCGTTCAGAGCTCGAGCCGAGCTCGAGTAGCTCGCGAGCCTCGAGCTTTTTTTACAGCCCTAACCGCACGTACGCCTCGCGCGCCTTTTGCCCGATATCCTTAGCTACCTGCTGAGATGAAGACGCCATCAGATTGATCCTGATGACAGACCCGACCTTCTTTGTCCTTGGCTCTGATACCAAGTGTTGGCCCTTGATCGTCTTCTTTGCTCTTGCAACATGACTCCTTCCTGAAGTTCCCTGATCTTCTTCAGAGAAGGTTGCGTCAACTCGGTGCTCTGCTCCTCCTTCAGAATACCTGCAACCAAGCGACAATAGAGAAAGGCAAATTCGCAAAACAGCAACGCATAAGATTTTGGTGCTGCCTCAACTACACAACGATTTTCTGGTTTATTCACCTTTTTATAGTGCCAAGATTACAGATAAGATGGGACTACAAACTTCAAAAGATTCAATCTCAACTTTTTCTGTTATCTCGGCATTTTTCACTGTTTTCTATCCGGCAAAACATAAACTAACTCCAAACTCCTACGCTGACACGACAAAAGCAGAGCTATCTTACCAGAATAGAGCTACAACTTATCAGGATTAGCAACTATCAGATAGTAGCAAGGTCTCCTGACAAATGTACAGCAACGGTTCAACAAAGCTACTCTCGAGTCTCGATCGTTACCCAGCCGATCGCAATGCGGCGCCGTTGCACTGGGGTGCTAATGGGCCGTAGCCCACCTGGTCCAAGTCGAAATTAGGTTCCCATGATCCAATCCAGTCTAAGCTTGAAATAGATAAGCCCAGGTCCAATACAAGCCTAAAAGTTTTAGGCTCTGATCCGGACCAATACAGAGCATGCACCCACCCCAAGCCTGGAGGAATTTTTTTATTTAATATTTATTTTAATTCATTTTTTCAAAACTAATCGGGGAAATTTTTTGTAAAATACCGATCGTCGCCTAAATGCAGGCGATCGCCTGCATCTTGGGCGACAGGTGACTATGTGTAACGACCGTTAGAGCCAACTGTTGGCTCGTTCAAATGCATCACCTGTCGCTCGGGTCTGGGGCAACAGGCGACAACTCTTAAAACGTCTTTGCCAGATCTTGTGTGCATTCAAATGCGAAGGAAGACCGAGAGCTGCGCGAAGAGAAGAAGAGAGGAGAGGAGAGAAAGGAGAGGAAAAGAGAGAAAAAAGGGAAAAAAAAGTAGATTTGTTGTTTTTGTGAAGGTAAGTTCAAAAAATTTATATGTAATATTTAGAAATTTAATGTAGTATTTAATATTTTGGATTGTGTAGTATTTAGAAATTTTAGGATTGTGTAGTATTTAGTATTTAGAAATGTAGAAATTTAATGTGGTAGTTTCTATTAGACAATATTTAGAAAATTAATGTAGTATTTAGAAATATTAGGATTGTGTAGTATTTAGAACTGTTGAGATTCAATGTAGTGGAAATATTAGCCAATATTTAGAAATTTAATGTAGTAGAATTGTGCAGTAAAAATTTTGTTATGCAAATAATATATTAGGCAATATTTAGAAATGTATTGCGGTAGAAATTTAATATTATGATGAAACATGGTAGATTAGTTATATGTTGCGCGAGTAATGTTCCGAAAATTGTGACATAGAAATTATAGAAAGTATGATATAGTTAGAGTCGGATTTCTTAGTATAATCACCATACATTAGAAATTAGTAGAGTAAAAAATTTTTGGAAATGTCAGGCACCATTAGAAATTAGTTGAGAATTTTTTTTGATAATATAATGTAACATTTATATGGTGCGGTTAGATAGAGAACTGATGAATTTTTCGGTCCGACGTTGTAGGCAGCATGTCAGAGAAATTGTATTTTCAAATATTTTATGGAGATGGGGAGATAGCACAGGGGCGGATGGAGTGGATTTGTCGGCATTTTCAACAGTCATACGGGGCATATCTAGGCCGAGAGATAGGACATACAGGGGTTTGTTGGAGTGGATGTTTTGGATGTTTAATTTGGATGCCGAGAGTGTTCGGCTGCGGGTTAGAGCAGTAGTAAACCGTGCGCAACACTGTTTTTATGGAGAGTTGATTCCTATTAACGCGACATCATCATGGAGGAGCTATGTTGGGTATGCCGTAGAGCGGGGCTAGCCGCTCATGTTGCTGGTAGAGTGGTACTAGGTTCCTCTATCGGTGTCGAAGGTTCGTGATGTCGGGGTAGATATTACGGAGGAGGGGAAGACAGATATGCAAGAATGCGATGATGAAGGTGGCGAGGACCCCGGAGACGGGGGACACGAGGTTGGCGGTGGCTAGGGGATCGGGGGGGGGGGCGAGGAGATAGTCGTGGAGGCGCGGGGGGTGGCCGACGAGGGGGAGGAGGTCGGGCATATAGTTGACTTGATGGATGAGGAGGACCGTGCGGATAAGGAAGTCCCTGATGGCGAACACTCGAACGAGGAGGACAATACTCCTGAGGTGCCTGTCCCTGGTGCGTGGGCTAATTATAATTTCGAACACCTAACAATGAATGAAGGGAACAGAGATGCATGGGAGTATCATGAGAACGAGGTCACGCAGGGGGCCATATATAAAGACAAGGAGGTTGTGATGGATGCGGTGAAGTACTGGTCAATGTCTCTTCGGTGGCAATTCAGAGCAGTAAAGTCCAGCAAAAAATACTACGACGTGAAGTGCATAGTTGATTTGTACCCATGGAGGGTGCATGCATACAAGCGGAAGTGGACGGACTACTGGAAATGTTCCATAGTGATGGAGCATAACTGCGAACTGGAGGAAGCGGACCAGGAACACCGCAATCTGTTGTCCACTTAGGTGGCAAATGTGTTTTATGGTCAGATCGTGGACAATCCGCACCTGCAGCCTCGATCTATTATCAGAGCCGTGGAGGAGAGGTTTCAATACAAGATTAGCTACGGAAAGGCATAGAGAGTAAAAAGGACAACTTTGCAAATATGGTTCGGGACGTACGAGGCTTCCTACGAGAATATTCCACACTTGCTTAGGGCAATATCAGGTAGGAATCCCGATACGGTCATCGACCTTGTGAAGTTTCCTGCGGATGGTGTGTGTGAGGGTAAGTGGGTCTTGTAGCGGGCCTTCTTCGCTCTCGGCGCATGCATAAATGCGTTCTGACACTGTCGCCCGGTCATTTACATGGACGGCACATTCCTCACAGGGAAATACAAGGGCCAGATTCTAACTGCAATCGCGGTGGACGCCAACAACCAGGTTCTACCGGTCGCATTGGCCTTCGTGGAGGGGGAAAACACGGAGGGCTGGTACTGGTTTCTTGAAAGAGTCAAGATGGCAGTTGTCTAGGACCGCCCTGATGTATGTGTCATCCATGACCGACATGCAGGGTTGCTGAGGGTGATCGTGGATATGCAACAAGGGTCCGACGTCGTGGGAGCAGCAATGTGGCCAGACCTGAAGAGCAGGTGGTGCATGAGGCACATGGGTGCCAATTTTTTTCGTCAGTTCAGGAACAAGGAGCTTATGAACATGTTCAAGCAGCTGTACAAACAGAACCAGCGGAGGAAGTTCGACGCGCTGTGGAGGACGTTGGATGAACTAATCATTGAATCCAAGGGATGTCGCTAGTTCATCAAGAAACCCTATGGTCTACGACGAGCAAGGACATGACCCCACAACCTTGTGTGCGCTCCCGACCGATGCACCAAACATTCGGCAAAGGCCGGGGACAAGCATAAAGAGTTTCATAGACTAGATACGACACGAGCCGTTGGAGAAATGGTCCCTTCTGCATGACGAGGGTGGTTCCCATTATGGAATAATGACAACCAACCTGGCGGAGATTTATAACTGGGTAATGAAAGGCGCGAGATGCCTTCCGTTGGTGGGCATTATTGAGGGTGTATTACTAGGCACCCAAAGATATTTCGTTGAGCGGTACAAGGCCTCCGCTGCATGTATGTCGGACAATTACATGTCCTACTCAACGGTTGTCTCTACGTACATGGCCAACAAGACACGGAAGACACAGACACATCGCTTGACACCGGAGAGTGGCGTGGAACGGAGGTACCACGTGCATCGCAGATGGCGGTCGCAGAGGTGCCCACCGGAGAGGACTTCCCATCTGTGCATACTCGAGCCGCTTGTTGTGAGTGCTCTGCGCCAGCCACGCCGCTCTTTTGCTTGCCGTGCTCAAGACGTGATTGCCGCCGCCGCCGAGACACACCAATCATGTCGTCCGTACATCTCCCACTACTACTACAAGCAAAGTGTTCTGAACACGTGGCATAACGAGGTGTACAGGTACCGAGTCGATGGATCGTTCATGGCAGCCCCTCCTCCAGGGTATCGATGGGTACCGGACATCCGAATGTTGAAGCAGAAGGTCGGGCGTCGAAGGACACGGCATATTAGGAACGATATGGACGAGTCGGAAGCACGTCGTAATTGTGAATAATGTAATTTTATCTCGTGTATGTGTAAATGTATTTGTTGTAACGTGTTGTATTCGTCGTAATTGTGTCTTCACGTTCTTGGATATGTACCAGTTATTTGTTGTCCCCGTCATGTAATTTTTTTCTATATACACGATCGAACATATATTTGAATGTGCAACATTTCATTACTTTTCATTTAATTTTTGGTAGTTGTAACGTGTAACATTTACTTATTGTCCAGTTTGTTTTATTTGCCTTCTACATCTACTTGTTATCCAGTTTGTTTCATCTGCTTCGTACATTTATTTATTTTATTGTCCAGTTTGTTTTACATGCTTTCTAACCATTTATTTGCTTTGTAACCATGCAGGCACAAGCAATGATGGCGGGAGTTGAGCGTGCTGCTGACGCTTGCCCTGAGCTGCTAGACGAAACCGTGAACTCGACCCACCGGTCTAGGTTGTCCGCAGTTCAGGGACGACAGCTGATGACACTGCGGTCTAGGGTGCCCAACGAGTTGCTTTGCATCGACCCATGCTGGGTTCCACAGTAATCTGCCAATTTTTCCTACTCTTTTATGTACATGTACTTACCTGTTAATGGAATTTTAACGACGCTACACACTACGTGCAGGTTACGAGTGGCCGGTTTACTTCCATTCTGCAGGATGGTGGAGCAGGTGGACACCGCCCTCGATGCCCCGCACGTCCCACGGTTCGGGTACGACTGGTCTCTGCTGACCGCACTCGTGGACCGGTGGAGACCGGAGGCGCACACGTTCCACCTGTCTTGCGGAGAGATGGCTCCGATGCTGCAGGACGAGTCTTACCTGCTAGGACTCCCCTGTGCGGGTCCTCTAGTTGTGCCACACGACGCTCCCGTGACGTGGCACACGCAGATAGAGGCGCGGTTCCTCCAGGTGCTGCGACACCCTGCAGCCTCCCCGTACGTGCCCCTCAAGCTTGGTGAGCGGCACGGACCGACGAAGGCGTGGCTGCTCCATTTCACGGTTAGTACTTCCTTCATTCCTTCATTGCAATTTAATGGATACGCGCTGAGCTACTGACAATATTGTACCGAATGCTACAGGCTAAGCTTCTCCACCCAAACACAGACGAGGAGGACCTGGCACGCCACCTGGAGGCATACCTGCTGCTGCTGTTCGGTTGGTACCTATTCCCGTCCTCGCACGGGGACACGGTGGACCGACACTTGATCGAGTTCGCCCGGTCGATCGCCGACACCCCGGCGGAGCAGGTAACACATTCCGTTAAAATCTCTTATGACAGGACATGTTTAATTTTCTCGTTGTAAACAGATGGTGCAGTGGTCATGGGTCTCTGTCGTGCTCACGTGCACGTACAGAGGTTTTTGCGAGGCTGTCTCTCGGGGGTTGCAGAACGCGATCTTGACGGGTTGTGTCCAACTACTGCAGCTGTGGTCTTGGGAGCGCTTCCCCATCGGTAGGCCTGTTGTTGACCCGACGCTGTACTCAAAGGGCCTATACCACCAGCACTCGATCGACTGGCCCACCATGGGCCTCTACTGGGTTCAACGGCAAGTATGACCCCTTGTATCTTATCCCCCACTTTGACACTTTCATAACATGTACTACTTTTTATTTCTGCAGCGGTTGTACGCCCACCTTCAGGTCAGGAGGTCATACCTCGAGTTCATTCGGGAGTTCGACAGGCTCTAGGACGAGGACGTGTGGTGGACGCCGTACAACGCGTACGACGTCCAG
The DNA here is from genome assembly GCA_036346375.1 of Guadua angustifolia. Lineage (NCBI taxonomy): Eukaryota > Viridiplantae > Streptophyta > Magnoliopsida > Poales > Poaceae > Guadua > Guadua angustifolia. The sequence goes on along the minus strand of CM070503.1, from coordinate 21,293,990 downwards.
GTCCGAGCACCGTATGGGCTCTCCGAGCTTTGCTGGCGGGACCATCGGTTCTGACTCACCCGTAGGGCCCTCGTCTTCGACCTGTGCATCGAGGAGTACTGGCCGCACCGAGTGTTGTGGCAGTTCGGCCTCTTCCAGACTTTCCCCCTGCTGCCTGCTTACGTGGCGCGCACAGGTACGTCTACTGAGCACACTGCTTACCATTCCCGCGGAATGCATGTTGTATGTAAATTGCCATTTTTGCATTGCAGGATGAACCCGGGGGGTTCTACACCAGGCACTCCGTTCATGCATCGCATGGTGCAGTGGGCACTGCAGTGGGACGGCACAGAGACGAACATGGTCACCGAGACTCGGCCGTACGACTATGCTATGTACGAGCAGTACATGGAGTGGTTCGCGCCGCGGACTCGACTCAGGGTGGGGTACACACCAGCACCGTATGTCGCTGCTCAGGCATCGGTGTCGGACATGTACCCTTCACAGATGTCCCAGAGGAACAACTACGCGGTAAGTGACACAATCGAATCTCCATACGTATGTCTTTTTTTTGTAAATTACCTCATATCAACCTATCATTACATGCAGGGACATATACTAGGAAAAATATCCTGTGCAATCAGACAGACTAGGTGAAACCACGGTGCAATCCAACTAGAAAAAGTTTCAAAAAATTCTGAAAAAAATCATGGATGTACATCTCAGCTTACCCCATCTACATATAAAATTTCATGATCAAATTCGTCCTGTGCTAACTTCTAATAAAAAGACAAACTTGATCATGAGCGATATGTAGATTCTGAGATTCATGATCAACTTTGTCTTTGAAACTTTTTCTAGTTGGGTTGAACCGTGGTTTCACCAACTCTCTGGTTGCACAGGATATGTTCCCCATATACTAGGGCAGGCTGAGGCGGAGGCTACGTCCATGTTGACGTGCCTCAACGCGGGCATCCAGTTCACCGCCGATGACCACCACTCAGCTTATGATCGGATCCGCGTCGTGTTGAGGCGGGCACGTCGCCTAGCCACCTGCCGGGGGGGCAGAGACGTCGTCGAGCGCAGCGCACCACGTCCCCATGGGCCAGCACCTCCCTCTCCTAGTGGAGTGAAAGGACAGGGGATGTCGCCTAGAGGGGTGTGAATAGGCGAATTAAAATTTAAAACTAAATCACAGCGGAAATTAACAGTTCGGAGTATCCGAAATATACTTCGGACTGTCCGAGTGATTCGGATAGCCGGGGTATTATTCGGATATTCCAGAGTTCTATTCGGATAGTCCGAGGTGAGTTCGGATATTCCGAATGCTCCAGAGCACACAGCTCGCAAAAATATATGTAGGCTATTTGAGGATATTAAACATACCAAATTAAGCTAGTTAGCCTAGAATACTTTAATCAAGTACAGATCTAGTGAAAAACTTAATAGAAAAGTAGATCGGGCAATTTCAAGATTCAAAATCAAATACTAAAGTAAGAGTAAGAAGCAAACATGTAGACGTAGATTTTTCACCCGAAGTTCGGATCCTTGAGGGGATCCTACATCTCCGTTGAGGCGGCTCGGTCACACTTGAGCCGGCGTCTCCTTCAACCCTTTTTCTCCCGATGTTGCACAAATGCACTCGCCGGTGCGGCTCGATCACACTTGAGCCGGGGGTCTCTTTCAACCCTCTTCCACCCGGTGTTGCACAAATGCACTCGTCGGACTTCACTTCTTTGATTCCTTCCCTTGCGGAGGCGGAATCGGCCTTCACAAACTCCCACGGCCAACCACACAAAGCTTCGGTGGCTCGTAGGCGACCTCCTAGCCGTCTAGGAGTCCTCAACCTCCATGAGTAACAAATGCTCACGAAGAACAAGCTTGGAGATGAAATCAAGTGCTCAAGACTCAAATCTCACTCAACCTAACACCTCACTCAAACTCTTCCCAACCCTTCATACAAAAGGGGATCACTTAGATCTAAGAGTAAAGAGGTGTTTAGGGGGCTCAAGAACAAGTGGATAGCACCTCAAATCAACATGGTGGTAGCCCCCCACAAATGGGGAGGGATGGGGGTTTAAATAGAGGCTCCAAAAAACTAGCCGTTTTGCTCAACATTCGACTCAGTTCGGATAGTCCGAACCCATGTTCGGATAGTCCGAACAGGTCAAATTTGGTGTAACAGAGAGACTCAGCTCAGATAGTCCGAACATTCGGATACTCCGAGTTCATCTTCGGATAGTCCGAATTGCACAGAACAGCCCGACGAAAACGAGCATAACTTTCGACTCCAGACTCCGATTTCAGTGATTTTGAACTCTACGGAAAGCTAAGAACAAGGTCTACACAACTAACAAGGTCTCACTACCCAAATCTCAAAGGATAAATCCATATTTTACAAAGAATCCAAGAGAGACCTACAATTCTCACTTTTCGGCACCACCAACACCACTCTCTCTCTAAGTTTCACAAGGATGGATCACTTGAGCACTTGACACATCTAAAAGTCATTCGACGTCGCATCCCTCTTAATAGTACGGCAATCCTTAGACTCAAATTAAATCAAAGATAATACAAGTCTAGAGATAGTCACTTGCCGTCTTCTTTCTTAACTCCGGTGCATGTAGACCTTCACAAAAAGATTGGTGACATCTTCGCCTTGTCCAACTTGACTCGATTCACCTCATGAGATTCTCGTCCTATCAACTTTGACTTGATCATCCTCTCCGACGATCTCCACGCCAAGTCGATCTTTGACTTAGTCCTCAACTCTTGGTGACACCGCCGTCTTGTTGACTTCGGCTTAACGATCATCCTCCGAGATACCTTGGTCATCATACACATACGGGACCTAATTCTTTCCAAACCACTCATGAAAGATATTAGTCCCAAAAGCTCAATAGATATGAATAAATTGGTATTTGTGAGCAGTTGATTATCAAAATTGTTTCATGTAAAGAAGCACAACAAAAATGGAAACACTTGACATAAGAAATGTTCTCTACTAAGTGCATCATGATGAATATGTAATTGATCTATATGCACTAGAGAGATAATTGCCGATATGATGAATCAATTAAATCATGGCAATGATCACAGTCTTTACTTAAATGAAGCACATGACAGAATATACACAAATTGTATATGCGCAAATAATATTTGGAATAAGAGTAAATATGTGATCCAACTTTAGATTAAACTTCACTAGGAGAGGTGCATGAGAAGATACACAACTAAAACATGCATGCACCAAGTCAATCTATAGCAATGTGAAGTTTAACTCTAGTTAATACATGCATACTAAAAACAAAGCACATAATGAACTCAAATGAATATATATGCACAAATAAATATGACATGAAACAATGTGCATATATATAATCAACATGCTACTTGGAGTTCACTATGCATTTGCACAAAAGTAATGCAATAACAAATATAGAAGAGATACCAAAATTGCATACCTTATCTTTGCTTAACCATCCCACTTGATTTTCCTCTAAATAGATGAGACTGATACTCAACTAGGCAATAACATGTTAGTCTCGTAACAATATAATCATATTAGAGGTTTGTCATTTGTTAAGCACTAAGTTAAGCATTTACTCAATTACATAGATTGTCATAATATGTGTTTGTCATTAATCACCAAAATAACATAAGTGCCTAGATGCACTTTCATGGAGTCGTGCCTGCACCTCCCCGAGGCAGCCGTCCCCCACGGCTCGATGTCGGCCACTACGAGCCCTCGTGTCCGCCCGCACAGCCACAGTGGCCACGCTGGGGTGACGAGGGCCAGTCTTCGTCTCACGCCCTGCAAGACCCCAGGGTGCTTTCGGCGACGCGGACTACGACAACACCGAGGAGTCAGCGTTCGACGTGGACCAGTACCTGTCCACCGAGTACATCAGCCCCTCTCAGCTCCTGGGAGCACCGCACCAGGACACACCCGAGTCGCTGACAGACTACACTACCCCTGCGCCGCAGGGCCGGCCTAGGAGGGCCGCCCGTCCACCATCGCCACTCACGTACCGCACCGACCAGATCAGGAGGCGTGGTCGTGACTGAGTTGTTGTACAGTTGTACTTTTGTAATTTCTTTATCTTCAGCACCGTGTTGTATAACTGTCTGAACTCAGTGTTTGCATTTTTTAGCTTATCTTTCTCAATTAGTAACGCCAATGCCTTTTTCGATTTTCGCAACTTCACGCCGAGGCAACGCCCGGCCAGGTCGCCCATAGATAAGTGCTAGCCCACGATTTCTCAAATCAGGAGTTACTGCGGAAAATAAAGTAGACTACACTCTTCATTACGACATAAAACTAGGATGTGCATCACGAACAAGGAAAATAATAGTTACAACTTCTCATCTACTGAGTGGATCGAGGCCACTTCCCTTTGGCCCATGCCTCCGGTGGGGCTTCTCTGGCACAACGTGCCCTCTCTCGTTTCCTCTCTCTCTCGACCTCCTTCTCCTCTGTTTCCTTTCGACGTGCCACCTCGTGTGTCGCATCACGCTGCACTTCAAATTGCCGTCTGAACTCCTCGTCTCGCATGCTTTGATCAAAGAGCCTTTGGTCTTCGGGATTGATCTCCACATCAAACTACTGCTCAAATTCACACAGCAGCGGAGGCGACTGCATGATAAATAAATTAGCAAGTTTTCACGTACAAATATTACGAAACACGTATGATTGTTACCGACTGGCGATTCTTCAGGCTCTTCTCCGGCGGGTCGAATTCGTAGTTGCGACACTTTCAATATCTCCTCTTCCAAGTTAGAATATCCCAAGAGCGAACGTGCTTGCAAGGATCTCCGCACAAACACATTGGTGGGACAACACCGAAAGGTACGAAGAGGTCCTGGTACGCGATGTTGCGCTGCCACGCCGAAGCGCCTACCTCTTCCTTCGCCTTCCCCTTTCCCTTTCCACTTGCACGCCTCGGCATTTTGGATTAAACATCTACTTATCTTTTCCTCCCTCTCCTTCCCTTCTCTCTTTTTTTTTCTTCTTCTCTCGTTGATGGCTTTGCGAGGCCGCGAGCGAGAGAGAAGGTTATAAAGGGTAGATATCGCCTGGGTATGGGGCGATCGCCCCATTTCAGGGTGATATTTAACTTCGAGCAGTGTGCCTCTTGACATTTTCATAGCAGGTTAATTTTTCCTCGTTTATTATATGAAAAATATTAAAACAAATATTAAATACAAATATGGTGGGCCCTATCCCCCAGTATCGGGCGACTGACGATTTTTTTTAAATTTGATAATTTCGCCGTCAAATTTGAAAAATCCACCGTGAAGCGCCGTTTGTATCACACGCCATACAAAACAAGCAAACTAGCAGTCAAAAATTAGATGTTTCGTGGTCGCGATTTCGCGATTTAAGAGTCATGAGTGCCTTTTTTCGATTTTGCAACTTTACGCGAGAACAACGTCGGCCACTTCGCCCATACATAAGTGGTAACCCGCGTTGCGTAGGTCGCCCTTGATTTTTTTTGTATTTTTTGGGCCGTATCCGGCCTGCCCCGCGGGGCTACGAAATCCCCTTAGTGCCACAATTTTCGCGGTTTCGTGGCCGTGAGTGCCTTTTTCGATTTTCACAACTTCCTGCTGGGCCAACGTCTGGCCAACTCGCCTGTACATAAGTGGTAGCCCGCGTTGCGTAGGTCGCACTTGATTTTTTTCGTATTTTTTGGGCGGTATCCGGCCTGCCCTGCGGGGCTACGAAAACCCCTAAGTGGCCACAATTTCCGCGGTTTCATGGCGCGAGTGCCTTTTCCGATTTTCGCAACTTCCTGCTGGGCCAACATCTGGCCAGCTTGCCCGTACATAAGTGGTAGCCCGCGTTGCGTTGATCGCCCTTGATTTTTTCTTATTTTTTGGGTCGTATCCGGCCTGCCCCGCGGGCTACGAAAACCCCTAAATGGCCACAATTTCCGCGGTTTCGTGGCCGCGAGTGCCTTTTTAGATTTTCGCAACTTCATGCCGGGGCAACGTCTGGCCAGCTCGCCTGTACATAAGTGGTAGCCCGCATTGCGTAGGTCGCCCTTGATTTTTTCCATATTTTTTGGTCAGATTCGCCTGCCTGTGAGACTCTGAAAACCCTAATCGCCACAATTTCCGCGGTTTTGTGGCCGTGAGTGCCTTTTTCGATTTTCGCAACTTCGTGCCGGGGCAACGTCCGGCCATCTCGCCCATACATAAGTGGTATCCCACGTTGTGTAGGTCGCCCGTGATTTTTCCCGTATTTTTTGGGCCACATTCGGTGGGCCCTATGAGGCTACGAAAATCCCTAAGTGGGATGCGTATCACTAACAAGTATAATAATTTTTCCTATTCATTACATCACACGAAGTTTTTTTATCAGGTAATTTTTTCCGATTGAATACAATAAATATTGTCAAAAAAATTACAAAAATATTGCAAAAAAACTATAGTACCCTATCGCCCCATTTTTGAATTTTTTTGCTCCGCCATTAAATTTTGGAATTTCGCCGTTATGAATCGTCAGGCAGGGCACCTGTCGCCCTATTATGGGGCGATCGTCTCGTACTGGGGCGACATGAGGTATTTTTGCAAAAAAAATTTGCCGCCGATTAGTTTTGAAAAAATAAATTAAAATAAATATTAAATAAAAACAAATTCAATCCTGGAGCCCCAAGCAAGAACAAGAGACGACGTGGTGGATCTAGGGAGGTTGGGTCAAGACACCGACATCTTCTAATATCCTGTACATCTGATTTCTTTAATATATAAGTATATAATTTTTTTATTATAAGTTATAAGTTATTATTAGGAGTTTATAATGACTCAACTTTTCCCTATATCTGTTTCTGGCCACCACACTTACGGTGGTGATTACGATGGTGAAGGCGGTGGTGTCAGAGATAGCGAAGGATTTGTTGCCGTTGGCAGCGGGAAAGGGACCATCAACGTGGGCGATGGCGACATTGCCGTGCACTTCACCGGCGACTCCGATGGCAACTGATTCTCATCGCTGTCGCCGAGCTGACGACTATCTGAGCGCTGAAGCACACCAACAAGATCACTGCATACACCAAGCCTCTTCTTTCTCGAGCACGTCTCCCCCGCCGTTGCAGCCGCCCAAGTTCGTCGTCGCCTCGCAACCGCACCAGATCGGGAAAGACGAGGCCGCAAGTAGCCGAGAAGCGTAGTTGATTCCCGTTGGTCCAAACCACTACATAAAACTAAAACCTTTCCTAAATGTCGAAGACATCGCGGCCTGAGGAGCATTTGAGCCGAGCCCTCGGCTCGAGCCGTCCAGCCGGCTCGGTTTAAAATTTTTTTTCGCGATTTAGTTTTTTTGTAAATTACGAATAGGTCCTTCGTGATTTTTTATGAGAGGAAGATTTTTTCTCTAAATTCACGTTCGGAAAGAACCTCCCGTAATATTTAAATCGCGAACAAACCTTTTTCTAATTTTTAAGGATAGCGGACAGGTCCAAAAACGTAACATTCAGGTCCTTACTCTTTACGTCTAGGTCATTTCTCCGTTTTTCTCAGGAAAATTTTTTTTTTGTCACTAGAAATATATGTGCAGCTCTATCTCTAGACTTTTTTCCCACCTCGATTTCCCATCTCGATCTCTAATATTTTTTAAAACATGTATTATTATTCCACGAACGCGTCGGTCTCTGATATTTTTTAAAACATGTATTATTACTCCGTGAACGCGTAGAGTGTTAAGCTCGACAAAAGAAGGTTGTCATCTCTAATAATTTTTCGCCCTTTTCCCTCTAGACTTTTTCCCCACCTCGGTTTTCTAGCTCGGTCTCCAATATTTTCCAAATAATTCGTCGAAAGAGATATTTCTACAGCTCTATCTCTCTACTTTTTTCGCTCATTATTTCAACGATTTAAAAATAAACGCCACGAAAAAAGAAATCCCTGAAAAAAAGAAGCTTGTGGCGTATTCGCCATGAGTCTCTAATATTTTTAAAACATGTCCTTTCTCCGTTTTCCGGAAAAAGAGTTTTCGTCGCTTGAAAATATTTGTGCAAATCTATCTCTAGACTTTTTCCCACCTCGATTTCCCATCTCGATCTCGATATTTTTTAAAGCATGTATTATTACTCCTGACGAACGTCGATCTCGATATTTTTTAAAACATGTATTATTACTCATGAACGCGTAGAGTGTTAAGCTTCGACAAAAGAAGGTTGTCATCTCTAATAATTTTTCGCCCTTTTCCTCTAGACTTTTTCCCCACCTCGGTTTTCTAGCTCGATCTCAATATTTTCCAAATAATTAAATCGAAAGAGATATTTCTACAACTCTATCTCTCTACTTTTTTCCCCTGTTTAGCTCATTATTTGACGATTTAAAAATAAAACGCCGAAAAAAAGATATCCCTCTGAAAAAAGCAGCCTTGTGGCGTTTCTGCCATGAGTCTCTAATATTTTTTAAAACATGTCCTTTCTCCGTTTTTCCGGGAAAAAAAAGTTTTCGTCGTCAGATATATTTGTGCAGCTCTATCTCTAGACTTTTTTCCCAGCTCGATTTTCCATCTCGATCTCTGATATTTTTTAAAACATGTATTATTACTCCGCGAACGCGTCGATCGCTAATATTTTTTAAAACATGTATTATTACTCATGACAGCGTAGAGTGTTAAGCTCGACAAAAGAAGGTTGTCATCTCTAATAATTTTTCACCCTTTTCCTCTAGACTTTTTCCCTTGCGGTTTTCCAGCTCGGCCTCCAATATTTTTCAAATAATTCGTCGAAAGAGATATTTCTACAGCTCTATCTCTCTATTTTTTCCCAATTTCGACGATTTAAAAAATAAAACGCCATCGAGAAAAAAATAATTTTTTTCTACGGAAAAACGACACGCGCGGCGTGTTACGCCGCGAGTTTTTAATATTTTTAAAAACATGTATTATTACTCGGTGAACGCGTAGAGTATTAAACTTGACAAAAAAGAAGGTTGATATTTCTAATAATTTTTCACCCTTTTCTCTCTAGACTTTTTCCCCGCCGCGGTTTTCCAGCTCGGTCTCCAATATTTTCTAAATAATTCATCGAAAGAGATATTTCTACAACTCTATCTCTCTATTTTCCCCGTTTCACCCATTATTTCGACGATTTAAAAAATTAAACGCCGCCGAAAAAAATATTTTTTCTTCGAAAAAACGACACGCGCGGCGTGTTACACCGCGAAAAATTTCCTAGTATCTAACAATGATCCAATCGATATGAAATTGTGGGCTAGACCCGTCTAAGCCCATTAGCATGCCTACGTTGCAGACTCTTATCAAGGGACTTTTACTGACTGCTTACACTGTGCCACACGATCTGCCTCTCTCTTGATACACTGTGGTAGAGAATTTTTCTATTTAATATTTATTTTAATTCATTTTTTCCAAACTAATCGGGGTGACAGGTGACTGTGCGTAACGGCCGTTTGAGCCAACCGTTGGCTCGTTCGAACGCGCGCGGAACACGTGTCACCTGTCGCTCGGGTTTGGGGCGATTGGCCAGGTCTGGGGCGACAGGCGACATCTCTTTAAAATCTTATTGCGTCGGGCAGGTGATTCGGTAGGCGAAGGAAGGCCGGCGCTCTTGAGAGGAGAGGAGAGGAGAGGAGAGGAGAGAAAAGAGAGGAAAAGAGAGAAAAAAGAGGAAAAAAAAGTAGATTCGTTGTTTTTGTGAAGGTAAGTTCGAAAAATTTATATGTAATATTTAGAAATTTAATGTAGTATTTAATATTTAGGATTGTGTAGTATTTAGTATTTAGAAATGTAGAAATTTAACGTGGTAGTTTCTATTAGACAATATTTAGAAAATTAATGTAGTATTTAGAAATATTAGGATTATGTAGTATTTAGAACTGTTGAGATTCAATGTAGTAGAAATATTAGCCAATATTTAGAAATTTAATTTAGTAGAATTGTGCAGTAAAAATTTTGTTATGCAAATAATATATTAGGCAATATTTAGAAATGTAATGCGGTAGAAATTTAATATTATGATGAAACATGGTAGACTAGTTATATGTTGTGCGAGTAATGTTCCGAAAATTGCGACGTAGAAATTAGGGCAATATTTACCTTCGGGCAGTGTGCCTCTTGACATTTTCATAGCAGGTTAATTTTTCCTCATTTATTATATGAAAAAAATTAAAACAAATATTAAATACAAATATAGCGGGTCCTATCCCCCAGTGTCGGGCGACCGGCGATTTTTTTTAAATTTGATAATTTCACCGTCAAATTTGAAAATTCCACCGTGAAGCGCTGTTTGTATGACACACCATACGAAACAAGCAAACTGGCAGTCAAATATTAGATGTTTCGTGGTCGCAATTTCCACGATTTTATGGCCGCGAGTGCCTTTTCCGATTTTCACAACTTCCTATCAGGCCAATGTTTAGCTAGCTCGCCCGTAAATAAATGGTAGCCCGCGTTGCGTAGGTCGCCATTGATTTTTTTCGTATTTTTTGGGCCTTATCCAGCCTGCCCCGCGGGGCTACGAAAACCCCTAAGTGGCCACAATTTCCGCGGTTTCGTGGCCGCGAGTGCCTTTTCCAATTTTCACAACTTCGTGCCGGGGCAACGTCCGGCCATCTCGCCCGTACATAAGTGATATCCCATGTTGCATAGGTTGCCCGTGATTTTTTCCGTATTTTTTGGGCCATATCCGGCGAGCCCCACGAGGCTACGAAAATCTCTAAGTGGGATGCGTATCACTAACAAGTAAAATAATTTTTCCTGTTCATTACATTACACGAAGTTTTTTTATCAGGTAATTTTTTCGGGTTGAATACAACAAATATTGTAAAAAAAATTTACAACAAATATTGCAAAAAAAATCTACAATACCCTATCGCCCCAGTCCATTTTTGAAAAAAAATTTTGCTCTGCCGTTAAATTTTGGAATTTCGCCGTTATGAATCGTCAGGCAGGGCACCTATCGCCCCATTATGGGGCGATCGTCTCATACTAAGGCGACAGGAGGTATTTTTGCAAAAAATTTTGCCTCCGATTAGTTTTGAAAAAATAAATTAAAATAAATATTAAATAAAAAAGGCTTTGAACCAACTAACCGAGTAGACGCCATCTCCCTTAGCTCAGTCTTGGACCGCGAGACTCGGGAACTCGGCCCATTCCTTTTCCTTTCGCCTTCGTGGGCCAATGGATTTTGGGCACCCCAAATCTTGTGTTGATCTGTTTGCATATCTTGAAGCCCACGTCTAGACCTCCGAAAGGCCTAGTCCACTGTCCGCGTGGCCGACATGTGGCCGGACGTATGGCTCTCATGCTTTCTTAAAAAAAAGGCTCTCACTGATACAACAAGTCAAAGAGTCTCCTCTCAGGAGAAAAGGGGCTGACATCAGTGCATCGACTTGCTGTTTCTCGGACGAGACTTTCTATTATCCTTAAAAAATTTACATTAAAGTCATACCGAGAGATACTAAATTTGATATGTTTGTTCTTTAAACTTTTGATATATCTTAATATTAAAGTATCTAAGAGTATATATAATAAGACTAACTTAGTTTACTCTTAGCATGTCCACACCAGTTTTATCATATGTGGAAGAGTCAGAAAAGAGCAGAAAAAAGAGAGTTGACTCTTATTTAATAGTAAGTATTGTATGGGAGTATAGGTAGATTAGTTATGTACAAGAGAGAAGAGATAGTTAATGCACAGCATCTAGAACATGACTGGGGCAATCGATCCCAACGTCTCACCTTCTCATCTCAGAAAAACATGTCACCATCTCCGCTCGCGCCCACGCTATTAATGGTATATTAATGGTATGGTATGACTGTGGGTTGCCGCTGCGTGGTACGCGTGCAAGACCTTTCAATAAATCAATATATAGATAACGTAATCAGCATTGATCGTTCAATATCAAGAGGAAAACGATCGATCCATTATCAACCCCAGAAATTGTTTGATTTCTTTGTGTCGCAATAAACTATGAACTGAGACGTACTTTCCGACTAACTGTGCCGTCATGGTAAGAAAAGAATGATACTGGTGAGCACAAGGAGCTCAAACTACTGCTGACTGCTGAGCTAACTGGTTCCTTTCCTTGCAGTACTCGCGCGCGAAGGATGTCATCTTTTTTCGGCCAGGGTGAAGGGCTCCATATTTAGAAATGATCATTTTTTAGCTACGTATGTGATTTTTTTTGTATAAATATAGCTTTTTTATCATCTCCGCAACTATATTCACGAGGAGGTCAAATTTGCCAAAAAAAAGTTTACAATGAGGCTAGAAAAATAATTCCTCATTTTCGGGAGTACGTGTGCCAGCTTTGAAGGGCAGCGGCTAGTAAGCTTCAGAGGTGTTAAAATTGAACTGATCCATGACAAATAATTGACTCGTGTCAGATGCAATTATTTTGCTGCTGGGAAAGATACGTATGGGTTAAGCAACTTGCGCGGTGGGTAACCAATAATACTTTTGTGCTTGAAGATTTTGAGATAGCCTGGCAGAGTGCTCGGGGATGGACGGCACAGAGATTTCCAAGTTGCTAATAATAAGAAACTTGTGCCCCAGCCGTCGTCGCCTGGTCAGTTCTTGCGGCCAAGTGGGACAAGGTGGCTAGAGTATAGACCACGTACTGATCATCAACACTATATATGCACGGTGCAACTCAACCACGAAGACCACAAAAGCACAGCTCGATATGAGATCTACAGCGGACAATGAGATGGGCGGCGCTACTATTCCGGCCAGCGAGAAGCTGCACGCGGTGTGCCTGCCGTTCCCAGCGCAGGGGCACGTCACGCCGATGATGAAGATGGCCAAGGTCCTCTACCGCAAGGGCTTCCACGTCACCTTCGTCAACACCGAGTACAACCACCGCCGCCTCATCCGCTCCCGCGGCCCCGGCGCCGTCGCGGGCCTCCCGGACTTCCACTTTGCCACCATCCCCGACGGCCTGCCCCCGTCCGACGCCGACGCCACGCAGGACCCGCCGTCCATCTGCTACTCCACCATGACCAAGTGCCTCCCTCACTTCAGGAAGCTTCTCGCCGACCTCAACAGCGCCGCAGCCGGGGTGCCGCCCGTGACCTGCGTCGTGGCAGACAGCATCATGAGCTTCAGCGTGGACGCCGCGAAGGAGCTCGGCGTGCCGTGCACGCTGTTCTGGACGGCCAGTGCCTGCGGTTACATGGGCTACCGCCACTTCCAATTCCTCATCGATGAGGGCCTTTGCCCCCTCAGAGGTATGCGCTCGTACGTCCTCGTTTAGTCGGTACTCAGGGCCTGTTTGTTCATAGAGCTCTAGATTCTAGTTTTATTTGAGATCTGAAATTTTTAAGCTAAAATAAAGTAAATTAAGTTTATATTTTTAGTCTAAAATGTAAATAAGATGATACATCTAAATATTCTTAATGTACTCATAGTTTCAGCTTCATGAATCTGGTGAAGCTAAAATTTTCAGTTTCACTAGATTCTCAAAATCTAGAGAAGCTGAATCCCTACCAAACAGGGCCTCAGTGTGCCATTTAGTTAGCAGCGCATGGAGAAGAACTTAAAAACTGCGTGCATCGGTTCAGACCCGCAAAACTGTCGGAGTAAAAGGGGATTTAAGGAGCAACGCACTCTAAACGTTTTGATTTTTCACCGGTAACTAATTATTTTGTTTGGCCGTAAAAGACTTGCGTGGTTTGTTCTTTTTTTTTAAAAAAAAGACTTCCACGTCAGCTAGACACCAACTATCAGGGGCGAGAACATAGGAGAAAAGTTTATTAGCATTATTAGAATTATTATGAACTCATAATATTAACTTATAATAAGAGAATTATATACTTATATACTCAAGATGCCATATATGTTAGATTAGAAGGCGTCAATATCACTTGACCTTAGCCTGTACATTGAAGATTTGCTCTTGCCAACTATTCAAGAGACATGAGACAATCACATTGCAGTACGCGCAAATAATATTGTGACAAGTTTGTTTGCATCTCTGTGTGGTTTGAGCAGACGAAGAGCAGCTGACGAACGGGTACCTGGACACGTCGGTGCGCAGGGCTCGCGGGATGAGCAAGCACATGCGCCTCAGAGACTTCCCGAGCTTCATCTGCACGACGGACCGCGGTGACATCCTGCTCAACTTCATAATGCACGAGGTAGAGCGCACGGACCGCGCGGCCGCCGTCATCCTCAACACCTTCGACGAGCTCGAGCAACCGGCGCTCGACGCCATGCGCGCCATCCTCCCGCCCATCTACACCATCGGCCCGCTCAACCTCCTCGTCGAGCAGGTGGTCCCCGATGGCCCGCCGCTCGGCGTGATACGCTCCAGCCTTTGGAGAGAAGACCACACCTGCCTGAAGTGGCTCGACGGCAGGAAGCCGCAGTCCGTGGTGTACGTGAACTACGGGAGCATAACCACCATGTCCAACCAAGGGCTGGTGGAGTTCGCGTGGGGGCTGGCCAACTGTGGCTACGACTTCTTATGGGTCGTGAGGAACGACCTGGTGAAGGGTGACACCGCCGTGCTACCCCCTGAGTTCTTGGAGGCGACCAAGGGCAGGTGCCTCCTGGCAACCTGGTGCGAGCAGGAGGCGGTGCTGCGGCACGAGGCGGTCGGCGTGTTCCTGACGCATTGCGGGTGGAACTCGACGATGGAGAGCCTGAGCGCCGGGGTGCCGATGCTGTGCTGGCCGTTCTTCGCCGAGCAGCAAACCAACTCCCGGTACTCGTGCGTCGAGTGGGGCGTGGGCATGGAGGTCGACGACAATGTGCGGCGCGAGGTGGTCGAGGCGAGGATAAGGGAGGCGATGGAAGGCGAGAAGGGGAGGGAGATGCAGCGGAGGGCAGCGGAGTGGAAGGAGACCGGTGTTCGGGCGACGCAGCCTGATGGCCGGTCCTTGGCCAACGTAGAGAATCTGCTCAAGGATGTGCTGATCCCCAGTAAGAAATGTTGAGAGTAATCTTGTGCTAGATGTTCAGAGTCCGTTTCTGTTCAGAGTTTATCAGGTCTGTGTTTCGTTTTTGGTCTCTCAGGACTTGGTATATAACCTGTATCGGGTAAGAAGAGTCCTGATACGTAGCAGAGTAAGTCTCTTTTTAGTTTGTGTTGTGCCAGATAAGGAGTAGTATCTTATCCCGAGCAAAGTGTTAAAGTATTGAGTCGGAGTCCACTTAGTTTGTAATTCGGATTGGCAGTTGTAACTAAGTTCTGTTTATACTTTTGTAATTTCTGACTATATAAGTGTCGGCGTTTTGAGAACAGGCCCCTTGCCGAACTTACTTGTTGATTGAGGGATCAACCGAACCCCTTTTCCCGTGGAGGGCTAGCGTCCGAAGAATACCGTAGAAGGAGGTCGAGCTACCAAAGGGGGCAGCGAGCAAGGGGTTTTTATACTGGTTCGGGTTTCTCACGATCGAGATAACAACTCTACGTCCAGTGCTTCGTTACTCGTTATCTTGAGGCTTACAAGGGCCTGGCAGGGTTTAGTCTTGCCTATGCCCGGTTACAAAAGGGGGTTGGTATTACTACACTTGTGTATGCCTTTTCTAAGTTGGTTCTGCCTAGCGCGCGCTTCTCTCTTCCTTCCCCCTCCACCGTGCGTGTAGTCTACGTGCAATACGTCGTGTCCTTCTTGGCGTGTTCTGAGGAGGTATTTATAGGCGGTTTAAAACGACCACATCCGAATGTCACGCCCTTACGTGTCCTCGCGTGGCAGCGACTGTCCCTTGACTTTCGCCACGCGGCGTCTTGGATGTGATGAGCCCAAATCGTGGCGCAACGGTTAACGCAGCTGCCGCCACGTCGCCTTTACAACCTGAGCATGACCTTCGGGGTATGCTCGAGGATCTTCCTTGGTCGTGGCCGACCTTGGCCGCCAGCCCGAGCAACCATGCTCGGAGGGCTAAACCGCATGCTTGCGGATAGGTATGGTCGGCAGCCGGTCCATTCGAGGATCTTCCTTTGGAACGACATCAAAGAGAAGCATGGTCGGCCGAAGAACAGCTGACGGGGCTTGATAGTCCTTATGGTAACTTATCCAATCCCCGACAGCTAGCCCCTGAGACTCAAGTGGAAAAACTATTTGATAGGGGCCTTCCTCTTGAGCCTTTAGACTCACAGGAGGGATTGGGATCTCGTGGCAAAAAACTACCATGGCATATGGCCGAAATCCTGCAGCGAAGCACTACCGTAGCATCCGAGCGACCCTCGCTTGGGAACAAGAATCTTGCAGTGAAATACTACTGCAGCATCCGAGCAATCCTTGCTCGGGAATAGAGTTAGAATCCTGCAGCGAAGCACTATTGCAACACCCGATCAACCCTTACTCGTAAGCGACCATATTCTGGTGGGGCTAAGCATCTCGCTCTAGGCCCGACCAAAACGGGGCTTGGGAACGGAAGCGAAAGGTCGCAACGGTTCCTTCTTCGTGAAGCCTTGCAGGTACGGTTCTGACAGTTTTTTGGAAATCGTGCCTTTATGGGCAGTTTTGAAAACCGCGTCGTCGTGTGTCGGTACACGAATGGGCGGGAGCAGTTTTATGCCCGTTCGGCTTCTTCGCCTATAAATACTCGGCGGGAACAGTACGGAGACCTTCTTCTGCATCTCGCAATCATACTCCAAAATCCTTCCAACTCTCAAGCTCTTTCGCCCTTGCGCTCTTCTCTTCAAACCTCTCTCATGGCAAAGTTCGATCCGGCCAAGATCACCGAGGAGAGGCTTCGGGCGCTCGAGGGCTTCGGGTCCCTCGACGTGGGCACCTAGCGGATCCCTCGCGGCGAAGGAGCTCCCATGCCGAAGGATGACGAAATCGTCACATGCGAGCTCTTCACCATCAACAGGCTTCGAATGCCCGAGAGTGAGTTTCTTGAGTCCGTATTTGCCCAATGCGAGTGCGAGATCACTAACTTGAACCCCAACTCTATCCTTGTCTTGGCCATCTTCTCGCACCTTTGCGAGGGATTCGTGGGCATCTTGCCCACGGCGAGACTCTTTTTTCATTTCTATTCCTTGTTTCGGATCGGTGCGGCTTCCCCCACCGATTCTCTGTATTTCCGTCTGCAGCCCAGCCGACCATACGAGTACCCTTTCTTTACTCTCAAAGACTCGGTGTCGGGCTGGGCTGACTCCTGGTTCTACCTGAGGAAGGCGGAGAGAAGCACTCTCCGTTATTCCGGAACGGCGGCGCCCAGCGTCGACACCCCGCGCCCGCCCGTGCAAGCCGAGGAGGAGCGGGCTCTGATGACGATCAGCGAGCTCACGAACATGTGGCTCACCGGTCGGGACATCGTCCGGGACTTCCTCAGGAATAGGGTATCCCCTCTGAGGAGGAGGGAGCACCCTTTCTTCAAGGTCTCGGGGTGGCAAGACCTTACCCGAGAGGGCGACTCCGGTAAGTCTTATGGTCTTGATCAATTTCCGCTTTGCATGTACCGTTTATGCTCGTGCTGACTCTTCTTGTTGATTGGTGGCAGCCCCGAGCTTCGACTGGGTGGACAAACGGGTTACCGAGATGTTTGGTATCCCGAAGGGTAAGGAGCTCGAGCACGGGCGGCAGGTCCCGAAGAACGTACTCGAGCGGAGCAAAGTGGTAAGTCCTTTTACAATTTACGCTCGAGGGAAAGCGTTCCGAGCATCTTTTGATGTCTCTTTGCCTTTGTCAGGAGAAGGTCGCTCTCGAAGCGGTAGTGGCCGACCTTAAGCCACTGTTGGGCGGCCAGGGGGTGCTCGTCCCCGCCGCCAAGAGTAAGAAGACGAGGGGCAAGAGACAAGCTTCGCCCCCGCCTCCTACTTGGTCGACGAAATGGCGGGTGACCTCGACCAAGAGTCCTCCGGGGCAACATTTGGAGTTTGCCGACAGGAAGAAGGTAAGTGGCCTGGACGCATGGATGAAGGATTATTCTGCGAAGAACCCAGAGTTGATCGCCCGCTTGCAACAAATCGCGGAGAGGGCGAGGCTGATCGAGGAGGCGAGGCAGGCCGAGCGCAAGGCGCTGGAGGGCCAACTTGCCGAGCTTAAGGCCAAGTACGAGCAGGCTATCTCGGCCCCCCGGGCTGCGGAGCCCAAGGAGGAGGAGGACGAGGATGTGGCGCCCCTCATAACAAGGCGTGGGCGCTTGAAGAAGACGCTGGAAGTGGTCGACATGGAGAAGGTCGACCCCCTCTTGGCGAGGATCAGCCATGTGTAAGATCGAGGATGCGCCTAGAGGGGGGTGAATAGGCGTTTTACAAAATTAATCGCTCTCTAAAATAATTCGCTCTAATCAACCCCTATGTCAAAACCTACTCAAAGATAATGCGGAAGCGATAAACTAGGTTTTGACAATTAAGGCCTAAATCAACTAGGCTCACTAGTGCACTAACTAAATTATGTCTCTATACAAGAATTGCTAGATTGAACAAATAATTAATACTAAGCAATTCTAACACAATCAAGCAATTGATTAATATACTATAAAGTAAATGCTTGAAGATAAAAGAGACAATAGGCAACCGATATTTTTCTGTGGTGTTCGGAGACTTGCCGGTCTCTCCTAGTCCACGTTGAAGCAAGCCCAAACTCTTGGACCGGCTCCGCAATGAGCACCCGCCTCGGTTCCACTAGATGTGGTTTTTCACGCTTTTGCGTAGGCTCAACCCGAACCTTCACAAACTTCGCCAGGGTATCTCACAACCTCGAGAGCTCGCGCGCACGACGCTCTACGCCGTCTAGGAGTCGGCAACCTCCAAGAGTAACAAGCCGAATCCTTCGCTTGAACTTCATCGAGTACAACACATGCGCTCCCGGTGATCACCTAGTGCAACACATACACCTAGGTCTCTCTCATGTGCAACACATGCACAAGAGGCTCATAATCCACTTTCTAATTGCAACACATGCAATTAAGGCTCACTCTTGGCTCAAGAATCAAATTGAGGAGTGCAACACATGCAGCCACCTCCCATAAAACTCACAAGAACACCAGCCACCTGCCAATGCCCCCCATGGTCCCCTTTTATAGCCCACATAAGAGAACTAGCCGTTTGGGGGCAAAACAGGAAAAAGTCGCCGGGGCCGGCACTACCGCACTCTGAGGGCCGATAGTGCCGCCCTCAGGGCCAACGGTCGGCTAACGGCTATTTGCCCGGTACTACCGCCCTTTGAGGGCCGGTAGTACCGACTTCTGATAATACCGCCCTATTTGGTGTAGTGCCACCTCGTAACTAGAAAACACACCGCTCTGTAAAAGAGCTACTACAAGTGTGATACATGCGGTAATCTTAAGCCAGCACTACCACTCTGCTCCCATAAGCGGTAGTCTTGGCTTTCTGATACTACTCAAGACCTTCAACGTCGGTAGTGCTGACTTTTTGAAGAAACTCAGATTTTCACACTAAAATCATTTCTCCAAAAACCAAACCCTATTCTTTGAGCCATGTAATGATCAACACATGATCATATACTTGTGCAAAACACATTTGCACCAACTTAGCTTATGCTCAAAGAATCTCAACCAAATTTGCGAAAACACATTTCACAAATAAACCAAGACCTTATGCAATCAACCCTCTAGCTATGTAAGGATCAACACATGACCCCGACACTTTGCAAAACACATTTGCAAATGCCAACACATGCTCTAGGATTGAAACACATAACTTCTAAACTCATTTGCAAAACACATTTGCAAACAACAAATCCAACTTGCGAAAACACATTTCGCAATCAACTTAAGATCTATTTGCAAAACATATTAAGCAAATCAAACCCGAGTCTATGAGATTAATCCCCCTAGCCATGTGAAGGTCAACATGAGACCCAGTTAACTTGCAAACACCCGTTGCAAGCCCTACTCACATGCTCTCGGGATTCCGGACTCATAGCACTTGGTTTATTCGCACAACGAACTTGCAAATAACACATTAAACTAATTTCATGCTTGAGTACTACTCTTTGCAACACATGCAAAAGTCTAGCTCCAAGCAACACCAAATCAAGGTGCATAAACTCTAATTGCAACACATGCAATTCTCTAATTCCATGCAGCCACACTAAAACCAAATCAATCGTATGAGCTCTCTACTTGCAACACATGCAAGCCTCTAGCCTCATACAACCACATAAACACCAAATTATGCTTGAGCTCTCTCCTTTTGCAACACATGCAAAATTTAGCTCCAAGTAACAACATTGATTTAAGAAAGATTTATTTTGTAAACAAAAGCAAAACATGAAGCTTCAACAATTGCAACACATGCAAAAAAAATGAACTTCACGCAAAAGCCAACGCATATAGCTTATCCTATTTGCAACACATGCAAATCAAAGCATTATGCGAAAACCAAATGCATATGCTCTTCTTCTTTGCAACACATGCAAATCCAAGTATAACGCAACAACAACCAAGCATAAGCATAACTCATTCGCAACACATACCAAATGGTTAGCTCTATGCAAAAACCAAATCCAAATAAGATTTTAGCTCGAGTGATCACGGGATTAAGATCATCAACATATGATGAAGTTCAAACTAAGACTCAACCCCTCTTAATAGTACCGCGATAAAATCTAGACTCAAAGACTAGGAAGTCCTTAGCCTATCTAGTTATACCTTCGCCGCCGCACGCAAGCAATCCCTTTTGGGGTCATTATGATCTTCACTCTTACGCTCCCCCGGGATCATCACTCCGCTCTTCTCTTAATCTCTACGGGATCTCCTCTTGACGCCCATCACCTCATGATGTCGTCCTCGTCCCGTTTTCATCATCTCATCCATCTTTGGACTTAACCTAACTCAATCACAACTCATAAAATAGTTAGTCCAAGATGCATGGTTGTCTCAATTATCTCTTACACTCCATTAACATATAATGGATGCCTTTAGATCAATTGAGCACAACTCTTAATCAATTTGAATGATATAAAATGTGTCTTAAGTACAATAATGCAACGCATGCTTCATTATACTTAAGAACTATTCATTTATCCTTAATTAATCAAGGGACACTATCAACACATGATGAAGTGTTCTTTAATGATTAATAAGATAAATGAACTCAATTTAAATTTTCATTTAAATTGGCTCTTCAAGTTAGAGTGTGAACTCCCCCTAAATGTGTGCATCCATGTAATATATGGATTGGCAAACATGATGCACATTTTGTGGTTAATACAATGGGGACATTCATACTTTAACTTGAATCCAAAGTA
Source organism: Guadua angustifolia (assembly GCA_036346375.1). Classification (NCBI taxonomy): domain Eukaryota; kingdom Viridiplantae; phylum Streptophyta; class Magnoliopsida; order Poales; family Poaceae; genus Guadua; species Guadua angustifolia. The sequence goes on along the minus strand of CM070503.1, from coordinate 21,272,861 downwards.
TGTAATTAATACTAGAAAGAATGCGCATACATACCTTGGGTTTTCCATTTTCCATTCCAAATATGAGACTACTAAACAATTGCTCAATAGACATATTAGTCTCATAATGATTAGGTTTGTCATTAAACAAGGATTAAGCATTAATCTATATCAATCACCAAAACCAATGGCTCTTGAACTTACACCATGCCGTGGAGAAGAAGGCTGAAATTGTTGTCGCGGCGACGGCTAACCCCGTCGGAGATGATGACAAGGAGCTCGCCAAAGGTAGTCTTCGAACTCCGTCTTTTTCTTCTTTTTTGCTGTTTTTGTCGCTTGCTGTTCATCGTTCTGTTCGCCCTTACCCGAGCTAACTCCACTATATTGACGTAGGCGTGATAACTCCTAGAGTCTTTCCGGATTGTCGAAAAATAGCTGACGAGATCCTTGATCGTGTCCTAGAGAGGGAGTTCGCCCTCGTCGCCGACCGCATGATGGGCGAGGCCATCGATTTGGCGACGGCGGACGAGCTCGTTGACGACACGGACCAGAGAGCCGATGAACTCCTTGCCTTGGAGGGTCTGGCTCCCCAGGGCGCGCTCCTGGCCCTCTCGAACATGGAGGACGCTCGGGAGGGGGAGGAAGAAGGCCTCGCGATCTTGGGCGAAAAGGCTGCCCAGGAGAGCTCAAGGTCCCCGGGCGAACCATCTGCCTGGGAAAAGAGTGAGAAGCCCCCGAGCGTACAGCATACTCGGGATGACGCTGTGCTGTCCTCGAGCAAGCCATATGCTCGGGTAGACAATGAGAGACCTGGCGGACCAGCCGCTCGGGGGAGAGGCTAGCGTCCGGCGAACTACATGCCCGGGAGGCAATGAAAGGTCAGGAGAACTTTCGCCCGGAGGAAAAACGCGTCCCAGGCGGACTGCGTGCGGGGAACACTAGAAATCGGGCAAACTCCTTGCCCGGGTGGAAGGACAAGCCACCCCGCCGAAGTCGCCCGAGGGAAATCTTGTGAACCTTCGGAGGGCGGATGTCGCCAAGATTTTTCGGGACAACCTCTGCGTGTGTCTCGGCTGGGTAAGTATGCTTCCTTTCTTATCGTGGTAGTCTCTTCTTTGGAGTCTGGGGGGTGCCTAAGATTTTCCTGTTTGCAGGTTCTTCAAAAGACTATGAAGGACTTCAACTCAGCGACAGTTCCACCTGAGGTCTTGGTCCAGCTGCATGCCGATCACGAGGCCCAAGTGGCCGAGCTCGAGCAGCAGATAAACGACCTTAAGGCCAGGGATCTCCTAATCATGGAGAGGTGCCTTCAGGCCGAGCGTGATGCCGCCAAGGACAAGGAGAGAGTTTGCAAGCTCGAGTTAGAGCTCGAGCAAGAAAAGCAGCACTCCCAAGTTCTTGAGTCGAAAGTGGCGGAGCTGGGCCAGGCTGCATGGGAAGCTACCGAGTTTGCTGACCAAGGCAAGGAGGAGGTGGAGAAGCTCCGCCAAGAAACCCGCGAAGGACGGGAAGCACGGCGGAAAGTGCTCGATCTCGAGGCCAAACTCGACGAGGCGTGACAGAAGCTTTCTGCGGCACTCAGAGGAGCAAGGCCCGGGAAATAGTCTTCTTGTCTAGGCCTTAGCATAGATTTCTTTTTTCCTTCTCTTTTGTACTTCTTGACGATGTGAATAATGTATAGTTCCCCCCAAGTCTTTTGTTTTGTGTCTTTGCTATTTTTGTATCTTTCTGATTATCACCACAGCGTTCGGGCATGAATTGACCAGGAAAAGGAACTGATAGGCGAAGCAGGCTCACACTACTGCATCCCGAGCAAACCATGGATCAAATGCTCGGGGAAAAAGGTCGGCACAAGTTGCACCGAGCAAGAAAAACAGAACGCGAGCGAACACAAGAATCAGGTCACGAGTGTACTCGTACAACCTCATCCCGAGCATGGATCAGATGCCCAAGGAAACTAGACATGGGTCAGATTCCTAGCAGAAAGGTAACTAGCAGATTGTGAATGAAACCACACTACCGCATCCCATGCATTGATCAGATGCACAGGAAAACTAGATATGGATCAGATACCTAGCAGAAAGGTAACTAGCAGATTATGAATGAAACCACACTGCCGCATCCCATGCATTGATCAGATGCACAGGGAAACTAGACATAGATCAGATGCCTAGCAGAGAGGTAACTAGCAGATTGTGAATGAAACCACACTGCTGCATCCCATGCATTGATCAGATGCACAGAAAAAACTAGACACAGATCAGATGCCTAGGTATTAATTGGTCATGAGAGGACTCATGCCATCACATCCCGAGTATGGGTCAAATGCTCAAGGAACTGACAGACGAGATATGCTCGAATTGTCGCATCCTGGACATGGACCAGACGTCCAAGGAAAGAAACAAGCAGGTCATGAGAGGACTCATGCTGCTGTATACGGGCGAGCCCCGGGAGTTCAAAAAATGTTTTAAAGAGAGAAAAGATACAAGAGCGTACTTACTTGCTTGGGAAGTCCTGCGCTCAAGCGCAAAACCTACCTGGCGCGGGATAGCATAAGTGCCCAAACAAGCTGTTAACCATAAGGTTTGATCGGCACAGATCCGAGCGGAACGCTTGATCGGGCAAAGGGACGAAATTTGTGTCCGAGTGAAGAACGTGCTCGGTGCAAAACAGAAACGATTCTTGAAAGCACAATAACGAATGCAAGACGATCATATGAAAGATAGACAAAACAAAATTGTGAGTTAGAACGAGGCACTAGCGACACAAGTCTTTTTGAGAAAAAACGTTAGTTCGGTAGGTCGTTCCTACAAAGCCCCCGCTGCGAATGAAGGTCGTGCACCTATGTTGCGAGCACGAGCTCGTTCGCAGGAGAGTTAGAAAAATACGCGTTGCTTCCCCGACCAAGTCACCGATTTCTCCGAGTTGCGAGCATGGGCTAGGTCGGGAGAAGGGAACGCGCAAGGCCTCAATTCCCTTAACATCTTGGACTCATACTCCTAAGTTTTGCGAGTATAGTCTTTACGAGGAAGAACGTGTGGTTGCCCATCAAAGCGCGCAACGAGCAAGCATTGACGAACCTAACAAAGGCTCTGAACTGGCCAAGAGGGTGTCTACTTGCGATTGTGATCATGCAGCGAAGAATTACTGCGGACGATAATCAGCTTACAAAGACGGACACCTCTGGCGGTAAGACTAGTGATCCGGTGCTTGCTACGGCACTTTGAGCGTTCTTGCGTACGTTGACCAAACCTTAGAATAAGGATGTTTGAAGCGAATGTTCCTGCCCGACGCGCTCGTCCCATCACCAAGATCGTGAGGAAAAAGTATGCCCTTGTGCGAGACTGAGTCGGCTTATCAACGGGCAGTGACCTTGAAAGCATTCACAAAATCTTGGGGGTGACGGACTTCGCGTGAGCGAAGGAACTGAATATTTACAGGAAAAACCGTTGAGCAAGCACGAAACATAAAAGTAAATGCAAGTTTAGACAAAGAACTTGCGCAGCTGGTCGATATTCCAGGAGCTCGTGAGCACCCGACCATCTTCCATCGCCAAGCGGACAGCCCCCGGGCGTGCCATCGAGATGACCGTGAACGGACCTTCCCATCTGGGGGAGAGTTTGTTGGTCTTTGACGTGTCTTGAATTCGACGTAGGACAAGATCGCCAACTTGCAAGGTCCTTGGCCGAATTGACTTAGCTGCATGCCTACGAAGAGCTTGTAGGTAGACAGCAGATCGCAGCAGCACCCCTTCGCGTGTCTCTTTAGCGAGGTCGAGGTCGAGGAGACGCTCGAGCTCCTGGTCGATGCTATCGACTAGGTGCACTCTTTGGGAACCCAGCACAATCTTGGCGGGTAGAATGGCCTCTGCACCGTAGACGAGCTGAAAAGGCGTTTAGCGTGCCCAACTTCGCCGTAGTCTTGGCGACCGAGAGACGGAAGGAGCTCATCCACCCATGACTTGCCGTGCCGAGTGAGGTCTTTGAAGACCCACTTCTTGATCCCCTGAAGGATTTGGCCATTTTCTCGCTCGGTCGCTCCGTTGTTCTACGGATGAGCTATAGAGGCGAAGCAGACCTTTGTCCCGATATCCTCGTAGTAGGCTTGGAACAGTTCACTAGTGAATTGGGTGCTGTTATCCGTGATAAGGCGATTGGGGACCCCAAAACGCGTCACCACGTTGCTGCGGAAAAATCTCCTGGCTGCTTGAGCCGAAATAGTTGATACAGATTCGGCCTCGATCCACTTAGTGAAAGTGTCGATGGCCACGAGTAAGAATTTGCAACTCCTTCGACCACGGGGGAAAGGCCCGAGTATATCGACTCCCTAGGTTGAGAACTTAGTGTGCCCGCGACTGGACCGAGCACACTTCTGACCCCACGAGATAGCTTGGGAACTGCTCCGAGTACCATCGCGGTACCTGTCATGCTTCCTGTGGCCCTCCCGAGTAGAACCCCGGGGGCCATCATGCCTAGAGCGAGCAGGAAGATGAGGTTTAGCGTCCTGGGAAATACTCTGGGCTCCTTTGCTGCTCGAGGACCCTGAGAGCTTTATGTCGGCAGTGAGCTTCTCCAGATTCTCAGCTACAACTGTGCCCATTACTTCCAGGTCCATCTAACCGGGAAAGTCCCGGAGGTCGCGTACGACCGTTGCTATAGCCTACAATCGTTCAACGCTTTGTGGAACGAGAAAGGGCGATCTTATTTGGCGGCTACGCACATGCTCTAGGGAGCAGAGCCCACGAGATCTTCCGTGATTGTAGGATCCTGCCCCAACGCCTGCCTCCTCACGAGCTTGACGTCGGATATTCGCCAGGGTTCTACCGAGGGATGCTTCAAGATGGCTCTTGGCGGCTTCATAGCGACGATGACGCGCATCCCCCGAGGATTCCGCCTCTTCCGCCATGTTGATGTTGCGAGAGAGTGGAGACTGTGAGGGCGACATCATGGAATCTCCTCGCGATGAGGTCTCGTAATCGGGCTCAAGATGGTCTGGTATATCCAGGCCATCATAGAGGCTATTATCTTCCTCATCATCCACAAGGGTAACTTCTTTGCGGCGGAGAAATGCTCTCGCTACTGCAATGGCCGAGAAAACTCCGGATTACGTGTGACCTCTTGGATCAGTCACAACAGCCATGTCTTCATCGGCGTAGTACATATCATCGTCTTCTACGTCATCAAAGACGCAAAGGTCTTGACCATCTTGAGAATTTGGCATCTTCAGGGATTCTCCACGAAAAGGATTCTCCAGTAGATCCCCACGGACGGCGCCAGCTGTCGGTGTTTGAACAGGCCCCTCGCCGAGCTTACTTGTTGATTGAGAGATCAACTGAGCCCCTTTTCCCGTGGAGAGCTAGCGTCCAAAGAATGCCGTAGAAGGAGGTCGAGCTAACAAAGGGAGCGGTGAGCAAGGGGGTTTTTATATTGGTTCGGGCCTCTCACGATCGAGATAACAGCCCTACGTCCAGTGCTTCTTTGCTCGTTATCTTGAGGCTTATAAGGGCCTAGCAGGGTTTATGCCCGGTTACAAAAGGGGGGTTGGTATTACTACACTTGTGTATGCCTTTTCTAAGTTGGTTCTGTCTAGCTCATGCTTCTCTCTTCCTTCCCCCTCCACCGTGCGTGTAGTCTACGTGCAATACGTTGTGTCCTTCTTGGCGTGTTCTGAGGAGGTATTTATAGGCAGTTTAAAACGACCACATCCGAATGTCACGCCCTTACGTGTCCTCGTGTGGCAGCGGCTGTCCCTTGACTTTCACCACGCGACGTCTTGGATGTGATGGGCCCGAATCATGGCACAACGGTTAACGCAGCTGCCGTCACATCGCCTTTACAGCTCGAGCATGACCTTCGAGGCATGCTCAGGGATCTTCCTTGGTCGTAGCCGACCTTGGCCGCCAGCCCGAGCAACCATGCTTGGAGGGCTAAGCCGCATGCTCGCGGATGGGTATGGTCGGCAGCTGGTCCATTCGAGAATCTTCCTTTGAGACAACATGAAAGAGAAGCATGGTCGGCCGAAGAAGGGCTGTCGGGGCTTGATGGTCCTTATAGTAACTTATCCAATCCCCGACAATAAGCAATAGAGGAGAAAACAGAAAAGCTGCGGGAAGTTTTTGAGCAGCACCAAAACTTTGTTTTGTGTCTTTGCTGATTCCTGTCGTCCTCTAGTTTTTATTGTTGTGCTACTACTTTGCGTTCCGGAGGTGAGAACCGACAATATTGAAAAGCGATCTGAATACTTCCGTCTTGTATTTTCAAAGAACGCGACCTGATAGCCCAAAGAACAAGAAGTTTTGTTCAGTTCTTTGAAGAAGAAATCTGACGATTTGGTATGACGGTTTTCTACAAGAAAGTTGCATAGATTTGTTGCTACCTAGAACAAATGTTGCTACTATTGTTTCATTGTTTCACTTAATCACTCTACCTGCTAGATTGCCAGTAGAATAAGGGCCGCCGACTCGTCATGTAGGCTGTACGTGCATTTTTTTGTTGGAAAATTGTACGTTTAACTTTTATTCACGTCTAGTGTTCGTAATAATGGGAGCTGGATTTTTCTATATATAGTTCATCACTTTTGATGTCAGACGTCAGTTTTTCTTTAATCTAATGGTTGTGATTCAACGGGTAACAGGTCACATGTTACCTGGAGCGAAGGTTGATTTAATATTAATCAGGAGTAATCTCAGGTCAGACGAAAGTGTGCTTAAAAAATCATCCCTAGAAATCTGTCAAACAATTTGTTTTTGAAACAGTTGAATTCTCTCACCTTCTGAGCGCTTGAAGATTTGTGCTATGGTGAGCTCATCATCCTCCTCTCTAGCACCGCCGCGCCTCTGGTCGTCGTTAGGTTAGGGTTTGGGGTTCACCAATTAGGATTTAGGGTTCACTAGGACTCAGATTAAGCGAGAGGCTGAGGTGGCGGAGATATTGGTGATGGTAGCAGAGCTGCGAGGCGACGGTGGTGCAACTGGGCTTAGATTAGAGGAGAGCGGTGGACAATGAAGGCGGTGGGAGCAACGAGAACGACGAACAATTATGAGGCGGTGAGGGCTACAACGGATCTGGCGATGGTAACAACTGGAAATGAGGAAGAAGGGTGGGGCGAGGGAGATGGGGGCAGCAGAGGCAGTTGTGGTGAGGGTTGGGCTAGCCAAAGGGCCACGCCGCTGTCAAGGGCAATGCCAACAAGGTGATGGTATACTGCGTGGGTGTGGGTGCTACGAGAGGTGGCTCGGGAGGTTAGGGTTCAGCTTGGGAGGTGGGAGACATGCTTGATGCTGTGTATAATAATATGGAGAGTGCCGAACATTGGATTGAGATTCAGTGGGCCACTAATCAACTGATTTTTTACACGGAGATAGTTCAGTGATGTATAGTCATTCCCTAACTTGTGTCCAACCCATATAGATCAGTAACAAAAATGAACCGATATGAATTGGTACCAAATATACCATTCCGATAGCCAAAATAATATATACTCTTTGTTTCGACACAACACCCCTGTGGTTATTATTGTACGTATCACAGCACCACGTGAAGTCATCACTTTTCTAGCCCCAACAAACATTTTTTTTGCAAATTTGGCCCCATTTGAACCCAATTGCAAAAATAGTCCTATCTCCGACCATGAGAACACTAGCAGACGACGATTTGATCAGTTTTCCAGCCCTATTTCACCCTCTCCCTTTTTTTTTGCAAAATTGGCTCCCTTCCGAACACATTTGCAAATCTAGCCATCTCCCCTACAATGGAAGGTGCGACAGGCGTCACTATGGAAGGTTGTTCTTTGGTGTTCTTACTTCCTGTGATATGTGATAGGTCATCTAAGATCATTCTGATCATCAATTCCCCACGAGCAAGCTAAGGATGAAGTTTGTGTTTTTGATTCGGTTTTTGTGTAGCATTCTTTAAACTGGATAAAGGTTGGAACTTTGACATCAATCTTTGCGATTGAATGCTGGAATAGGTTCTAGACATCTATAGAAATATGCACAGGTTTTAGATCAGTCAATCAGAAGTTACAACGATTCTTATTTTTGAGATCGTGTTGATTTTGTTGTTCATCCCAAACACTGTTTATCCGATCAGTGCTGCCGACTAGTTCGCAACACTATTCATCCAATCAGTTCAGAGTTTTTGCTCATCCCGATCAGTGCAGTTTTTTTACTGTTCATCCAACCTCAGCAGGTCAGTGGTGCTATTCATCCAACCTCAATAGGTTGGTGGTACTGCTTATCCGATTTCAACTGGTCAGTGCTATTGTTCATCCAATCACCGGTTCAAATTGTCCAATTCATTCTATCTGCTCTTTTAATGATTTGATTTTTAGAAGAAAATTTTTTCTTAATGATCATTCTCCTCTCATCGACCTTTTGTCCTTCAACTTCGCCTTCTACGGCACGTACCATAGCAACCCGGTCAACGTGGCCATCCATGCGCTCTTCGTCTGGCCCATCTTCCTCACTGCCGTCCTGCTTCTCCACGTCACCTCGCCGTTCCCGCATACAGCCGCGGACAGCGGCGCATTCTACAGGATCTTCTACCTCCTACTCGACCGCCGCGCGGCCGCCCTCGCCGCCCTCCTCTGCTGGGCTGACAGCGCCGCCCTTACCGCCCGCCTCGGCTTCTCCACCGGAGCAAGGTCACTCCCAGAACCCCCGCGCCCCCTTTTTGCATCTTTTGTTCGATTGAGTGTGTCGTGATGACTTGTCTTGTGTAGCTTGCTTGCATTGAGTTCTATTTTGTGGCTTGCCTGTGTGATCGGTGAGAGTTTAGTGTTCTGTTTCTGTAATTGTTTGGCGATTTGGTCATAGCGTACGGAATTTTTGGTCCAGTTTAGGTTGTGCTCGTGGTTAGTGAGTAGTAACCGGTGCTTATGTGGTCCAGATTAGGTGTGCTGATTTCTTAAGCCTGATTGTTTAGGTTTAGACTTTTTAGCTTATAGCTTAAAGCCAGATTTTTAGCTTAAACAGCTTAAAAGAGCTAATGACTTTTGTACGTGATAGAGATGTGTAATTTTATCTAATTTTAGTGTTATTAGTCTAAAACCAACCATCAATAAGTCAAAAAAAGCCTCTCTCCAGTAGCTTCTGGCATTTAGTTATATGAAGGCTTATAGCTTTTAAAAAACCCAGATAAAAAACTACTCATTTGTTTAGACTTTAGCTTTTTAGTTTTTAAGCCAATGTAAAAGCCCAAATAAACAGAGCCTTAGTTCGATTGGTGCTCTGTTTAGGCCATAGAAAGTTCGTTCAATTAACATAGTGATAGTTTACCGAATTGTGTTGTTTACACGAATGATGTCGTGGGAAACTTTTGCTAGTGTGATATATCAGTTTTGATGCATTCAGTTGGATTAAGGGTGAAATCTTTGTATGGCTTTATTGGGTGATATCGTGACAAATTTTGATCAGTTCGCCGGTTTGGTGTATTGGTGATAGGCTATGAACAGAATGAATCAATTCTCAAATCTCAATTGAGTTGATCCGGATTTGTGTGCTGGTTTTTCTTAGTGGGGAAGGAGATTTTAAGATTGTGCAGATGGTTTGCTGAAGGCCAGCTAGTATAAACTGCATCTTGGCTAACTTGTTGGCGGAATAGGGGGTATAGAGTAGCTGAAGCAGAAGCATGCTAACATAAAGTTGCTATATTTCTTTTAAAAAAAACATAAAGTTGCCATCTTGATACTTATATTTAATGATGAGTAAATGTCTAAATCTTACAACACACATTCACTTCAAAATAGGCCATAGTCATTGTTTCCCGTCATGAAATTCCTGGCATAAGATGAGACTGTCAGTCATTATACACTTTAATGATCATATCTTGTAGCAGAAAAAGATTTATATTTTGTAACACAAAAAGATTTGGTTCAGACAGGAGATCATCCGTACAGGGGCAGATCTCCTAGGACCAAAAGCCCACAATACTCCATAGAGAAATTGTAAGAATTAGATGGTACCAAGGGCCCAGCCAACAGGACGCAGTGCCAAGCCCGGCTGCCCGGGTTATGGGCCATTTCTGGCTCAGTTGTTCTGTTGGACTATGCAATTCACTGGACATGGAGTTTTCGAGGTAAGTCTGTATCATGTTATTAGATGGGCAAATAGTTATATAATAATCTCAACCACGGAGTACACGTAGCTCTTTTTTCTCGTTGTAGAAGCGAGCACCTGCTCTCCTTGACAATCTTGTCCAGGCTTTCTTGATGGCCCCATTCTTTGTGCTTTTAGAGGTAAACTTCAGCATCGCTGTAGTTTTAGGACTGCTCTGTTGCCTGCCCTGATGGATAGCAACGAAATTACCTCACGAGTCATGACACCTTCTTGTTTGCTTCAGGTTCTTCAGAAGTTTGCTGGGTACGAACCATATCCTGGCTTTCACGCCAACGTAGGCAAGTTGATTGTCTCTGCATGCCCGCAAGGAATGGCAGGATAAGAAAGCAAAGAAATCGTCCTGAGATGCGATTGACAACCCCCAAACTGTAGATGTCTGCTCAGTCACTGACCCACCCCACACTCGATTGGATGAAACTATCTAATGTGTAACTTGGCTACGGACGATCCCTGATGTTATTTGTGTTGTATATGATCAGGGGAACATATCCTGTGCAATCAGACAGACTGGTGAAACCACGGTGCAACCTAACTAGAAAAAGTTTCAAAAAATTCTGAAAAAAATCATGGATGTACATCTCAGCTTACCCCATCTACATATAAAATTTCATGATCAAATTCGTCCTGTGCTAAGAGTAATAAAAAAGACAAAGTTGATCATGAACAGTAACGATTGCACAGGATATTTTTCCTATGAATATTCACAAATTTATGATGAACACACATCAAATTTTAGACTTGAATGACTACATTAGAGTTTTGTTTTTATGATATTTAAAAATATCTATGATTGGTTAAATCATGAAAATGGGTGGAGATTGTAGCCCTCGTGATAAGCTTCAGCATAGAGTCCAAAATCACCTAAATCAAGTTCGAGTAAAAAGTTATGGGCGTTTTAGTGACCGAAGGAGTGTGATTTGTGGGCTGGAATAATTCCGTAATTACCGACGGAATTTACCGATTTTTCCGGATACGAAGAAGCGGTCGAACCGATCAAAACCGTTATCGTTATCGTTTCCGACAAAAATTACCGATTCGATTCGATTCGAAAATTACCGATACCGACACATCCGGTTGAAAAATTTCGAAAACGGTTTTCGGAATTTCGGGAATTACCGATACCGTTTTCACCCCTAAGTACGCACCATCCTTTTATATTGCTTCCTAATGGTTTGGGTGCTTTCAGATGATACAAGTAAACAAACTTTACTCGTCCTGACGATGATGAAAAGTGGCCATTTTGAGTGGGAAAATAACGTTGTGATGTCAGAGAATCAAGGGAACGGTTTGCAAGTGTATGGCTGAACATGCTGGAGGTGAGACAATGACTGATATCATGGTACTACTTTTTGTATCACATACATAGAAATTCCATGTTTGTTCACTTTCAGTTATTTAATGATGAGAGCTAGAATGCATTGACATTTATTAACCATGATATGCAAAAGGTAGGGCTTTGTTTGGGGGAGAACATAATAGTTTAGGCTAATTGGCGCAACATGCTGTGGGTAAGACATGAACTAATACAGAACACATCAAGTGGGCAACAAAATATTGTGTGTAAATAAGATTTGACGAGATTATTTGACCAAATTTGTTTATAATTGATTGAACAGACTTTATAAAATATTACTTTATATTGCCGTACGATATCATTTTCGCTGATGCTAGCTTTACTTTCTGCTGATATGAGCAGCATTTCAATTATGATTCCATAACCTTGTGCGCAGAGATAAGTTTATTTTACACGGAATAGAACCACGGGGTCCAAGTGTCCGGGCCATGATGAGCACTGCAGATCTGAAGTGGTTGAGATCTTTCTTAGTCATCTAATAAGTACTAATAACTTTGTGACTGTCAGTGTATCTGCATCGAAGATTCAGTCTATTGTGCAGCGGTTCAGCTACATTTTTGTCTCTTGAGCTGACATATTTGACGAAATTCAGGACCTGTACTCTTCGTTTTGGCCTGTACTTCTGCAATTCAGAGTCCGTAATCAGTGACGACGCAAACCGACAGTGCAGAACAATCTGTTTGAACTCTGAATTTTTTATTTGCATTTGACTATTATTTTGTTATGAAACTGTCTATTCTTGTTATCTGATGATGCCATCTGAAGAAGTCAATTGCTTATAGCCTCCTAGCAACCACTCAGAAGTCAGAAATGGTTGTTCAAGTAAGGAGAAAGCAGAGAGTCAGTCCACACGAAATGCCGTGCCTGCAGATTCGTGTCAAATATTGTCCCTAGTGGTTTTATAGACAACAATTCATATAGAATTAATTTGGTGACTTAGCTCTGTTTGGCAGAACTCTAAATCCCAGCTCCACTTCAGATCTAGAGCTTATAAGTTAAAATAAAGTGAATTAAGTTTATATTTTGAGTCTAAAATGTAAACAAGATGACCCACCTAAACACTCTTAAGGGGTGTTTGGGACAGCTCCAGCTCCACTAAAATCTGTGGAGTTGGTGGAGTAGGGTATTTCTAGCTCCAGAAATTTATGGAGCTGGAGCTATAGGTATATTAAGAGTGTTTAGGTAGATCATCTTGTTTACATTTTAGACTAAAAATATAAACTTAATTCACTTTATTTTAGCCTATAAGTTTCAGATCTGAGCTGAAGTTGGGATCTGGAACTCTCCCAAACAGGGCCTTAATGTATCCACAGCTCCAGTTCCATAACTTTCTGGAGTTAGAAATATCCTGCTCCACCAACTCTACGGGTTTTGGTGAAGCTGCGCCAAACATCCCTTTGGTCGACATTTGTTTCATAATTTATTTTGCTTGCACAATGCCGCTTATTTCTCTTGTAGATGCTGATCTAAACAACAATTGTTGAGTTTGAGTCTAATATGAATCCGGTTTTTACTCCATTTCAAATTTACTTCTACATAAAGTGTATTATATATCACTATAAATATATCTTTGTATTTAGTGATATCAAAGCTTAGGGCTTAAGATCCGAACCGCTGCCCAAGAGGAGGGGGGCGACCATTGCATGGTAACAGTGACATGACAGCACAAGAGATCTGATCTCTTGGTGACGCAAGATCAGAGCGAGACGGCCCAGCGTAAGGAAAGCAGCAGCAACAATCTTGAACTCTAGAGCGGTAGCAAGGCTGCAAGGGTCGTGCTCAGGGTTCACAAAACTAGCGAAAACCGCTCGAAAACCGTAGTTTTTGAGCATACCGCTGCGGTTCGAGATCAAAAAACGCTTGGTAAACTGGTCTAATTAAAAAATAAAAAAATTGAAAAAAATTATGCGTTGAAAACCACTCGAAAACCGTTGAAAAACCACGATTTTTGTTGCAAACCGCTCAAAAATCGTTTGTTAAGAATATTCAATTAGTCTATTATTTTTTGCGAAAAACCAAGCGATTTCTTGCCAAAAAAAACCCGAACAGTTTTTTATTTTTATTTTTTGAATTTTTTTGAATTTTTTTTATTTCTTAACCCTTCGGTTAAGAAATAATTAACCTTAACATGGATGCATGTTGGTGCCTACCAAAAACTGAAAAAATAATGAAAATTTGATGATTTACTCCGTTTACCATTGATCATTTGCCTTGTGATGTCTCACTAATATACGGACCCTGAGGCCACATGTCAATGAGACATGCGGGGCAAATGATCAATTGCACCTAAAAAAAAAGGGCAAATCATCAAATTTCCAAAAAAAAATATTGGGTTTGAAATATGCACTTCCTTACAGTTTTAAGCTACTCACGTCATCACTCAGTAGTATTCCCTGTTGTCATAAATAGTTATCATTTTGGATATCGATATGGTCCCCAAAACTCAATTTTCACCTCTAATTTATTTTGTAATATATTTAAAAATCTAATAAAATTATAATATTATAAAAGTACATTTCGAGATGAATTCACACATACAATTTTCATGCATCCAATCTAAATATTTAAAAGATACTGATGATTAAAGTTTTAAATTTAACTGCACGTATCGTTGAGTTTATTTGAATCGAAGAGTGTAAGATTGTCCATGGCAGCCGAATGCTTTCGTCTAGCCTGCACACAGCTCTGAATTTATCAAACGTGCGAGTGGTTTGACATGTATGATGTGTCGGAATGCAGGGCACAGCGCACAAAGAGTTGCAGGGAAAAGCTATAGAGGTGGCACGAAAAGAGCTGCCACGCCAAACGGATAGGATTCTCAACTCATAAGCAGATGGATGAGTCAGAAAATGTCGACTTGGACCGGCCGGCCAAACTCGCGCGGTTCTGCTTTTGCACTGCCGTCGTGTTGGCGCGCGCGCGAGGCAGAGAGACGTGAGAAGGCAAGCAAAGAATCGAGTCAAAAATGCAAGCCACGACCACCTAATGATCTCTGAAAAAGGCCTAGCTGTATCTTTAGCTATAGTAGCTAGTATAGTAAGCACGCTCTCAAGAACTCGTCGCGAGACAGCCCAACTGGCTTTGTGCCATGAGAATCCTGATTGTGACATGGAAGCATGCATCGATCGTTTGACCTCGATTATTGCTGGCCTGTGGCAACAGCGAATCATGTATACGTGCAGCAATGGCAACGTGCAGTTGAACGGTACGTGGTTCGAGATAAAGCAAATTGATCACGAACCAAACAAGACAAGAATTGTGTTGTTCTTTTTTTCTTCTAATTGAACAGGAGCTCTAATATTTCATTGAAAGAGAGGGACGAGCACTTAGCAAATCTAGGATTCGAATCTGGGTGGGTTGAGGAGCACATTAACTCCTCACCAGCCAAGCTAGACCCGGTTCTCAACTGTGTTGTTCCTTTAGATAGCCTCATTTACTCTCCCTCTCTCTCTCTTTCCAAATCTTGTCTCCACGTATACAATTGCAAATATGTTCCTCTCTCCAACCACAAAAGGCGTGGTAGGTGATACATGTCCTCTGCCATGTTTGAGAAGTGTGAAACCTAGCCAGCCTTCTGGCGAGGCAAAGCGAGCACGGAGCAGGCATTTAAGAGCACAAGAGCAGATCTTTGCGTCCGAGGAGCACGAGAGCAACTATTGCTGCAATCGACCAAGTTCTCATAGCTCCGGCCACCTTCCGTGGTGTGGGAGCGCGACAAGTGACATGTGGCGTTTGTCGGTGCTTCTGCGGTAGAGGATAGGGCTATTTTTGCAATTGAGTTTGGAAGAGAATCATATTTGGAAAAAAAATGTTATGGAGCTAAAACAGTGATGCTTTCACAAGAATTAAGGTGCCATTCCAGAGAGGCTGTAATTATGAACTAGTGTGACGCATGATCGCCAGGGTTCAAAATTTTGGATTTTGGTCGGGTCGATATTCAAAATCTCGACAGAATGAAAATTTTTGAAAATTAGGGTATACTATAGTAATTTCGGGAAATCACGACAAAATTTCGGTAAATTTCGCCAAGATTTTGGTTTTTTTGGACTAGTTTGCACATGTTAGTTTTCAACCGGTTTTGATGTTTTTAAAATCGAATTTGGCACCAATTTTTTTAGCAAATTGTAATGCCATTTATGATGAATACATGTGTAAAGTTTGCTGTATATACACACACATAAATTATGTAACCTTAACTTGGATTTAGGTCTTAAATGATGTATTTCGGCATAAACCCTAAACCCTAACTTGGTTTTCGGCCTTAACCCTAAACATAATTTGGATTTCGGCCTAGAAAATGTAGATAAATGCTTGTATGATTTTTTTCAAATTTTTGTAGCCTCGGGAGACAATTTCACAGGAGGTTGAAAATTATTGAAATTTTGGTAATTTCAGCTAAAATATCATTTTTCTTGGTTTCAAATTTACTAGATTTCAAATTAGTTTTTTAAATTTTGTCTAGATTTTGGCTGAAATTTAAAAAATTAGTCGAAATTTCGGATTTCAGCTACCTCCCAGGTGTGATCCGAAAATGAAATTTGAAACCTGATAATCGCATTGAGAATGAAATGAGTCCTAATCGTCATGATTAACGGCCCACGCACCACAGGGTATTCGAGATCGATCGAGCATGTATACGTGGCAAGGAAGCATAATTTAGTTGCCTCCCGTCATTACAATATCAAGAGAAGAAAGCAGCGGGGCAATAATGAAAGTAGATAACATTCTTTAATCGAGCAAGATCGTAACACCCCACTACAACCAGCCGAATTCAGTCCGTACATACACACATACTTATACAATAGCTGAATTCGAGCCAATTGATTGATTAAGCTTGAGGATATCGTCAAGTCAGCCGAGCTGGCAAACTTAAGGTTACGTGCCAACTAGAATTTACATGCATATATATAAGGTGCTTGAGCACTTGCCTTTAATTTATGTACTCATGCAGATGCTATGTATTGCGTATCCACCGGTGACACGAAGAAATGCTAAACTAGTTAGAACTCTGCGTGTAGCATTGCTACTTAGGTGCCGATCGATCGATCGCGCGCTGGGGATTCGTTCGTAATCATCGTGACGGCGTGGGATCGATGTGTGCTCACGCAGCTGACTGCATGTGTACTTGCGACGCGCGCGACCGAGCATCTGGGCGATTCCCCCGCGCGCGCCGGCCGGAACTCTTGGCCGGCCGATCGATGTGTACATGCGCGGCGGATGGCGCCACGCATCGGACGGGACTTTCTAGGACTGGTCCGTGGCACCGTAGATATGGCATGATCTAAGATACGATATTGTACGTATACACATGATCAGACCAATACAACAAGATTGTCAGGTCTGGGATAGACACGACATGCCTCGAAGGGTTATGCCTCAGCCATCACGGCACACTATAGGGGCGATCGGGATGGCGCGGGCTTTAGCACGAGTTTTATTCAATTTTTGATAAATATTATGAAAAGTTTGACATCAGAAATAAAGTAACAATGCAATAAGCACGAGACGATTTGAGCGCTTCAAGCATGTGGCAAAAGTTAAAAAAAATAAGGCGTTTAGTTCGTCTTCTGAAACACTGAGCAAGTGTCAATGAAATCCGCGAGTAAATCAACTGCTATCTCGACACGGCTTTTAAAAAGAATAAATAAAATTTAGTTCTTTTTTCTTAATATTTGTATGCACTGTCTTGGTTTTATACATCTCTAGTTTCTTTCCTCTCTTTGTAATAGTGTAAATGAACCTGATCTAAGATCGACAAGGCACAAAAGTAATACAATATGCTAATACGCTATACCTAAACTCGTTAGAGGTGAGTTGAGCCGATACGACACAACACAATCTAGGTTCACGGCCCATGGTCTGCCGCGCGTTCACGTCCGCCCCGGCGCGCGCTGCCTCCCCATGCGCGAAAGTGGAGCCACCTTTTGCCGCTTTGCAGCAACGCGTGCACCATACGTGTAGCCGGAGCGAACGACGAAAGGCCGGGCCCTAGCAATGCGTGGACACAGCACCCACCCATCCGCGCAGCACGCACGCATACCTCTTTCGGAAATCCTAGTTTACAGTTGCCTTTATTGAGCTTGTCGTACGCTCAGCTCCAAACGCCGATACGTGTCCTCACGAGCGAAATCTATTCGGCTTCCTTTTAATTTGTTTCCGAATCCGATTGATTTTATCTCTCCTTTTCTTTTTCTTCTTTCGTTCTCTATGTATTCTCTTCAAAAAAAAAATTCGAATTTTTGGATTTAAACTTTTTATACTTGGAAATTTCTGATTTCATTTTTTTAATTTAAAATTTTCAAATTAAATTTTGAATTGAAACTTTTCGAACATAAAGTTTTTAAAGTTAAAACTTTTTTATTTGAAATTTTTTGAGTCGAAACATTCTAATTTGTATATGCATCCAAGCAGGAAAACGTGCATGCTCTGAGCTGGCTCGATCGCGCTTCGTGACTAGACGCGGATGTTTCTACGTACATACGCGTGGTTGGCAGGCCATATATCTACACGTCGCTGTCCTGTCCATTGGCAGCTCGATCGACCGTTGAATAGTTAGCTGGGGAAGAAGAGTCGAAGAGACTAAGAGAGGGAGAGACGTTGGTGTGCATGGGCGGAACCAGCAGACCGGCACCTTAAAAATTTGAGAAAACATCAAAATCTCATTTTTTGTAGGCTAATTTTTTTTATTGAATTATATAAATTTTGATTGTTTGTGATTTTGAAGATCTTAGAACTATTTGTACTGTACTTTTAATAAATTTCAAATATATATATTAGATTTATGATGGTACAAAATTATTATATAAGGTTATAGAGTTATACGGATTTAATATGCACCTCAAAATTTCTAAGTTCCGCCACGTGGTGTGCACTGTAGATCGATGGAGAGAAGAGGGGTACGACGGTGATGGTTCAACCCTGTGCGCTCGCATCTACATCGTCCCCGTGCCCATGGGCCCACCGGCCGGAGACCGGCCGGCCGAGATGGCAGAAAGGACAGAGCACCGAACCTACCACCAGCTTAATTCCCTCTCCATCCGTGTCGTATACGCATGAGCTGATACGTACTTACGCAGATGTGTCCATGCTTACGTACAAATAGCGCATGAGAGAACAGTACAACACACGTATCGATGCTTACTATGTACACCTGTACGTACGTACAAATGGTAGTGATATACGTCGGAAATTAAAAGACTGGCTAGCTAGTTTGCAACTAGCACGTGGTGTGTTCTAGAGCAATAAACCTAAAGTCCATGCGACCATGCGTGCACAAGATGTTTTAGAGACGTAAATTGTAGGAGTCCTTAAGGGCGATAATCATTCAGGATTTTTAGAGCTAAGCACTCTCTAAACGGGAATGTTAATGTATGCCGCCTTTTGGAATCACCAATTGAACAATTCACATTAATTTCTTTTAATGAATCAGCAATGATTAGACAGGTACGTTCCCACTAAAAATCAATCCCGGTTTATCCAGCGGCATGAGCACATTGTACATTGAATGCGCAAGGAACCTAGCTTGTTATAACTCCGTCCATTCCAAAATATAAGACTTATAACTTAACCGATTTTATTCAAAAATATAAATTTTATACATAAATTTAATGAGGTTTTTTTTACTATACTCTTATTTATTCTCTTTCGACTACATGTATTTATTCATTACCACCATACACAAATTATTATCTCTCATCTTTCAAGATAATTAAGTAGAGTATCTAATTAGTAGTTATTTTCACTCATACTTTTCTCAATTTCATTCCAACTTTAATCCTTGTGTAAAGTCAAAATACATCTTATATTTCTGAACGAATGTAGTACTTATGACGAACAATTCTACAGCTAGCAAGCCCATGGCAACTTTTTTTTTTAAAAAAAGGTGCAATTAATTAAGCTACGTACCTACTGTTAATACCGAGTTTGCGCGGGTCGAATTCAGATCGAAATTTAATGGCAACAGGTTGCGAGAGCACAACACGCTGCATAGATTGGAAAGAAATACAAAAGGAGAAACGCGGTCAGAGAGGATAACTCAGCATCGTTTCAGGCAAAGCCTATCCATCTCATTCTCATCTGAACTGAAAAGGACTACACGAGTCATCGACTGGAAAGATCCTGCCAATCTCCCATCAATCCATCATCCCATGGCTTCCGATGTGGACGCCTCTTGATTTTCTACGCATGCATGCCGAGACGGCACCGTATAGTATGTGAGCTTTTGTGCCGAGTAACATAGCTACTCGGGCTGTCTGCTCGTCGTATACATAGAAATGTGCATTTTTCTTTGATATACTTATCTTGACAGAAAAAAACTTCTGATCCTCTCTGACGTGCATGCTGCCACGAGAGATCGATCGATGACCAGGATTCCTGATGTACTCCAGTACGTACGTAGCCTAAAAGTATACGCCAGCCAGATCGATGGCTCTGCAGGACCGTCGATAGTTTGACGAGGACATGAATTCCATTCCTTTGGACGCATATGCACGCAGACGCAGCGCAGTGGCGCGCTCTCATCCTCTTGTGTTAAGCCTGCACGCGATGTGCTGAGCTCCTACTGACGATTAGCTTAGCTATACTAGTGTCTTCCATTGGGCGCTTGGGTATCGGAGGAGCTGGACGGCATCTCGCCAAGATTTTGCCTTATGGCCATGCAAGCACGCAATGGATTAGACCAAACTTTTATGGTATCAAATCAACTCGGTCTTTTTTTTAACATTTAGGGTGTAATCTTTATATGCTTTTTAAACTTTGTATTGCTTGCTCCACTACTACAACGAATGGCAGAGCTTCTATCAGTTTCTTAACAAAAACTCAGACATTTTTTTCTTTCGAAAGACTCAGGAAACCCGGCATTTATATCGAGGAAAAGAGAAGTTAAAACACCAGAGGTGTTTCGAACAAAGGCCAAATTACCGAAAAAATTACTACGGGGAGGACCTAAACTAAGAATATACTAAGGGTGTGTTTGGCAGGGATTCAGTTTCTCCAGATTCGTGAATCTGGTGAAGCTGAAAATTCTAACTTCACCAAATTTGTGAAGCTGAAGCTGTGAGTACATTAAGAATGTTTAGATAGATCATCTTGTTTACATTTTAGACAAAAAAATAAACTTAATTTATTTATTTTAACCTACAAGTTTCAGATTTCAGATGAAGTTAGAATCTGAAGCTCTACCAAACAGGCCCTAACTGCCAGAGCTGGGCTCAGCGGCACACAAGGGTTGCCAGGTGTTTTGCCCCAGCCCTGCACCAACTACGTACATGCCTCTTCCTACTAGAAATGAAGGGCACGTTGAACGGTGGCATTGAGGCCTTAAAAATCCCTTGGTTTCCTTCCTTCCATAGTCACCGGCAGACTAGAATAATCAAGGAGCAAAGCCCCTTGCGACAACCGGTTAGCCAAGAATCGAGCATTGATTTACACCACTCTTGAAGGTCTACGGATGGGGACCATGAAGCCGGCTATAGTTGCTGGGCCTTGCTCCACTAGCCTACTAAATTTCACATATTTTTTATGAAGACATAATTACAGAACAGATAAATTGAAGTTTTTAAGATACTGCTGCAGAAAGAACATAAATAAGAATTTGACCACCCTCTCACTCGAAGACGTGCCACGTCCAGATTTTGTTGGAGAAGTCAAGAAAAAAAACTTGCATTTGCAAGACGCCCAAGCTTTCAAGATAAAGAGGTCGAAGGAGGAACTCACAGATCCTACAAATTGTATCATGTCGGCCGACTATACAGTGTACTTGCCAATAGCAAGGATCCAAGAGATCAATGGTGCCTCTCATTCTAAGTGAGGCTGACATTGGTCGCTGTCATGAGCTCCCAGATGCTTACATAATCCTGCAGGAGGCTAACGGCAAGGTTGTGAATGATATCTCTTATCCAGCTTGCATGGCACAAGGCTTCTGCCGCCAATCGGTTTTTCCTCTTTGAGTGACTGTATAATACCGGGAAACAATAACGAAGGGACTGACAATGTAACCAGTTTGATTGCCAGAAGCTAGCCTTCTTGTCATTTCCTAAATGAACTCAAGTGGCCGCTCCAAAAACGGCCTTGTCACGCTACGTTGCAAGGGGTTTCCATGCCGACCCATGGCCTATCCGGGGCACACCATTCATATCAATGTCAGCGGATGTGTAGCACTGTGCCGAACACTTCAAGGTCTGACATGCCCAGTCCCCTTGTAGAAGCTGGACAGCATACTCGAGCCCAGTTGACCTTGCACTTTCCTCGTAACTAGCAGAGTAAAATTGCGGCTAGATTTCTTTTAAAATTTATAGTATAAAATGATAAAACTTATATGGTTAAGAATATATTAATGTATTTTTTAGGCTATTTAGATGTTTAAGACATCATAGATGTTAGAAATGACAATAAAAGTTTGAAGAAAATTCAACTTAAGTAATGTAATTGAAGTATAAGTTTTGATGGAAGAAAATCATTGAGAACAATAAGTTGGTTGGGTTTTTAGAAACATAGCAACTCTTCATCTTGCACAGGTCATGTAGCTATATACCCCTATTCTTATCCCTATTCTTTCTCCATCGATAACTCTTTTTTTAAAATATATACAACAATGTATCTCTATTTAATCTCAAGTAATATGCTGATTATTTTACATAGTATTGAGTACATTTCTCATATATACACTGATGTATTATGGACGACTTATTTTGAACTTATCTTCCTCACACGCTAGCTACCCCACCAAATCGTGTGTCATCTATCTCTTATTGATCATCCCAACTTTTCTGCTTCAACTTTCGATAGTAAGTCCAATTCTTGATAGATCTCTTTCGGCTACTACCCTTTTTAATGCAATACTCTTGTCGGGGATTGGATATACTGTACCAAGACGACCATCGAAGCCCAGCGCCAACCGACTATGCTCTTGCCCAGATGGCGCACGCAAGGCCGACCTTCAGTATAGCTCCGGCCACGGGCTACCCGTCCCCATCAAATCGTCCCGAGCAAGCCAAGCTCGGGGCCCGCGACAAGCGACATGTCATTAAATCTTGTGGCTCGAGAAATCGCGCCCGGGATCTGCTATACGGTCGCGCCGCCTTGGTCTGCTTCATTGCACTCCACGTCGCGTGGTACCCGGCAGTGGCGCGACCACCTGACCGCCTCGTCCTCTACGATGGCGTATCCAGAATTTTAGGTATGGGTGGTCCAACTTGGCATAAAATTTTTAAATACCGTAAATCTAACATGCCAATATACAATACAAGTATAGAATTTACCAAAAGTGCATCATGATATATTAATAAGGTGTCTTACGAACATCTTAAAATCAACAACTAGGTATGAAATTTGACTTAAAGAAACTTACACGACTACAATAATTTGAAGAAAATTACAGTACTACTTCTTGTTGGGTCTACACTTTCTAATGGCCATGAACGTGTCCATTATATCTTCTTCATTCACTTTAAAGAAAATATCTCGCTCAATGAATGTGACTAGACAATCGTCCAAAAGACTATCACCCATCCTATTTCTCAATGAATGATTGCGCGGAAGCTAAAATCAAAAATTTGATTATTTGTGAAACACCCCAATTAACTGATTCGGATTCGACAAAAAAAGATTAACCTATGTTCACTAAAATAGTAATTTCTGATGATCCCACCATTAGATCGATGTGAAATTTTAACTACCGAAAATAGACTCAATTTTCAAGCTAACACAACAAAAATCAACTCGATCGGATCTACGGATCTAAAGTTATTGTCTTCGCAATTTTATTGAATCAAACGCCAGACCAAATTAAAACAGATTGACTCACGTTCACCAAAATAATAATTCCCAAAGATCCTATGGTTGGATTGTTATGAAATTTTAACTATAGAAACTAGATGCAATTTCTAAATTAACACAATAAGAATCATCCCGATCGGATCAACGGATCTAAAGATATTACCTTCACAATATGACTGTCTCAGTAATGACGGGAATTGATCTTACAGTAATGACAAAAATTGATCTTAAATTTTTGGGTGGGCCGGGGCCCACCCTCTGGATCCGCCAATGCCTCTACAGTAACGCGCCCCCTGTAATAAATGATTTGTCTCCTGTACGTAATTCCCTATAAATACCCCCTCCCACGATGGATTGAGGGTTGGACCTTCTGTACTACACACATACTTACACACCTCGCTTGCTCACGGGAGTCCTTCGAAGCGTTCAGGGCCCCCCGAGCAAGCGCATTGTAACCCACTTTCGCATACTAGTGCAATCACTGGACGTAGGGTTATTATCTCCTCTGCGAGAGGCCCGAACCAGATAAAAAACGACCCCCTGTGCTTCACGATTGTCCCATATACCACGTTCTATTGCTCGGCACACTCTCAGACGTATAACCTTTGCGGAAAAGGGGCCCCAAGTTGATCCCTCATTCAACAAGTAAGCTCGGCGGGGGACCCTGTCCCGAATCGTCGACAGCTGACGCCGTCCGTGGGGACCGACTGAATCCTTTCGCGAGGAATACCTGAAGATGCCGAATTCTCAAGACAATCAAGACCTCTGCGTCTTCGGCGACGTGGAGGACGACGACGTGTCTTCTTGGCGGCGAGGCGTGGCGGTGCAAGCCGATCCGAAGCCACACCATGACCCGCGCCGAAACACGTCCTCCGCTCGGCGCGAGTCCTTCCTCCGAAACACGCGTTTTTCGCTCGGGGCCATCAATGTCCTGCGCCGAAACACGTCCTCGCTTCGGCGCGAGTCCTTCCTCCGAGCACGCGCGTTTACGCTCGGGGCTTTCCATGTCTGCGCCGAAACACGTCCTCGCTTCGGCGCGAGTCCGTTCCTCCGAAAGCAGCGTTTAGCTCGGGGCCATCCAATGTCCCCGCCGAGCATGTCCTCGCTCGGTAGAGTCCCTTCCCGAGCATGCGTTTAAGCTGGGGCTATCCATGTCCTGCGCCGAAACCGTCCTCGCTTCGGCGCGAGTCCTTCCTCCGAAAGCACGCTTTCGCTCGGGGCCATCAATGTCCGCGCCGAGCATGTCCTCCGCTTCGGCGCGAGTCCTTCCCCGAAACGCGTTTACGCTCGGGGCTATCCATGTCGGCGAAACCGTCCTCCGCTCGGCGCGAGTCCTTCCTCCGAAACACGCTGCGTTTGGCTCGGGGCCATCCAATGTCCCGCCGAGCATGTCCCGCCGGGCGCGAGTCCTTCCCCGAGCACGCGTTCGCTGGGGCTATCCATAACCCGCCGAAACACGCCTCCGCTTCGGCGCGAGTCCTTCCTCCGAAAGCACGCGTTTACGCTCGGGGCCATCAATGTCCTGCGCCGAGCATGTCCTCCGCTGGGCGCGAGTCCTTCCCCGAAACGCAGCGTTTACGCTCGGGGCTATCCATGTCCGCGATCGAGCACGTCCTCGCTCGGCGCGAGTCCTTCTTCCGAGCACGCGCGTTTCGCTCGGGGCTTTCTATGTCTGCGCCGAAACCGTCCTCGCTTCGGCGCAAGTCCTTCCTCCGAAACGCACGTTTAGCTCGGGGCCATCAATGTCCGCGCCGAGCATGTCCTCCGCTTCGGCGCGAGTCCTTCCCCGAAAGCACGCGTTTCGCTCGGGGCTATCCATGTCCTGCCGAAACACGTCCTCGCTTCGGCGCGAGTCCCTTCTCTCGAGCAGCGTTTCGCTCGGGGCCTTCCATGTCTGCGCCGAAACACGTCCTCGCTTCGGGCGCGAGTCCTTCCTCCGAAACACGCGTTTAGCTCGGGGCCATCAATGTCGCGCCGAAACCGTCCTCCGCTTCGGGCGCGAGTCCTTCCTCCGAGCACGCGTTTAGCTCGGGGCTTTCCATGTCTGCGCCGAAACCGTCCTCGCTTCGGCGCGAGTCCGTTCCTCCGAAACGCAGCGTTTACGCTCGGGGCCATCAATGTCCCCGCCGAGCATGTCCTCCGCTCGGTAGCGAGTCCTTCCCCGAGCATGCGTTTAGCTCGGGGCTATCCATGTCCTGCGCCGAAACACGTCCTCCTTCGGGCGCGAGTCCTTCCTCCGAGCAGCGTTTAGCTCGGGGCCATCAATGTCCCGCGAGCATGTCCTCGCGCGGCGCGAGTCCTTCCCCGAAACGCACGTTTAGCTCGGGGCTATCCATGTCCGCGCCGCGAAACCGTCCTCGCTTCGGCGCGAGTCCTTCCTCCGAAAGCACGCGTTTAGCTCGGGGCCATCCAATGTCCCGCCGAGCATGTCCTTCGCTTCGGGCGCGAGTCCTTCCCCGAAACGCGCGTTTCGCTCGGGGCTATCCATGGCCCGCGACGAGCACGTCCTCCGCTCGGGCGCGAGTCCCTTCCCCCGAGCACGCGTTTCGCTCGGGGGCCATCCAATGTCCCGCGCCGAGCACGTCCTCCGCTCGGGCGCGAGTCCCTTCCCCCGAGCACGCGTTTCGCTCGGGGGCTATCCATGTCCCGCGCCGAGCACGTCCTCCGCTCGGGCGCGAGTCCCTTCCTCCGAGCACGCGTTTCGCTCGGGGCTTTCTATGTCCTGCGCCGAGCACGTCCTCCGCTTCGGCGCAAGTCCTTCCTCCGAAACGCACGTTTAGCTCGGGGCCATCAATGTCGCGCGCCGAGCATGTCCTCGCTTCGGCGCGAGTCCCTTCCCGAGCACGCGTTTACGCTCGGGGCTATCCATGTCCCGCGAAACACGTCCTCGCTTCGGCGCGAGTCCTTCCTCTCGAGCACGCGCGTTTCGCTCGGGGCCTTCCATGTCTGCGGCCGAGCACGTTCTCGCTTCGGCGCGAAGTCCTTCCTCCGAAAGCACGCGTTTCGCTCGGGGCCATCAATGTCGCGCCAAGCATCGTCCTCCGCTTCGGCGCGAGTCCCTTCCCGAAACGCGCGTTTCGCTCGGGGCTATCCATGCTCTGCGCGAAGCGTCCTTCGCTTCGGTAGCGCGTCCCTTCCCGAACAAGCGTTTCGCTCGGGGACTGTCCATGTTCCGCGCCGTGCACATCTCTCGCTCGGGCGCGAGTCTCTTCCGCGCCGGATAAGTTTCGCGCTTAAGTGCGGGTCTTCCCAGGTAAATGAGTATGCTCATTGCATCTTTTCTTTCTTTAAAACATTTTGGGCTCGGGGCTCGCCCGACGCGCGGCGTGAGTCCTCTCGTGACCTGTTGGTTAGTTCCCCTGGACGTCTAGTCCATGTCCAGGATGAGGCATTTCGAGCATGTCTCGTCTGTCAGTTCCTCGAGCATCTGACCCATGCTTGGGATGCGGCAGTGCGAGTCCGCTCGCAATCTACTTATTGCCTTCTCCTAGATATCGATCCATGTCTAGTTCCCTGCAGCATCGATCCATGCACCGGATGCCGCATAGCCCTTCGCCGCGAGTCCCGTCCCCGGCGAAGCGCGCTCGGATGCCGCGATAGCCCTTCGCCGCCGCGAGACTGCCCCCGAGCAAGCGCCGCCGGATGCCGCATAGTCCTTCACTGCAAGTCTCGTCCCCGAAGCGAAGGCCGCCGGATGCCGCAGATAGCTCTTGGCGCCGCGAGTCTGTCCCCGGCGGCGCGGCTCGGATGCCGAGAGCCCTTCGCCGCCGCGAGACTGTCCCCGAGCAAGCGCCGCCGGATGCCGCGATAACCCTTCGCTGCGAATCATCGCCCCGAAGCGGCGCTTCTCGGATGCCGCAGTAGCTCTTCGCCGCGAAGTCTCGTCCCCGAAGCGAAGGCTGCTCGGATGCGCGATAGCTCTTCCTGCGAGTCTGTCCCCGGCGAAGGCCGCTTGATGCCGCGGAGCCCTTTCGCTGCTGCGAGTCTGTCCTCGAAGCGAAGCCGCCGGATGCCACAAGAGCCCTTCGCCGCGAGTCTGCCCCCGGCGAAGCGCGCTCGGATGCCGCAGTAGCCCGCCGCTGCGCGAGACTGTCCCGAAGCGAAGGCCGCCGGATGCCACAATAGTCCGCCAGCTGCGAAGTCTGTCCCCGAAGCGAAGCGCGCTTCGATGCCGCGAGAGCCTTTCGCCGCCGCGAGACTGCCCCGAAGCGAAGGCCGCCGGATGCCGCAACCCGCCGCGCAATATCGTCCTCGAAGCGAAGGCCGCCGGATGCCGCAGTAGCTCTTTCGCCGCGAAGTCTGTCCCGAGCGAAGCGCCGCTCGGATGGCGCAGATAGCTCTTCGCCGCGAGTCTGTCCCCGAAACAAGCGCGGCTCGGATGCCGCGAATAGTCTTCGCTGCTGCGAGACTCATCCTCGAGCAAGCGCCGCTTTCGGATGCCGCAGAGTAACTTCGCCGCGAAGTCTCGTCCCCGGCGAAGCCTTTTCCGGATGGCGCAGATAGCTCTTCGCCGCGAAGTCTGTCCCCCGAGCAAGCGCGCTCGGATGCCGCAGATAGCCCTTCGCTGCTGCGAGACTCGCCCCGAGCAAGCGCCGCCGGATGCCGCATAGCCCTTCGCCGCGAAATCATCGCCCCGAGCGAAGGCCGCCGGATGCCGCATAGTCCCGCCGCTGCAATCTTTCCCCGGCGAAGGCTTTCCGGATGCCGCATAGCTCTTCGCTGCGAGTCTGTCCCCGAAGCGAAGGCCGCTTGCGGATGCCGCAGATAGTTCTTCGCTGCGAGTCTCGTCCCCGAAGCGAAGCGCCGCCGGATGCCGCAGATAGCCCGCCGGCTGCTGCGAAGTCTCGTCCCGAAGCGAAGGCCGCCGATGCCGATAGAGTCTTTCGCCGCGAAGTCTCGTCCCCGAAGCGAAGCGCGGCTCGGATGCCGCAGAGCCCGCCGCCTGCGCGAGACTGTCCCCGAAACAAGCGCCGCCGGATGCCGCATAGCCGCCGCCTGCGATCGCATCCCTCGAAGCGAAGGCCGCCGGATGCGCGCATAGCTCTTCGCTGCGAGTCATCCCCGAGCAAGCGCCGCCGGATGGCGCATAGCTCTTCGCCGCGAGTCTGCCCCCGAAAGCGCGGCTCGGATGCGCGATAGCCCTTCGCCGCTGCGAGACTGCCCCCGAGCAAGCGCCGCCGGATGCCGCAGAGTCTTTCGCCGCTAGTCTGTCCCCGGCGAAGCGCTCGGATGCCGCAGTAGCCCTTCGCTGCTGCGAGACCTGTCCCCGAGCAAGCGCTACTCGGATGCCGCATTAGCCCTTCGCTGCGAGTACTGTCCTCGAGCGAGCGCTGCTCGGATGCCGCAGTAGCTCTTCGCTGCGAGTCCTGTCCCCGAGCAAGCGCTGCTCGGATGGTGCATTAGCTCTTCGCTGCGGAACCTCCAATCCCTCTTTAAGAAGTCTAGAGGCTTAAGGCGGAGGCCTCAGCAAGGCCTTTTCCCCCTTTAGCCTCGGGGGCTAGCTGTCGGGGATTGGATATACTGTACCGAGACGACCATCGAAGCCCAGCGCCAACCGACTATGCTCTTGCCCGGATGGCGCATGCAAGGCCGACCTTCGTATAGCCCGGCTCATGGGGCTACCCCGTCCCCCATCAAGTACGTCCCCGAGCAAGCCAAGCTCGGGGGCCCGCGACAAGGCGACATGTCATTAAATCTTGGGCTCGAGAAATCGCGCCGGGATCCGCCGCC
The DNA here is from genome assembly GCA_036346375.1 of Guadua angustifolia. Taxonomy (NCBI): domain Eukaryota; kingdom Viridiplantae; phylum Streptophyta; class Magnoliopsida; order Poales; family Poaceae; genus Guadua; species Guadua angustifolia. The sequence goes on along the minus strand of CM070503.1, from coordinate 21,243,906 downwards.
ACGGTCCGCGCCGCCTTGTCTGCAAGGCTTTTGTACCCACGTCGCGTGGTACCGGCAGTGGCGCGCCACTTCTGCCGCCACGTCCTCTCAATGCGTGCCCCTGTAATAAATGATTTGTCTCTGACGTAATTCCTATAAATACCCCTCCCACGATGGATTGAGGTTGGACCTTCAGACTACACACATACTTACACACCTCGCTTGCTCACGGGAGTCCTTCGAAGCGTTCAGGGCCCCCCGAGCAAGCGCATTGTAACCCACTTTCGCATACTAGTGCAATCACTGGACGTAGGGTTATTATCTCCTCTGCGAGAGGCCCGAACCAGATAAAAAACGACCCCCTGTGCTTCACGATTGTCCCATATACCCCGTTCTATTGCTCGGCACACTCTCAGACGTATAACCTTTGCGGAAAAGGGGCCCCAAGTTGATCCCTCATTCAACAAGTAAGCTCGGCGGGGACCTGTCCCGAATCGTCGACAACTCTATTGTATAGCCATCTTTTATTTCTCTCCAATTATTATTAATGTTGAACGTTGCGTCATCAACATGCATAGATATACAACTATCGCTTATCCCTACCAGGAAAACCCGTCACACTTTTACCAGTGGCCCAAAGCCTATTCCATAAAGTAGCGAGATCTTTACTCTAGGTTTTTTTTCTCCTTGTTTCGATTCATACAAATTCATGCATGTATATACAAATGGAAGATGTTATACATGCTCGCTTCTTTTAGTCGACGTTGGCCAACTCAACTATTTTGCTTCCTCACTAACTGCGACGGCTTCCCATCTTATCTAATATTAGCATGCTTGCTTTAGTCATTGTATAACGATATGGAGAATCTTCTCACCATCGTGTGTGACATTGTGTCCCTTGGTAACGATGGCACGTTCTTAACTACCCAGTGGATATATATTCTTTGTAGTTCGTCTTCCATACAAAGTTTTATCTCTTCTCTATAAGGTCCTCCTCATCATCAAATTTCTTGTGTCATTGACTTCTGCAACAACGCAGACGCTCGCTACTTTATAGAATAGGCTTTGGGCCACTGGTAAAAGTGTGACGGGTTTCCCTGGTAGGGATAAGTTAAGGAAAAACTGTTGTAAAAAATGTATTATCTTTGCGAGAGCACAAACCAACAAGAAGTCTTTTCTAGAAAATGTTACAAAACCATCGAGTTCATAATTAGCCAACCAAACTGTAGTCTAATATGCATGACACTTTTTTTAAGGATGGCAACACAATTGGATCGTGTAGTCTCATCTTAAATCTCAACCCACAGGTCACAAGTTCAAACCCTGGACAATCAAAGTGAAAAATTCACATAAATAACACACCCAACTCATAGTTGGTGGGAAGCAAAGTCTGGTCATTAACCAGAGAGACAAGATGCCACACCATTAGATTATGCTATAATAAGCTAATTGGAAAGACACTTGATGTTCTTGCTTGGAGGTCAAGGATTCAAATCCCACAAAAATATTATATTTGATTTTTTAATATAAACCAGGGGTTTCCCCTTCGATCCAATAATAACAAGTCAATTAGTGTTTGCTTATCTTCTAGACATCAAATGGTGTATTAATTTTGTGATAAAATGAATTATCATATACAAAGTGGAATTGAAACAAAATTTCCATGATCTAGAAATGGAATATGATGGATCACACTTCCATATCTCCAGGCTAGTTCCAGTGTCCCACAATTATATATATGATCTTCTTGTTATGTTAGTTAGGCTCCATAATTATTCACAAAAGGAACAAATAAGGCTTTCTAAATCAGGTGGGACTTCTAGCGGAACAGCAAATATTGTTACTTGTCATGTCAAAAGAAAAACCACCAAACACTAGAGCCTGTTTACGTGCGGTGGATTTTATTCTAAAGGAGGTACGGTGTTGTGTGTAATTCCTTCAAAAAGCAAACCCCCATACTAACGTGTTGAGCTTTAACTTACACGACAGCGAGACCTCGAGCGGCATAAAGGGCTTTTAGTAAGCACTGCTCATACACACAATTAGTAGCCTTTTCTTTTGTGAGGAATTTCGCGAGTGTTCAGGTGTGCATTTTGAGATACACAAGAGCTAGCAGTTCTCCCTTTGCAAGGAATAACTGCTTGTGGTACAAAGTCTGAAATTGCAAGTAGCCGCACTTACAAAATTGAAGCTATATATATTCCGAGTTCTAAAAAGAGTCTCTCCCAAAGAATTCAGTCCTAAGAGAAGAGACTATAATTCGAGGAAAAAAAGGAGCAGTTTTAAATTTCTAGCAGGTTGATTAATAAGTGCCATTTGAATTGAAGGTTCATGGGCTAGGTGAAAGTAACCACGTACTCCATGTGACCGTAGAAGTCAAAAGGTTAATTAGGAGGTCAAACAATGATGCTGGCTGCCGTGCACCACCTTGTTGTTCCTTCACCGCCACGTCTCTTTCAATCTAAAACGAAAGGGCCCCGTGCGTGCCCTCGCCAGTATTTAAGCCCACCATCTCCTTCCCAATTTTATTCTATTCTCTTAACCACTTCAATTCCCTCGAGACCACAATACCAAAAAGGTTAATTAGCTCCCTTTCTCTCCCCTCTTAATGCTCTGATCATAATCGTACTATAAGTCATGTTCTTTACGTGCTTTGCCAAGTACTACATCCATCCTCTTGTACTACATCTAGCTTGTTGCTTATTTAGTTGGTTCATGGAGCGAGCCTGCCCCGCATTATTTTTTTTCCTTATTATCTAGTGTCAATCTTCTCCTAGTCCTTGTTTATGCTGATGAGTGTTGCTATATATGTGCATATTTATATCTCAGGTTAGTTATAAGTGATCACAAAAGCAAGTTAAGATCAGAAGCCCTTAGCTAGCAGACAGGCTAGCTGCTGGGGATGGAGCATGACGTGCACCACCATGAGCAGCCCATGGACCTGCCGCCGGGCTTCCGGTTCTACCCGACCGACGAGGAGCTCATCACGCACTACCTCGCCCGGAAGGCCGCCGATCCCCAGCGGTTCGCGGCCCTCGCCGTCGGCGAGGCCGACCTCAACAAGTGCGAGCCATGGGACCTGCCATGTAAGGCGCCTTTCCGATCATCGATCATGCACCCACTTGTCGCGCACATAAGCTAGCTACTTGTCATGCATCTACACGTTCACGTGTGTGTATGTTTCGTACGTCTTCGTGTGTGCAGCGAGAGCAACGATGGGGGAGAAGGAGTGGTACTTCTTCTGCGTGAGGGACCGCAAGTACCCGACAGGGCTGAGGACGAACAGGGCCACGGAGTCCGGATACTGGAAGGCGACGGGCAAGGACAGGGAGATCTTCAGGGGCAAGGCCCTCGTCGGCATGAAGAAGACGCTCGTCTTCCACACGGGGAGGGCTCCCCGGGGCGGCAAGACCGGCTGGGTCATGCACGAGTACCGCCTCGAGGGCAAGCACGGCGCAGCCTACGGCCTCCCCAAGGCTGCCACGCCCAAGGTAAACTATTAATTGCTCTTGTAAATTAATTAATTAAAGCGCTTCTGTACTCGCTTTCGGAAAGAAAATCGCATGGGTTCTGAACCATGTCGACCTCGATTTGTTGGGCAGGACGAGTGGGTGCTGTGCAGGGTGTTCAACAAGAGCTCCGAGCCGTCGTCAGTGGCCGGCAAGAGAGGGGCGTGCACGGCGAAGGCGGACGTAGGATCCACCATGTCCATGGCGGACGTCGACCTCGCCTCGTGCGCGCTCCCTCCGCTGATGGACGTGTCCGGCGGCGGTGCCACCTCGCACTCAGCGGCGGCGGCGGCGGCCACGGCATCCTTCTCGCCGCCGCCACCGGCCCACGTGACCTGCTTCTCCGACGCGCTGGAGGACCAGTTCCTGAACCCACCGTTCCTCCTCCCCTCTGCTCCGACGACGACCACGGCACAGGGCGCCGCCGTCGCTGTGGATCACCTTACCATGGCCTCCGCCTCCCCGTTCCTGGCGAGCATGCAGATGCAGTACGCGCAGGACGTCGGCGCGGGGGGCATGGTGCACCAGCTCCTGGAGGGCGGCTGGTACTGCAAGGGCGAGAGGGAGAGGCTGAGCGGCGCCTCGCAGGTCACCGGCCTCACCTCGGAGGTGAACGCCGCCGAGATCTCCTCATCGCGGCAACACGTAGATCACGAGGCGTCCCTTTGGGGCTATTGAGATCTTGATCATTGAAGTTGCATTAGCACCAATATCTGGATTGGAAAAGATAACTGTATCGTACTATTGACAACTGTTGCACAAAGAAAAACATGAGCAAAGTTTGTATGTTGTAGATTTGATAATCCGAGATGTACTGTGGTGATTGGATATTAGTGTTGTTTGTCAATATGAATTAATGTCCGGTTTGGAACACTAGGATTCTGCCTTCTACAGCAATCCTGCGAACATTGTACTGTTTGCTAAAAAAATTTCCCGGCTATGTTTTGCCTTTTGGTTAGGTATTCTCTCCGAAAGAGAAGTGATCTCATCTCAAACCTAATAGCTTGACTTGTCGTTGCGAAAGCCTTATCTAGCGTTACAACTTTGGTTTGGTTTTTGGTGGTAACCGAGCTATCAATCCCATTTGCTACCTCTTGTCACATGACTAGCATACCTAGCTATCTTTCTAGCATACTAGATAGGATCTCGTGCTACCCGCTCGGTGTGAAATTTGGTTTGCTGGTTCTTTTTGAAAAAAGAAAGGAAGGAGGATATTAACGTAATTTCCTTTTTAGGTGGTTTTGTAAAAAAAAAAAAGCTGGCTAGGAGTCGATGGTGAATTTGTGTTACTACGGGGCCTTTTTTTATTTGCAAAAACAACTGTTGGAGGACTCGTCCGCGAATAGACGAAGCCATAGGGTCCTTTTTACAAAATCACCGATAGAAGGATCTGGATGTAATTTTTGTTTTTTCAAAATTACCCAGCAGAGGACTCGTCCACAAATATACAGACTACGGAGTCTTTTTTCGCAAAATAACCGGTTAGAGGACCTAAACATAATTTTAAAATTATGGAAGGTCTTTTAAAAAAAAATGTGACACGTGGCACGACTGATTGCTCTCCAATTCCTTCCACTTTCATAGATAAGTTATGCAACAAGATCATGGCAGGTTCCATCATCTTTGGGGGCTTTGCCATCTTCTATCACATGATTTCTTAGCTCCTTCTGTATATAATAACTCCATGGAAATCGGTCAGAACAAGCCCTAAATTCTACTATATTATAATATCACTGTAGCAGTGCTGGTCACAGCATGCCACCGCTTGCATCCCATGCCATGTCGGTCTGGAGGTATGGAGCCCATGGAGATAGGTGCACCTCCATGTCACATCTGATTTGTCCATGGCATGCATTGCAGGTGCCATCAATCCATCATCCATCCACAAAAGTTCGCGTTGTAGATGGGCTCCAATTGATCATGAGAACTGTAGTACTATATTCTAACATGAAGGACACGCAGTAGGTTCACCAACTTTTAAAAAAAAATCCTGCACCCATGAGGAAATCATGCAAGGACACGTGCATTGCTTCTAGATCTTCTGTCGCAGGGCAGGGCCAATATCTTAAAACTTATCTAATCTCTCACTAGTGTGCCTAGTATCTTTGGACATGTTCATTTCTTCATGGCCTCCAGAATTCTATTCCCACCTGTCGATCGTATCTTTAAACAAAGACGCAGGAGTGGATTGACTAAGAGTTTTTAGGTTTGTAATATCGCGTATATCCAGTACTATTCTACGTGTATGCAGATTGTACAAGTAGGTAGATTTCATTCGCGTTCTTATCATCTGGTCATGATTGAGAGAGTTGAAGCTGATGTAGTCTAGTACTTGGGAATATGTGAGGGTCATTCCCACATATTATGGTTCATTCAGAACTGAACCCCGAGTTTCTTCAGTAACAAAATAAACCACGATCGAGTTGGGAAAAAGCTCGCATTCCAAACGGATATCCTACTACTTTAGTTGTGTGCCATGGCCTCATGGGGTTATCAAGCCATCAACCTCAGACACGATAAGAAGCACTTCATTCCCTGATCGATGTTTCTGTGCGCTTCTGGCGATCGCAAGTGGCATGCACAAAACTATGGGCAAGTAAAATCTTCTTACCGCTTGTTCTAGCAGTACTTGATCTTGACAATTTTGGCATGAAAAATTATTGGCATGCAATGAACCAATTCGAGACGTGTCGCACAAAGCACGCATATCGCCATCAGCAGGAGACGCCTCCAGATCTAACCGATGTTGATCGAGACAAGTAGGAGACACGTACTCTGATAAAATTGCCAAAAAAAAACCTGGGGATAATTGACAAGAAAATATTGGAATTGGTGTGGCATGATCGCTGGCATGGAAATATGTATCTGATGGCTGCGTTAGTCTTTGCTAGGTGGTTAGAGACTGAACTAAACTGTAACTAAAAGATTCTTCGGGTACTGTAAAGATCAATTAATCTAGAAGGCTACATGGAATTCGAAAGATGAACAAGTTGAAGGAAGATAGGAGATTATATATTAATCCAATTTAGATTTGACAGAAAATACTGGAGCATTTCTAAGAAAAAGAAAAGAGAGAAGAAAAGAAAACGTTCCAGACAGGACCTAGATCAACTTGGAGGGGACCTGTGATTCTGTGAATGTGGATTAGAAAGGAATTAAGCCGGTGGACAAGAAGACACGAAAAGATGGGCCACATAAACAGAAGGACCCATAAGGCACGCCCAGTTGGGCAGAGGCCCACGATGGATGCTGGTGCTACCTTTTTTTATATATAAAAAAAGAAGCCTTCTAAATTTACGGGATTTTACCGGTGGCAACTTGTAAGAATAAGGGGGTGTTTGGAAGAGCTCTGCTTCTCAATTTTTAGCTCCACTTCCAATTCGCCTAGCCAAACACCCCAGCTCCATAGAACTTCGGCTCCAGAAAAAATGCGAATTTAGGGGGCTGCTCCATGGTTTTTGTGGAGCTCCTCAAGGGGTATTCCAAGAAACACTGTTTCGTACTCACTCGTGAAGTTCCTAGATAATTACCCACCTTTGCCACTGGTTACATACATGAGGAAGTTCCTAGGTAATTACTTACCTTTGCCATTGGTTCAACATCTAAGGGCATAAATGGGTATCCACACTAAAACCATCTATTTTTGAAGCTGGATCTAATTTGCAAACCAAACACCTTCCTTCCCTACTTCAACTCTTTGGTGGAGCTACTCTATGGTGGAGTTGGTAGAGTGCAGCTGATTTTTTTGAAGTAGAGCTCTCCCAAACAGATCTACGATTCAAAAACCACTAAACAGCGTAAGAACATGTACGACAGTGTCGATATACTTCTTCGTGTCATCTAAAGATAAAATTAAAGATAGCTTCTAAAATAGATAACATCTTAAGATGTTTATATGAGATTCTACAATCTTTTAATCATACTATGAAAAAATGTTTATTATAGATAGTAGTATCTATATAATCGTTTTTTCATGAAAAGATGACTATACTCTCTTTTCTCCTCATCTCTTTTCGATATCAGAAAAAAATCTTATATAGCAAAGAATATAGATAACAGAAATTGTAATATTGTACATGGCTAAAGAGTTGCCGCTATTAGCGATCGCCATGCCGTTCTTGTTTTTTTTTGTTGTTGCTTTTCTTTTTTACGAAAGCCACGGATGGATAGCCCTTCGTGTTGAATAGGGTAACAGACTACGGAGTTACTTGATTTAGGGTTTAACAAAGAACAGTCAGCTAGCTAGGAAATGCATGCTCTTGAATGTTCCTGTCGATCGACAGGCACATCACACCACGCATCTTGTACGTGGTAATTAACCGTATAATCAATTAATTATTATGATTATCAATTTATCATACAGTGCCAGGCAGCCATAAGATCCAATGCCTTGGTTGACACAAGCACGTACATGCTCTACGATACGATAAGATGGATCGAGACGGGCGTAGCGCGCGGTGTCTTTTGGGTATGTATATGATACAGATGATATTTGTTTATAATATATCTCTATATTACCTATAGATATCATTAAAATAATTTATATAATAGATCATCTATATAGTTGTCTATAATGGTTTTTTATTTAATTAACAAACTGTTTATATTTTTGATAAAGGAAGCTTTTATTAATCTTAGTAAATTACATCAAAGTGATACAATTAAACTAAGAAGACTCCCGGCCTCTACACACTTAGGGTGTACACATACCAAACACACACACAAGAAAAGACAAAGGAACCGTCATGCACAAACTACATCACGCAATATTGTCTTCAAGGCTATCCACTATCATAGCAACACTTGGACCGCGATAAAAGCTCTCCAATGACAACGCCTCCAAAAAGGACTCGATACGCACACGCACCGTCATTGCCATGATCCAACCAGTGAAGGCCAGACCAAAAGTTTTCACCTCGGAGAGTAAATCTTCAGACTACAAAACAATGCCTTCAACAAGGCCATTGCCAAGCACAACCAACTAAGATCAGATCTAGAGATTTCTCCCTGAAGTCAAAGTACCGGAGATCCTAGTGTTGCAACCACCCTCATTCCAAACTAGTGCTACCATACCACTTAATCTTAGCCAATAGCAACGGCCACCTTCTCAAGGCCAGACAAACAATTTTTAGATGTTCGACTCTACGATGACAGATTCGCGAGCTAGCCAATAGGCACACGATCATCAAGTCCATAGAGTGCATCTAAAAAATAAGATGTATCGCCTAAGAAAAGCGAATCCGCGAATCGATGCTAAGATGACATAGGTTAAAAGAAATGTATGAACAACGTTAGTAAGAGATGAAGATGCTGAAGCGAAGAGTAGTCACCTAGATCGTCCATCATCCACAAGTTGCGAAGCCGACCACCAAACCGGTGTTGGCAACAACAAGTGAGGATCAACCTAAACCACCATAAGGCACCGAGGAACCAAGAATGCCACTTGGCCACGACCACCCAAATTGCCGCCATCGTGAAGGATCGACGCCGACCCTCAAGCCGATGCATAGGTGGGGTCTTTGCACCGAAACAATGACAGACATCCGTGAAGAAGACACCCACCAAGAACAAATAAATCCAGGGGCGAGAGTACGGATCCGGAGAGGGCACCAAAGATCCGTGGCCAGCCGAAGCTCCACCACGGAGAGGAGAGCACAACCACAGAGGATTGAGGGTGGGGAAGGAGCCCTCTACTAAGCGCCCAGTGCGTCAGAGCCACCACCGGCGGGAGAGGTGGTGTATCGCCACGGGCGCCAGATCCGGCCCCAAACCAAGAAGACCGGATCCGAGCCTTGACTCAATCGGCAGACGCATCTCCTTCAAGGACGAGCCGAGCGGCCCCTCTCCTTGGCCGCACCTGTCGCGTGGAAGGGACGCCATGGCACCCTCCCATCGTCCCCTCGTAGATCTGGGCACTCGAGTCCATGGAGCGTGATTGGCCCCGCCGCCGCCTTCCTCGGAAGCTGTACGGGCCTCCCGCGAGCTCACTCCGGCAGCGACGTGGCAGAGAAAGGGTGGGGAGGAGGTGTGGCGGCGGCTAGGGCTGGGGAGCCGCTCGAGTCGCCTGCGCGGAGGCGACGCGGGGGCCGTACAGAGGGATTGATGAGGGAAGGTCTCGTCCGTGAGGCAGCGGCTCTTACGGCATATCATGTAAGGGGAAATCTTGCAAGTACTACAGTATATATAATAGTATATAAAATATAAAACTATCTATAAAACCATATATTAAATAATATATAGTAATTTTCTCTCTCCTCCTCTTTTCTTCACGTCATTTAAAATCTTTAAACGCGAGGGAAAAGTCGCCGGTCTTCGCGGAGACGAGCGAAGCATTACCGCGCCCCGCCCGTCATGGATTGTCTTCTCCTGCATCACTGTGCACAGCGAAACTAAGGACGGGTATTCTCACCCAGCCAGCCAGTCTTTCTAGCATTGATTGAACCATGTGTCCCTGTCGCTGTCTCTGATCCCAGCCGAGGCCCGGTGGTTGCGCCATCCCTTCGATCGATCCGCTCGATGGGTGGCTCCGTCGCGCGTCTCGCGCACAAAACGCAGGGGCAGCTTGCTCCCGCACGCGGTCAGTCAGTCTAAAAATTGGATGGATTTGAGCGTGCCTTTCTTGGATTCTCTGAAGGGCGTGGACTTGGAATAACTGGGACTGGCTGACTGTACTTTCAGAGTTTCAGTTCTTCCTTTTACCGCTCCGTAGCTGCAAAATTTGACACTCGGTTTGCTACAGGTACTCACACTAGTACCTTTTTGTGTTTACTCCACCAAAAACATGTGGAATGTCTGAAAATTGAATGAGTACAGTAAGAAATGGTAGAAAACTTCTTCTTCTTTTTAGCATGTAAGATTGCTTGAAAGTCTAATTTTCCTGTATCAAATGCCATTTGAGGTATGAAAAGGATGGCTATATGGGCTCAGAAGACTGCAGTAATTTTGCATAGCGTTGGGACCTACAAGGAAAATACTACTCCATAAACTGTGCAAACCATGTTCAGATGCCTTCAAGAGGAAGGCAAGAACAGAACAGAAGGGGGTCCTGAAAAGTAGTAATCCTTGGACCGCTGTTGTGCGTACTAAATCAAGATCATGCAAGCTCGTTTAAGTAGTTACTGGAATACTACATGGTTGTGCTGTCTGCATGGGCATCACACAACACAAATCTAGTTTTTCCAAAACAGAGAAAGAAATACTTCTTTGACGCATATCATCGCGATTCCTACTGCTATAAATGTAGGTTTGTCGGTCCATGCTAAAAATATGAGAGCATTGAGTCATTGACCATGTCAGTGGGCCATCAGTTGAATTCCTTCTTCAGTCTTCACCTCAGTTTACAGCGCTGTTTCAGATAAAACACTGCTCCCTGTTCTGGATCTCGTCAATGCTGATCTGTACCACACTGTTAGGCTGATCATTCTTGATGCGTGAAACAGGAAATCACTGTATCTATGACCATCAGAAGCAGTAACTTTGTCTGGTAATTAGTCTGAATGCAGTAACTTTGTCTGGTAATTATTCTGAATCTGAGTGTGATTCTTTTGCTGATCTTTCACATGCAGACACATTAAATTTTCCAGGGGTATGGCTGTAGAATAGCGTTACTACTAGAGTACTACTACGAGTATCCGAGGAACGTCGTCTTCTAATCGGGTGGCAAGTCGCATCGTTTTCCGAAACGGCGCAATGCGGTGGAGACTTCCGTCAGGTTCATTTCCATCTGTGGCTAGGTGTCAATCTATTTATGATCGTGAGTTCGCAATGAAATTAGAGGCTTGTTTGTTAGGTGAAACCTCGTTTAAAAAGATGCAGTAGTCATGGCTGCTTCGAGTAGGCAGTTGGGGTCCTTGCCTTGTTCCCTAAAAGTTTCCTCAAGTGCTGTGTAGATGAAATGGATTTGCTAAAGCATTAAGCATTCATGCAAATTCAGCTGCTTTAGGCTTTAAGCATCAAAGACTGAAAATAAAATTTGCCATATCTTGACATGCTAGGTAATCTGTTAAAGTGTGATCCGAATTCGTTCGGTTTTCTTTCCTACTCCAATTCAAAGTTCTATTCATATACGAAGTTCTTTATGTTCCCTAAACCCTAAATATGTACCTGTAGTCCATAGAATAGAATGAAGCAAAAAGGCAAGCAAGACTAGAGAAGAAAAAATGTAGCCTTGTTGTAAATATCTCCTCATATAATGATATTTGCTTTCGTGCATTTTTGGTTTTTCTCCGAAAGGGTTTTTCATATTAAATCCCTATCGCCTGTTTCTTTGACCCTATATTTTTGTTGTGTGTTTTGTAACAAATGGTATCAGAACTTAGAGTTCAAGATTCAAGACGCTGTCCCCGGGAGGATGAGACTCTCGGGGACGGCCATCGCACGGCATCTGCAATACAATGTAAAATCGGCTGGCAAGACAATCAAGAGCGCCCAACCACGCGGCATCATCAAGACAATAAAGGGTAGCCATCGCACGGCGTCTCCACAAGTATCCACATCTATGATTCTGCTGGAAGCTATCATCTATTGCTACATGCACACATGAATATACCAGAGATTTATTAGCCTCAATTTGTAGATTTTGACTCACCTTGACTCCGTTCCATAGCTCGACTCTATACTGAGCGTTGGCCCACGCTCTACCCATTGACTGTTCTAGTGCCAACTTTCGCCAACGTCATCGCTTGCACCATCTTGTGCCATGCCCAAGCGGCATTCTATGTCATCTTTGTCGGCAATTGTTTGCTATAGTTGATCGTCATATTATTTCTAGTGGAGGAGAATTTCATTGCAATTCAAGCCACTGTGTCTTTTATTGGTGGCATCAATACATGATTAATCATTGGTGAATTCTTTGATGATCCGTTGTTTACTGTGGGTTACTATGACGAGATCCGCATATATAGAGTCTAAGTTGAAGTTACAGACCTTCAAACACAATAAGTAAATTTAGGTTATGCTTGATCGAGAAGACATTAAAAAATCAGTGTGAACAGATCAAACAATTGAATTTGGTATTCAATTACCATTTGAACATGGTGCAATTTTGGCTCATTTGTGCGACAATTTTGGAAATTGATGACACCTCGATAGTAGTTAGCATTATACACTCACAAGTTTTACTGTTTAAAAGTGAAGGTTTTGCTTTAATATTAGTTTAAAACGAATGGCTGAAGTGCAAGAAAGAGTTTGCTTCTGCGTGTATACTACGACGTTGTCCAATTGTCTTAGCCCATTATGAGGGAGCTACCGCAATTTATGTGCTATTAATAGCACGAGAGTTCTTTTTATCTTGACAATTTTGTAGAAGCAGTTTCAACAAATGTCATAGAATTTAATTACATTTGAAGTTGACAGTTTGAAGTACATAAAGTTACATATGTAAGTTGCTTTCCGATAAGCATTGTTTGCCTAATTTTATGTTCCGATGGACTATACCAAATATCTATGATATGAGTTCTTCGTTATATATCAAGCGCCACATGTTATGTTTTGGGTTATGCTATTTGATGATTGAGCATTTATTTTAAGAGGTTAATTACATAGACTCAGACTTCACTTGGGTTATGAATTGTTGAAGACTTAAATTTCTTTATCTACTTTGTTGATAACTGTGTGCTTGGATCTATTAGTGGTTTGCTCAATTTTACTTCGCATTTGGATAAGACTGTTCTTGTCTTTCTTATTCAGATTAATCCGTTGGACTTTCAAGACACAAGGTTTATTGATGAATGTTTATTTTGAGGAGATTTTGATATTTTGGCTATGGAGGAATTTGTCTCAAGGTGGAGATTGTTAAAGTGTTGTCGACGTTTATTACCGACAATAATGAAAAGGGGGCTACGCGCTGGACCCAAACTCGATGGTAGCACAAGAACACCCGATGTATACAGGTTCGGGCTCTCGCGATGGAGATAATGCCCTAGTCCTGTGCTCTGGAATTATATGTGGCTAGCTGATTGCTGATGAGATGTTGTGTTGTCTTCTCATGATCCTCTCCTCCTCTCCCCCTCTCCCACCCCCCTTTATATAGCGGAGGAGGGCGGTTTACAGAGGAGAGTCCTAATCGGTTACAAGGTGAAGATTATATCTCTTTCCTTATCCGTTTAATATGATAGCGGATAGGATTACAATTGTATCCTCCCTAAGCAGGGTCGGTTTCTATCTTCTGGGTTTCCTTGCTGCGCATGGCAGCCTACCCCTTGGGCAATACCTATCTTCATGTATCCGGCTTGGCCTATCCCCTCCCGAGTGGCCCTCACGTCCTGCCATGCAGATACCCGGGGTCCATATACTCCACAGTAGCCCCCGAGTGCTTTGCGATCGAGTTGCCGCCTTCCTGGTCGCAGCCCAGCTGAGTCATGCTTCACGCCGAGTGCTTCCAGTTTTTGATGTAGTTTCCCGATTGGTTTTTCTTTCCAGCCGAGTGCCCATTGTAGGCAAAGAGATCGTGAAGGACTCAATAGAACTCCATGCGTTGAACTATTCCCAACCGTCTGTCGTGCAGTCTGGTGGTGGCCCATCATGGGACATACCGCATCCTCAACGATATGCAGAAGTCAAAACGCTATTTCCGCTCAAGGCGAAATTCAGCGCCGCTCCTTTTAAATTCATTTGATCTCGATGTCGCTCGTTGAAACGTTGGCGCACGCATCGCATCCAAATTTAGTAGCCCTGAAATCATGTATATGCAGAACTTAGGCAATGTAAAAACAATTCACTCGGATGTGATGTCCGACTGGTTTGTGTATAATCTCGGGGTTTTTTTACTCCTTTTTCTTATTGATTTTGAATTCATCCGAGTGGTTTTGACTCTTTTTTGTTTAAGCATTCTGCCCGACTAGTCTAGCCCTCGAGCGTCGGGAGTCGGCTCATGGCTCTTTTTCCCAGGCACGCGTTTTGGGTGACTAAAGTTCGCCATTCATGGGGTCAGAGCTTCATAACTCGGAATTAACGCACTCGGATTCATTTGCAATCGTTAAGTAAAGGAAGAAAAATACAACTCAGAAATAGATGTGCGCATGCGCACACTATTAGGTAGCCTCGACTTCTTCGCTTAGTTGAGAATCAACTAAGTAGCAAGTCAAGAGGAAAGTCGCAAACGAACAAAGTATTTCTTAATGTAGGAAACAATAAACGACCCAAAGAGTGTTGCGCATGCGCAACACTATTAGGTGTAGCTCCCGACTTACTGCTTAGTTGAGGATCAACTAAGTAGCAAGTCAAGAAAGCCAATAATTTTATAATGACATAATTTGAGTAAACAAAGACTTAGCCGCTTTATGCTCCATGTGTTGTTGACGATCGTGTCGCCTTGCTCGTGGCGCAGCATAGGCTTGCGCCGTGCGAAGTTGGCGCTTCGGGCGCAGCGTAGGCTCGTGGTCGCAGCAGTTGGCGCTTCGCGCCGCGTAGGCTCGTGGCCGTCTTAGTATGGCGCTGGGCGGCGTAGGCTCTTGCCGTGCCGGTTGGCGCTTCGGCGCAGCGTAGGCTCGTGGCCGTGCCGAGTATGGCGCTCGGGGTGCTTGGCGTAGGCTCTTGGCCGTGCCGAAGTTGGCGCTTCGCCGGGCGTAGGCTCTGGACCGTGCGGTATGGCGCTTCGGCGCGGTAGGCTCTTAGCGTGCCGGTTGGCGCTAAAGCGCAGCGTAGGCTTCGTGGCGTGCAATATGGCGCTTCGAAGCGCGCGTAAACTCTTAGCCGTGCCGGTTGGCGCTTCGGACGCAGCGTAGGCTCGTGGTCGTGCCGGTTGGCGCTTCGGCGCAGCGTAGGCTCGTGGCCGTCCGGTTGGCGCTTCGGCGCGGGCGTAAACTCTTAGCCGTCTTAAGTAAGCGCTTCGGCGCGGCGTAGGCTCTTAGCCGTGCGGTTGGCGCCGGGCGCAGCGTAAACTCGTGGCGTCGCCGGTATGGCACTGAAGCGCGGCGTAAGCTCTTAGCCGTGCGAAGTTGGCGCTTCGGCGCGGCGTAAACTCGTGGCGTCTTAGTATGGCGCCGGGCGCGGGCGTAAGCTCTTAGCCGTGCCGGTTGGCGCTTCGGCGCGGCGTAGGCTTCGTGGCGTCTTGAAGTATGGCGCTTCGAAGCGGGCGTAGGCTCTGGCCGTGCGAAGTTGGCGCTTCGGCGAGGCGTAAACTCGTGGCCGTCTTGCGGTTGGCGCTTCGAAGCGCAGCGTAGGCTCGTGGCGTCTTAGTATGGCGCTTCGGCGCGGCGTAAACTCTTAGCCGTGCCGAAGTTGGCGCTTCGGCGCGGCGTAGGCTTCGTGGCGTCTTAAGTATGGCGCTTCGAAGCGGGCGTAGGCTCTTAGCCGTGCCGGTTGGCGCTTCGAAGCGCGGCGTAGGCTCGTGGCGTCTGAGTATGGCGCTTCGGCGCGGCGTAAACTCTTAGCCGTGCCGGTTGGCGCTTCGGGCGCGGCGTAGGCTCGTGGCCTTGCCGGTTGGCGCTTCGGGCGCAGCGTAGGCTCTGGCCGTCTTGAATTGGCGCCGGGCGCCGGGCGTGGCTTCGTGGCCGCAGCCGGTTGGCGCTTCGGCGCCGTGTAGGCTCTTAGTCGTCTTGAGTATGGCGCTTCGGCGCGGCGTAAACTCTTAACGTCGCGAAGTATGGCGCTTCGAAGCGCAGCGTAAACTCGTGGCGTCGCCGAGTATGGCGCTTCGCGCGGGCGTAGGCTCTTAGCGTCTTGTTGGCGCTTCGAAGCGCAGGCGTAGGCTCGTGGCCTTGCCGCATTAGGCGCTTCGCGCAGCGCGTAAACTCGTGGCGTCTTGAGATTGGCGCTTCGGCGCTTAGCGTGGCTCGTGGCCGTCTTAAGTTGGCGTTCGGTCTTTGGTGTAGGCTCTTAGCGTCGTGCCGGTATGGCGCTTCGGCGCGGCGTAGGCTCTTAGCCGTCTTGGTATGGCGCTTCGAAGCGGGCGTAGGCTCGTGGCCGTGCGCCGATGGCGCTTCGAAGCGCGGCGAGGCTCGTGGCGTCTTGAAATATGGCGCTTCGGGCGCGGCGTAGGCTCTTAGCCTTGCCGGTTGGCGCTTCGAAGCGCGGCGTAGGCTCGTGGCCTTACCGGTTGGCGCTTCGAAGCGCAGCGTAGGCTCGTGGCGTGCCAAGTTGGCGCTTCGGCGCGGGCGTGGCTCGTGGCGTCGCGCCGGTTGGCGCTTCGGCGCGGCGTAAACTTCGTGGCGTGCAGGTATGGCGCTTCGGGCGCGGGCGTAGGCTCTTAACGTGCGGTTGGCGCTTCGGCGCAGCGAGGCTCGTGGCGCGTCTTAAATATGGCGCTTCGGCGCGGGCGAAACTCTTAGCGTGCTTGAAGTTGGCGCTTCGGGCGCAGCGTAAACTCGTGGCGTGCCGGTTGACGCCGGCGCCGGGCGTGGCTTCGTGGCCGTCGCGAAGTTGGCGTTCGGCGCTGTGTAGGCTCTTAGCGTCTGCGTATGGCGCTTCGGCGTGGCGTAAACTCTTAGCCGTCTTAAATTTGGGCAAGCGCAGCGTAGGCTCGTGGCCGTGCGAAATATGGCGCTTCGGCGCGGCGTAAACTTTTGGCCGTGCGAATTGGCGCTTCGGCGCAGCGTAAACTCGTGGCGTCGAGTATGGCGCGCCGGCGCGGGCGTAGGCTCTTAGGCCGTGCCGTAGTTGGCGCTTCGGGCGCAGCGTTAGCTCGTGGCGTGGCGAGTATGGCGCTTCGGGCGGGCGTAAACTCTTAACGTCGCCGGTTGGCGCTTCGAAGCGCAGCGTAAACTCGTGGCGCCGAAGATTGGCGCTTCGGGCGCCGGGCGTGGCTCGTGGTCGTGCGGAAGTTGGCGCTTCGGCGCCGTGTAGGCTCTTAGCGTCTTGAGTATGGCGCCGGGCGCGGCGAGGCTCTTAGCCGTGCCGGTTGGCGCCGGTGCGGCGTAGGCTCGTGGTCAGGCCGAAGTATGGCGCTTCGGCGCATCGAGGCTCTGACCGCGCCGGTTGACATGACCCGCTGAATCGCAATTGAGATTGAATAGCGGTCGAAATTTCTATGCATAAATTTAGTAGATCGGAAATTTGGGGTTACTTTGCAATCGATCCATGAGATCGTTTTCGCCACCATCATCTCGCGCCACGACGTTGGCTCGCGCTTATGCGCCGAGTCTGCGCTAGATGCGCCGCCGTCTTTCGGCCTCGTCGCCGTTGCCGTGCCATACACCCGTCGGCACTCGTCGCCACGCCATCGAGCTCGCCGCCGTGCTCGCTATTCGCATCACGACCATCGATTCGGTAGTCATGCCAGCCTTCGATCGTGAACTTTTGCCCATGCAAAGAACTTTTGCCGATCCGTGAACCTTTGCCGCCGATCCGATTCGATCGCCGATCGCTCAGATCCAGATTCCTCGTGTCCGCTTTGTTTTTCCCCGCCGCCTCTGTCGCGACGCCCGAGTCGCCTCGGCTCAACCACCGCTACGGCCTCGGCGAACGCCGTTTCCGAGGCGCGCGTAAAATGACCATGCTTCAAGATCGCCATCGAGCTTGTTTGTGATCGATCCTAGCGCAGCCCTACCGGCGCGCCAACCGCCGACGTTTGTTACCGACAATAATGAAAAGGGGGCTACTGTACTGACCCAAACTCGATGGTAGCACAAGAACACCCGATGTATCTGTGTTCGGGCTCTCGCGATGGAGATAATACCCTAGTCCCGTGCTCGGAATTATATGTGGCTAGGCGATTCTTGATGAGATGTTGTGTTGTCTTCTCATGATCCTCTCCTCCTCTCCCCTCTCCCACCCCTTTATATAGCGGAGGAGGCGGTTTACTGAGAGGAGAGTCCTAATCGGTTACAAGGTGAAGATTATATCTCTTTCCTTATCCGTTTAATATGATAGCGGATAGGATTATAATTGTATCCTCCCTAAGCAGGGTCGGTTTCTATCTTCTGGGTTTCCTTGCTGCGCATGGCAGCCTACCCCTTGGGCAATACTTATCTTCATGTATCCGGCTTGGCCTATCCCCTCCCGGGTGGCCCTCACGTCCTGCCATGCAGATACCCGGGGTCCATATACTCCACAAGTGTGATCCGAATTTGTTTTAGTTTTGTTTCCTACTCCAATTCAGAGTTCTGCTCGTATATATAGTTCTTTATATTCCACTATAAATATGCACCTGTAGTCTATAGAATAAAGTAAGGCAAAAAGGCAAGCAAGACAAAAAAAAGAGAAAAGATAGCCTTGTTGTAAATATTTCTTCGTATAGTGATATTTGACTTCGTGCGTCTATGGATTTTTTTTCGAAAGGGTTTTTTTATATTAACTCCTTATCTCCTATTTCTTTGATACTATATTTTTACCGTGCGTTCTGTGACATAGTCAAATAGGTAAGTAACTACAAACGGTTAGAACACGCTCTTGGAAGCCATGTTGGTCATAAACGAAGTCATGACAAAAAATAAAGAGCCTGAATAGTGACGTTATACGCGATGCGCTTAATGCTCGTTATAGGACAGAAGCTCCAGTGAGCCAACTTGATCTGGCTAGAGGCATAGCAAGTGAAATGTCCTAGCTTCAGGCGTAGCAAAAGAAACAAAATTTCAGATCTTTGGTAGAATTCAAATGCAAAGGGCAAAACAACTCGTGCCCTTCATGTCTGAAAGTTCAAAGTTGAAGGCCAACTGAGATAATTCCTCAAGGACTTGCACATGGGGCTGTATTTTACTGGGTGGTCCTGCAACAAATGGCCATGCAACCCGCGAAATCATTGGCGGCAATTCCAGTCGATACTACTGTAAGTGAACAGAAGTTACAGAATTTACGGTGGGCTCTCTGTAAGTCTGCAGGTAGAATTTCCGTCCGTTTTAAAACAAAGAAAGAGTAATTCTAGTTTGAGTAGACATTGAAACTCTGGAAATACTGAAATTGACATGGATTTAATGGATTAGTAGCTCCAAACCGATGAGTAAAACAAGCTGTGCGAAAATGTCGAGCAAGTCAATTGAGTAACGGACGGAGCGTCTCTTTTTCACCTGCAAGTGGAAAGGGCCTTCATAACTCCTGGCCAGAGCAGGGCATATCACATATTCACACGTCACTGCGCAGGAGCACTGGAGCAGTGCCCCAAAACAAACACACACCACTTGGCACTGCAGAGCGACCACCACCCTCAAACGTGGAAGCTCCGACGAGACCGTCGCGTGACCCGATCAGCTAGTGCTCCGTTGCCAACGTGAGCTTGAGCCAAAATCAGTCAAAACATGACCCTACCTATCTATGGTTTGTTCCCCAGCATACGTAGTCCGTTTGGAACGCAAAAATTTCACATCGATTTTACAGGAAACGCAAAAAAAAGTCGTCATGTTCTAGGAGAAAAAAGGGCAAGCATGCATCCAGAGGCGGATCCAGGAAAATTAGTTGCCGGGGTCATCGCCGACATGCGGCTTGCTTTCGGATGATTGGTCAGACTGGATGAACACTAAAGCTAAGATCCAGACTAATCTGTCACCGGAGTCATCAACTGTATTTAGCAGGGGGTATAAGAGACTAATATGGAGACGCACCCCGGCTTGTCAACGTCAGGTCCGCCCCTGCATGCATCTAGCTAGTTTATGGCACGGCATCATCATAGGGAAAATATCTCTATGTATTACCATTTAATTAAAAGTTGCATAAATATTAAAACAAAAATGAAGAGTCGATGGTGACTACTTATCACCATCATTTGCTTTAAAATTTATATATCTTGTATTGAGAAAATAATGCATAGATGCATTACTCACCGCATTATCCTATAAAACAAACTAAGCACGCCGGAACAAACAGTATGAGCGCATGAATACGCGCCCTGCCTATCACCAGTACGACAGCACGCCTTTGGCGAGAGCCGCGGCGCGGCGCGGCGGCACCAGCGCCGGCAACAAAACCACCAACCGATGTCTCCATCGGCGCACGTACGTGATCGGTGCCCGGGCGATGCACACGCAGAGGGTGGGGGAGAAAAACCCACGCGTCGTACAGCCCCCGACTGGATCGACCTGGACGGCCGAGATCAATCGTCCTGCTGCGACAGTGGGATACTGGAATCCCGATCCAGCCCTTGCGTCCTGGGGAACGCACGGCGCGCTGACAGGTGGGGCCACCTTGGGCGTGGCAGGGTCGCATGCAGTCTCGCAGAAACCCAAGAAGATTCTGATACAGCACTGCGTCTGGGTTGGTCGGTAGTACACCACGCACTCCCACCCTATTTATGTCGCTAGTAGCGCTGGACTTGGCCACCACTCCTCACTAACAGAGCTAGACCAAGCGAGGCACTCTCTCCTCTTGCACTTCTCCAGGTAATTTGTGTGTGGTTGATCGATCGGATGGGGCGATCGCCGTGCTGCGAGAAGGAGGCCGGGCTGAAGAAGGGGCCGTGGACGCCGGAGGAGGACCAGAAGCTGCTGGCCTACATCGAGCAGCACGGCCACGGTTGCTGGCGCTCGCTGCCCACCAAGGCAGGTGAGCGATCCGGCGGAAACTTCTCCTTTCGTTCCGCAGCTTTCGGCAGAGAGATGGAGTGGTAGGTTCGCTGATGATGTTGTTTGAAATTAATCTTCAGGGCTGCGGCGGTGCGGCAAGAGCTGCCGGCTCCGGTGGACCAACTACCTGCGGCCGGACATCAAGCGGGGCAAGTTCACCCTCCAGGAGGAGCAGACCATCATCCAACTCCACGCGCTCCTCGGAAACAGGTGATCCATCATCGATCATGGATCGTCTGCTCGATTTGCTTGCAACAACTCGTGCAGATATGTGTAATTTATGCAGGAATGTGAAGCGCGCGCACGTTGCCCTCTGAATTTTTGCGACAAACCGAGCAACTTCGCAAGAAACCGCATGATCAGTTGGTTTTGCTAACTCATACAGCATTGCAAACCTTTTTTTCCCCGACAACCATACAAGATAGTACTAGTACTACACTACTATCACAGAAATCACAAGGGTAAAAAAAAATATTTGTCAAAAAAGTAATTTTTTTTTCTTGTCAAATTTCCTTTGGTTTGCCCAGGGCTGGGTAGTCACGTTTGTCATTAAAGCTGCTCAGCCCCGTAGCTTCGCTGTGCCTTACCATCCATGTCAGGGCTTTGGACCATTGTCACCGCTTGCTTGTCGTCCTGCCATTTTGACTTCGTCACTCCCCCCGTACTCGGTTGCTCGGTGCACGCCTTCAATTCCCCTCGCACCACACGCACCTCCAATCATTTACCCGCATACAGTTTACATCTCCACTGCTGAGTCCAGGTTCATGTAAAAAAAAGGGGGACATGATTGACGTCCATACGTACATGTCTCCTACCCAGGTGGTCGGCGATCGCGACGCACCTGCCAAAGCGCACGGACAACGAGATCAAGAACTACTGGAACACGCACCTCAAGAAGCGCCTCGCCAAGATGGGCATCGACCCGGTCACACACAAGCCCCGCGCCGACGCGGACGCCTCAGACGCCGCCGCCGCGAGCTCCGGGGTCTCGGGCGCGCGCTCCAGGGCCGCGGCGCACCTCAGCCACACGGCGCAGTGGGAGAGCGCGCGCCTCGAGGCCGAGGCGCGCCTGGCGCGCGAGGCCAAGCTGCGCGCCCTCGCCTCGCCGCCGCCAGCACCAGCGCCAGCGCCCGCCGCCAGCGGGCTCGAGTCGCCAACGTCCACGCTGAGCTTCTCGGAGAGCGCATTGTTCACCGGCGCTCCCCACGACATGCACGGCGTAGCGCGCGCCCCCGTTCAGCCCATGCAGTCATACGGGGAAGCGTGCGAAGAGCACCACTTCGGTGGCGGCGCCGAGCCGGGGTTTGTCGGAGCCGAGACGTTTGCCAGTGTCTTTCTTGACTGTTCTGTTGCCGGCACGGAGCAGAGGTTCGCGGCGAGTGCAGAGGCCGGCGTCGGCGAGCACGAGGCCGAGGAGGAGGACAGGGGCTACTGGAGCAGCATACTGAACATGGTCAACTCGTCCATGTCGTCGTCTTCGTCGTCGTTGACCTCCGACGTTGTGACGGCCCCCGTGATGTTCGTGCCGGCGGCGTCGGCAGAGTTCTGAATGCTGAAAAACATCTAACCTGAATGCTTGCACTAGCGCATTGAAGAGTTTGTGGCTGTCCTGGCAATGAACCAGTGCTAATGTTAATTTGTTAAGGATGCTGTTAGGTTAATGTAAGGGTGTTTTGGTTTAATCTGTGTGTAATAAGCATGTACTGATTTTGTTTTGTTTGTGTGTGTTCTCTGATGTAGCTTGATCAACAAAGAATAGTGTCAATCGTCGAACAATCACATAGCACCTCGAATTTTTGTGCTTCCGCCTAGGGATCCAGTAACTGGTCAGTTACCGGTCAAATATTCTCCAAATTTGAATTTTATCCCAATCGAAATTTTCTATAACTTTTAACTCCAAATAACACGCCCCTGTCCAATGTCCATAACAGAACTCAAAATTCCCTAACCCTGCTGCAAGCTTTCTAACGCAGTTTCCTCTCAGCACTTATCGACAGAACGTTGTTCCCACTATGTCCTTTCATATTATCTGAATCAGAAAAACATGAACAAATAGCTGAATCGGATCACTATCCGTGCAAGGTAGCCGCCTCCTGCTAGGCTGCATATCATTGCAGAGATACAGTGTGTTGTGTCATCAAAGGATTAAACCAAACGGAGCCACCCGATTCAAAATACAGCAGGTCAGACCGATTGTTACGGTACCAAAAATCCCACAGTATCTTTGTCAAAAAAAAAGTGCCAAAGTATCTTTCTAAAATGTAATTAGATGCTACCCCAACTTGAAAAGTTCCGTTTTCATATCCTTGAAGAAGCATGTAGCCGGCGCGGGCTGGATGCTGACGGCGAGCTCACTAGACAAGCAGTGAGTAAGTCGGCTTGCACATCAACATCGTAAAAGACCACGAGAATTTATGGGGCGTCAATTTGGTAAGGCTTGCAAATTTTTCGGCTTTCAAGTGTTTACGCGTCTAACAAGGAGGTGCAGCGAAAACTGCATAAAGGCATACCTTAACATGCCGGGGTTATGGGTTTAACAGTACTATCACTGTTCTGTTTAGTTGATCTGGAGTCTAGGCTAAACCTGGTCTCCTTAGATGAGAGAGGAATGCATTTTTTTTTTGCCTACATAAGACAAGCTGCAGTTCCAATTAGCCACCGTCAATTGTACTGAATAAGCAGCAATCAGCATCCATGATACATCCATCCTACACTTGGTGTGCTCTCCCATTCGCTCGCCACGCTCCTCCTCTTCATCCTTTTTGCCGGGCATCTTTTCTCCATAGGCTGCAAACCCCCACATGTACGGCTGAAACGGGCACTACCGTACTCTCAGCCGGTCAGGCACTTGCCAGCAGCGGCAAGCTTGCGCTCGGCATCTTCCGATCCAAACAGGAATTAACAGTGACAACCTCCAGAATTGGTACGTCAGCAAGGCCTACTTGGCCACTCTGCGTCTTTGCCACCTCGCGGCCGCGCTCTAGTCAAAGGCTTCCAATTGGCATGCCTGGAGTAGTAGACCAGTACGGAGTAGTACCTCTGTCCCCGAATATATAGTATCATTCTAGCTTTCAAAATTGTATAAATACGACTCAGTGGAAGTGTAGAATAACATGAACGGATGGAGTAATCCGCACCCGCCGTTTCACTGATTCACAGGCCGGGAGGCGACCACTGCGTATGCAAGCAGCCCGGGCCGAAGACGCGACAGACCACCCACTCTGAAGAAGCGCCTGTGAAGCCCACCCAGGTGCACATCTGCCCACCTGGCCCAGTTAACCGCGCTGCCTTCAGCCTAGTTTGCCGCCTGTCTGGCCCATGCGAGAGCCCCGACCCGGCTCACGTTGGCGTTCTCTAATCTAGGAGTGTGGTCCGGTTGTTCTCCGCTTGCCCCGCACCGGTCAAGAAATCGTCGGTCCACTAGAAAGTTTCGTAATCGTCTTGGGCCGAGAAATTTTGTAGTGCGTCGTTATACTATCATTATATGTTGAGTAGTAGGAATTATATCTAATAAAAGTTAATTTTAAAGAGTATTTATACTATTTTAACATCAGAAAAAAAATACAAATAAATATTATCTAATATGATTCATTAGATCGAAGAGAATAAATAAAAATTAATATGCAGTAAGAGAGCTCCTTAGCTAATGCCCCGCGGGAGGTGTTAACCGGACAGGTAAGGCAAGCTGTTAAAGTTCTCCTGAACAGAAGGCCCGATCGACGACTGATCACCGCCGTCGTGCAGCATATTCTTCCTGCTTTATTGGCTGGTGAAGACGATGCTGAACTGGTTGCCAAAATAACTAGCTGTCCCATGGCTGGATATGACATTCGTTCTAGATTAGGAAAAACCGAAAAGAAAAGAGGCCAGGACACTGTATCTGGAAGGTGCAAGGTGGAAGGAGTTGGATGAAAACGGATATCCGAATTTCTGAACAAATTCGATATTTTTAAATAGATATATAACGATTTTGGTTTTCATTTTTTAACACTTTAGCAAGCTCATTATAAAAAATAAGATTATAAAATTAGATAAAAAAATTACGCATTATTTGCTTCCCATAAATAAAAAGGTGAAAAAATATCCTAATCCGTATCCGATTGATATCCGAATTTTGTTTCTATCATTTAAATAAATATATAATGAATTTGAGGTTTATTTTTATGAATTGAATAAGCTCAACACCACAAACAAGAATATGAATTCGGATAGAAAATTCTATATCCTATTTGTTTCCCATTGAAGAACAAAGACAAAAAAATTGATATCCGAATTACTATTCGTTTTCATCCCTAGAGTTGATGCGACGGAAACTCCTGCACGTGGGCGGTACTATAACTTGACGTGACAGCTTTGTCTGATCTTATCAATTTCATGGAACCATTGTTTACTCTTTTGGTTAGTTGAACAGTAATGTATGAGATGGTTTTAAAAAAAATATTTATATGTTTAGTTATCTAAATGAAACAGTACTTAGATAGTGGGATATAAATTTAAGAAATATTCTCTATAAATACTAAATCATTCCATTCACCTAAAACAATAGAACCAAATAATATAAGACTATCCTATTCCATTCAACCTTATCTCACTAACCAACACATATCATTAATGTCTTAAGTGCAACTCGAAAATTTCAAAATTCTTTATTATGATCTGGGTCTTACGTCAGTGATATAATAAATGACACATGAGGGATTGTATAAACTTTTATAATAAATATTCCCTCCGTTTTTTTATAAGGCCTATTTTTTGAATGGTCTTGTTTACAAATGTAAGATTTGCGTATAGATTTAATGAGACCTTTCCTTCTACATCCCTATTTATTTTTTCCCATCCATATATATTTATTTATTATCACTCACACAAAGTATATCTTTCATCTTCCAAGACAAATAAGTGTGGACATCTAAGTCATTTTTTCTCGTACCTTTCTCAATTTCAACACAACGTTAGTCCTTGTGCAAGGGTAAAATACGTCTTATAAAAAAAACGGAGGGAGTAAGAAATTGCTCCCAGGAAAAAGGGTACTAGGTGCTTGTTAACTGACGCGTAGTTTAAAACAATTCATTAATTTTATATAGGAATTATAAAAAAATTCCTCAGTCTAAATAGGGTATAAATCATTCATGTTTAATCTAGTGATGAAATTGTAACCTTCCCATCGTCCTTTCTTCCCATTGGATTTCATATCATATACATTTTTCTAATTGTTCAATGCCCTGACGTAAAATCTGTTCGATGCCCAGCTCACCGTAGGACAGGGCTTATATATCTATAGCACATGCTTACAATTTTATCTTTACTTCGTATAAAAATTTTAATTCATAAGTATTACGTTTGAATCTAACAAGTATTATATATTACTATAATTCACTTTAAACAAATAATACGGGACTAATCCTACAACAACTTCACATAGGCCATCAACACTAACAGGCCTGGTATTATATACTAGACATGGTAGCGTGCTATTGTACGCCATACTGTGTGGACGTGAAAATAGGGACGGGATGTAGGTAAGGTAGTAAAAATGTATATAAGTGTTAAGGCAAATATACGCACAGGTGAAGCATTGGCTGCGTGGAGAAGGTGATTACGGTGTCCATAGGGTGACAGGTGTGGTTAGCTCGGTGATAACGTGCGGTTGGTTATGTTGCGTAAGGTCAGCATATTGGCATGAGTTTTGTGTGCGTATCCACCGTGTTAACAGAAGAGGTGTGTGTGTGGATGTGCGTTATAGCAACTAAGTTTGAGTTCTTGTAGCGATGCCACGCCGTGAAAAAATCTTACTCAAATTTTTTGCAAAAATCGCAATTCCATCTATTGTGTCGAAAGAATCGCGCTGAGTGTCGAATTTATGAATTACGGATATTTTTGCAAAATAACTGGCGAAAGAACTTGTTCGTGATCTGTAAAAATATCTCTTTCAACAAATTACTTGAAAAATATTGGAAACCTAGCTGGAAAACCGAGGTGGAAAAATAGTCCAGAGAAAAAACGGCGAAAAATTATTAGAGACGACAACTTTCTTTTGTCGAGCCTAACACTCTACGTTCACCGAGTAATAATACATGTTTAAAAAAATATCAGAGATCAAGATGGAAAATCGAGTCGGGGAAAGAGTCTAGAGATAGAGCTGCACACATATCTCTGGTGGTGAAAACATTTTTTCCGGTAAAAACGGAGAAAGGACCTAGACGTAAGGAGCGAGGGCCTATTTGTTACGTTTTTGGACCTGTCCGCTATCCTGAAAAATTAGAAAATGGTCTGTTCGCGATTTGGATCTAACAGGAGCCCTTGTCCGTAAAACAACACGCGAGGGACCCAAACGCGATGAAGGAAAAAATATTTTCCCCTCACAAAAAATCGCGAAGGACCTATTCGTAATCTAGATGTTCCTATC
This sequence comes from Guadua angustifolia, assembly GCA_036346375.1. Taxonomy (NCBI): domain Eukaryota; kingdom Viridiplantae; phylum Streptophyta; class Magnoliopsida; order Poales; family Poaceae; genus Guadua; species Guadua angustifolia. The sequence goes on along the minus strand of CM070503.1, from coordinate 21,216,583 downwards.
TGTAATTTGAAAAAACAGAGAGGGTTTTTCGCAAAATGTCGTACGGTGACACTAGAATGTCTCTCCTTCCGGCAATCCCAGGCGGTATTAGAGGTGTAATATTCCTTCCAACAAACCAGAAGTTGCCCGCCACTAGTACTGTTTACAACAATGATATGCACGAATGAATTGAAACACACAATTGTGTGGCTAGCTATATATGATAGTACCTTTGTTTCGCCTCGCAAAAGAACGATAATACATATTTTTACATTTTTATTTAAAATACTGTTGTATTTGTTGTACAATTCTAATACTCATGATTGAAAATATAGTTTTCTCATACAACGGTAACAACTATGGTACAATTATGATTAATCTGTAATATTATAATCTAGGTCTATCAAAATAAGCTGTGTATACTTTTTTTTTTCTTTTTCGTTCGATCAACATAATAATTTCTAGTTTCTCAGGAACATGGGAGCGCATTCTAACATGGTTTTGATAATATAATAATACATATAAAATTAGGAATAGACATAGATATTTAACAACATTATCCTTTGAGCCACACAAGATATTTTATTTCAGTTCTCTTTCTCCGAAAGGAAAGGAACACATCGAAATTCGCCCCAGTTACGCGCTACTGGTCTCTTCCGGCTTCTCAAAGGTAAACTGACGACAGAAGAGGCGTGCAAGTTGCACACTGCAACTTCCTTAAAAAAAAAAGAGTTCGTGAATAATCTACAAGTAGTACGCACTTACGAACGAAAACGCGAAAGAGGAAACTGCTTCATTTGGAAATGGCTTTGCACAACCCGAATCTCCAGAATCTTGCCCTTTCCGTCTCTCCCATGATTGACACTTGTGATCGGTACCATTAGATTATCAAGCAAAAGAAAGAAGTTCTGTTGGTCTCTTATTGTTATGAGGTGCTGAGTCATATCCTCGTTTGGTGATTGGTCTAGGACATCATATGCTTCTTCACATGTGCTTCGCCGCAAACCAAGAACTTTGTTCTGTTCAAGTCCCCATGTATGGTAGTTGAAAAAGGGTGTGGAGATGAGATCTCTCGCTGTAATTTGTTGGAATTAATCTTGTAACAAAGCCATTAGATAGCTTATTCATGCATAAGTTGTGTCATGCAGGTATCTAGTTGATGTGCGAGTTTGCATTCACTACTACAGAATAGGTCATCACTGCCGGTTCGTCCACGTCATTACTGCCGATTATGGGCGCCGGCAGTGATTGGTCGGCAGTGATACTCGGGGTTATCACTTTGCGGCTCAGAACCGGCGATGATAATAGATATCCTTGCCGGTTCATTATACAACCGCAAGTGATATTCGATTTTTTGTAAGTCCTCATATGTATTGAATTTGAACTGCAATTTTATACATAGGTAGAGTAATCTATGAAGTACATCTACAAATTTTTTCGAGTTTTCGTGACTTTTATTAGTTGGTGTGCACGATGTGTACACGGAAGGCCTGTGCACATGATATGTTGCCTTCAAATATATAGTATATAAAGCGTCGTTAGATCATAATTAGAATATATTAAAGCATCAAAATATTTAGTTTTTACAATAGTCATTCACAAATGTAGTGTGAGTACATCTCGTTCACTTTGGATCGAGGTCGTCGTGGAACTCGCCCTTTGGATCGATGACCGTTAACAATGAATCCAAATGATATGCTCTTGAATTGCTAAAATTTCTTTTGGCGATGGCGATTGGTTCTCATCTTGGAGCGCCGTTATTGAAGAAAAGAGAAATTTAATTAATGATGATAGATGTTAAATGAAAGAAAAGTATGCATGAATGTGTAATTATATACCATGGCTTCGTTATAGCCGACACTCTTCGTGACAATTGCATGTAAATTTGTACATACGTAGTATGCGATAAACTATTTCCACGGTCTGTCTCATGCATGGAAAGTCTGTTATTATTTTGAAAGTTTTCTGTAGGGAAGATGCGGACCACCTTTCTTGCAATACCATGTGAATCTTACTGTGAATGATTTTAAATAGTAATTAACCTTAAATACAATAGAATAAAATATTACTAGAGCAATAACGCAATGATCGAGTTTACTGCTCATCATCTTCCAAAAATTATGTTCATACTCATCAAGTGCTTTTCTCATCGAGTCCAAGACAAAAACCTGCTAGCTTCTAACTCGATGACGAGGAGGACCCAAAGGATAACTAGACATATATGTTAACATAGCCTATTAGTCCCACACCGTGTCACGCAAAAATAGTAAAACAATATTAGAAGTAGGGTAATACGTACTGAAAGTTATAGGGTACAAGTACGGAGGTTTTCTTTTTCAGCTTGTAGAAAGTCTTAAATAAATAGTCTTCAACAAACTTTGGGTCATCACGGACGAGTTTCTCGTTGACAAGCCTCGGATCGAGAAATCCTAAATCTTCATTCTCACTTCTTCTACATATCTCAGATTCCATTCTACATATATAAAAAAGAAGTTAGACATACAGATTGAGCGGTAGAAGAATATACAATAATATAAATAGAGACTTACAAAGTCCACAATCGACCCGGACGGCCGTCGAGCATCCGCCGTACAACATATACAATTCGCAGAACTCTAGCGAACATGCCATCCCCATTGTGAAAATCCGAATCTTTGTATTTCACTGGGACCGCCCACATACCCTCTTGGCACTGCTGCATGTAATACTGATGGACGCGCCGCAATTTTGTTGTTAGGTTCTCTAAATCTTCTAGGGGAGCCAGCGGTTGCCCCAAAAAGTACTTCCAGGTTTGACCTAGTTCGTAATTATGACGTTGTTAAGCAGCATCTTTTTGAGCTTGCGACATCGACGCCTTAGCACTAGCCATCTTCAAGTTTTGCTTTCTGGAGATGCGCTCGTAGTCCGACATTTCCGAAGGTTCAGAAGCCCGCCCTGTCTCTTTGGCTTTTGCCATACTCAAGAAAAACTCCTGCGCATTAGCATCGACTTTAGTCTTCTCGGGTGATGGCACCTTTTGGAAGTGAGATGTTACCTCGGCCTTCGTTTGCTCTTTGCATTCTTCTTGATCATATCGGTAGGTAATTTCTTAGGTCAGTCTTGCCTTCACAGATGACCGAGATTTGGTACAAGGCGATCGCGGACTTCCGAGATGGTGCCGATGTTCGATTCTTCTTATGTGCCTTGGTGAGGAGTTGGACTTTTCCTTCTTTGGTGCCGGAGGAGGAGTTGGACTTTTTCGGATCGTCTTGCGTGCGGAGGAGGAGTTGGACCTTTTCTCGGATGGTGCTTGGCGGAGGAGTTGGACTTGTCCTAACTGGTGCCGGCGGAGGAGTTGCACTTTTCGTAGGCGATAGGTCTGCGTGTGGAGAGTGCGGCTCATCATCGTCGTCGTCGTTGTCGGCCTCATCGTCCGAGCCGAACATAATCAAGCTCTTGCGCCACGCGAGGAAGCCATGCACGTTTTCTCCAAGTTTGTTTTTTCCGTCCTCGCCAGGAATCTCTACCTCCATTTTGTGATATTGTCGGACTACACTGTCTACTTCGACCTGGCGAATCCAGCGGTATTGGGTGGCGGTCACGGAACCTGCGAGGCGGCGATGGCCAAGCCCCGCCATCAGCCACCTTGATGGTAATGCCATGTGCGGACAAATGCAGCTTACGCACGTGTCGGTTACGTGATGTCATCCATCGGAAAATGGAGTCGATGCTCTCCGGAATCGTTGTGGACGCGCAATGCTCTTAAGAACACCGTGGATCGAGGTTCCGAGGGTCGTCATCGAGTGGCGGTCGTGGTGAGAACTTTCTGTCGCTTGCTCCACAACTTGATCCACTCGCTTCTCTCTTCCTCTAACGCTCTTGCCACAAAGATCTTGTATTTGACTTTGCGCTTCATCTTCTCTTATTCTTTTCGGCCGCTTGTACAACGATCGTCACCGGGAAGCCTTCTTTCCACGGCACCAAACCAACTCCTCGGGTGCGCCCAGGATGCTCCCTGTTACCCAGGGCAACAGTCAGCTCATCATTCTCCCTTCGTGGCCTGAAAAGCCCTTGGGAAGACTCCACGTGAGCATCTGATATTTTCTGCGACACCTCCCGGGCTCTATCGCTCCTGAAGCTCAAGCTGCCATCTTCTGAGACAGAAGCCCCCCTCCCAAGCAACCAGTGCTTTGATCGTGCAGTGAACTCGGCCGTCGCAGGAGTAACGCCCTTGAGGGTTAGCTCTTGTTCGCGGCTATCCCATGCAGGTATTTTCTTCACGTAGCCACCAGTGCCTAGTGTGTGAGGGTACATATTCTTATCCGCGTTAGCCTTGTTCTTCTGACTCACTGTCTGGGCTTCTTCAGAATTCCTGTACTCCACAAAGTCCTTCCAAAATTCCCTTATCTTTGGAAACATGTTAAAATTTGGCGTGACATTCTTCTTCACATAGTTCTTATTCAGCTGAGTCTTCCAATTCTTCCAACATGTGCACATGATACTTAGTGCACGTTTCTTTGCAACCAACTCTGACCCTTGGGGGAAATGGAATACTTGTTTTAGCTTGCCCCATAGCGAGTCCTTGGTCATCGAACCACCCATCGATCACCTTCGCGGCGGTCCATGATCTATAGTGATGGGCACGTTATCCCTAGCAAGTACTCATGTTCGTCCTATCTGGCGCCATGACGACGGTATAGCGAGTTCCCGACTTCCGAGAGCTGGACTATGTTGTGAACGCCCTTAGGCATCTTGCTCGGGCCACGACCTGCGCGCCGCCTTTGTTCACCAGACGTTTGAGCCTACAATTGGATCTTGTTATTAGTCGTATGACCCTACAATATTTTGGGAATCACAACGTACTAATACTTTACCTCGCCCATGTTAGTCGCGTCAGCTTGGTCCATGGCAGTGGCGTCAGCTTGGTCCATGGCAGTCGCGTCAGCTTGGTCCATGGCAGTGGCGTCAGCTTGGTCCGTGGCTGTGGCGCCAGGTTGCTCCATATCAATATCCTATAGGTTCAGGTATTCCCGTAGGCTATCCATTCCTACTTCGTCTATATTCGAGGGCCGAACTCCCTCTGGCACTTGTCCCTGATTCGAGGCCATTCCTAGCAATCAGAAATGTTATTGGGTTAATTATATTGCATTCATTTATGGTTGCTACATGACATCAAACTTGTGAATTCAAATGATGGTAATTTTGCTAGAGTTGAGAGGAAATCAAGTGATGTTGTGACCTCGAAATGAAGAAATAATATGAAAAAATTCATATAATCTTAAGAATATATTTGCTTAATAAAAAATAATGAATCATTCTTATTCCACACTAAAATGATTTTTTAAAAAATAAGCCCCTGCAAGTTCAAGAAGCATGGATGCCAGGAGAGCATCCGGTACACCGAGAAGCATGAATGATCATTCCATGTCAAGCGAGAAGCATGAATGATTTTAAAAAAAATATTCCATGTCAAGCGAGCATGCCTCCTCATGGCTTCGCCTCTCAATGTCTGACGCCTCTGGCATCCATGCTTCTTGAACTTGCAGGGCTTATTTTTTTAAAATCATTTTAGTGTGGAATAAGAATGATTCATTATTGTTTTGTATCTGATTGTTTTCGGATTGTGATATGTCACTTTTTATACACATACATCTTTATACACACAAATATATATATATGTTCATACACATACATCTTTCAAGGTCACATATATACATCTGTAAACACATACATTTTTGGTCAACAAAATATACATACACATGAAATTGTAGGATCAAATTCATTATATCTGAGAGTTACAAAAAGAAAATTCGACAAGTTTGAAGAGCTTAAACTTGTCGGAATTTTCTTTTGTAACTCTCATATAATGAATCTGAAATTTCATACATAGGTAGGGCAATCTATGTGCACAAATATTTAAAAGAACACATACAAATATTCAAAAGAACACATACAAATATTTGGAAGACTTAGAGGTGACACCCATACTCCACTTAAGTGTATGCTCACTGTCACCCGAAAGTCGCCCATACTCCATCAAGAACACATACAAATATTTAAAAGAACACACACAAATATTTGGAAGACTTAGAGGTGACACCCATACTCCACTTAAGTGTATGCTCACTTTGTCACCCGAAAGTCACCCATACTCCATGAAGAACACATACAAATATTTAAAAGAACACACACAAATATTTGGAAGACTTAGAGGTGACACCCATACTCCACTTAAGTGTATGCTCACTGTCACCCAAAGTCACCCGAAAACCTCTCGTGGGCACCCGAAATATGAATCGATTCCTCACACGCGTTGGACTTAGAGGTGACACCCATACTCCACTTAAGTGTATGCTCACTTTGTCACCCAAAAGTCCCATGCACGAGTATTAACTAAATGAACTACAACTATTACAATTAGTGGCACAAAACAAATATTTACAACACATGTATACATCTTTCAAGAACATATACAAAGCACCAAATTGAAGTTTACTTTTGGCTGCAATATAAATAACCATAGAGCAAAATGATCAAAAAAAGACAAGGGCGAAAAATGAACAAGGCAACAAGCATAAAGCTCAACTTGTTTATTTTGAGTGTTCTCGAGATGTCGGGTTGCCCAAAGGCCCTCCTCGCCACAAGGGACGAGTAATAGATAATTTGTGACAACCTTACCCTTAGTTTCAACTCTTACCACCTTAACATACACATTAAAAAATTGATAATCAAGCTCATTGTTAATGATTATATTCAAGTGACAACAGTAAAGTGACAGAGAAGTGCTACTAAGGAACTAAGGAACTAGACAAAATATAGACAGAGAAGTGCTACTAAGGAACTAAACAAAATATAGACAGAGAAGTGCTACTAACAGAAGTAAAGTGACAACAGGTATTGAACACTAATTAGACAAATAAGTGGATACAAGAGAGAATGCCGAATGTGAATACAAGAGAGAATGCAGTAAAAAAACAATCTGGTGGAAGCGTACATGCAATACATGATTGTCGTCTAATCCTGGTCATGCAATATAGGATTGTTGAAATAAGGGCAGTATGAGCATAATGAGACATATACTTAACCTACGACAGTGATGCCAAGCCAGTGAGAATTGAGTTCCATATTAGACCAGGATATCAAAGTTATGAAAGGAACTATTCTCAGGATAGCATATCACATATACAGCAGCAACAAAGACCAAGTTAAAGTATTGATACAATGGTCTAACAGTGCTGAATTACAGAATGATTCACTAACTAGCAGATAAATATTGCCTCATTTATTTGTATCATCATCGAGCAGTAGTAGAGAATAAAATCAGTGCCTCCAGATCAAGAAATATTGCCTCTAATCGGCCATACAGATCAAGGTAGATCCATGCAAACATACATGGCTAACAACATTGGCAAGCATGCGAGGTCCATGCAGGAGGCAAGCAAGCATGCAAATTGGCAAGCAAACATACATGGCTAACAACATTGGCAAGCAAACATACTAATCACAGGATGCAAACTATACAAGAACCACATATTGACAATGAATAAATCAGTACTTCTACAGCATATAAGTCTATCAATTTAAGGTGGTAAGGGTTCTCATGATACATATACATCTAGAATCATCACAGAATAAATGTCTATCTCATTGATAACCCTAGAATCATCACAGATTAGTTGTCACAAATTGTCTATTGCAGTCCCAAATCCTCACTGAACACTATACCCACATGCTAGGTCCCCAAGCCAAATGAATTGACTGGCCCCTTAGCATCTGCACATTCACATCTGCACATGCACATCTGAAACATTCACAATCACATTCACATCTGCACATGCACATTCACACATCGCAAGAGCAGTACCAAGGCGACGGCGGGGAGACGGTGGGGAGGTCGAGGCGACGGCGGGGAGACAGCGTGGAGGTGAAGGCGACGGTGGGGAGGCGACGCGGGCCGTCCTGAGTCGAGGCGACGCGGCGGTCCGAGGCGAGCGAGGCGACGGCAGCCCGAGTCGAGGCGGCGGCGAGAGCTCTGACGCGAGCCGACGACGTGGTCCGAGAGCAGGCGCGCGCAGGAGCTCAGAGGCAATGGCGCCAGAAAAGTGAGAGGAGGGCGGGCTAGGGTTAGGTAAATGAGATGAAGGCGGCGTTTCAATTTTATAGGGTGGAATATCACTTGCTTGGTCACACCAACCTGTGATATATATCACCGCCGGGTCCATTGTCCAACCGGCAAAGGATAGTGAAATATTACTTGTCGGTCCATCATACAACCGCGGTGATAGTGGAATATTACCGCCGTCCAATATACAACCGCGGTGATAAGCTCTTTGCCCATATTCTATTAAACTTGATCCAAATCCTTTTAAAATTTTTGGAGGCATACTATAGGACATCTAATGTTTTATTTAAATATTTCCCAAAATTTTATTAGGTCCTAAAATTATAAAAATCAGATTGCTAACTATTTTAATTGTTTTAATATTTCAAAAATCAAATAATGCTTGCAAATTGAACAACAAATGTCACAAATTCGAACAAATTCAAGTGCAGTCAAAATCACAAAAATCCACATGCAAAGGATATGCTAATCTCCAGACCAATTAAGTGAAACTTTCAATTTGATCAAAAGAAAGCATAACCTCAATTTCCATTATTGCATATATTACATTAATTGTTACATATGAGAAAATAAATAAACATGTCGTTCATACAAAAGAAAGCATACATTTCATTACTACAACTAAGCTACGATTCGACCTTCGTTATGATCGCGGTGTATGTATGTAGCTTCGTCACTGTCTTTCATGGTACTTAGGTCAACGTCCTCTCCAAAAGGGGGAAGCTCATCGAATTGGTTGTACTCTTCCTCGTCGACAACATTCTCAACTCCGACAATCCTTCTTTTTCCTTGAATAACCACGTGGCGCTCCTTGTTAGCCTGGATTGATTATAAAGAAGATTTGTGTAATGTAATTAGCAAGTACGAATGGTTCTTCTCTGATCCGACGAGTTTGAGGTCCACGGTAGTGATGCCGTACTTGTTGATATTCACGCCACGGAAGTCGACCCATTGGCACGAAAGAGAGGACCTTCAAAGGTCCATAGTCAAGCTCCCAAATCTCTTCTATGATTCCAGTAGTAGGTTTGCCTATTTCCATTCTTTGTCATAGGCATCTATACGGATACCGCTATTTTGATTGGTGCTCTTTTTATCTTGCGCTCTTGTATAAAATGTAAAACCATTTATGTCGTATCCTTGGAATGTCCGAATTGTAGTTGTCGGTCCTTGAGCCAATAATTTCAACTGAGCGTAGTCTGTCTCCGTACGTATCATGTGTCTACACAACCAATCGCCGAAATTATCTCTGTGCTCTCTCGCGAGCCAACCCTCTGACCTCCCTGGGTTTGTTTTGGATAGCACGTTCTTGTGCATGTCGACATACGGGCCACCACAACCGATTGTCCTAAAAGCTGCGAAATGTGCTTGTGTAAATGAAGCTAGATTGCTAAATACGTCTTGATTTACGCCTAGTGTCCCTTTCCTTGTAGCCTTCCTCGTCTTGAGATACAGCACACCAATCGGTTTGAGATCCATATAATCGACGATAACTCAATGACCTCCTCGGTTCCCCGACCATCGGCAATGCAACCTTCCTGTTGATTTCTACATTCTGAACATATTTCTTTATAACCCCATGAATCTCTCGAAGGGTACATCCGATGTAGAAATACGAGACCAAGAATCCGTATCTCTTTCACAATGTGAACAATGAGATGGACCATAATATCAAAAAAAGATGGAGGGAAACACATCTCAAGCCTGCATAGAGTGTGGACCACGTCTTCTGCAGCTTATCTAGTATTAATAGATCGATGGCCTTCGTGAAATCGCGTTGAAGAATGAACACAACTTGATAATTGGGTCTCGGACTTTCTCTGCGAAACCCCCTAATTGCAATTGGAAGCATCGTGTCATCATCACGTGGCAATCGTGAGACTTCATACCAATTAACTTTAAGTCTTTCATTGAGACTAGTCTCTTTATGTTAGCAGAGTAACGAGACGGAACTTTGATTCCGTGCAAGCATTCGCAAACGTTAATTTTCTCTTTCTTGCTCAAAGTGTAGCAGTCGGGAAGGTACTTTTGCTGTATCCATTTCTTCGTGATGCGCTCCTTCCTCGCCATCATATCTTGAGGTCCATTCTTGCTTGAAGTGTATCTTTCGTTTTGCGGTATGTCGATGAATACCAAGCAAGTCATCACACGTTCTTCTCTATGTGCATGACGCCGATTGCGTGTCGAACTTCCAGTGCTTGCCAATAAGGTAGGATCCAAAATCTTGATTTCTTTTCCCACAAAGGAGCCTTATCCTGGAAGTCGGAATAGATGTACTTCCGCTCCTTTCCGTGAATAATTGTAAGATCCTTTACGCGGCAAATATCTATTTCCCAGATGTGATTCTTCTGAGTTAAGCGGTCTCCTTTGTCCCGTCAAAAGCTCTCTTATTATTGCGGTATGGGTGATCCTTGCGAGGAACCTACGATGCCGCATGTAAGCCATTTTTCTATTTGTTCTTCACCACCGGCTAGTCAGTATCATCCAGGCACTGGACACATCCGTTGAAGCCTTTTGTCGTCTGGCCCGACAGGTTGCCAAGAGCAGGATAATCATTAATGGTTACAAACAATAATGACCGTAAGATAAAGTTTTCTCTTTTATACTCATCCCATACCATACACCATCGGTCCACAATATTAGAAGATCTTCAACCAATGGTTTGAGGTACACATCGATATCATTGCCGGGTTGCACGGCCCTTGGATCAATAGTGGCATCATAATGTACTTTCGCTTCATGCAAAGCCAAGGAGGAAGGTTGTAGATGCATAAAGTCACCGCCAAGTCTTTGTGGACGACTACTCATGTTGCCAAAAGGATTCATCCCATCGTACTCAACCCGAACCTTATATTCCTCACATCATATGCAAAGCGCTTCTTATATTTTACGTCGATGTTCCTCCATTGCACGTAATCGGCAGGTGTCTCGAGCATTCCATCCTTCTTCGCTCTTGGCGTGCCATCGTAACAATTGGGCATGCCTTTTGTTCGCAAACAATCGCTTTAGACGGGGATTATAGGAAATACCACACCACCTTACGGGACACCTCTTCTTCTTCGCCTCACCCGACATCTTCGTTCTCGATATAAATGCGCGTTGCCCTTATACCGCTTTGCTTTGCAAACAACATAGGCATCCATGTCGCAAACTCATTGCGATACAATATGCAATCGTTTGGACATGCGTGTATTCTTTGTACTTCCAATCCCAGCAGGCGGACAACCCGCTTGGCACGGTGCGTAGTTGAAGGCAACACATTACCCTCTGGAAGCAAGTCCCCAAGAGACATAATACCAAGAAAGCTCTTATCGGACCAACCATTGCTTGCCTTCAAGCTGCGAGAGGAAAGCACGGTATGCAGACTTTCAGTGCTCCTCCTTGCGGCCGGGTACAATGGCGTTGTAGAGTCCTCTACCATACGTTGGAACTTTTGAAACTCCCTTTCACTCGTGAAGTCCCCTCCCCATCACGCAAAGATTTGATCTAGATCATCTTCGTGGGTATCAACGAACGCATCTTCCACCGCTGTCATATCGTTGTCTCCGTCATCTTCATTAATGTGTTGCCCTTCATGTACAATATCATCTTCATCAATGTGTTGCCCTTCATGTACAATATCATCTTCACCGTGCTCAGTCCAACAGGTATAGCCAGCCTTGAAACCCCTTCGAAGCAAGTGTGCACGCATCGACTCTATGTTACAAAACATCTTCTCATTTTTGCAATCAACGCATGGACAACACATATAGTCCGCCAGGTTTCTCGACTTGTGTGCCGCAGCCGCATTCAGAAAACAAGTCACACCATTAAAGAACTCTGGACCGCGACGGTCCGTGTCATACATCCACCTTCGGTCCATCTACAGTTAATTATATCAAACTACATTTCAGTATATGAACAAACGATATCAAAATAATTTATTCTTTACAGTAGTCATGCATTGCTAATTAATTAAAACGATAAACACATTATAAGCACATAACTGCAAATAACAATATAATTGTAATTTGTTATGTAGCGCTAGCTATTAAATTAAATTAATCTACAACAAACAAGCATATAATTGAATATAAGGATATATTTCTAAATAATTATTTATGTTCCAACTTTCATTATTGCAAAATCCATCTACCATTTTCCATTATTTAAATATTCAACTAGCAATTCTCACTATTTATAATTGATCATCTAGCAATTTTTACTATTAAAAATCCATATAACAAATTTTCATTAATTAAATTAATTACAATTATGCATAATTGTCCATCTAGCAATTTTATTACTTAAACATCCACTACATCACTAAAATGGATATGAATTTATCGCAAATAACAATATAATTGTAAATGATTAGTTTTACAAATACATCTAGCAATTTTGCCTATATAATACATCAAACCTTTTTCACTATTTAAATATCCATCTAGCATTTTTAATTATTTAGAAGATTTCTTCATTTCATTTTGTTATGTAGCGCTAGCTATTAAATTAAATTAATCTACAACAAACAAGCATATAATTGAATATAAGGATATATTTCTAAATAATTATTTATGTTCCAACTTTCATTATTGCAAAATCCATCTACCATTTCCCATTATTTAAATATTCAACTAGCAATTCTCACTATTTATAATTGATCATCTAACAATCTGTACTATTAAAAATTCATATAACAAATTTTCATTAATTAAATTAATTACAATTATGCATAATTGTCCATCTAGCAATTTTATTACTTAAACATCCACTACATCACTAAAATGGATATGAATTTATCAAAATAACAATATAATTGTAAATGATTAGTTTTACAAATACATCTAGCAATTTTGCCTATATAATACATCAAACCTTTTTCACTATTTAAATATCCATCTAGCATTTTTTAATTATTTAGAAGATTTCTTCATTTCATTTTGTTATGTAGCGCTAGCTATTAAATTAAATTAATCTACAACAAATTAACAAGCATATAATTGAATATAAGGATATATTTCTAAATAATTATTTATGTTCCAACTTTCATTATTGCAAAATCCATCTACCATTTCCCATTATTTAAATATTCAACTAGCAATTCTCACTATTTATAATTGATCATCTAGCAATATGTACTATTAAAATCCATATAAAAATTTTCATTAATTAAATTAATTACATTTATGCATAATTGTCCATCTAGCAATTTTATTACTCAAACATCCACTACAATATGAATTATAATTTATTCAATAATTTAGCTAGATCTTAATTTGAGCGACTGACATAAACTGTTCACACCGCATAATCAGCAATTATCAACATCTATAGCACTCAGTAAAGTAAAATTTTACGATAAATATAACATACATCAAGTCAAGAACCACGAAAAATTTTAAAACAATTTTTCAAAGAAAGAACTCGTCAAGATAATACAGCTCCTCTTTGTTCTCGCTTTACGGAGAAGATGTCGATTCGATGAAAAATATGAACAAAATCTTGACACAAAATTTGGCGACACCTCTCCGGAAAAATACACCGAGCAAAGAGCACTCCTCTCTTACGCTTCGTAGGGAAATCGTCGGTCGGTGAAGATTGCTATATAAATAGCTTATCATCGCTGCTCTGCGAAGAACCGGCAGTGATAAGGTCATATTACGCGGGAAAATACCTTATCACTGCCGGTTCTGCGCAGAACCGGCAGTGATAAGGTCATACTACGCGCCAAAAATTGCGTTGCGCGGGAAAATACATATCACTGCCGGTTGAATATACGAACCGGCAGTAAACTTTAAATATCACTGCCGGCTGTAAATTAAACCGGCAGTAATATATCACTACCGGTTATAGGTATCAACCGGCAGTGATAGTCAGTTATCACTGCCGGTTGGTAATACAAACCGGCAGTGATACTCGAACGTTCCAACTCCCGCGCCAGCCAACCGTCGCGCATGCCCTTTCCTCTGCCGCGCGCTTGCCCATTCCTCTGCCGCGCCAACCGTTGCGCTTCACATTCCTCTGCCAACTGTTGCCCTTCCCATTCACAATCCACTCTTGTTGCGCTTCACATTCCTCTGCCAACTATTGCTATATAATGCCACTATTGTTGCATGAATGGCAACCCCCACACAATCCACTCTTGTTGCAAGAATGGCACCCCCCAAGAAGCGTGCACGTGTTGGGCAAAGCCCCACTCCGTCGCTAGAGAAGGAGGAGGAGAAGAAGGAGGAGGAGAAGGAGGAGGAGGTGGAGGCGGAGGAGGAGGAAGAGGGGGCACAGGAGGAGGAGGACGACGACAGCGACGGTGGCGAGGAACTGCGGCGTTGGGGCAAGACCAACTCCGCCACCGAATCGGATTCGGATGAGAAGGAGGACGAGCATCGCCGCACATCAAGCGGCAGCTCCGGCGACGAGGAGGAGGAGGAGGAGGACGACGACGACGAGTTTTGGATATAGGGCTTCGCGCCATTAGACTATTATAATTAGGACTAAATATGTAATGATGGACAAATTATGTTTTGTAATGTTATTTTAATTAATACATATCTCGCAAATTACAAATTTGCTTTCATATGTTCTGTTTTTTAACTAATTATGCTTTCATATGTTCTGTTTTTTAACTAATTATGCTTTCATATGTTCATGCGAGATAAATTACAATGTTTCTTATGTTCATGATCGAACTAATAATGGGGAAACGATAATATCATCGCCGGTTCTATAGTAAAACCGGCGGTGAAAATGGTCTTATCAACGCGGTTTTACTATAGAACCGGCAATAATAAATCACTACGGTTTTACATATAAACGGCAAGTGATATCTTCTTATCAACGCCGGTTCTCTATTAAATCGGCAATGATATTACCTCCATTCTGCGAGAAATTGATACTATTCTTATCACTGCTGATTGAAGTTTGAACCGGCGGTGATAATATTATCCTTCCGGTTGAATTTGGAACGGCGGTGATAATATTATCATCGCTCAACCTACCCGATGATGGGGGTCGCGGATGAGGCGATCAGAGTAGTGATTGAGTCCATGCAAGCGGTGAGAGCCTCGCATGTAGTTAATTGATTAGTGCATGCATTAGTGAGGTGTCTTTGTGTGCATGCAAAGACGTTGCTTGGAGGAGCTAGCTAGTCCATGTAGCGGCCGAGTCTCCGAGAGCTCGCAGGCGCTGTGGCCGCAAGATGTGCGTGACCGAGTCGTCAAAGCGAATCCGTCTCGGAGGACGTGGGCGCATGACCTACCGGGCGTAGTGTGGCGTCAAGATCCGATTTATGAGGCTAGTGGTGCATGTAGTGGCTAGATAAGGATACCACACACTAGCATGTATGTCTATTTAAACTTCATGATTAGTTGCTAATGAAATAAGAGTGAACAGAAGAAAAGAGGCTAAGTAGAGTTTGGTCTCACAAACGAGTGTTCTTCCTGTGTTCATCTTCTTGAGTTCCACGCGAAAGTGATAGTTGTATCCACTGCGATTGTGTGAGTATTTATCGGTTCTAACATAATTCCCTTAGTCTAAAGAAGAAGAAAAAAAAGATGGCTGGGAGATTCAGCCAGAGATTTTCCATCCAAGATCCCCAATGTCAAGCATTGGTGGATAACTAGATGCTAATCGTCCCAATTTCATCGAGAGAAACGTTTGGGATATTGTTAGTAGTATGCTAAATTGTATATAAGTGATAATATTGGAAATTACCTGAATCAACTACAAGATATGACGAATGAGCATCATTTGTCCGATGGACCTCTTCTTTCTCTTTTGAAAAAAATAGTTGTGATGTGGAGAACACTACAAGCCAAACTCTGATAAGTATATCTACTTTTTCTCTATAATGGTAATAGGGGCTAAAACAAAATTTTGAAATTCCACCACTAAACTAATGTGAAAAAACATGTCACTATTACATAAAGGAGTATATTAGACCTCTCATGACAGACGGTTTTAAAAATATTTCTATATTAAATTTAATCATAGATAATTTTAGAAGCGTGACCATCAAAATTACTGGTTTAGCTAAGAACCGTCTGTAGTAATGTTATAGCACATACGGTTTGTGGTTAAAAGTCACAGACGGTTTTACTCACAAACCATCTATGATATCTACACATCACAGACGGTTCTAACCATGAACCATCTGTGATACAAACATACCACTATAAAGATACCGACGTTCCCCACACATAACTTAGCACGTAGCGTGTTTCGCTTTCCCTAAACCCTAGGCCTCTGGCATCCTCCTCCTTGGTGACCTTCTTCTCGGCGACCTACCCCAGGCAACCTCCCCCGCGACCTCCTCCACAACAACCTCTTCCCCGGTGACCTCCTCCTCGGCGACCTCCTACCAGACGTCCTCCTCATCGGTGACCTCCCTCTGACATCTCCTCCCCAGCGTCCTCCCCTTGTGCCCGTGCTTTGTTTGATTCGATGAGTCCCCTCGTGCCTATACACGCATGCAGTGATGCAAAACTGCAAATGAATAATGCTCTCATTTCCTCGTCATGTGTGATACAATCATATGAATTGGTAAAAGTTGCCCTAAGAAATAAAACTTCCTTATGGTGTTGAAAATGAAGCTATATATAGGAGAAATCGTTTAATTAACTCGGTGTTGTAAGTTCAACCTTCATTAGTTATGGTTTTGGTGTTAATGACAAATCTAATCTTGTGTTAATGACAAATCCAATAGTGAGTTTATCTCCTAATGCGATATTGTTCTTAATGACGTATCTTATATCGAGACTAACATGTTTGTTTAGAATATCTTTGTTTAGTCTCATCGCATTGAAAAATAGAAAACCCAAGGTATGTACGCGTATTCATTCTAGTATTAGTTGCATACTTTGGATTCAAGTTAAAGTATGAACATTCCCATTGAAATAACCACAAAATGTGCATCATGTTTCCCAATCCATATATTACATGGATGCACATATTTAGGGGGAGTTCACACTCTAACTTGAAGAGTCAATTTAAATGATAATTTAAATTGAGTTCATTTGTCTCATTAATCATTAAAGAACACTTCATCATGTGTTGATGATGTTCCGTGATTAATTGAGGACAAATGGATAGTTCTTAAGTATAATTAAGCATGTGTTGCATTATTATACTTAAGACACATTTACAATCATTTCAATTGATTTAGGTGGTGCTCAATTGATCTAAAGGCATCCATTATGTGTTAATGGAGTGCAAGAGATAATTGAGACAACCATGCATCTTGGACTAATAAGTTTCATGAGTTATGTTTGAGTTAGGTCCAAAGATGAATGAGATAATGAAAACGGGACAAGGACGGCATCATGAGTTGATGGGCGTCAAGAGTGGATCCCAAGAGGAGTCGAGTAGAGATCCCGGGAGTATCAAAGTGATGATCATAAAGACCCCAAAGGGATTGCTTGTCTTGTGGCGAAGGTATAATTAGATAGGCTAAGGACTTTGTAGTCTTTGAGTCTAAGGTTTTAATCGCCGTGCTATTAAGAGGGTTGTCTCTTTTGCTTGAGCTTCATCATGTGTTGGTGATCTCAATCCGCGTTCACTCAAGCTCAACCATTTGGATTTGGTTTTTACATGAGGGTTAACCACTTGGCATGTGTTGCGAATGGGTTAAACTTATGCTTGGTTGCATTTGGTTTTCGCATAATGCTTTGATTTGCATGTGTTGCAAATAGGATAAGCTAATGCGTTGGCTCTTGCGTGGAGTTTACTTTTGCATGTGTTGCATTAGTTGAAGCTTCACGTTTTGGTTCGCAAAACTATCTTTATAAAACCGTGTGGTTGCTTGGAGCTAAGTTTTGCATGTGTTGCAAAAGGAGAGAGCTCAAGTACGATTTGGTGTTTAAGTATTTGTATGGAGCTAGAGGCTTGCATGTGTTGCAAGTAGAGAGCTCATACGGTTAAAATTGGTTTTGGTGTGAAGTTTGGTTTTGGTGTTGCATTGAACTAGAGAATTGCATGTGTTGCAATTAGAGAGTTCATGCACCTTGAATTTGTGTTGCTTGGAGCTAGACTTTTGCATGTGTTGCAAAGAGTAGTGCTCAAGCATGAAATGGTTTAATGTGTTATTTGCAAGTTCATTGTGCGAATAAACTGAGGTTTATGAGTCCGGAATCCCGAGAGCATGTGAGTGGGGCTTGCAACAGATGTTGGCAAGTTGACCGGGTCTTGTGTTGACCTTCACATGGCTAGGGGGATTAATCTCATAAACTCGAGTTTGATTTGCTTAATACGGGTTGCAAATGGATTTTGAGTCGATTGCGAAATGTGTTTTCGCATTTTGGGTTGAATTCTTTGAGCATGGTTTGAATTGGTGCAAATGTGTTTTGCACGGGTATATGATCATGTGTTGATCATCCTTGAGGCTCAAAGAATAGCATTTGGATTTTTCGGAAAATAAATTGCGCAAAGAAACTGGAGTTGTTTGTCTGGGGCGGTCGGACTGGCCCCTAGTCGGTTGGACCGGCCGGGCGGTCGGACCGCCCCCGCGGCATAATATTTTCGATGTCATGTTTTGTCTTTGGTTGAGCGGTGCGACCGGAGGTGGTCTGGTCGGACCGGGCGTGTGCGGTCGGACCGGAGGTCGGCCGGCTCGTTTTTTCCAGAGAAGCTGTGTTTGCGGTTTTGTGTGTGCGGTGCGACCGGAGTGGGTCCGGTGCAACTGGACCTTCGGTCCAACCGGTTGAAGCCCGGTGTGATTTTTCCCGAGCGAGTGCTTTGCTGATTCTTGCCTGGCGGTCGGACCGGCGGGCTCGTGTGGCCGACCTCATGGTGCGACCGGTGGTGTCTTGGTGCGGGCGTAATCTGCTGTCGGTTTTCCCGACCGTTGGCATGTGAGGGAGGTCGGACCGGCCGAGGCCTGTCTGACCGAAAGCTGATTCTGCCCATTTCGACCCCCAACGGCTAGTTTTCTTTTGTGGGCTATAAAAGGAGACCTTGGGGGGCAGTGGGGAGGTGCTGGTGTTATTGTGAAGGGTTTTGGCTCTTGTGTGAGTATTTGGGAGAGGTGTTGCATGTGTTGCACACTCTCAATTGGTTCTTGAGCTAAAGAGTGAACTAATTGCATGTGTTGCAATTAGGAGTGGGTTTGAGAGGCTCTTGTGCATGTGTTGCACTTGAGTGAGGTCCTTGTGCATGTGTTGCACTTGGTGATCACCGAGGCGCATTTGTTGTGCCGGTGAAGTTCAAGCGAAGGAGCGGCTTGTTACTCTTGGAGGTTGCCGACTCCTAGGCAGCGTGGCGTCGTCTTGCAGAGAGCTCTCAAGGTGTGAGAAGCCCCGCAAGTTTGTGAAGGTTCAGGTTGAGCCTACGCGCAAGCGTGAAAAACCACACTAGTGGAAAGAGGCGGGTGCTCGAGCGGGAGCCGGTCCGAGTCGTCGGGCTTGCC
Source organism: Guadua angustifolia (assembly GCA_036346375.1). Taxonomy (NCBI): domain Eukaryota; kingdom Viridiplantae; phylum Streptophyta; class Magnoliopsida; order Poales; family Poaceae; genus Guadua; species Guadua angustifolia. The sequence goes on along the minus strand of CM070503.1, from coordinate 21,197,126 downwards.
TCAACGTGGACTAGGGAAGACCGGCAAGTCTCCGAACACCACGGAAAAACGTCGTTTGTCTCTTGTCTCCTTTACTTTCAAGTAATTACCTTTATTGTATATTCATGATTGCTTGACTTAGAATTGCTTAGTATTATTTGTTAGATCAATTTAGCAATTCATACATAGAGACATAAATTAGTTAGTGCACTAGTGAGCCTAGTTGATTTAGGCTTTAATTGTCAAAACCTAGATTATCGCTTCCGCATTTATATTTGAGTAGGTTTTGACTTAGGGGTGTATTAGAGCGAATTGTTTAGCAAGAGATCGAATTTTGTAAATCGCCTATTCACCCCCCCTCTAGGCGCATCCTCGACCCTACAAGTGGTATCAGAGCCACTGTCACTCTCATTTTAGGCTTAACCGTCTAGAGAGTAAAAAGGATGGCAAATAGAGGTTTAGTGCACTCCACCGATTCATATATATTTGATGGCTCTAATTATTCATCATGGAAATTATTTATGATTAGTTATTTTAAATCCATGAGCCCACAAATATGGTGGATCGTAGATGTCGGCATTTCTTCTCCAATTAATGATATTGCTCCAACTAAAGGAGAGGAGAAATGTCTACATCTCGACGCTCAAGCTACTAACGTTTTATTTAGCGTTGTGAGCGTAGAGATATTCAATCTCATTTGCAACCTCAAGAGCGCTCATGAAATGTGGATAAAGCTTCAAGACGAATTTGAATCATCCACATCATCAAGTGAGGATTGCAATGAGGAAGAAGTGTCGGTTGACGATTCAACTTCAACATCAAGCGATGAACCGACATCTCCTTCAACCTCAACCTTCGCCTCAAGCGACGACGAATCTTCACTCATATCAAAAATCCGTTGCTTTATGGCGAAAGGTAAAATCGAGGTAAGTGATGATGAAAATGATGATGAGCCCTCTTATAATGATTTAATGGATATGTTAGAGGAGCTCAATAATTATCTTGGAAAGGAGAAAACAAAATATAAAATTTTAAAGCTTGAACATGAATCACTTCAAAGTGATTATAATATGCTTAAAGAAAATCATGAATCCCTCCTTCTCAAAGAAATTTATAAGTCTAAGGTGGATGTAGGAATTTCATGTGATTTAATTGATGAAATGCAGTGCTTAGAGGTAAATTCTAATATTTCATCAAAAATTGATATATCCGCCGCTTGTAATGATTTAATTGATATATCTTGTTGCTCTAATAAAATTGCTTCTAGTTCCTCTATGTCTTTAGATGCAAATCTTGTAGAGGAAAATAAAGAGCTCAAGAAACAAGTCACTCAATTGAGAAGTGACTTAGAAAAGTGCTACAAAGGAAAAGCCGTCCTTGACAAGATCTTGAGCAAGCCAAGGGCGCCTCAAGATAAGAGTGGGCTTGGCTACAACTCCAAGAGGGAAAATAGCAAGACAAGGCACAACGCGCGTCACTCGAAGACCATCAAGTGTTTTGCTTGCAACAAGAAGGGCCACCTCGCCTCCGTGTGCCCTAATCAAGTGGATGTCAAGCCACAAGCATCAATTATGAGGCAAACCGGCATTGAGCACAACAAGAAGGTCAAGAGAGGACCAAACGGAGTAACATGCTTCAATTGCCGTGAAAAGGGACATTTCGGTAAGGATTGTCCCAAAGGTATAACCCCTAAGCCCACTATTATTGATAATAATTATTTGCTTAGGAAGGACAAGAATGGCAATGTGTTTGCCAAGCTTGTCAAGTCCCCTATGCCCGCTAAGAATGATATCCATTTGCATAGGAAGAGTAATTCTAGAAATGTGTTTGCTCAAAATGCTAGATTTCCTAAGAATAAGAAAAATCATGATGATCATATGCTTAGGAAAAATAATTATAGCAAAACATTTGCTAGAAATGCTAGATCCTCTAAGCCAATGTATAATTTCAATAATCACATGCTTAGAAGAGATCAAACTAGAAATAATTTTGCAAAGTATCATTGCCCTCCTAAGTCATTTCATAAAAATGCAAATTATTTGCCTAGGAGAAATAATTATTGCAATTCTATTTCTAGTCATGTTAGTCAATTTAAAAATGCTAAAATTAGGACCATTTGGGTTCCTAAATCAATTGTGACTAACATTGTCGGACCCAACAAAGATTGGGTACCAAAAACCGCCTAAAAGAATTTTAGGCAATAAAGAGATGGATTGGACGCTTGCACATCAAGAGGAGAAGGATTACATTCGTCTACAAGTGATGTCAAGCATGGAGACAATCAAGTCCATCATGAGCCAATGCCATCTCGGGTAACAAGTATTTAAATTGATTATTATTTAAACTTATAGCCTTGTGTAGGTTATAATGCAATATTAATGAATATCAATTTAGACTACTTGTTATGGCCACTTGCTCTCGCCTCTTATCTATTCTCTTATTGCAAATCTTGAGCAAGTTATGGAGTGGCACATTTAGGGGGAGTGTTAATTCATATTCATGTGTATCACATCCCTACGTGTGCCCATATTAATATAAGTGCATATATATATAATTTCAAAATCAACCATTTAGCCAAAAGTCAAAATTTTGTATACCAATTACTATTTTTGTGAAAAACTAATTGAAAAGTGTATACAAATGCTTTCAAAAGGTTTTCCAATGGTTTTGGCTTTACAAAACTAATTTCAAAAGAAAATGAGTTTTAACGTCAAAAACTAGTTACTAGTATCTTGATTTTGATTTAAACTTATAATTTTCATAGAATTAAAAGTAAAAGGATTTTGAAAATAACTCCAAAACAAAAATCCTAGAGTTGGTCACACTTAACAACTCTTGTGTTCAAAAGTTTTTCAAAAGACCAACTTGTCAAAAGATATTTGATTTTGAAACTCGTCGAAAAACTATACTTGACCTGTAATGGTCATATTATGGCACTTAGTGAGTTTCATCATTTGAATCAAAATTCCTCACAAGATTTGATTCAAAATGATATTTTAGACTCATACACAAGAATCAAATCCATATTTCTTACCCTTGCTTCAATTTGAATTCCTTGTGTTGTTGAATTTGACCTCGTTCTTTATTGCCTCTCATTTGGACTATTTAGGTCAAAAGTCAATAATTGATTTTAAAGGACCCAATTTGTGAAAAGCTTTGAAAAAGTATTCTATTATGTATTCCAAAGGATTTACAAGCTTTCAAAATGAAAAACTATATGTTGAAATCAATTTTGGCTCAAAACGATTTGAGTTGATCCAAAATAGCCTAATTGAGCAATATGCTAAAATCGTGGCATTCGAGTTGGATTTCATCATAAATCTTGGCTAGAAACATTCATGATACACCTATCTAAGCCATGGAAAAAGAAATTGCATGAAATCCAAACCGAATTGCATTTTGAGGCTTTTCGTGAAAATCGATTTCCTTTTATGCCTCAAAGCGTAAATTGCCATAACTTTCAAAATAAAATTGATTTTGAGAAAATTCTTTTTGCAAAACCTTCAAATTAGTCCAAAGTTCATCTCTGCAAAATTTCAAATTTTTTGGACTTCATTTGAGTCAATTTTGACAAAATTTGCAAAAAGTCGGCTTTTTCAGCCTGACAGGAGCGGTCACACCGCATGGGGTGCGGTTGCACCGCCTCATGGAGCGGTTGGACCGGACCTAGGGTGGTTGGACCGGCCATGGAAAATTTGGTTCTGAATTTTCTGAATTTTCAGGGTTTGCTTTGGGATATCTTTTGATTGGAACCTCCTTTTTCAAAAATTCTTTTTGGAAATGTTTCTTACTATCCCAAAGTTCATTTGTGCAAAATTTGAAAAGTTTTACAAATTATTTGATCGCATTTTCAAGTGGTATCAGTTATGAGCACTTTAAATGAACTAAAGAGTGATTTTCACTTGATCTTTTGAAAAGACAAAACTTGTGCAATTCAAATGCAAATAACTCCATAATTCACTTGTTGAATATCTTGGGGAGTTATTCATATCAAGTTTTGGGTATTTAAATGCTTCCAAGTGATATCATGTCTTTGTTTTGCTCTGATACTAAATCTTTGTGATTTTATTGATCCTTCTTGAGTTTTCAATACCCGTGAGTATATGTTGCTCTGATTATATTGCTCTGATACCCATCGATGTTATCGATTATTCCTTCAAGTGGTATCAATTCTTCGTGAGTTGATCCTAAGTGGTATCAAATTGAGCATTTATTCATCCATATGCTTACAAGTGGTATAATTGAGATTCTTTTTTTTCCAAGTGGTATCATTAAATTCAATTATTTCCTACAAGTGGTACTTCATTACCTCTTTGTAGCATTATTGCGATACCCACATTCTTGAGTAAGAGTTTCCTCTCAAGCTAAAATTGTAAGTTTAACCGCTTAAGATTTCTCTGTGTGAGAGCCTTTATGTGTTGAAAATACATAAAAGAGGAAAATCTCAAGTTGAGCATTGTTCTTCATTAAAAATCTAAGGATGCTCATCTCTTTTGGATTTTCAAGTAAATCCCTTGAGATTAATTTTACAAGTGGTATCTATTGTCTCAAGTGGTATCTATTTCCTTTGGGTTCCTCGTTTGTCCCTATTAGGCAAAGTGTTGGATTCTTTAAAAGAATCATGTTGAGAATTTGGAAAGCCTAATAAAATGAGGAGTGAATTATTTGAAATTTGAAATGCATTCAAAATTTTTTTTTTGGTTTCAAATAAACCGTGTGATACCTTTCATTGCTTTTTATGCTTATTTGTATTTACAAGTGGTATCCACATTTGCAAAGTGCTTTCTTCTTTCAAAGTGGTATCCAAAATCCCGAATATGGTCTCTTTTCGAGTTTTTCTTCTTTTGGTATCAGGCCATATTTCAAATGAAAACTTGTTTTATTCCTTGTATATCCTTTTCATTTGGGATTTCATTGCTTATCTTTTTCATTTGGTATCTAAAATAATTTCTTGCCAAGGTCATGAGTATCCTTTTAAATTCTTGTATGACCTTCATTAGATACGACCCCTAAACGAAATTGTTAAATGCCAAAAAGGGGAGAATGATTAAAGTAAAAAGGGGGAGAATAATGAAATACAAAGGGAGAATTATTTCTTAAGTTAAATGCCAAAAGGGGGAGATAATGATAAATCTTATTAATGATATATGTTTGCCAAAAAGGGGGAGAATGTTTTTCAAGTTAATCTTTTAGTTTTTCCATTTTTTGGTGTTTAATGCCAAAAGGGGGAGAATTAGGAAGCTTAATATCATTTGGTTTAAAAAGTAAGCTTAATATGATTAAGGGGGAGAATTAATATGCATATGTGTTCAATTAGCTTAAATTCTCTCAACATGTTAGTTTTAATCCAAATGTGCTTATTAAGCTTGGATTTGTCATTAATCACCAAAAAGGGGGAGATTGTAAGTTCAACCTTCATTAGTTATGGTTTTGGTGTTAATGACAAATCTAATCTTGTGTTAATGACAAATCCAATAGTGAGTTTATCTCCTAATGCGATATTGTTCTTAATGACGTATCTTATATCGAGACTAACATGTTTGTTTAGAATATCTTTGTTTAGTCTCATCGCATTGAAAAATGGAAAACCCAAGGTATGTACGCGTATTCATTCTAGTATTAGTTGCATACTTTGGATTCAAGTTAAAGTATGAACATTCCCATTGAAATAACCACAAAATGTGCATCATGTTTCCCAATCCATATATTACATGGATGCACATATTTAGGGGGAGTTCACACTCTAACTTGAAGAGTCAATTTAAATGATAATTTAAATTGAGTTCATTTGTCTCATTAATCATTAAAGAACACTTCATCATGTGTTGATGATGTTCCGTGATTAATTGAGGACAAATGGATAGTTCTTAAGTATAATTAAGCATGTGTTGCATTATTATACTTAAGACACATTTACAATCATTTCAATTGATTTAGGTGGTGCTCAATTGATCTAAAGGCATCCATTATGTGTTAATGGAGTGCAAGAGATAATTGAGACAACCATGCATCTTGGACTAATAAATTTCACATGGTTACTGATAATATACCAAGACACCCTTTTGATAACAATACGATCGTTTTTGTAAGGATTAAGAGAAATGAATGGAAGTCAATCAGCTATTGGTACCAAACAAATGGGCCAACTTGATCAATGCTTATATGATGATTTAATCAACTCCATATTTAATGAAATAGAGAACCATCAAAATGATCCTGTTCTTGCACAAGTCAGAGTGAAAACAAGCTGCCTATGATATTTTTTTGGGGATGAGGATGAAGTGGAAGATAAATTAGAGTATGATAACTTTCATAACAAACTATGGATGGAATTGGATTTTGCCTTAGAATCCACCAACATTTGTTCTCACAGATGCAAGAGGTACTTAAGTTTCTGCTATACCTATAAATCATTCTACTGATATGATATACTTTTCTTTAGAATATTTTAGTAGGTTGTCAAAATAAGTTGAACCTTATACATGTCTTTCTTATGATAAAACTTTTATAAAGTAGGGTAAACTGCCACAAACTGTATGTGATAGCTTATTATCACAGGCGGTTTGTATCAATAACCGTCTATGATAGGTGTTTCACAGACGGTTCAAAAATCATTTGTGATGCGCCATATTATCATTAACACATGCTTACAGACGGTTCAAAAAACTGTCTATGATGACATTTTTGAACTATCTGTGATGGCCTTTTCTGTAGTAGTGAATTTTACGATAAAACTTAGGCTTGGTATTCATTTTTGCTTTCTATTGGGAGGGCCTAGCTTGCATTTGGATCGGGCTAGTGAATAGTGACTGAGAATGCAATTTGACCATGCAACAAATGATGTTGGTCATGTCCATTTGGATGTTGAGCAAATCAACAAGTGTGTGTGAAAAAAAATTCCCATTGGATTGCATATTGGATATTTCACCCTACCTGTTACCTTGGTGTTCATGAAATACCTGGTTTTGAAATGTTGATAGTATTATAGCCTCTCATTGGTGCTTCTGAACTCAATACCTAACCTTCTTTTGAAGTATATGGTGGTTAATTAATTACAAATTGGCAATCTTACTATTTGAGTGTGATTGGCTATAGTGGTGTAGGATGTCTATTGTCTGCTATACAAGCAGGAAAAAGAATTTATTTCCCGTACATAAACCTCTCTTTTTATCTATTTCATATATTGTTCACGTCGTAGGGCCGTTACATACGGTTTTTCTGGTAAAAAAAGGCAGAATTTTTTGTTAAAAAATTATTTATTACGAAACTTCCATCCCTATATTGGTATTTAATATTTTTGAATCATCACCATGAACAATTACAAAAAGAAGATAATCTCATGGAACTCTATATGTTATTTAATTTGTAGATTATGTTTGTGATGGTTAACTAAATTGAATTGGAAATATTAAATTTAAATCAGTGGATAAAATTCGTCAGGTTTTTGTGTTTGAATAAATTATATATCAGCCTTGACTACGGCACTCTAGTACTACTATAACAACTAAAATTCATAAATATTAAGTAACTGAAATATCATCTCTTTGAACCATCTGGGGACTCTCTAGTCTGTACAAAGTTTTAAAACGTGTGAGACATACATGTATTATGCTTTTGGCTTGTTGATTGATTGATGGGGTGTGCTATTGTGCATTCGTGTCATAAGTCTAGCTATTGGGCGGCCTCGTTATATTTTCTATATGACTTTCTTGGGGTATGGACCCACATGCTACTCAAACCCTAGGCTAACTTAGTCGACTTTCACTACAGGAATCCTTAAAATTTTCGTCGGCCAGATAAACTTTCGTCGGCTCTTAATAATACCGATTTAAAGTTAATTTATTCTGACGGCCAATATCACCGATTTAAAGTTATTATTTAATTTTCGCTCGGTCTAAGCATTGCCCACGAAAATTACTTAAGTTTCATCATTTACTAAATGAAACCGATTAAAAAAACAAGGTTTAGGGTTACGGTGGCGGTCTTATTTTCGTCGATCGGTTTTGGCCGACGTAAATAATATAATTTTCGGCAAATAGGAACCCACGAAAATAAACCGCCTGTTAGGGTTATTGTCTGCTCTTATTTTCGCTTGGTTGGTTCAGGTCATTTAAAATTAAATGAGTTATGTTCCGCGGCTCGGCATTTCCGCATTTTCATCTGGCGCTTATCTCCGCCGCCGCCGCCATGCCGCCGCCCCCGCCGCCGCCGCCCCATTGCTGCCCACAGGACGCCGCCGCCCTCGCCGCGCCTGGCCCATTGGCGTAACGCCATGCCGCCGCCCCGTTCCTTCGCTTGCCGCCTCCGTCGTCCCATGCCGCCTCCGCCGCCGTCGTCCCCATGCCGCCCAAGCGCCCGTCATCCCATGCCGCCCGTGCCGTCGTCCATGCCGCCTCAAGCGCCGCCGTCGTCCCGCCACCAAGCCGCCGTCACCCCCACGGCGCTTCCACACCGCGCCGCCGCGTCAAACACGTCGTTCGTTCAGGTGATTCCCCCACACCTCTGCCATCATCATTTAGTATGCGCCTGAGATTCACAATATTCATGGTTAGGAGAGACATAGATCTTGATTACACAGAGTTGTGATTGATTTCAAGAGGTTGCAAACTAAGTTGGTAAACATTTCTGTAGTCATTCACTTAACAGTATTGTATAGAAAGTTAGAAACACAGGTGGGTTCCAAAAGAGATGAGTTCAAAATTCCGAGTTTTGGTTGGTTTGACGTAAAAGATTGTCAATTTCTATTATGACACCAGATTTAGATATAAGAGAATCCAAGTTGGCCTTTGGCTTCAAAATAATGACACCAGATTTAGATATAAAAATAGTTAGAGTAAGATTGGTGTGCTCACGGTAAGCAGCAGAATATGGCAAGGAGTGTCCATGGAAACTAATGCGGTGCTAGATCCGGAACTAGCTCAGGCATTCCATCCAGCTAATACATGTGGAGCATAATTTCTATTTGACCATCCCGAATACTCAAGCTCCAATCGCATGATCCACAAGCACAGATAGTTCATATCTCCCATCTGCTACATACATTCCTAGATTGACCTGCAAAGTCAATGTGTAAGAAATATACAACAATAATAAGGTTCTTTAATCTTCTTTAAAAACACAAAATAAACTAAAATAGTTGAAATAACAGAAGAAGAAGCATATTAAAGCATGATGTAACAAGAATAGATTTGTGCTTATATATTGCCTAAGCAAAGACAAGCATATATAACACTAACTCCATATTATACATACTGTTGAAAAGCAAACCGTAAGTGATATGTATTCAAATGTAACAGGTCAAATAGGCCCACTCCTCTAAAAATGACAATAGATAATAGTGGTCAGAACAATCCAATTATGTGAGGAAGTTTTTTCCATCCATTTGAACATGAGAAGGTAACATTGCTAGCATCCCACAGAAAGTTAGCAATGACATGGTCCCAACCTTTCAATCATATGTATGGTATAAGTACTTTCCTTATACATAAAAGCTTGTCTGTTGTTCTAGTGTGAACCACGGTTGTTGAAGCTGGGTAGTGGTTATTGGCTGCTTTCCCTTTTCATGCTTCTGTTGCATAAGGAAAGTAATGCCTTTGTGAAGGATGTTGTATAGATCATCCTAGGTTGCTCTGCCTGAATGGATTGAGCCGCTTTGCTTTAATTGCATTTATAGCCTAAAGCCAAATTGTGCACCGCATATTTAATTTGCATATCTTTGATAAGTCAATCATGCATCGTAGTGTTTCGGATTTTGGTTCTTGTAGTTGATGCCATTTTACTCTTACTTACCTTAAGCTAGTACCAAGAAATCTATTCCAAGCAGTAGTGAGGTCTAGCACCTAAATCATAATGTTGTCATCCATTCACTCAAGATTTACCTAAATCATACAAGCTGAATAATACAATGTACATGTCTTACATTGACCGACCATACATTTTATTTCATATATGCATGTTCTTCAAGATGCTTACCTTTCCAAATTACACCGTTAGTGTCACGAAACCTATGTGTTACCTGCTCCGGATCGGCACGCCACACATGCGCCACACATGTGAGATGTCTTTGTCCCGAATTGTCCTTTTGGATTAGCCTCGAGTGACCGATAGGCGTGGTATTTATGATGAGCCACGGGTCGAGCAACGAGATTTCACGGCATAACCTCGATGTTCTCCGCTGCACCATATCCCGTGCGAGATGGAGAATAGCGGGTTATGCCTTGCTTTTTTCGGACCCTACGTGCTCGCTCATAAATCCGTCTCATCGGCCACTCTTGGGTGGGTTTAGGACATATCCTTACCTATAGATGTAGGGCCATGGTATATATAGGAACGAAAAAACTCATGATTACACTTGCTTTAATCTATAGCCTCAAGTATGGGTGACGATCGGCGATGGATGTATGATGGTTGGGATAAGAGTGGGGCTCACTCGGATGAGTGGGTGGCCAAGACTACGGATTTTGTGAACCGTGTGTTCTCTTTGTCTAGTACCGATAAGGTGAGGTGCCCATGTGGCAAGTGCCAAAATTTGTCCAAACATGACAAGACAAAGGTGACGCTAGACCTTTGTCGGCACGGTTTCATGCCAAGCTATGAGCTGTGGGTGCACCATGGCGAGTCATTCTCTCAAGCTGAAGTAGAAGAGGTAGATGATGATGATAGGGCGGGTGATGATAGGATGGACGAGATGCTTGAAGCTATACGGCCGGAGTTCGAACTACATTCCGAGGATCCGCCTACACCGGAGGTTGAAAGGTTCTTCGAGGCCCTCAAAGCTTCGGAAGAGCCGCTGCACGAACTAATGTATGACCCTCCTAGCTTTTGTGACACGGCTCATGGCCATTAAGTCAAAGTTTGCCTTCTCGAATAATTGTTACAACGAGCTCTCCAACTTGATCAGTGATGTGCTTCCGAAGCCTCATAACATGCCCAAAGACATGTACCATGCCAAGAGATTGGTTTCTACTCTCGGTATGAAATATGAGAAGATTGATGTGCAAAGACAATTGCATGCTTTTTGGAAAGGGCATAAGAATGAGAAGAAGTGCTTAAAGTGTGGCAAACCGAGGTACGTCGAGGTCGTAAATGAAGACGGTGCAAAGGTGATGACTGATGTTGCACATAAGCAACTTCGTTACATGCCGATTACATGGGTCAAACGGTAAGCTTCTCTCAAAGAGAACCGCTAGGCACATGAGGTGGCACAAGGAAGGTGTGCGTGAGAACGGAGGAGTGATGGTGCACCCGTCGATGGTGAGGCATGGAGGGCTCGACAGCTTTGACGCAGACTTCGCCATGATGCGAGAAATGTTCGCATTGGGTTGGCGATCGATGGCTTCACACCTTTCGCCAATCCGCGCCTCCTACTCTTGTTGGCCCGTCTTTGCTATTCCGTATAACCTTCCACCTCTTTGCATGAAATATGAGTTTATGTTCTTATGCCTTATCATACGCCCGCAACATCACAGGACACGCCTCAACGTGATCTTTGAAACCCTTAATCGAAGAGTTGAAACAGTTGTGGACGGAGTTGAAGCATACGATCGTTACAAGAAGAAGAAATTCAACCTTCGAGTTGCGTATTTATGGTCCGTTCATGATTTCGGCCTATGGTATTTTTTTTGGATGGAGCGCCATGGAAATTTGACTGTCCGATCGTGGTTCGGACACGGATTGTTTCGCCTAGCTTTTGGTGGAAAGATCACTACTTGATTGCCATAGATGTTTCTTGCCCCGAGACACATCTTTAGATGGCAGAAGAACGCTTTTAGGAAGAACACCATTGTCACAAAGGGATCGCCGAAGCGTCTAAGCGGGCTAGAAATTGCTGATAAGCTAAGTAAACTGGTCCCAAAAGCAGATGCGCACGGGTTCGAAGGTTTTGGAGTGGAGCACAACCGACTCACATATCTCGGAATATGGGAGCTCCCTATGCTAAGCGTTGATTCTCGATGCACAACATTGACGTCATGCACCAGAACGTAATGTTTCTAAAAGCATCATAAGCACGTGCATGGATATGACGGACAAAACAAAAGATAACTTCAAGGTCCAAGAGACTTAGCGAGATTTGTAAATCGCGCAGAGGCATACTATGCTCAAGACATGGCACAAGAAGAAAGCTATTCAAGTAAGTCTGAGCCCTCAACGATTAGCATTCCGAGCATGCAACAATATATGAAACGACACATTGCATTTACAGCAATGTTCCAAAGAAAAGGCCAAACCATTGTCTTTCCACCATGGCAGTGCCGCCGCCATCGCCACAATGGGGCATGTATCCTCCGGCACCTTCTCCTCGTAGCTCAAAGTTAGCTAAACTTGGTCTTTTCTAGCGATATATGGTCAATCTAGCTAAACTTGGTCTTTTCTAGCGATATATGGTCAATCTAGCTAAACTTGGTCTTTTCTAGCGATATATGGTCAATCTAGCTAAACTTACTCTATTGTAGTCTCAGAGTAACAAAATTCTTTTTACGCAGTAATTATTCATAAACTCATCATTTTCATCCCCAAGACATAGCACACTTGTAGTATAAAGCATATCGAAGATTTAGGGTCCTTGACTTTGACTGGTTTTATTCCTAGCCTACACCAAATTGTTTGGGGTAAAAGGCTTGGTGATTTTTTAAAAAAAGCGCATCATGCATCTTGTAAAATTGACAACATGTGTAATTGTATCATAGTAACTCCAACCAATTTCACTTCCCAGACGCTTTACATCTTTGAAGCTACATCTAAGCTTCTCGGTTATAGTACAATTAGTGCCTGTGTGTAGATTTAATTTTATGCCCTCTACTTTCTCATATTGCAATGACGCATACATAAGTGTACATGACCATTCTCATTGGGTCGCTTTGATGTTTTACGACGAGATCGGGGCATTAGTAGATGACACACTAAAATTCTTCTCTTCATCTTGATGTCACAGAATTCGGTGCCTCTTTTGTGTATGAAATATGTACATAAGCACTAGTACTAAATGGTACTTTTAACACTTCTTAATTTTGTCAAGATTTTGTGCCATCCGATGATTGGGATACTAGCTTTCTTGCAAAGCCCAACTTATTATTGTGTACTTACGTATTTCTTTTGCAAAAATTGACTTCTTAAAATCAAGTTGCATATTCGCATTTTTAAACAGTTGTTGTGCAAAACTACAGGATGCATGACTAATGTAAACTTGACTATTCATTGTCTGGTGATGAGATCCATTATACTCGAATAGATTTTTCTTACATTTTTGTCAAAGAAAAGGTTGTGTAAGACACATAACTAAGATTGCAATGTGATCAGAAGTAATGCTGTGCCAAGAGCTCAGAAATTCCAATTTGGAGTACTTTCTGGATTTAAGGGGAATCCTCTGAGCTGGAGCTTAGGCCATGCATGTACTTCAAAACTACAGATTACAGTAGCAGTTATTAAGGCTATTCATTGAAGACTCCAAGTCAGCTTAGTGCATCCAATGTGGTTTATACATCTGACAATGCAACCAATGCTCCTTTGTACAAATTTAAAGTAAAGATGCTTACAGACTCCAAGTCAGCTTAGTGCATCCAATGTGGTTTATACTATTTTATTTATTTAAATGCAGGTCTATATTTGATTTGTACAAATTTAAAGTAAAGATGCTTACAGACTCCGCTAAATTTGGTCTCATCAGATCGTAGGGATCGGGGACAACACGCCCTGAGTTTACCAAACTCCGCCGCCACGCCCAAGAGCACTGGAGCGACACAGAGAGCATGTTCAAAACCAATTTGGCTCAGGTAGCAGCCACAACTCAAATGACCCTCATGTTATGTAATCTTGAGATGTTTGGTAATAATCAGAATCTGGAGATGCCACAACTCAACTAATTATTATGTGTGGATGAATGACATTATGTGTATGACTAGCAAGATGTGCATTTAGAACACGTTTAAGCAGTATTTGAATCAGATCCATAATGATGTGGATGAAGTGTTTCTCATTGGGTGTAAGTGTTTGTTAGTGTAAGTGTGGATGAACACAAGCAGAGCATGTTCTGAACCTTGGTTGTTAATGCTTCAGTTCAGTTGATCTTTTGAATGGTGGTATCTATGTGCAAGGATATATGTGGATATTTGAATGATGGTATCTGTGTAGCAAGCAATATATCAAAATGTAAGTGCTGGATCAACTAAATCAATGTATTTATTTTGTTAGCATACTGACACAAGAAATATCACATATATGTGTGGATGAATGATACATGTGGATATTTGAAAGATATATGTGGATGAATGAATGGATGTATGTGGATATTTGAATGATATGTGGATGAATGATTGAATGAATGATATATGTATTGTTATGAATGATAATTGTCTAAATTTGTATGAAAAATAGGTTTACTGGGCTGTTTTTTTGTCAGTCCAGATTAATTTTAAGTGGGCAGGAAAAACCGATTTAAAATTAACCTTATTAATTTTCGTGGGCGAGAAAAACCGACAAAAATTAACCTTATTAATTTTCGTGGGCGAGAAAAACCGATTTAAAATTAACCTTATTAATTTTCGTGGGCCAAGAAAACCGATTTAAAATTGATTATTTCGTCGTCGGCCCTCGTGGCCTAATTTAAAATTATGGCTTTTCGCATTAACTTTCTTAAGACGCGTTCGCCGATTTAAAATAGAGAACTTTCGCTTGGTCACCGACGAAACTTAATCTAACTTTCGCTCCTTATCTCGATACTGTGAACCGAAGCGAAAATAAGGATATTGCCGTCGAAAATTAACATTTTCGTCGGTAATGGCTTTATTTTCGTGGGCTTCTGGCCCACGAAAATTTCCAGGATTCCTGTAGTGTTTATCACCTAAACCATATTTTATGTAATGATTACTTTTGGTTAAACAAGTCTCCAATCAAAGTGCGACATAGTGACACATATAATCTGGGTTGGTATTTGTGTAACACCCTAGCCCAATTAATTAGTTGTCTCTGTGACCCAAGTGTACTCTTCTCAAAGACCATAAAAAGTCAAAAATGTCAGATAGAAAAAAACAAAGGGAGTAGTTTAACGTGTATAGAGTAGAATATATATACCGTTTGAGAGATCGAACAGGATTACTCTGGATAAACCCTTTTGTCCGTACTAGCCTTTAGAGAACTTTGGACATTGGGTGTTACAATCAGATAGAAGAATAAATTCTTTAAGAGATCCATAATAGTTGTTCAAATTAAATTAGCATGCCCATGTTATAAAAATTGCATAGTTAAATACTGAATATTGCATCAAATGTTTAAACCTTCATATTGACTTGGAAACTCCTGTAAACAATGGAAATATCAATAGGGGCACACATTTACTCCTCCCTACACATAGATAGGATCAATATATAACTTCTCTAGCTTGCTGCTCTAGAATTTTAATACTACAATTGCCCAACAAGATCTCATTGTAATCTTACATATCAACGGAAAATCAAGGCAATGCAAATATCCTAACATTATTAGAAAGTCAAAAAATTGTCCTGCTAGATCGAAGGGTGTGGTAGGTTAATTTGGCTCGACAAAATCTTCCGTTCTCTCTTGGCGTGTCCACCGCGATTGGCACAAACCTTAGCCATCAGAAGTTGCAGAATTTTCACAAGGTACATGGCGCACTTGATCAGGTGGTGCATGCTCTTGCATCGGGAAAGCCTGCCCAAACTCCATTTCTCATTGGCCACTTGGCCAGTGCAGCAAGCAAGACAGTATGGCCGTCACATCATCCCAGGCTTTAGTCCCATTAGTTGACGTACGGCCATCCTCGCTTTGTGAGTTTTCAGTTACTTAGTTACGCTGTTTGTCAGTATCTAGTTTTTTAAGATTTAAAAATATATATGTTAGATGAATTTTAGGATTAGATTGGATCCTACTTACTTTGAGAAGTATAAAAGGGCTGTGTAAATTCATGGTGGTCATCTAGAACACAAACAACTAAAAAGTCACAAACCAATTTAATCAAAGCAAAAATTGTATGAGAGGATTAGAGGTTAGCTGATTCTTTAACACTAGATTCTTATATATGTAGAGGTGGATAACGAGTTAACTTGGCTCGATCAAACTCGTTAAGATAACGAGCCAGCTTGACTCGACTTGTTATCTTAACGAGCTCAAATCTTAGCTCGGCTCGACTCATTAAACTCGTGATTTGGCTCGTTAAACTTGACATTACCATCTAAGAGTAGGATTGCTGTTGAGACTATATGGTATGCTATATATTATCACCCTCGTTTCACACATATACAACTATATTTGCTGACTTGGAAGACTCATTAAACTAGCGAGTTGGCTTATTTAACTCGTTATATAAACGAGTTCAAATCATAGCTCGACTCGACTTATTAAGGAATGAGTTCGAGCTGAGTTTGCGAATACTCGTTTAACTTACGAGTCTCGAGTTTTTTTCCACCTCTACATATATGGCAATGATCTAAGAATCTTAAAAAGTTCGAGAGATTGCGAAAGAACAATATTTTTTTTGTATTTTTTGAGGTTATTTTTAAAGAATTTTTGGTCAATTTCGTCAAATTTTTTTATTTCTTATCGTGGCTAACTTAAGTTATTATTTTAGTTCTCTCTGCAAGATGTCTGATGTTTTGGGTCAAATAGCAGATTTGTTGTTCGTAAGAATGGTCGAGGCAGCATTCTTAATATACATACGTATATACATACATACATACATACATACATACATACATACATACATATATATATATATATATATATATATATATATATATATATATAAATGATTCTATACTCTTGGTGTATGTACTCCCACCTCTAATATACTGATTAAATGATGTTGTTATACCTCTTTATCTTTTTGATTATACTCTATCTCGATTATAAGATACTCCAAAGTGAGTTCCATGAAAATTTCATTAAAATGCACCCTTTATAGCATAATTTGTTTACATATTCCTTATACATATGGAAAAGGGTATGTAGCAAAAAATAAAGGGTCCGATAAATTTTTTAATCATGTTGTATTGCAGTATCTTAGAATTATTATTGGAGTATACCGAAAGTGATAAAGGAGTATAAAACGTTTATTTAAATGGTATATTAGAAATAGGAGTATGTAATCCTAGGAATACAGAAAAACTTCCTATATATATATATATATATATATATATATATATATATATATATATATATATATATATAGGTGATTATATACTCCGTATTCCACCTTCCGTATACCGTTTAAATGATGTTGTTATACCTCTTTATCTTTTTGAATATACTCTAATACTAATTATAAGATACTCTAAAGTGAGTTTCACGAAAAATTTCATTAAAGTCCACCCTTTATAGCAATATTTGTTTATATATTTCTTTTACATATAGAAAAGGGTATGTAGTAAAAAAATAAAAGGTTCTGATAAATTTTTTTCAACCATGTTGTATTGGAGTACCTTAGAATTATTATTAGGTATACTAAAGTGATAAAAGAGTATAAAACGTTCATTAAAGTGGTATATTAGATGTGGGAGTATGTACTCCAAGGAGTACGGAAAAGGCTTCCTATATATATATATATATATATAGGGGTGAAAACGGTATCGGTAATTCCGAATTCCGGAAACCGTTTCCGGAATTTTTCGATCGGACGATGTCGGTATCGGTAATTTTCGAATCGAATCGGTAATTTTGTTGGAAACGATAACGTAACGGTTTTGATCGGTTCCACCATTTCCTTGAGATCCGGAAAAATCGGTAAATTCCGTCGGTAATTACCGAATTGTTTTCACCCACAAATCACAAATACACCGCTCAAGCCCACATACACAAACCCTAAAGCCCACAAACATAATTAAAAACCCTAAAGAACTACACATTGAATCGAGACTCAAGTGGCTTCGAGTTCACGCCGCCAGTGAGTCCAGCCGTCCGTCCGGCCGTCCGCTCCTCACTGCGTCTGCCTCATGCCATGGCTCCCGCCTCCACGCCATCCGCCTCCACGCCTCCGCGCTCTCCGCCCTGCCCTCCCTCCGCGCGTCACGCCTCCCCGCCTCCACGCCATCCGCCCCTCACGCCTCCGCGCTCCCGCGCCTCGCGCTGTCCCTCCGCCCGTCTCGCACCTCCGCGGCTCCGCGCCTCGAGTCGTCCGCCCCTCCGCCCGTTCGAGCCGTGTATTTTACATATAGTCTTCGTGTATGAATTCAATTGTGATTGTATTCCTTTGGTTTGGATTTACAGAGCAGTATTTTTGAACCTAAAAGCAAAGATCCATTGCCACTAGTAAGGATTTCTATAGTATTCTTTTAAGGGATAATTTAGTATACTATTTGTGTTACATTTGTTCGACCAAATGTGTTTGCATATATCTTGTGACTCGGTTGTTCACTTGTATCCGCTCTTTTTCCACTCTGAGTGATACATCGATACTACATGGCCATGGCGTGAAAATAACGTGTTCACCTCACGCAGCGCATGTTGCTAGAGCCGCTAGGGTAGGGGTGAAAACGGTATCGGTAATTCGAAATTCAAAACCGTTTGAAATTTTTCAACCGGACGTGTCGGATCGGTAATTTTCGAATCGAATCGAATCGGTAATTTTGTCGGAAACGATAACGGTAACGGTTTTGATCGGTTCGACCGTTTCCTTCGGTATCCGGAAAAATCGGTAAATTCCGTCGGTAATTACCGGAATTATTCCAGCCCACAAATCACACTCCTTCGGTCACTAAAACGCCCATAACTTTTTACTCCGAACTCCGATTTAGGTGATTTTGGACTCTATCGCGGCTTATCACGAGGGCTACAATCTTCACCCATTTTCATAATTTAACCAATCATAGATATTTTGAAATATCATAAAAACAAAACTCTAATGTAGTCATTCAAGTCTAAAATTTGATGTGTGTTCATCGTAAATTTGTGAATATTTATTAATTACTAATTTCTATGTGGATGTACTATTTGTGTGAATTTTTGAAGTCAATTGGTGGTACATGTCCTTCGACGTTATCGGTCTCTTTTTGGATTCGATCGTTACGATATATATTTTGTATCGAATTTTCGCTTCGATATTTTCAATTACCGATGCCGTTTCGTTCCGTAGTTATCGATTCCGATATCGTTTCCAAAAAATATGAAAACAAAAATGGTTTTAGTGTTTCCGACCGCTTTTCACCCCTAGCTAGGGGTAATGGCGCCTTGTGATGCCCCCACCGTTGAACCTCGAGTCGAGCTACACCTCATGGGATGCAATCATCCATGTGCAGAGCTTGAGTCGGGGCCAGGTATTGGTTTGTGCGCATCATCCGCAACACTGCACTAACATTGGACAGCTCGGGTACAAATCCGTAACAAGCAATTAATTTGGATGGGGATGGTGAAGTGATGATGATAGGGAGCATCCTCAAAGCAGCCAAAGAAGTGCACTTCAAATGTTTGGCAATATTTTGAGAAGTACACGGTTGTAGTGGAGGAGAATGGCAAACCTGTTAAGCAACTTTGGGCCAAATGCAAATTTAATGGTCTGCAAAAACAAGACCAAGAAAGGCGTGGCTGAAAGCCATAGAGGAACAATCGGGTTTTGGTCTCATTTGAAGCATTATCATAGCATTGTGAAGGGCCAAGCAACAACTCAAATCAGAAAGTATGCCTATATGTAAGTGCTATGTGATGTTGCTTAATGCTTATGCGGTTATGCGTTATGCCGTTATGAGATATTGATCTTCTAGACTAGTTATGCTATTGTATACATTTACATTGGTAATGTACGTTCATCATAAATTTGTGAATATTTATCTATTACTAATTTCTATATGGATGTACGATTTGTGTGAATTTTTTGAAGTCAATTGGTGGTACATGTCGTTACGATGTTACCGATCTTATTTTTCGGATTCCGATCGTTACCGATATATATTTTGTATCGAATTTTCGTTTCCGAAATTTCCGAATTACCGATGCCGTTTTCGTTTCCGTAGTTATCGATTCCGATATCGTTTCCGAGAAAAAATATGAAAACAAAAATGGTTTTAGTGTTTTCCGACCGTTTCCGACCGTTTTCACCCCTATATATATATATATATATATATATATATATATATATATAGAGAGAGAGAGAGAGAGAGAGAGAGAGAGAGAGAGAGAGAGAGACACACACACACACAATTGGTAGAGCGATAGAAAATCATGTGATTAGCTTGGCGCAGAGTTGGCGAAGGAAGAAATAGGGTAAAATTTTTGGTTTGAGGTTAACAAAAATGAAAATATATAAAAGGCACACATTCAATGAAAAATATATTACTTGTGGTTACTATGACCTACTACTACTAGTAGCACAAGATATAGCAAAGGGATCAATACCTTAAAATCATTTTTGTGAAATTAATGTGTACCAACATATAAATGCTTCTTGCATAGCTTTTGCAGTGTGACGTTAGTCTGTACTGTCTAACAGCTGGATCATTAGAACCCAAGTGGAGTACTAAGGGTCTATTTGGAAAGCTGTGCTTTAGTTTTGGGCCAAAAGCTCCTCTAAACAGTATGGCTATAAAGCAGCTGGGAAGCTAAACCACAGCAGAAGCACCCTAAAAACTGAAGCTGCTGAGGAGGAGCTTTTCAGCTATGGCTTGATTTGACCACCTCCCACCTCGGTCGTTCTGCCTTCTCGACCTCCGCCACCCCGCCTCTACATCATCTCCCCACTCGGACACCGCTATATTTCGCTATGTTGTTACCTTTCCGTTCGGTTAGCCCTTAAAAATTACAGTTGCAACAACTAGTTTGCCAAATAGCATAACAAGAAAAGTCATAGTTGCCAACTATAACTGTTTTACAGTCCAATAAACCAAAAACAGCTTTTTAGCTCAACCACAACTCTCCTGTTTACCTAAGCCACCCCTCGAGTGTCGCGCGTACTCGCGTGGAAGATCCGAACTTGACTTACCTCTCGTTCCGTGTATGTCTTGAAAATTGATCCACCGGTAGACTTGTAAACGAGCGGAGGTTGATTGAGCCTGGCCCATGAAAGCTTGAGCCGAACTTGTACAGCTCGGTTTGGGGCTTAAGTCTGGATTTAAGCTCGATAATAATAAATAATATAATATATATTACTTTTCAATAATAAAAAAATAGGGCCTAAACTCATCTCAAATAAGTTTAGTAAGAATTAACATATAGTAATATTTAATAAGTATTTTATAAATTTGTCGTGCAAGCGAGCTATTCGAACTTAGTTTAGTGAAGCTCATGAGCTTATGATCAAGCTCAAGTTCAGCCTGTTTGAAGTTCGAATCGAGTTTAAAACGAGCAGAACTCAAACAGCTCGCAAACTTTGAACTTTTTTTACAGTTCTATCTATGGGCGGGTAAACCACATGATGCACGTCGCTCAAGTAAACCTTAAAGTTGCTGTTAGGAGGAAACCGTGGACTTCACGTGAATGTCTGGTGCGCTATACCTTAAGTGCCACTAAGGGTATCTACAATAAGATCACTTCAGTTGGCTCTTAGCCTGTATACATTAGCTTTAGTCTATATAAAAGAGTGAGAAAAATAAAGAACGAAGAGAGCTGACTCTTATTTAGTAACCAGCTTTGCATGGGAGTATAGGTAGATTATTTATGTACAAGAGAAAAGAGATGGTTAATGCATACAACATCTAGAGACAACCTTTAATGATGATTATTATACAAGCTGATTTTTAGTTTATTATTAATCAGTAGTAGGCTTCACTATTTTACTTACTCTAACAAAGTAACACAGTCATTATCGAACCAAAAGATTATGCTTCTCCTACATATAGCCTTTGTACAATCTGGCACTAGTACTTCGTCACATCAAGAGGACAAATTAATTAGGTTTAGTTAACCTATTACTTACTCTTATGGACTTTTCTGTACTGTTCTTGTTGCACGCTGCTTGCTGCATTAATTCGTATATATAAACATCATCATCATGTTGCATATATATATATATATATATATATATATATATATATATATATATATATATATATATAGGAAAATGATTCCATACTCCTAGGTGTATATACACCCACCTTTAATATACCATTTAAATGATATATATATATATAGGAAGCGAAATGAGGCATCATGATTTTAAATGCGCGATTTCAAGCCATATTCGAGTTTTTTTTCTTCAAAAATTTCAAATTTAAGGTATATACCCATCTATAACAATTCAAATGAAATACATACCTTTGAAAAAATATACTCGAATTGAAAGATTTTGAACGAATTTAGATCACATGTTTTGCTGATTTTCATATAAAATCAGCACATACCTACAACCAAACAATCATAAAAAAAGGAAACTCTAGTTTGAATTTTAGTTCAAACTTGTTTGAATTAGTTAGTAAACTGGTTAAACTCAGCAACATAAAAATTTCAAAAACATCGCATGAAAATACATAGAAAAAATCATTTTAGGTCATATATATGTTATAGGTAGTTATACTATATATATATATATATATAGTATAACTACCTAGGGCAATATGTCGCTGTTTTTTTTAGCTAGAAGTGATGGAAAATGATTTATGACCGGACGCGTTGGTCGTATAATTAAATTCTCGAATAGCAGCCTTAGCAGGTCATGTTTTTTTTTTTTTTGGTTCCATCTTGCTATTAGACCGACGGTGCATGTGTAGTTGTTTACATATATAAAGATATGAAGATCCATCCTGCAGATCGTGTCTAACGATGCGTTCAACTGATGCGTAACTACGAATATATATAGAAGTCATTTGTAAAAAAACGAGCCCTTCATAATTCTAACCTAGCAGACCAATTAACACATGCCTATGTATATATATTTGGTGCTTAATTACTTGCAATGTATGGGACCTAATTAACCCCGGACCAGGAGACAGAGGCGGAGCCAGGCCTCAGACTACCCGAAGCCTGGCCTAAAAATACAATGCAAATTCTATTAAAAAGTTGCAAAAATTCAAGAATTGGCCCAATAGCTTTTTGCTTGGACTGGCTACGCCACTACCAGGAGAACTGGTCCAGTACGAGCTGCAAATCAAGCAAATCGGATCATTGTGGCCAAATAATCAAGCCGATTATACACACACACATATATATGCCTCTTTTCTACTCCTACATTGTATCTCACAACGTAAGGAGTATCTTGCGCAACGGAGGGTATGTACGTGTAGTATGTGAGTATATAAGACTAGTTAGGTAGTATTTACATTTTTTTCAGAAGTGGTATGTATATTTTTTTGAACATACTCCTTTTTATATCCATATATAAAGGTATTTGTAAAATACACTAAAAACTATGTACTTCCTTGCAATTTTCTCATGTGGTTTACATCGGAATATCTTATAATTAGTATATGAGTGTAGCTAAAGTGATAAATGAGTATTTTAAGCTTGTTTAGTTTGTATTTTAGATGTGGGAGTAACTATACCGAGAGTAAAAAATATTTTTCCTATGTATATATGTATATATATATACACATATATATGTTATATATATGTGTGTATATATATGTGTGTGTATGTATATGTATGTATGTATGTATGTATATGTATATATGTGTATGTATATACGTATATATACACACATATATAGATGTATGTATGTGTGTATATATTGTCGTTTTTATTCATTTAGAGTATCTTCAATGGTGTCACTTTAGCTAGCTATAAGGGTGCCATCTCAGCATTTTGCTTAGGTGGAAGAGAGAAAATGAGGAAAGAGATATAGACTGGCTACTAATGTATAGTCAGGCTATAACTGATTCCAAGGCACTTATTATCTATTACATGTGGGCCAATATTTAATTTTATAGATAATGCTATAGCTAATCTATTGGAGAGATTGTCTATATGCTATCTATAGATGACATGAATATTTCTTATAGCTAGTACCATTGGAGATGCTCTTAGGAATAGACTGAGAATCGTACAAGTGCTAACTTTGGAATCGTTCATCTTTATTGTAGTTTTGGATAGTGGCAGAGTGATGCACCGACGTTCGTTGGCCCCTTCCAAGCCACCATGTGGCGCAGGCCATTTTAACTAGGGTGCTAACTCTTGTCCATAAATACGCGCCCCTATTGTCAGGTGGTGCATCATATAATACCAATACACTATGATCGACGTCATAGAATATATGTTAATTATTACTGCTAATAGTTACAATTCTGTGAGATCGATTTGATGCGCGCATCTCCACTAATTTGCTAGAGATGCACTTATATTAGCAGCATATTCGACTAGTATTAATTGCAACTCTTTTAGATATAAAAGTATATTTTGATGTAAGAATTGTTGTAGTAATTACTTAGTTTCACATTTCCGGCCGGGGTACCCTTTGTTTCAAGCATCACGATCGTGCCCAACCGTCTTAATCATCTTTTCCACTGGCCACTTTCTGATTTAGCTGGGTGTCCACGATGTGGAGACAAGTGGTATTCCCTCTGTTTCTTTTTATACCATATACTCCCTCCATTCCAAAATATAAGGCACGCACGCATTTCAAGATTCAAACTTTGAAATCTTTGATCAATGATTTGTCTAACTATATAAAAATTTTGTGATATAACCATTGAATTCATATTTAAAAGTACTTTGTAACGATAGTGATTTTGTTTGTATGAATGATATTGGATAAGAGAAATCAAAGATCAAAGTATAATTTAGGAGACCGTGCCAAGTCAAACCATGCCTTATATTTTAGAATGGAGGGAGTATTGTTTTCTTCATTTTATTTTATAATATAAGATGTACATGAGAATTTATTTATAGTATTTTGTCCTCATTTATCGTATCTCCTCTCTCTTACATTAACGACAAACACTCTCACTAATTATTTTCTTTCCTATTTCCATGGTAACTAATGAAGGGTATGATGGTCATTTTACCTTGTCCTTCTTTTGATTTTACATCTTTCTTCTTGTACTCACTCAAAATATAGTTGATGACAATGGAGACGTTCCTCGACGGATACGGTAGAACGTCCCTATCCCTGACACCTGGCTCGGGTCGGGGGAGTCTTCCTCTTGTTCCCCGTGCGTCTCCATCGGGTCTGGGGGACCAGTACTACATGTATGGAAGATAATACAACAACTAAACAACCACAGGCGGAGCCAGGATTCGTCAAAGTCTCGGGCCGAAAATTAAGCGACAATAACTAACGCCAAAATATACACACACCGAGATACAATAAAAACACTACACAAATACACAATTAAAGATAAATTTGAATTCCATGCTTAACATTTCAATAAAATAGATAAATTGTTCATCATGTATTTTCTATTACATCAAATTGAGTTCAATCAATTAATTATGAAATGTATAAATTGTTCAAATCAATATACTCAAATCTAGCATCGATTGCATAAGCATAATAACTAATTCATAGATACAATCATACAACTATCCTTTTCAACAGTTCAATCAAGAATCTGTAATAACTAACAAATAGCAAATAATACCGAAGCAATACAATCAGTAATCTATAATCATTCAACATTTCAACAGTTCAACTGAATTACCAATTATGGACTATCATTCTATCATTGAATCATTCATTCATTCTATAGAGTATAGTCTGTATGAGGAAGAGTAGTATGCTAATTGGCTATTATTGATTCTTGCTTTCTCATGGTTCTCCGAAGATATGAGTAATAATTATCGATATTATACATTATCGATAGTATAGTATAACCGCAGCTTTAGTTTCGGCTTGAAGATCAAGAAACCATATGCTAGTTTAAACTAAAATAAGTCGACTCGAGTCTCAAGGTTCTCGCATGGAGGTTCGGTACTTCATCAGAGTTGCACTTTGTATTGGTAATTGTTCCCGATTAGAGCGGATGAATTGCATTTAGTGTTCCTTGTTAGCATATAAAGCTTGTGCCCAAGTTAAGTTAGTTAGCTTTGCATTATCCTGTTACGCACTACTTTTATTAATGCATGAGTGCACTAGTTGTGTGGATGTTTTGCATGTAGTTCGGTGACGCATGTTCACACGCCCCACTTATTTTTTCGTGCCATGTTCGTGGACGCACGCCGCACGATCGTGGAGATAAGGATGGCTCGGTCGTGGCTTAAGAAGCGCCTGTTTGTTCATTCCGTTAGTTTCGTTGAGAATAAATAGAGATGAAGTCACCCGTAAAAAAGCTGATCGATTCGCAGCAACAATTCCATTGTCTTCCAGTTGTTTTGTGCTCGCGTGTGTTTACATCTTGCCACTTTGTTTTTGGTTAGCTGCAATATTTCCTGGGTAGGTCTAACATTCCTTGTATTTGAGCTGGGCTCGGGCCCCCGCTGGGTGGCTGTGCCCAGCTCCGCCTCAGAAACAACTAAGGGCAGTCCCAACCTATGATTTCTATGAGCAGTGTCTAGAGGAGAGAGAGTAATAAACCAATGCATGGTTTTTCAACCCATGGTTTCTATAAGCAGTGTCTAGAGGAGAGAGAACAATAAACTAATGTATGCACCACAAACACAGTTTGATCAACGCGCAAAAACGTACAATTCCGATTTTGCTCGTTTCTTGCATCTTGGTGCCCGCGCCGACTCAGTTTCTTGCATAAGACACGGATTCTTTGTTTTTCTTTCTCTCCCTTCCTTAATTCCTATGCCACATCAGATATTTGCTTAGTTGGCAGTGTAATTAATTCTATAGACACCAGCTAAGGTGGAGAGTTGAAACTACCCTCGTAACTCATGCAAACGAATCAATGCAATCCTATGGCTGAACAAGAACACAAACGCATGGAACGTAACTCACAAGAAATGACTCAGGTTTGGGCTGCTAGCTTCGCGATTGAGACCATGAGCTGAAAACTTGGCATTAGTTGTGGGCTTCAAGTAACGGCAAGCGCCAGTCGATCGATCGGCGGTGACGGCTGGCTTCCGATGACCGCGTGACGGTGGCTCCGCTTGTCGATTTGGGACTAGATCTACAGGCTCTGGCGTGCGGCTTGGGGAATGAGCTAGGAGTGCGCGCTGGTGGCACCGTGAAGCTTCAGGGCTGCTGGTAGGGGTGGATATCGAGCTGACTCGACTCGGTAAGGTAACGAGTCAGCTCGAACTCGACTCGTTATCTTAACGAGAGCTAGAAGTTCAACTCGACTCGACTCGTTATAAACTCGAGTTGGCTCGAACTCGACTCGTTAAGCTCGTTAGTAATGTGAGCAAGAGAGCATACATATTTGATTCATGTAGCTCGATTAACTCGTTAGGGGATTTAGGGATTTAGTCATTTAAGGGATTTAGGGTTTTTTTCCATGTAGCTCGATTAACTCGTTAGCTCGCTCGATAACTCGTCAGCTCGGCTTGTTTAACTCATTTTTTTAATGAGTTCAAAACCCAGCTCGACTCGACTCGTTAAGAAACGAGTTCGAGCCAAGTCGAGTCGAGTTTTCGAGTACTCGTTTAACTCGCGAGTTTCGAGTTTTTTTTCCACCCCTAGCTGCTGGAGATGGCCACAGGCGATGGGCTTCGGTGGCAGCAGCGACCGCTAGATTTAGGTTTGAGGATACATCACTGGAATTGGGAAGGGTTTTTTTTATTGGCGATTACTAGCAATCAGATGTCACATCACTGTTTATTCCATCGGACGCCTCTTATAATATTTTTTTCAATACTTGCAACATTTTGTTTCAACGTGTGTAACATTTTTTTTCAACATGTGCAATATTTGTTTACTGTGCCGCGTTTTTACTGTTGTTGAAGAAAAATATTGCATGCGTTGAAAAAAAATATTGCATATATAGAGAAAAAATATTGCAACGCGTCCGAAAATATCAGATGTCCAAGTTGAAGTCATTCTGTTTTTTATTTTGACACGAGGAGGAGGAGAAGATTGGTGCCAAAGATAGGTTTGAGGGAAGCAAACATAAGAGTACTAAAATAAGGGCATATACCTTAGGCCCACATGTCATTCATGGTTTCCAGGTGCCCGATGGGGAACGGCGATGGGGCAATGCGAAATATCGTTTGACCGAGTTAATATTTTTCCATTGGGCACATTTATTAGGGGTCCATTTAACATAATAGTTATATCTACAACTACAATTTAAAGAAACCCTTAAACCCTTGGTAACAAATTGGTCAGAAGCCAATAACGACCAATAATAACCAAGAGATGACTAGTCCAGGACAATGATGATCAGTCGGCATATGGTTCTATAGGCCCCGACTACGTACTGCAATTTCCCATGTGATAGTGGTTACTGGTGTAACTGGTAAATTACGATGATTGGCCAAAGGACAAGACAGTTGGCTAAATAACATGATGGTTTAAGACTCAACTAAGACATGTGCGTGAAAACAAAAGACGCCTTTAGCAATATAAACAGCCACCCCTTAGGGATAAATAGGATGGTCTGCGTGCCTCAAAATACATCCAAATTCATCTGTGTAATATTCTTTGTGTACACGACAATAAAGTATTTACTTGATTATGCTCTTATATTTTACTTCCCCGTACATCGGATAGGAGGCGGTAGATCATAATCATTGGCACGTCCCCACCATCAATCCGCCCAGTGAGGAATGGGTTTGGCCATTAAAGGCCTGTTTGGTAGAACTCCAGATCCCAGCTTCACCTAAGATCCGAAACTTGTAGTCTAAAATAAAGTGAATTAAGTTTATATTTTTGGTCTAAAATGTAAATATGATGATCCATCTAAACACTCTTAATATAATCACAGCTCCAGCTCCACGGATCTAGTGGAGTTAGGAATACCCAACTTCACCAGATCCACAGACCTGGTGGAGCTAGAGCCCAACCAAACACACCCTAAGTCTCCCTATGGGGGCAAAATTAATATATTTATCCATTGACAGAATCTAAAGTATAGTTATTGTAATTTTTCTCTCTCTACCCCTACTCAAATGTTTTGGAAGAAGCTTAGTGGTTGTGATATGTCATTTAATAAGGCTAGTACAATTAATTATTATTATTAAGTATTTCTATTTAGTGCTTACTTAATCTTTACGTACGTATATGGTGGGTTTGTAGACACATAAAGGGAAACAGAGGGAGCATATAAGTGTTTTTTTTTTTTTTTGGAAAGGAGTGGGTCGATCGCGAGAAGTACTGAAATAAAATTGGTAGCTAGCGCAGTTCGATCCTTTTCTTCGAGGGTATTAAATTGCTTAGAGCAGATGCATACATATATATATCTTTTGTTAAAATCAAGTTGGCTAGCAAATATTTGCTTCAAAATTAACATGACCTCATGGTGACCAGCGGCGAAGTTGCTGGATGGATATTTCCCATGTGATGACATGACCGCATGGTAATCAATACTACCATCTTAAATAAACCTCAATATAGTTAGCTAACTAGCTGGTGAACCTTCATTGGATAATTGGATAGCGACTCTGAATTATTGATTAGCTATTGATCGATCTTTCTCAAAGTATATATATATATATATATATATATATATATATATATATATATATATATATATATAGAAAGCCTTTTCAGACTCCCACCTCTAATATATCACTTAAATAAACGCTTTATACTCCTTTACGTATACTCTAATAATAATTCTAAGATACTTCAATACAACATGATTAAAAAAATTTCATCAGACCCCTTTTTTTTTGCTACATACCCTTTTCCATATGTATAAGGAATATGTAAACAAATTATGCTATAAAGGGTGGATTTAATGAAACTTACTTTATAGTATCTTATAATCAGATAGAGTATACTCAAAAGGATAAAAAGGTATAACAACATCATTTAAACGGTATATTAGAGGTGGGAGTACATACACCTAGGAGTATAGAATCATTTTCATACATACATACATACATACATATATATATATATATATATATATATATATATATATATATATATATATATATAATATATATATATATATATATATAAAGCAAAAAGATCGATCTCAACCATGCATACTAATCGTAACTAATTTGGTCGTATAGACTAGTCATAATAAAAACTACTTCTGGACTTTCATAGTGACAAAAGTTAGGGCAGTCCCAACCCTCCACCTCAGCTAGTGTCTATAGAATTAATTACGCTGCCAACTAAGCAAAAATCTGATGTGACATAGGAATTAAGGGAGATAAGGAAAAACGAAGACACCATGTCTCATACAAGAAACTGGGTCGGCGCGGGTACCAAGACGCAAGAAACTAGCAAAATGTGCGTTGGACGTTTCTGCACGCTGACCAAGGTGTGTTTGTGGTGCATGCATTGGTTTATTGATCTCTCTCTCCTCTAGACACTACTCATGGAAATCATGGGTTGGGAAACTATGCATTGACTTATTGCTCTCTCTCTCCTCTAAACACTACTCATGGAAACTATGGATTGAGACTGCCCTTAAGGGTTCCCGGCCGGCGAACGAAATAATTAAAATTACGGTGGGGATAAATGCATGGACAATGAGGTAAGTGCAGGTGTTATTGCCCAAAACAGACACACGAAAACTATTTGTATATATATCATGTGGAATTTGGTCGACATTGTTAAGTTATATGTCATGCATGTTGCCTTCGAACTTAACTACTACAAAATTGACCAATCAATTAATGGCGAAAATCTTCTTCATCTATGACGCTATTTGAGTTGGATATTTGGTCAAAGTCAACATGTCGATAGCCCTGCGCGTACCGGGTTTGATTATGATAGACGGTTTTCTTGCACCAAAAGATTGGACCAAGTTCCTCGCCCAAAAAACAAACAAACAAACAAACAAAAATTAAAAAGATCGGACCAATGCAAGTAATATATGTACGTGTAGCAATATATGAACGGCTAAGTTAATCAGAAGGATGCATGCATCATTAATATACTCATCAGTTCTCAATCACTTCATGATGCCGCTGAAATTTCATGTGCGTGCATTATTTCTTTAATTTGAGTTTGTTGCACTGGCCTCTTAACTTGATGACGTATAGAAATTACAAAAACACGTACTCCTTCATCCAAAAATATAAGACATACTTTAACTTTGCACAAAAATAAAGATTAAGTTGAAATTGAGAAAATTATGAGAAAAAATAATTCAGATGCCTCTATTTAATTATCTTGAAAGATGATAGATAATACTTTGTATAGGTGGTAATGAATAAATGCATATAGTTGAGAGAGAATAAATAAGAGTATACTCACTCCGTTCATTTTTATAAGGTTACCACCCATATAAAGTATATCTTTCATCTTTCAAGACAATTAGGTGAGGGCATCTAAATCATTTTTTTTCATATCTTTCTTGTGTAAAGTTAAAATACGTTTTATAAAAATGAATGGATGGAGTAGATATTAAATCCGAACAATTTAAAAAATAAATTGGATACGCGGATGGAGTATTCGCATATACAATACTGTCTATATATATACACGTACGTGCATGCATGTAACGGGCCAGTTTGCTTGTGAACGAATGAAATGATGCAGGAATCCTCACCGGCGTCCCTCCACGCGTCAGTGAACCGCCCGGCAGGCGGCGGGGACACACGAGCACCAATTAGTCTCTCACTCGTCTCTAGGGTACCAACAATATTATCTTCGCCACCCGTTTCCATTATTTAACACTACTTTTTATAAACTTAATTTTGTTAGGCACGCTAAACCAATCCAATCGAACGTGATCTTCTGCGCGCATATCCATTTTGTAGCACTGTTGGCCCTTCTTTTTCTTCTTCTCCTTTATCTCTTGGTTACAGTGTGTGTACCGGCCAGTTACGTACCCACTACATGGAAAAACAGTAATTTCGACAGCCAAAACCGTCCACCCTAGATGCAAAACTGTCCACTATAAGTAGGGTCGACAGCTGGCCGTCCACCTTAAGCCGCCGAAAGTAAGTGGTCGACCATAACATTAAATTCGACGGGCCGGCTGTCCACCCTATTAGAGTCGACAGCCAAATGTAAGCCGTCCACTCTAGACTAGCTAAGGTCGACGGCAAAAAGCAGCTGTCCACTCTAGACTAGGGTGGACGGCCCCCTCTTAGCCACCGGCCGGGGGAGGAGGCGGCGGCGGCGGACGCACAAACGGCCGGGGATCGAGTTCTGGCGTGGGATTGAGTTCTGGCAAGTAGAATGGGGATCGACTCCTGCGGGAGAGGTATATGCCACTTAGGGTCGACGGCCAGATAAGCTGTCCACCCTAATTCATTAGGGTCGACAGCCACGTGGATGCTCGTCGACCATAACTTAGGTGGACGGCTTATATCGCGCCGTCGACCCTAATGTCCAACAGCTTCCCAATTCCAACCCAATTCCTGTATGAGGAAGTGGCGACTTTTTCACGGTTAGGGTAGACGGTGGTTCTTTTGGCCGCCGACCTTAATTTATTTTTGGTGGACGGAATGTTTTGGCCGTCTACCATATTTGTAGCCGTCGAGAATAAATACTTTTCCCGTAGTGACCCTTGTTTTCCAGTAGGCAACTAACCAATTTTCTTATTTATTTTTCCTAACCTTTTGAGTTTCCTCTCCGCCTTGAATAGTTTCTAGATTCTCTCTCTATATTATGTTTATTTAAATAAATTTTCTAAGAAAAGGTTTTAAAAAATAGCATCAAACAACTTCTAAAACTTGCCGGTGTAGGTACTACGACATGTCTTAATAATTAGGAAGGATGGCAACTTGTAATAACAAAGGATAATCTTGCTAAAAGGAATTGACATGGGAATCAGAAATGTTGTTTCTGTAATTGTAATGAAACAATAAGACATCTATTTTTTGATTGCCAATTATCCAAAGTTATATGGCGAGTTGTGCACATAGCTACTGGCCTATCACCGCCCAAATCCATTACTAATATGCTTGGTCATTGGTTAGCAGGCATTGAGAAGGATGTTCAACAATTGATTCTTGTTGGGGGTGTGGCTATGTTATGAGCTATTTAGTGTACACGCAATGATATTATTTTTGAGAAAAACAAATATTCTACGTTTATGCAGGTTATCTTCAGAGGAACATATTGGCTGAGGTATTGGACACTATTGCAGCATGAGGACAACAGGGAGCATCTACGCAAGGCAACCAGGGCTTTGGAGACGGTGACATTACAAATTTTCGCCAAGAATGAATTAATGGAGAAGCAATTATAGACTAGAATTTTAAATTGCGACTCTTTTGTGCTCTTATTCCAATATTGTTATTTGGACATGATATTTGTATGAACTCGGTCGTGTGCTTTGGCAGAGACCGGATTTTAATCCTTTATCTACAAAAAATAACCAAATGGCTTCTATTGGTTTATAGTAATGCGTCCGCATGTGCAGCTCACACGTGCTTGCAAAACAGGTATTAAACCTAGCGCGAGTAATCCATCTATTCTCCCCTTGAACGAGGATGGCAAAAATCTTGAATCATATCAAGGGGTGAGCAAGAAGAATGCACCGTTGCTTTATGCTTTAAGAATTACGCAATTTTCAAGGGGCCAGCATGGAGTCGCATTTTAATTGGTGCCTGGCTAGTTAGGCTGCAATTTGAGAATTTTTCACTATTGTAACTCCAAATTTTTTTTTTTAAGAGCTAGTCTCCGCGTAATTTTGTTTTGCAAATATGGCTCCTTTGCTCGTAAATCCTATGCACGGGGAGTGTGGAAAAAACCACAAGGCGATACGTGGTGATTCCTGTAGATAGTGCACCGTTCCGCTATTGCTGCGCCACCGCATCGTGGAAAACTGGAATGCCGCACCACCGCACGGCAGAAAAATCACTAATCCCGCACCATCGCGCCACGGAAAATGGAATCGTGTGCCTCTACTCAGCGGGAAAATGTAAATGCCACGCTTGGGGTCCACGTTTCGTCAGCAGCTGCCACTAAAAACGGGATGACGACTTTCCCGCGCACAGGCGTCGTGGAAAATGAAAATCTCAAACTTCTGTACCACTGAAATCGCCACATGTCGCCTCCTGATATTTTTCGCACACTCCCGATGCGCTAGATTTAAGGGTCAAGGGACCATTTTTGTAAAAGAATTGCATGGAGAGTAGTCCTGTAAAAAAAATTAGGGGCTACAACAATAAAAAAATTCGTAATTTGATTGGAAACTATACCAACTTCATTCTAAGACTTCCGTTTCATGGTTCAGAGCCAGAACGAGTGCATTAGGGGCGTACATACTATCCAGTCAAAGCAATGCAGTCATCTAAAGACGGAGACAGACGTACCACGAGCTTTCGTGCGTGCAACAATTTTCTCTTGGTTCTCATTATCCTGCGATTTAACTAACACCCACCAATAAACTAACCGCTCAGATCAGTGGTAGCCAATTGGGTGCTGTCTCCTCCTCTCAGCTTCCGCCTCTTGCTTTTCCTTGCTAAATAAAGAAAGTAGCAAATAAAGGAAAGTCCACTTGCAAGAGTTGCATCCACCACCAAGAAAAGCCTCTCCCACAGACGCACAAACATAATCCCCCTCTCCTCCCTTAAGGAAAACTTTGAGCTTTCTTCTTCCGGCTCCTAGATCTTCCCCTTACCTTCTTTCGCACATTCAGTAGTGCGATTTCTTCCGGCCAGAGATCGCATCAGCTTTCTAGCCAGCTCTTTGCCGGGCCATTTTTAGTGTACGTGTGTGTGTGTGTGTGTGTGTGAGAGAGAGAGAGAGAGAGGAAAAGGAGAGAGATGGGTAGGGGGAAGACTGTGATCCGCCGGATTGACAACTCGACGAGCCGGCAGGTGACGTTCTCGAAGCGGCGGAACGGGATCTTCAAGAAGGCCAAGGAGCTCGCCATCCTCTGCGACGCCGAGGTCGGCCTCATGATCTTCTCCAGCACCTGCCGCCTCTACGAATACTCTAGCACCAGGTCTGTCCATTCTGTATTTCCATGTTAATTTTGTTCGAAGAAATTAATATTGCTCTGTGTTTTATCTTCCTTAGATTTTTCCTTTTGATATGGAGCTAGTGTTTCTTGGTCGGAAATCGTACATAGACGTACACATCTTCCATGGAATATAATTAACAAAAAAATCACTTCACATATTGGAATTCCCACTTCACCGAGAATGCCTAATATAATTATGTTGGTATCTTTTTCTTTGGAGGAGGTGCCTGTCTAATCTTTAGTTTACCTAGCTAGCATCTGTCTTTTTCCCCTTCCTTATTGACCTATTTAAATCTCTCTTTGCTTTCAATAAATTTCTATATTAATTGGTCGTACACTTTCATGTGATCAATATCATGCATTGCAAAAAGAGAAATATCTAGGGTTTTGTGATAATATATATACATGAGTGGTGTGTGTACTGTTATTACCAGTTCCATGTCATACATATACGTAGCCTTGCAGGATTTCATCTATTGCATGGATCTAAATTAATTAATTAAGAGGTGTTATTTGGGCTTTTATTTCTTGAATTATCAACCATCATTGCAAATCACATGTTGATATTGTCACTTGCCATTATGCAGCATGAAGTCAGTGATAGATCGGTACGGCAAAACCA
The DNA here is from genome assembly GCA_036346375.1 of Guadua angustifolia. Lineage (NCBI taxonomy): Eukaryota > Viridiplantae > Streptophyta > Magnoliopsida > Poales > Poaceae > Guadua > Guadua angustifolia. The sequence goes on along the minus strand of CM070503.1, from coordinate 21,161,732 downwards.
AGGACGAGCAGCAGGTCATCGCAAATCCCAACTCGGAGCTTAAGGTTTGCTCTGGACAATTCATATTTTCTGAAGTTTTCACATATTAAGTGAGATTATATCTACCTCAAAACTGTTTAGATCGTGACAACATCTGGCACTGAATTAAAACAGAAGTGCTTTTATGGCAAAGGTGCTTTGCTACTAACTAATTACGTTTTATTTTACCATATACTCCTTGAGTAGGAGTGATATATTAGCTCAATGTTCATCAAATATTTCAAGGGACATGCGTGTATTTTATGATTTTAATGTTTGGGAAAATGCTATCTAGCAGACTGAGATCCAAGAAAAATCAGTTCGATAGAATTGATTTCACTATCTATGTAAGCTTTAGATATATGTGTCCATGAAAATTGTATTATATATTCGATATTCAAAGCTTTCTCCACTGAAAATTGCATGTGATGTCATATGTCATGTTCAAATATTATTTGTATTATGTCTGAAGTTATAGACTTACAGGCTGTTAATATGTAATGTTAATTATGCTAACAGTGTCAGCAAAAAATCTGGCATGAAATGCTTGATCTTTGATTTTTTTTAAGTTTACAAGGTAGACGTATATACGTGCACACCACCACGTATGCGTGCGTGCGCGCGCGCACACACACTTGATAAACCCCCAACAACATATGTCTAGATTGCAGAGGTCAGGGTAAAAGTGGGTATCAGAATTTCAACCCTACTTGACACCCACACCAAGAGATGGTTCTATCTTTGACTGTTAACATTTAACATAAGATATATATACATTTTATTTGCTTAAATACTGTTACAGTAAAACCAAATAACTATATCAAAGAGAAGATATTCCAGTACACTATAGTACTTGTCCCTTTCAAATTAGCATACATATCCAAAACGGCTTTCAAGTATATATATACATGCATAAAGTTCCTAACAGGTTTCGTATATGTAACGGCTGAGTTTTTATGAAACAAGCAACTAAAGTTAATAATGTAGATTAATAAAACAAACATCAACCTTGCATAAGATGACCATTCTCAACAAATGAGGTATCTTATCATCTTTTAATGTGATTGTTATAATATGCATGCCTTCAATAGCAATATCAAGATCCAATTTTACACTGCTGTGGAAGAGGATATTACAAGCGGTTCGAAACCGCTTGTAAGCAACCGCGAGTAATACTTCCGTCAGTATCACAAGCGGTTTTATAACCGCTTGTAGAAGTCACTTCAAAAGAGAAATAATATTGTGAGGAGTAGGATTCGAACCCACGACCTCCTCACTCCTCCTCGTGACCCACGTCTTACCCATCTAGCCAACCCACCCACGCGTGCTCTCTGATAGAGTAGGGCATGCATTCCTTTTATTATTTCGAAAACTGAGCTTTTACAAGCGGTTGGGGACACGAACCCCTTCTAGAGCTCTAGCTCTAGCTCTAGCTCTAGAGCTCTAGAAGGGGTTGGGACACGAACCGCTTCTAGAGCTAGGGCTCTAGAAGGGGTTCGTGTCTAGAACCGCTTCTAGAGACCCCATTCGGTCCGTTGCTTATAAACCGCTTGTGGTGCAGAGAGCACAAGCGGTGCGTAACTAACCGCTTGTAATAAGGCGCTTGTGAAGGTCGATTTTGTAGTAGTGTTAGTGTCTAAAAAAAAAGATCCAATCTTAGTATCTCAATATTGGAACTCAATGAAGTCTGATGAGAAAATAATTCAATTCTGATGTGAAAATGAAATAATTCACCACGAGCTCTAATGAGATAAGGTGTGGAAAGACTCTCTCATGAGAAAATAAGTGGTGAGTTTCCATTGATATCATACTTTATATTGATAAATTGAAGGATGCGTAGATTGTAGTGACTAAGAAACCTTGCAACACGCGTGCGCGCGCACACAAAAAATATGTTCTACTCTTGGGTGTAGTTAAGACCTAGTATCATTCTTTGCTTGATCATGAAATATTAAGACCTAGTATGTATATAGAGAATGCACTTCAGAAAATTTACTTCGGTGATCCAGTTTGGCGGGAAAAAAAAGTATGGATCTTTGAAAGTATTAGTCGAGGGAAATTTGGACTTGCATCACATAATGACTTGGTAAAAAAAAAACAGAGACGTGTAAATCCCACCTGAAAATTTTGATTATGATAGTAGACAAAAAGATTGTGATGGCTTGTAAGCAATAACTGATAATTTGAATCTTCACCATTGGTATGTTTTGAAATTAATTCTTATGCATTTTGCACCTAGAATTTAGTTTATTTAAATTGGACTCTAAGATTTATCCATGGCTTGCCTGAACATACATACATACATACATACATAGTATGTATGTATGTAGACACATAGACATATACAGATATACATACATATGTACATACATATATACGTATATATAGTGAGAGAGAATCATTCGCCCACGCCAATGGCGTACACAGGACAAAAATAGAAGGGGTGTCCATGGGAGAAAGCTAATATAAGAAAATTGTACCAAAATGTATGAAATCCAAAATACTTAGTGCTATATAAAGCCATATGTAAAGTACGATTGTAAAATACACTTAAGGTACCTTGATAATGAATATCACACCCGAATACCCATAAATGCGTGTGAGTAGCAATATGTCAAACAAAAATAGCTAAATTAGTGAGACAAATAAGAAAATTGTGAGTAATTACAAACGTTGAAATGAAATGCAATATTCCGCAAAGCCACTAGCCATGATTAGGACCAAAAGTCAAATTCATTCTACAAGATTTCATATTTTGGAAGTGATCCATAATTGTTTTATCATCAATGCTTTAAATATTTCTCGCTCAATGTAGCACACCATCAAGTTATTGGGCCAATCATCAGAGACTTTGTTGCGCAAGTCTGTCTTCATAATTTTCATTGCTAAAAGATTCTTTCAACTCTTGCCGTTGCTACATAAAGGATATATGCTAATGGAAAAGGTTCTATCTTTTCCTATTTTAATAATCTTTTCTGCAAGTCTTGCAAGGTCACGACATCTATGGAATTCTACGTTTATCCTAACATTGAGAATGTAGTTTTGAAGCTAAGTTCTTAACAATATACGATCACCCATGGTGAAATTATTAACATAAGTTTCAGGAAGTCGTATAAGCTTGTCCACGTCAAACTTAGAGAATGAGTTCCTCGGATCAAGATAAGGCATGCATATCAATAGCTTTGTATAAACTTCACTGAAGCGATGATGAGAGGTGCTTCCATGCTTTTCTTTTTACAGTTGCACAACTATTAAAGCATGAATTAAGAGTAGATAGTGATTATTTACCTCTTCGCTTGCTTCAATATTTGTTCAACTTGTGTTAGAAGGGAAAGCATTGAGACACTGTCGAAAGATGATTTATCTCTGACAGTGGCATCAATGGCAGCATAGAAGATGTCAACTTTATAGAAATGATCTTGAGTCATGATACAATGCCTAGGAGCAACATCAAATGCTATATGCACTTCTTACTTATCTTTATACCACTCCAACTCCCTAAAATTGCCCTTGTTGATGGAAGTAACAGATTCATCATGTCCAAGAAAAGCTTCAACTTGCATTAGAAGAACTATTGAATAATTTAGAAAAGAAGTTCGATGAATTTTGCATGCAATTTTATTCACCTTATTATGAGTATTTAATTTGTGTCATACACTTAATCTTTGATTATTGAAATCCTCACATGCTTGCCTACAAAAGATGTGAGTACTATTAGGTCCACTAACATGATCATTCAAACTTCTCTTAGCCTTACTCTAATTAACAAACCCATCTTTTGTGAATGTGTCATTGCCAAAATATTTTAGATGTGTTAGACTCTTAAAAAGAAAGCAATAGAAGCAAAAAGAGGCATACTTTGACATGCTATATTCCAACAAATTAAATTCATTGAACCAAGATTCTTTAAAGGATCTCCAATAATTCATCATTTTCTTTGGAAAAATATGGCCAAGGTTGAGTTGGACCCTTCAACAAATATACCCTCATCACTTGATGTCTAATCTCATTGGGATAATTTTGAATTGGTATACATCATGTTGGATCGACAATGATATCATCTGGATTAAAATCAATCCGAGGCTTCTTTGGTTGAGTTGTGCTCTTGTTGGTTCGAGGATTACTTGCACTTGAATTGTTCAAGAAATAGCTATGCAAAATTTGTTTGTCCATATTTTATGAATCTACAATAAATTTTCTAGAACCTATGAGAAGTTGAGACTATACTAGAAAACATCATTAATTTTTGCTGCTATATATTGATATTTAACAATTTTACAATTTATAAATCATTTCAATGAATAAATAACATAAAAATTATATTATTACCTAATCATCCCTTGCCCCCTTAGGCCCTTCTTATCCTCTCGGCTCTCAACATCGAGGCCGAGAGGTGCTCCACAGGCACTTACGCGCCTGTCGCCCGGGGGCCTCCACGCCTCCTCCTCCATTGGCCACAGCTCGGGGTAGCCACGCGGTGCGCTGCTACGTCGTCACTTCCTATCTGCCTCACTGGCTCGCTACACAACACGCCGTTGTCCTCACCTTGTGGCTCGCCCCCTCCATCACCGCCCATGCTCGGAGCCTGAGGGGATCCTCCTAGCACTGCGCGCGCTTCGTCCCCCCTCCGTTGTCCGCTCACTGGTCGGCACTTGCCCCGTTGCTCCTGGCCCCATCCGTCACCGGCGCCACTTATCCTTTGCCTCCATTACTGCTTGAGAGGTCCCTCACTCCCACCATCGCTAGCACGATGCTCACCCCTCAACGATAGCCCCCTCCGTTGCGCACGGGCCACGATCAATGTTTAGTCTGTCTCTTGAGTCTTGAATTAGGGATTTGAGGAGTGGATGGAGATTGAGGAATGAGGGATTAGGGTGGGTTAAAGTTAGACTCAAGTCTAGTATGTCCGATCAAGTGCAATCGAGTGCACGAAATTGTAGAATGGGCCTACTTCTTGCTTCCCCGTCGGCCCAACTTTCCTCCCTCTTCTTCAACCTCTGACCTTACTCCTCACTCCCTGCTTCTTGTGCTACCGGGACATCACCAAATTGAATGGCACAGTGCTAGAGGTCTCTAGGGGATAGCCAGAGCCGGTGCGCTCAAGCACCATCCAAGCATCTGCCACTGGCCCACACCATAATTAGGCTCGGATAGGAGGCCTGTGCAGCATGGGCTGCTGCATACAGCCCCCCAAAATTAAGAGGCCTCATTTTTTTACTTATTTATGTATTACTGCTTGTTAATCTTTATATTAGTAAAAGTAAGAACTAATAGATGTGTAGTTCTTTTTATTCTCTTTATTTTATTTTTAAAAAAATTACAATAAACATTCATTCCTAAGCAAAACTACACGCCTTGTTGATATTTTAAAGTTTTTGAAACAGCTAAATTATTTTTGTAATGCAATTGTTGCATATAAAATTTTTGTTGACAACTCTGATGAATATTGCACATGCAAAAAAAAGAGTTTATATAGATTAAAGTTGAAGTTCTACTTGCATTCTATATGAACTAGGAAAGACTTAACGATAGCCGTTAAAAATGATTTAATATGGAAAAGACTAATTACAAGGACATTTGAAGATTCAGTTTCAAATAATACTAGAAGAATGGTGCTTTTCAAGTAAATGTTATATATGAAATTTGTTTTTTAGTGTGATCTATCACATAATCTTTGTACCATAAGAAAAAATTGTACTACAACTATAATATTATAATTATTTTGATAATTAACTTTTATTGTGTATAGCCTAATTTTAAATTTAGCATAGGCCCCTAAAATGTCAGGTATGGCTCTGGCCATAATCAAACCAAGTTGGACTGCAGACTTAGCAATGGATTCACATTGGGTGGGGCTGAGTTGTAGTAGACAATATGCATGACCGTGAAGTTGCAACAATGCGCCACTGTTTGTTTCAGAAGGTATAACTAGCATTTTCTGAGGCTAAACAATAAACAGAAAAAGCTTCAGTAATAAAAAATAATATCATAGTTGATTTATTTAAAAAGACTGTCTGTGATACATCTCATAAACAACCTATTATTACAGATGGTTTGTATTAACAACCGTCTGTGATAGGTGTTTCACAGACGGTTTAGAAATTGTCTGTGATAGGCTGTATTATCACTAAAATATGTTTACAGACGATTTAGAAAATCGTCTGTGATAATGTTTTTAATTGTTTGATAGCCTTCATTGCAGTAGCGTATACCTGGGGCTTTGCTATCCGGATCCCGAACTCAGGGCTATCTCTACTCTCTAGTGTTTGAACCCTTATTAGATGGCAAATGAAAATCCAAATATGATGTGATGACCTAGCATATATAACATTATACATCAATGCGAAAAATGTGGCTTCAAGAAAAGAAAATCTATGCCAAAATGAAATAATGGAGAAATTACTGTAGTTGTTTGGGACTCCTGTTTACTCAAGTGGCTCTACTATTTTCATCCTACACCTTCAGAGCTTCCGAATGACAAATTGCGGCTGCAAAGACCTCTAATGCCAGAAAATTAAATAAGAAACGTTACAATAGATGTGAAACAATGGCTACTCTTATACTCCCTGCACTCACAAATAGTTACCGTGTTGAATATAAGTACATTTAAACTTTCGAAACTTTGACTGTCGATTTCTTTTAAATATTTAAATTGAATATATAAAAATTATATGTATAGATTTGTCTCAAAAATTACTTTCATAACATTATAATTTTGTTGGATTTTATAGATATATTACAATAGAAATTGGTCATCAAAGTTATATTTTGGAGACCGTGTTGATATCCAAAATAACAACTATTTGTGACCGGAGAGAGTAACAGAAATAATATTTGAAGTTAGGACAAACGTAAATTCACGTATTGGACCAGTATAGCACTCAATAATCGATGCATTATAACAGAATTCTTGCAGTCTCCAAACGTTCAGCTTTACAATAAATGGCCTGATCTTATCTTGTTTTCTGTAAAGCTAAACACAAAACATGTAGAGAGGATCAAAAGTAGTAAAAGAAAAATTACATGTCTAAAAAAGCACCTTGGATTTTGGAATAAGCAGACTTAAACGCTGATTAAGCATAGTAGAAGAAGACATTAGGTAATTACTAGTCAAATGGGAAACTCCTCGCAAAAAAATAAATAAAGAAAAAAAAAAAGGAACGCATATGTTCCCCAAAAGTTAGGATTCTTCAATCAAGAGAACAGCCATGTACGTAAATGTTGCTTTTGATTGCTAGCTATCCAAACAAGTCTTTTTTCTATTCTCTTAGTGAGTAGTTTGTAGTGTCATTGGCTACAGAAGTGCAGATGTCGGTTGAAATTCTAGCACTGTCGCTGAACATTCCTCGGCTCCGAAAATTATAGGATCACCCGCAGGACATTCCTCTGGACTCCAGAAATTCCCCTGAACAAATATTAAGCGGCATAACTCAAATGCAAAACAAGTCCAGTTTGTTCACACGCCTTCGATCCTGCACAGGAAAGAAAGCAGAACCAAGCCACAAAACTGGCATATGAGCAGAGAACCACAACGCACACCAGAACCCAAAAAAGAAGAAGAAGAAGAAGAAGAAGAAGAAGAAGAAGAAGAAGAAGTACGGCTTAGACCCTATCCGCAATGTAGAGATAAAGTGTTCTGAATACAGAACAATAGATGAATCAGGAATCAGGATGGACTAAAACAGTCGATCAGAGAGCACTGCACACCCTTCACCATTATAAAAGCTGTAGGGGTCATTTACTTACATACTGATCTGTTCCGCTTCCATATCAGATTATACTCACCTTATGACGACTTCATATGTTGCCGAGTTGGTTTACCATTGATTAGTGGCACTAATGTCTACCCAAATATGCATATGGTTTGCAGTTTGTTAGCCCACCACCTTAAAATACAGCTTGTTAATCAAAGAAATTAAAAACATATTCAGATAAAATACATTTTTTTACAATAAATGCCATTTCTCTCTTTAGTTTTGTAGCTTGTTAATAAAAGAAATTAAAAACCCATTCAGATAAAATACATGTTTATGACTTTATTTTTGCCTAATGTATCTTTAAATTGCATAACTTTGTTATTTCTTGATGAAAGCATAACTCTGCTTTTACACTGATAGTTTTGGCAAAGGGAGGCAGCAAGCTTGAGACAACAACTGCATAGCCTGCAAGAAAATCATCGGTATGGTCTGAAAACCCTGCAAAGTTCGAAACATATTTTTCATAAGAAACTCGATTGTTCGGAAAGAGAATCACAATTATGTACTGTCTCAATTCAGCTAGACTGTTGCAAGTAATAGAGACAGTAAGCAAGAATCAATGCCCTCCAAGTAAAAAATAGCGTGTGAAAAACTAATAAAAGCGCCTACCAATGAATCCAAAATACTTGATACAATATAGAGTTGGGGTGAGCACATCGAAAAATATATTAAACATAAATAAATCAAATCAGGATTATTCACAGTTAAGTATTGTAGGCTGCTGTGAACTCAGTTCCCTTGCTCTAAGAAAGAAAAGATAGATCTTTTGAATATACACTTGATCGATGGTCCTATTGCTGGGTATTAGCATCGGTTTCCATTGGTCCCTGAAGCGACTGGAAATTACTGAGAAGCCATTCAGCCAAGCTTTGGTTCTAAGCCCTTATCTAGCTGGCAGAAACTAATTAGTTTTCTCCCAAAACATGTTGCACTTTCAAACCATCTTATTATCTAAATGGCATTGTCCACACCCCCATAATGCGTTTAATTACAAATATAATTATAAAATCTGTTATGATTGGTTAAAAAAATCATTCACTGAATCACATAATTATGTGAAATCGCTCCCTCGCAAATTAGTGTATTGCTGATAATGTTTGGACACTCGCCTCAATCTCTTTAGTGTGTCAATCTATATCAATGTTTATTTATCAGTATCTTTGTAGATGTAAGGTGTTACTAACAAACTGTTTATATAGTAAGTCATATTCTGAAGCTCCAAATATTTACTGGAGAAATAACTAGTGTTAAAAGCAAGATCTGGCTAGTCTTAAATAAATATAACACGACACAAAAGTGTATTACATATTGATCTGTCACAACAGGCGGTTGATGGGAGAAAATCTATCTGGGCTGAGTATTAAGGAACTGCAGTCCCTAGAGAATCAACTGGAAATAAGCCTACGTGGTGTCCGCACAAAAAAGGTCAAACCGCTAATCAAATTTCTCGTTATACTCGCTCATTCCTCCAAGAAGATTAACTGAAGATTGTCATTGTTGTTGCTGCTTTTTCCAGGACCAGCTCATGATTGATGAAATTCACAAACTGAATCGGAAGGTTCTACAGCATTTTAATTTTGTAGTCTGTCGTCAAGCATTTTGTTTGATTTTAGTATATTGACTGTACCACGTATCATTGGTTGTAGGGAAGTCTAGTTCACCAAGAGAACATGGAATTACACAAGAAGATCAGCTTGATTTGTCAGGAAAATGCTGAGTTACATAAGAAGGTAGCTGACAAGTTAGACAAGAATATCACAGAGCAGCTGCCTAACCACATAACTGACTTGACTTGCAATTAATTTTGTTCTCAGATCTACGAGACCGAAGGACCAAGTGAAGTCAATCGGGATTCACCAACCCCATACAATTTTGCAGTAGTTGATGATACGAATGTTCATGTGCAACTTGGACTCAGCACACTGCCACAACAGGAGGACACAGACCAGTCAAATGCTCCTAAGCTAGGGTAGCATTTATTATCTACATATTTTCAATCCATTCAAATTCTTAACTTCAGTGGTATAATGATTTATCAAAATCATGCAGATTACAGTTAAATCCATGAATCAGAGTGACATTGTTCGGTTCCATTAATGCTGAAGGGATACTATTTGGTGTAAAGACCTGATACTCAGAGCGAGACAGAACAAAGTATTTATGCCGTGGGTGATTGAGAAATGAACTTGTAAATGCACTGCAAATAAGTGCCACAGTGGAATTGAGCGGTGGAATCCAGGGAATGATTGTTTTCAAACTCTATATTTTATTTTCATGAGACTTCCATACATTAAACAAGTGCAAGTTTGTGTACAAACTTACCAGAAATGGAAAAATATATGTATTATGTATAATGGGCAAAATTCAGGCATCACTACCAGTAAAACCTTGCCTCTTTGCAAGCATATCAGAGATGCAGACTGTTATATCTGACATCTTCAGACATGGCTAAAAAGAGAAGGAAGTGGTGTAATGTGGAATGTTCTTAGTCAGTTTACAATTTGATAACAGCTATGCAACCTATAACTGGATTCTAACATTTAATCATGTGAGCCTTCAAATCAATAGAACAAATCTAACCATGTGTGCTAATAGGTGATAAATGTACCATGACAAGGCAGTTAGGAGCTAGGTTAAGTTTCTACCACGAAATCATTGGTTGCACAGTCCCACTTAGGGCCAGTTTCCAAGGTCCAAAACCCTGATGAGGGCTACGAAATCATGGAGTATACGCACATGATTTTTTTCCTTGAAAAAGATAACGAAAACATAGATCGAGAGTTCAAGGGCACGATAAGTTGATAGCATTAATAGCACAGATCCTATACTATCCGGGCCTGTTAGGGAATCAATAATTAAGAGAACTATCCTGAAGACAACAAAGATGGTGGTGATTCATGGAATGCAATCCTAATGGAAACCAAATCCTTACCGCATTCAGAACGAAGGAAATATTCCTGCCTAAAACCTAATTGGGGACAAGAAAGCCCAACTAAACCAGGAGTCTAAGGCTCCAAGTCGCAGAAAGAAAGTAGTGTGGGCTTCTAACTGGGTTTGGAGACAACTAGGAAATTTTCCGCGGCGTAATACGCCGCGCGTGTCGTTTTTTCGAAGGAAAAATGTTTTTTTTAGCGGTGTTTAATTTTTTTAAATCGTCGAAATAATGAGCGAAACAGGAGAAAAACAGAGAGATAGAGTTGTAGAAATATCTCTTTCGACGAATTATTTGGAAAATATTGAAGACCGAGCTGGAAAATCGTGGCGGGGAAAAAGTCTAGAGGGAAAAGGGTGAAAAATTATTAGAGATGTCAACCTTCTTTTTTGTCGAGTTTAATACTATACGCGTTCGCCGAGTAATAATACATGTTTTTAAAAATATTGAAAACTCGCGGTGTAACACGCCGCGCGTGTCGTTTTTCTGTAGAAAAAATTTATTTTTTTCTCGGCAGCGTTTTATTTTTTAAATCGTCGAAATGAAGAAAAAATAGAGAGATAGAGTTGTAGAAATATCTCTTTCGACAAATTATTTGTAAAATATTAGAGGCCGAGCTGGAAAACAGCGGCTGGGAAAAAGTCTAGAGGGAAAAGGGTAAAAAATTATTAGAGATGACAACCTTCTTTTGTCGAGCTTAACACTCTACGTGTTCGCGGAGTAATAATATATGTTTTAAAAAATATTAGAGATCGATGCGTTCGCGGAGTAATAATACATGTTTAAAAAAATATCAGAGATCGAGATGGGAAATCGAGCTGGGAAAAAAATCTAGAGATAGAGCTGCACAAATATTTCTGGCGATGAAAACTTTTTTTCCCGGGAAAATGGAGAAAGGACATGTTTTAAAAAATATTAGAGACTCGCGGCGTAACACGCCGCGCATGTCTTTTTTTCGTAGGGATTTTTTTTTCGGCGGCACTTTATTTTTTAAATCATCGAAATAATGAGTAAAACAGGGAAAAAAGTAGAGAGATAGAGCTGTAGAAATATCTCTTTCGACGAATTATTTGGAAAATATTAGAGACCGAGCTAGAAAACCGTGGTGGGGAAAAAGTTTAGAGGGAAAAGGATGAAAAATTATTAGAGATGACAACCTTCTTTTGTCGAACTTAACACTCTACGCGTTCACGGAGTAATAAGACATGTTTTAAAAAATATCAGAGACCGACGCTTTCGTGGAGTAATAATACATGCTTTGTTTTAAAAAATATCAGAGACCGACGCGTTCGTGGAGTAATAATACATGCTTTAAAAAATATTAGAGATCGAGATGGGAAATCGATGTGGGAAAAAAGTCTAGAGATGGAGCTGCACATATATTTCTAGTGACAAAAACATTTTTTCCCGAGAAAAACGGAGAAAGGACCTAGACGTAAAAAGAAAGGACCTGAATGTTACGTTTTTGGACCTGTCCGCTATCTTTAAAAATTAGAAAAGGGCTTGTTCGCGATTTGAATTTAACGGGAGGTTCTTTTCGTAAAATAGCGCACGAGGGACCCGAACGCGAATTTCGAAGAAAAATTCTTCCTCTCACAAAAAATCGCGAAGGATCTATTCGTAATTTACAAAAGGACTAAAACGCGAAAAAAAATTCGTTGGCAGGCCAGGAACTTTTGCATCTTTAGGAAAGGAGGTTTGCCTCGGCCCTTGGCGGGCCAAAATCCCCCCAGAATGGGCTCAAGCAAGGGGTTTTGGTTTCTTTGTAGCAGAACCCAAACAGCCTCGAGCCCAAATGAGGGATACTTTTCCACAAGGGTATTATCCCATAGGAACGGCCTCAATTCAGGCCATAAGGAAAGGGCATTAGTGTTCTTGCGAATTAGTTAATTAACACGCTTTTTCTTACGAGAAAGTACACCCAGAGTTACTTATCAAGTGCTGTGTAATGTAGATAATGAAATTTAGATGGCATTCAACAAGATCCTCGGTTGCTGATGCATTGATATGGATAGCATCATAAAATTACATGAATACGCATATATAACGGACAAGTGTTTCATACATCTTGGTGCCTAGGCAACCAAATCAATACCCGTTGATGTGCTTTTGAGATTCGTCGTTTGACGCGGGCATCTTCACATACCCATAAAAAAGTGTATTTGAGATGTCAACTCCGAAAAAAATTAAATCATCTTTAGTTTAACTAGTTCGAGCTAGTTTCATGGTATATAATCACTTTAGTCACATTAAATTCATAAGTACATTAAATTAGTTTGAACAAAGTTCAAAGCTCACTTACCATAAGACCATTCCTAGTGGCAAGTTTCATTTCACGATTTTCAGAAATGCCACATTATTTAAAGGGGTTTGGGTTGGTAAATGAAATAAGGAAAAATATCCCGCAATCAGACGAAATTTGGTGAAACCACGGTGCAACCCAACTAGAAAAATTTCAAAAATTCTGAAAAAATCATGGATGTACATCTCTGTGCTACCAAACTTGATCATCTACATATAAAATTTCATGATCAACTTTGTCTTTTGTAACTTCTAGCACAGGACGAATTTGATCATGAAATTTTATATGTAGATGGGGTAAGCTGAGATGTACATTCATGATTTTTTTCAGAATTTTTTGAAACTTTTTCTAGTTGGGTTGCACCGTGGTTTCACTAACTCTCTGGTTGCACAGGATATGTTCCCATGAAACAAGGCTTTCCAATGCACAATTTCATTTCGCAGTTTCATAGACTAGCCATAGCATTTAATTATTGCATGGTGTTGTGATTAAATGTTCCATTTGATGCAGTTTCATTTGGTTTCAATGCGTGGGAATGCGTGGAATGAAATGATGCGCTCTCAGTGCAGTTTCATTCGGTTTCCAATGTGTTGAAAACGGTGTGCACCTGATTTCAACCAAATGAAACTCGTCTCCTCTCTCTCTCCTCATATTTTTTTGCCATATCACTATTTTTGCTGATGTGTCACCCCATTAAATGATAATGAGACTCCCACTGTGACTAGCCTAAATATATCAGGGGTGTAAAACAGTTCATACCCAAACTCCAAATTTCATATCAATCATACACGTGTACCGGACAAGGTGTGGGTGCCTTATGTAATTTACATATATTCAACCTTCTAAATAAATTCCGCTAAACTTTCATGGAAAATTCTAGGATAAATCTAGATGAACCTCGATCACTAACATTTCTGAAACAAATATAATATGAATTACAAATAATTCTAGATATTTTTGCAACTCATGGACATTTTCTGATATATAGTGAGTAATTATGAAGTGCCTTACAATTTTCTTGCAAGATATGCAGTTGCTGCCTCAAGCTTGTCACCAACCCTTGCATCAATCTGTCAGGAAGCAACGGGTAGAATTTAGATCAATGGTTTGGAAGTGAGCTGAAGTAATTGCTACTACTAAAAATAAATAGGTCAGGCCAATCACATCCAGGCGCAATTCTCGAAGAATAGCTAGCTTCATAGCATGTATTATCAGAATGACTTGTACTCGGACGTCCGAAATTTTCGAACGCACTGAAATATTTTTTTCCTTCACGTGTAATATTTTGTTACAACACGTGTAATATTTTCCTTCGACAAACAGTAAAATTCGCTACAGTAAACGGATGTTGCATTGTAAGCGTTCAAAAAAAATATTTCACGCGTTGACAGAAAATGTTGCAAGCGTACAAAAAAAATGTTGCAAGAGACGTCCGATGGGATAAACAGAAATCAGACGTCCGAGCGCTAGTTTCTCCCATGTATTATTGGATAGCACCAAAAAAAATTGACTTTAGACATCGAAAAATCCACCATCCATCTGACTAAACTTCTCGACATGCTGTAAGGTAACACTTTTTTCTTCCATGCTATTGCAACTGATGTAATGTAATCAACATAGGAAAGCAGTAAACCATGCATTTTTTATTCGTACACCAATTTTGCAGATACAATTGAAGGGCCTCTTTGATGAAAAAAGAAGCTCTTGTAGGGGAGAACAACAGCATATGAACACTTCACACCATCTACTGATACCATACAAAATTTTCTCTAAGTAAAGTTGATTTGCGAAATCATCAGAATTTCATCTTTCTTATTAAAACAGAAAAAATGCAAGCCTCAGCATGCTGACAGGTGTACCACATGAGCATTATGAAAAATTGAAAACACACAGTGAACACAATCAAAACGCAATTACTGGAATTCCTAAAACCCGAACAAGCTAAAACCTTTTGCCAAAAGGATTACATGCTTTAAATCCAATCTATATATTAAAAACAATGGATGATATTTTTTTTTTTGAAAGGGAAAACAGCAGAGGAAACCCCTGCCGTGAATGGATGATATTCAAAGCACCTCCTTCGTTTTAAAAGCAAGAAAATCCCACAATAATCCTAAATTCTAGAAATTCTCATATTAATCGGAACTTCGGAAGAAAAAAAGAGAAGGATCTCCACCACTTATCACCACTTATTTTGGTGGGATCAGATTATAACAGTACAACTTAATCATATATAAATAGAGTTATATAATAAATACAATTGTATTTCAATCATTGAAAGTAGAGTTGTATATCAAAGACAATTATATTATAATATCTAAACGTGCAGTTGCGCGGATAAATTTGCTAATTCCTCCAAATGTCTGCAATAAACACACATTCTTCGCCACTCCAGATCACCGAATTCTGTCTCTACACACTCCTGACATTGTGATCTCAGTTCCCCAAATCCTCTATAACTCCGGCATGTTTGCTGGGCAACCAGGAGCATTATATAGAAGCATGATGCGAGCAGGGAAATAGAGATCCACAGTTGACCCTTCCGTATTTTTTCCAATGTTATCAATGCAGTTCTTCAAGTACATCACAGTTTGAAATAATTAAGGACATGACCATTCAAAATAATGAAACGAGATATGTCTAGCATTGCAAAAGATAGCAGCTGATAAAGCAACCAAAATTAACTTATCTAAGAGAAGCCCTCATTTCTACCCATTATTTATACTCGAATTATGCATGCACGGTACGTGTACTATAGTCTCTTTTTTTTCTCAGCAGAAACTAACATATATCTGAGATGCGATGCTACTGCATGTGGTAAAATGTGCCCATAAATATATCAAAGAGAGATTGAAGGGGCAACTCTCTAATCTACATTCGTATATGCACATACCACCTCAACATTTACAGAATGTTTTGTGTGTTCTACTTCAGGATGACTTGCTTATCCACAAATACAACAATTCATAAGTCATAACCAAGTACCTACAAGCCTTAAAGCACATCCTACAAGAAGTGTAGCTGATTTTTGTGAAACTATCAGAATTCCATCTTTGTTATTCACACACTAATTAACAACGCATGCTTCGCCATACTTATTCCTGTACTAAATGTGCATTATGAAACCAGACAGTAAACATAAACAATCCAATGCAATAATTGAATTTCGAAACCCCGCAAGGCTGACCCTCCAAGGCTGATGCCTTGGGCTCCAAACTAGCGAAAAATTCGTTTTGGTCTTTCGCCACTTTCTGTTGTTGATTTTCTCGCTCCCGGAGGCTGTTACCATGCTCTTAATTCAAACCTTGCGCTGTATTATATTCGTGAATATCTTCTTTAATACAAGACAGAGCTCCTGCCATTTTCTTTCAAAAAAAAACCGCACCGGTTGAAATTGACCATTTGCTGAAAGGATTACACGCTTTAAATCCACAGACTCCAAACACCTCAACAAGCACACATCCTTCGCCACTCCAGATCACCAAATTCTAAGATGCCTACGATTTCCCGGTATTGTAATCTCAGTCCCCAAAACCCCCCATAATTCACTGCCATGTCTCACGTCTGCATACAAAAACATGGCCACTGGCCACATATGACAGAAGCCCTAGCTAGAATCTATACAGCAAAGGGTTTACAAGTGCAAAATTCCTAGATCCACACATACAAAATCCAAACTGCAGGAACCTGAACTTATCCCATCGTCATAAAACGCGGGAACGCCCAACGTAATCCCATGGCACCTCCAATGCAAGCGATGACAACACCATGTACGCGCATAAATTAAAGAGTAGAAAACTAAATAGCTCTCCTCACGGCAAGGAAAAGGCCAGAGAGACGTTTTGCCGCTCACCTGAGACCACGGCTTGCGCGACGCAGCCGCTCGCTCGAGAGACCGTGAAGCGGAGGAGCCATTGCGACTTGCGAGAGTGGGAGGGTGGGGTGGGGTGGGGCTTTTTTTGAAGAAGAAAGGAGGGTGGCCATGCGATGGCCAGCCGTACAGACGGCCAAGCAAGGCAACGAGACACATGCATGTCACTCACATGGCTCGCCAAGAGAGACGGAATCGGAAGGAAGATAGCGACGAGAAGGCTACAGAAGAAGGCAAACTGGCAAAGCAAAATCTGAGTTGGATTTTGGATCTTTGGAAGTTGAAGCGGAGGGAGGAGCGAGCTGGATGGATGTGTCGCCTTCTGCCGCCGGTGCTCTTATAGAGGGAGGAGCAAAAATATCTAGGGCTTTTCGGGCATTAAAATACGCGGCGGAGGAGCGCTCCAGCTTGGGCCACGTCGCCCTGCCGACAGCCGCGGCCGGGCACGCACCGGGCCCGATCCGGCATCCGCCCGTCCGTGCGGCTCGGCGACGCGCTCGATGCCCGCCGAAAACCTGAAAAATTCCCGACACTCGTGCGTATTGCGCCCGTAAATGGCGTCAGTGATGGCAGGGGGTTTGGAACGCACAGACGCTGTCCATCCGATGGAGGGGTGGATGTCCCTTGTGCCGACACGTGCCCCGCGTGGAAACGGGTTGCCGGATCCTAACACGACCGGTTACTTCTCAGTATTTTAAGGCCGTGTTTATTTAGGTTTAGCCTTTTTACTTCCTAGATCAATGCCTGTGCGTTGTTATAAAAAATAAAATTAGTAACGAAACATAAAGGTCAAGCAATAAAAGAAAATTGTGCTACAAGATCAAACATCTATTTCTCCCGATTATAAAAGTTTTTATGGTTTCTTCTCCAGTATGAATTAAAACCAAATATATTGTACGTAGCAATATATATTACCAATCTCAAAAATCAATCAATCATTTTTATCCTTTTTTGCAATTTATATTACCAGCTCGCGTTCCTCTTCCTCTCGCCATACCCGCAGCGCGCGCTCCTCGGCGCCATCGACCTCGTCTTCCTCGTCGCCTCGCTCATTCTCGTCATCCATCGCCTTCACAGGGGTGACACGAGGCTTCCCCCGAGCACGAGCCACCGCCATTCCGGACCACTGGCCACTACGCGGTCGCACTCGCCGTCCTCCTCACGCTCGCGTTCTTCCTCCTGCCGAGCAAGCCATGGCGCGCTGTGGAGTCCGCCTTCATCGCTGCCCACTTCGTCGCGCACGCTATGGTCGTGTGGTCAGTCGCCTCGGAGAAAGGGGCCACCGCCGCCACCTAGCCTTCGCACCTTCGCGTCTTCTGGATCATCACCGCCCTCGGCGCCGCGCTCTTCTCCGCTTCGGCAGTGGTCCGCTGCGCCGACGGTTCGCTGCTCTTCCTAGATGACCCTCTCGCCTTTGTCGGCCTACTTGTCTCCATGCCTGTAGCGTACCTAGCAATCACTGGCTTTATCGCCCATAACGCGGGAGCCTATGAAGGTGAACCCGAAAACACCAGCGCCAAGACGTCTGCCACGCCGTTGCGCCGCCGTGTCGTTCCTCTCTCTCGCGACATTCAGCTGGATCAACCCGTTTATTCTCAAGGGGTATGCCAATGACTCTCCCACCGCCGACAACGTCCTACCGGTGTCGCCGAGCAACCGCGCCGAAGTGTTGTACGCTTTGTTCACATCCAACTGGCCGTCGCTAGGGTCACGGCACCCGGTGGGCGTTGCGCTCTGGCTGTCCTTCTGGCCGCAGTTACTACTGACCGTGGCGCTCGGCCTCCTGCGCCTCGCGGCCATGTTGTATGTCCGTCTCATACTTATCGATCGATTCATCGAGTTCATTCACATGGCAAGACGACATAGGAGATCTTGAATGAATTTCCTTAATTGATTCTGTGAAAACTGACAAAGATATATAGAGTATGAAGGAATGATTGGCGGCTATTAATTACCAAAGAATAATCGTGATTTTGCTATAATAATCAGTCATATTTAGAGAGATATGGCTAGTTGTAAATCAGGAAAGAATAATTAACTATAATGACTGGCTATTATTGAAGATATGAGGGGGTTAGGAAGAACGGACCACTGCCACCAACTGTAAATTTATATTAGTAGAGATAGTTTAAAGTTAGTTTTTTTGGCTTAAACAGTTTAAAAACTAATGGCTTTTGTATATGATAGAGGTGAGTAATTTTACCTTACTTTAGTGTTATTAGTCTAAAATCAACCATCAATAAGCAAATAAAATCTCTCTCCAGTGGATTTTGGCTTTTAGTTATATGGAGATTTATGGCTTTTGAAAAGTCTAGATAAAAAACTACTCGTTTATTTAGGCTGTAAATTTTTTGGCTTTTAAGCCTGTGAAAAAGCTCAAACAAACAGGGCCTAAGCAGTTGCGAAGCAATGCAATGCATGCGGTAAGGTTCACAGTCCTACGCTGAACTTCGGAAATTTCAGCTAGACACGAGATTCTAAGTCCAGATCAAATAAAAAAGAATTAAATTACTATAGTAATTTCAAAATTTTCATTGTTTTTTACCATATTTCAACTTTCTTAGACCGGACTTAGTCTATACCTCTTAAGATTGTTATATTCCATGAAAATTTTGGAAAATCAAAATTTTGAGATGTTTTATAAAAATAACAAAAACAATATCAAATTTTTTATAAAAATTTACAAGTTTGATCATGCTTTGAAAAAATTATAGTACCATCTTTAGCAATCTAGGATAATGTAGAAAAATTTCCAAAATAATCGAACTTAATTTGTTATGTTTTAAGAATAAAAACAGATGGAACATAATAAGACAGTAACAGTGTCTGAATTTTATAAAATTTCTTAGGTGTGATCATGATCCAAAATTTTTAAGAGAGCTTAAGCATTGGCTCAACACCCTTCTCTAAAAGTTTCAAAAAACATAAACCTTTCCTGATTGCTCAATCAAATCTATGGAAGCAATACAAGTACTTAACCAGGCTTTTATCAAGACAGTAGCACTGTCAGATTTTTTTAAAATTCTTTAGGGTTGAGCATCATCTAAAAATTTTATGATAAATTTAATGATGCCTTAAGATCATCCACAAAATTTTTCAAAATTTTCTAACATGGTTTAGACCATTTTTTATTAAATGAAATTTACTAGTAAGGTTTTTATCAGGACAGTACTACCGTTAGAATTTTGAAAATTCCTAAAGCTTGATCATCATCTGAAAAATTTATGGAAACATTAGTGATGCGTCAGGATCATCCAAAAAATTTTAAAAAAATTTACTAACATGGTTTGTACCATTTTTATTTGGTTGAAATTTACTGGTAAAGTTTTATCAGAGCAGTAGCACTGTCAGAATTTTGAAAATTCCCCAAACTTGATCATCATATGAAAATTTTATGAACACATTAAAAATGTGTCAGGATCATCTACAAAAAAATTTAAAATTTACTAACATAGTTAGAACTATTTTTCACCCGGTTAAAATTTGTCGAGATTTCGGCCAAATCTCTCATAAATCTTGGTCCAAAAAATTCCGTATTTAAATTTTATCTTTTGGATTTCGTCTATGTTCCGTCCAAAATTCTAAAATCTCATCAAAATTTTAGATTTCGATCGTCTTCAAGATATGGTTCGAAAATAAAATTTGAAACCTTGGCATATGGACCGATAGCAAAATCATGTGCCCCTAGATACATGCCAGAGGAAGAAAAGGATTTCCTATCTTTTCATGAAATCTGCTTAAGTTGTCACCATTGAATCTGATGTGAGATTCGTGGACGAAGTGGCGTCATCTTTTGCTCAGTATGGCATTTCAGCACTCCTCCTTTGAATTATGGTTCCTTTTTAGCTATATTTTCGTCAGTGATAGAGATAACGTGGCGTGAGTACGGTTGTCGGTAGGGGTTGCGGCCCTGGTCAGTGTTAGGAGAGTCAGGGGCTGAACTAAGCCGGGCCAGGCTAACTTTTCTAAATGTATGTACAATAACATTATCTTACCTTATTTTTAATATATCTATATCAGCTTTATTCTATGTGAAAGAGTAAGAAAAAGAGAGAGGGAAGAGAGTTGGCTCTTATTTAATAGTAAGCATTACATGAAAGCATAGGTAGATTAGTTATATACAAGAAAGAAGAGATAGTTAATGCACAGCATCTAGAATCAACTTTTAGAGATAGCTATTATATAAGCTGGATTTAATGCTTACTCTAAATGATATGGATAGGAGATAGAGTAAACAACGGGCTTTATTATTATACTTGCCTTAAGGCTGAATCTCCTTTCGCATTTTTTTTAGTTTTTCAGGAGGATCTTCCCCAGCTGTGCTTCTAGCCTTCTAGGCCTAAGGCTAACTAGGATAGTTTTCGCGGCGTGACACGCCGCGTGTGTTGTCTTTTTCGCGAAAACAATTTCGTTTTTTTCCGCTGGTGTTTTTTTTAAATCATCGAGGAAACGCGCGAAACGGTTGAAAGAATACAAACGCATCTGCGATTGCGTTAAATCGAAAGGTCCTTTTCGTAAAAAATAGCTGGAATGATCCAAACACCACTACGTTTTTTTTTGTATTTATTTAGGGTTCTTTCACGAAAGATTCGCGATTTTTCTGAATCAGAAGCTTCTCTTCATAAAAAACCATTGGAAGGATCTACACGTAATTACACATTTTTGAGGGATCTACACGTGAAAAGAAAAAAATGAGCCGAGCCGGGCGGCCATGCGTTGTTTTTTTCACAGAAACAATTTCGTTTTCTTCGTCGTTTTTTTAAATCGTGGAGGAAATGCGAGAAACGGTTAAAAGGACACAAGTGCATCTATGATCGCGCTAAATCGAAAGGTCCTTTTTGTGAAAAATAGCCGGAATGATCCAAACATCATTACATTTTTTTTCCGGTATCTATTTAGGGTCTTCTCACGAAAGATCTGCAATTTTTCTGAACTAAAAGGTTCTCTTCGTAAAAAATCGCGAGAAGAACCTATATGTAATTACGGATTTTTGAAAAGACCTAAACGCGAAAATATTTTTTTGAGCCGAGCCGACCGGCCGGCTGAGCCAAGCCACGCGGCCGGTTCGGCTCAAACACACGAGGAGGCGGGAAGTTTTGCCACATTAGTAGGGGTATTTTTATTATGCCATGGCTGCTATGACATAGAACCGAATCCCCCCTGGAGAGAGTGGGTGGTTGTATGAGCAACAGAGGAAGAGATAACATGCAGATTAGATTAACAGTAAAAAAGAATCGACTGTTTTTTTCCTTTCAAAAATTGGTAAAAGTAGAGAGCATCACAAGTTCACAACAGCAGCAAACGAAGTTCCTTGCCCTCTTTCTCCCCACAGGCCACAGGCCGTAGGCGAGTGCGATGTGCTGGACCTGGACAGCTGGACTGCTGTACGCCTATACGGCTATACCCGTACAGAGTACATACAGGTCACAGAGATGGCCGGCTGCTAGCATGCTCCTCAGCTCTGCCTGTTCAGTGCTCGGCAGTCACCAGGTCCATAATGCTTCTGGCTCCTTCCCACAATGCTATCCGGATTAATTTCAAATAAAAAAAATCCCTCTCAAATCCCAACACAAAAATATTTTCAGGGTTACTTAACTCGAAATGCATGCCACTAGACTACCATAGCAGTTGTGGACATTAGTCTTAGGATATGTACAATGTCGCATGTCAGCTGTCTATAAAACTATGGCACGTAAGATTTTCGATGGTATAGAAGAGAGAGAAAACTGATGTTTACTATTTAACAAACAGTCTTATTGGCTTTCTATTTTGTGTGCCATTGTATAGACAACCTGTTAATTAGATGATAAATCATTACAATCAACTATATAGATGATTCATTATATAAGTTATTTTTAATACTATCTATAGATGATATGAAAATATATTATATAAAGCTGTCGTCTATACGGTACATGACCTTAGCACACAGAGTCGTGCAATCAGCAACCACCGGGCGTACTAATAAAGGCCACGGCATGCAGCAGCAGCCGTAAATCAAAGTAGCACGACAATATGACAACTGGCCGTCCACTACGCACAGCATACGTATAACGCTCACCTGAAAGAATCAACAATTAGCACTTCGGCAACATGTCCATAAATAAACACGACAAACCTACCTGATTACAAGACCGCTATGTATTGGCAATACTACACCGTACAACAAACTTCGACAGAACCATGGTTTGGTTGGGACCATGATGAAGCTGTACCGGTTACATGTGAATGCATATTGAAGCACTGTACAGTGTACACCGTTTGAAGTGCCCGCGCAATTGCTATATAACTTCCATACATGCGCATCCTAATACTAACACATTGCGGCAGTGACTTACATGAAGAAAATTTTCCATTCATGACGAAGGGCAAGTGGGCAACACAGTCACTCAGTCACATAAAACCTAAATCAAGAAGTGGATTTATGAATTTTTCTGTTTTCCCCTAAAAGTCTGAACACACACGGAACAAAGAAAAGCTGACATTGCAGTTCTACCAAAGTATGAACATGTGACTGCTTGATTGGGAACATCATGTTGTTTTTCAAGGCCTCCAAGGTTGCTGGGGCACTTCATTCTTCTATATTTCAATAGCTGAAAAGAGCTTCCTTGATATATATTTCAATGGCAGGAAGATCTAAGCCCTTTTTTGTTCTGGAAATGGCTGCTGCGCTCTCAATGGACTGACAGAAATGGTGAAACATCTCATACCCAGTTCAAATACTCGATGTATCTGGCAAATGATCAAGCCGACCGTTCAGTATTTGGCGGGCGCGTGCGCTTCGGTACTGAAGTCGCTGGTGTAGTGCCTGTGACATTTGTTCAAAAAATTCAGGATCCCATCTCTGTATTATAAGGGGATTCTCGGCATAGCATATGTATATTGATGTCACTGCACTTTCAACAACCACAACAGTTAACCCAACCTGCAAAATAGAGTGGCTTTCAGTCCTCGATATAGTCGACAAAACATTTTTAGTTACAAAGATCCAACAAAGGTTATAGTTCAGAAGTTCCATTGTGCAGCTCCAAGCAATATCTAGTTCGTACAATAAGAAAACACTTGAACATGGGGTCCTTTTCTAAGGTACTTCAATTAAATTCGTATACACATATAAGCACTTACCAGTATCATGCCCATCAGCATAGAGGTTAAGCCAACCATAATAGCTTTATCACTTTGTTTGAAATATGCCCAAACACCCGTACAGGTTCCTGTAATTAACCCACCTAAAATGGTGCTCATCAGAAGGACAGCACCCGAACAGTCATAAGCAACGAGTGCTTCAATTCCTGTCGATTGGAAAAGCTCCCAAGCAACCCTAGCTGAGCTATTGAAACTCTGTCCACTAACAGCCATCTGAAAGTGAAAACTATGTGATACATGTGTGCAATGCAGTATATCGGTAACTTGGTATGGTATCAATACTCAATAGTATGAGGATAGAAATATATTTAGTCTACCAAGTTTTACCAATTCAAGAAAAGCAGTGATTTGCTTCACAAACACATGCAATTGTGAAACAAAAGAATCCAGGTATGCATAGGAACTTTGATTGATGTAGTAAATTATTATACTTAACTCTCTCCATCCAAAAATATAAGTCGTATTTTATCTTGCACATAGACCAATAAACCGGTGAAAATGATTAGACTACTCTTAATTATTATCTTTAGGTACTATATTTTTTTTTGAAATTTTTGGCCAGGAGCTCTGACATTCACTAAAGGAGAAGAACAACCACCAAGCTACAAACGCAAACGCACACACAAACGCACACACGTCTGCACTCGGTGCCACGCGTGCCAGCATTGAGCGTCGCTCGAATGCTGGCCGGCGAGTCGAGCGCTGCTCGAGCTCACCAACCGGGCAAAGCCCGGCTCGCTCTTTAAGTACTATATTCAATGCACGAATGTACGAAATACAGAGTAAAGCTGGAAGTTTTATTAGAGTAGAGGGAACAACACACATATTTTAGCCTCTCGGCTCAATTCGGTTATCACTTTTGTGGTGCATAAGAACCAATACGGCTTCATTAAGGGCAGGTCAATCCAGGATTGTCTTGCTTGGGCCTTTGAATATATTCATCTTTGTCAGTGTTCCAAAAGGAAAATTGTGCTCATCAAGATTGACTTCGCCAAAGCTTTTGACACTATCGAGCATTCCACGATCATTGCTATGCTCTCTGCCTTAGGATTTCCGATTAAATGGCTTTCCTGGGTTGCTGACATCCTTGGTTCGGCCTCCACGTCTGTGCTCCTTAATGGAATTCCGGGCCGCCCCTTTCCTTGCAAAAGGGGTGTTAGACAAGGTGATCCCATCTCACCGTTACTATTCGCTATTGCGGCTGACTTGCTCCGGTACATGTTGAATAAGGCCAAGCTTGCTGGCATCCTCTCCTTGCCGCTGTTCAATGACTCCAATCTGGATTACCCCGTCATTCAATATGCTGATGACACTATTATTTTCGCCAAAGCTGATCAGAAAGAACTCTTTATTCTAAAAGGTCTCCTGCAGACTTTCTCGGCTACTTCGGGCCTCTCGATCAACTATGCTAAGTCTTGCATGCTTCCTATTAATCTGGCAGGTGCTGAGCTGGAGCCCCTAGCCGGGTTATTTGGTTGTAAGACTCATCCTTCCCCTTCACCTATCTGGGGCTTCCCATGGGTTCCACGAGGCCTCGCATCAATGATTTTGAATATTTGGTTAATCGCATCAGGCGGAGGGTGTCCTCTTTCTCTTCCCTGCTCTCCTTCGGAGGCAGGCTCCAACTTGTCAACTCGGTGGTTTCGTCCATGGCTACCTACGCTATGTGCACTCTCAGGATCCCTGTTGCGGTTATTCGCCAAATTGACTTCGCTAGGAGGATCTGTCTCTGGGGCAAGAACGAGTTTAATGGCAGGAGCAAATCTCTGGTCAGGTGGGATAAGGTCTGCAAGCCAAAGCTTAAAGGAGGGCTCGGGATTATTAATCTGGCTACTCATAATTCTGCTTTGCTCATCAAGTACCTCCACAAGTTCTTCAACAAAAAAGATATCCCTTGGGTTCGCCTGGTTTGGGATTCTTATTACACTTCGACTCTCCCCCAAGCTTCGGTTAAGCGAGGTTCTTTTTGGTGGAAGGATGTGCTCTCGCTTCTTGATCAATTCAGGGGGATTGCTCGTTGTCAAGTGGGGAAAGGTGATTCCGCTCTCTTCTGGGACGATGTTTGGAACAACATGCATTTGAGGCATCAGTTTGAGCATCTTTATTCCTACGTCAAAAATGATCACTGCAGCGTGGCTGAATTCGTCCACAACCCGGCTGTTTCCTTCAACTTCCACTTACCTATGTCCGATCAGGCCTTCATTGAGCTCCAGCAACTTCACACCCTTATTCACACTGAGGATATCGTTAACGACAGCAATGATGTTTGGTCTTACATTTGGAATTCCACTGACTACAATCCTAGCTCTTTCTACAAGTTGGTTTTCAGTCACATCCCGGTGGCTAGGCCGCTTATTTGGATCTGGAAAGCTAAGTGCTCCTCCAAGCTTAAAGTTTTGCTCGGCTCATGTGCTTTGACCGCCTCAACACCAGCAACTTCTTCGCAGAAGAATTGCGAGATCAATTCGGCTGATTTTAATCTGCGTTCTTTGCAACGACGGAGTTGAAGAATCTCGTGACCACTTATTCTTTCATTGCCGGTTCAGCAGGCGCTGCTGGGACGCCCTCCAAATCTCTTGGGACCCCTCTGATGACTTCTTCCACAGATTATCGTCCAGCAACCATTCGCCTTTCTTTATGGAGACATTCATGATCGCCTCTTGGGGGCTTTGGAAGATTAGGAATGACAAAATCTTTAGAGCTACCGCTGTCTATTTTTCTGTTTGGAAAGCCTGGTGCGCTTCCGAGTTTTCCTTGCAATCGTTCAGGGTCCCTGTTTCCCTTCGTAGTGATTTCCTTGCTTGGCGCCTTAGGTTAGTGTAATTCTTCTCTTTTCTTGCCGGTTCCTCACCGGCAGTGTACCTCTTCTTCCTTGTTAATATACTCCAGCGGGGGCTTCCCCCGTTGCTTGCGTTCAAAAAAAAAAAAAACAACACACATATTTTGCATCTGAATATGAAATACATCCTATATTTGTGGACAAAACCATTCAAAAAATACGCCCTATATTTTTGGACGGAGGGAGTATAGTTTAAGGAAGCATGGAAAAAATCGGCAGTACAGAAATATACATGGCAAAGCAGCAAATGCAGAGAACAGTCACATTGACGTGATATATATCTTGAGAACTTCCGCATAGAAAAAACATCTTTGTCACTGACCTGTACATATGCATATTTGTTGAAGAAGCGAACAAGCGTCTCCACAATATGAAACAAAAAATCAACACAGCACAGCAGACACTCGTTACTGCCAATTTTAGAACGAATTCCTCGAATCTGAAATTTAATATAAAATGGAATGGGCATGGGCAAAAAGAAAGAACAAATAATGAGAGTAATGATAATATAATGAAATTGACGATTGAGAATTTAGTAGTGGGCAAGTCTAGAAGGTAGAGGCACAAACCTCCCAACGTAAAGTCCTAATGGCAGCTGTAAAAAGCGATCCATAGCAAATACTTCCTAATGAAGTCGTTACAGCATACTGAAGCGATTTTAGAAGTGGTTTTGGGGGCATCGATGCAGCAGCTTGGCCACCATGAATGAGAACAAGGAAAACCATCCCTGATACTATGACATGGACTGTATTACTAAGGACAGCTCCAGTCCAAAATAAACTGACTGAGAAAACCTGCAAATTACAGGATAAATTATTTGAAAACATCTAAGAAAACAACAAAAACATTGAAATTTTATATAGAATAATGACAAAAGCTCGCCCGCTCACCAAAAGAAGCCACCATTGCCCGCCATTAGGCACGTGCAAAGAAACAATAGCAGAAACTCCAAAGGTCCATAATGCCATCCAACAAAGCATGACCATTACAAATGCATATGCTACTCTCATAACATCAGGAAGTTCCGAGACCATGCTTACTGCCTTCTGCAGTACTAGCATTGTGAAGGGAAATCTAGCAAAAATCGACCCAGTTATGCCATACAAAATAATGAAGTATGCAGTTTTGCAACAAATATGCTACTCATAATTCCCTCAAAAAAAATATTACTCATGAGGATAACAAGAGGCTATTTCTTGAATTTAGGCACATAATTCGAGCAGCAATAGGCAATTAACAAGACTACAATTTTAAGTAGGAGTTCTGTTAATGGACAGAACATCACACAGCACTAGCAAAAAATTCTAAGACTAGATTAAGATTTATCGAGTATTTCTTAAAGATCTAGTGTTTATGACCTAACTAAGGTCCCAACTTATCATCACATCCAGGTAGCAAGATTACCACCCAGCATACCTTTTGGAACAGCAGTCATCTGAAACATAAAGGCTGATGTTTTGTTCCTAAAGCAAGATCAACTGACAGCTGCCAACAAACTAACCAAGAGGAAAGGGAAAGAGTAATTTTCTGCTCCAAGGGTGGCATGCATGGTTAACTAGAAATCCACACAAAAATTCTCCATTCTTTTAAAACCGAACGAGGTTTTAAAGTTTTGCAATTAGATACTATAGCTTTGAAGCTTTCTTCCACAGACAGTCATGAATTACAAATAACTTTCCATATGACTTTCTATTAAACTTTGATAGAAACATGGGAGATTTTTAAACAAAATGACTATTTCTAGAAACCTTTCTGGTAATATAATGCAGCGTGATGGGAGATTTTTAAACAAAATGACTATTTCTAGAAACCTTTCTGGTAATATAATGCAGCGTGATATGGCATGAGAAAACACCAATAATCACTTAATCAGTGGGGAACAGTTAACGATTACTAATAGTTTGATACTGGTTTGAGAAGCATAGGCAGTCTCTGGTTTTACTAACAATAACATCATTTCCCATAGACACAACCAGTTATTAGACACTAGGCTCTCAAACTAAAATTTGCACCATGCATTGTAGCATGTTTATGGTGAACGCAAAAAACCGTGTTGAATGTGCCAAAACACACTATCTAAGGACTGCATAAAATTCATTCATTTGGTCTCATTTCCAAAATATAAAAGTCTTTCAGGCGTTCAGTGTCACCTAAGTGGGCTTCATCTCACTCTGGTGTAGAGTGCACACCCTGAAAAGGCAAACTCAATAGCATATTGCACCATTTCTATGTAAATATTACAGCCTAGACAGTAAGGTACCAGTGGCCTACATAGTTACTATAAAAGTATTCAAGCTACTGGTAAAGTACCGTTGGCCTACACCTCTTGTGGTGCAGTGCACCCAACACCGGTGTTGACTTCCCTCCAAAGTGACTAAATCACGAAACTAATGGTTTTTACATCTCCTAAAGCAATGTACCTCTGGCAACAACAACGACGACAGATTAAACCAACATGCATATTTCACCTAAAGAATGCATTTTCTAACTTGCTCCACTGAGCAAAGTTGCATTCAGAAAGTATAATGTCGTGCCTACAGAACCAATTTCTGTCCTACCGCTACCATCAGTGCCACATATGTCTAACATAAATTACTCTGAAGAATAATAGTGTGGCAATAGTTAAACCAGCTAAAGTGCAGTTGAACTCACTTTTCCATGGCAACTAGTGTAACCCTGTACCAAAATATTAACGGCTGTACAGCTTCTGTGTCATACTATGCTTACCATTCTTCACTTAATTGACTAGCATTCCCTCCATGCAACTACAACCAAATTAATCTTCAAACAACATTGAAGTTGAATCATTCAAACATATGTAAACCTAACAAACAAACATTTCGTATAGACAATGTATACATGCACCAAAACAATGACAATATTCCTGAAATCATAAGGTAGATTTGGATTTTTAGGAGAGCTGAGCTACAGCCTAAATAGGCAAAATAGGTAATCTTAGCTAAGCTACACTTGCCCAGACCCTACGCTTGATAATGTTGCATTCGAAAGCACGTTGTTTGGTTCTAATGAAAAAGGACACCCTGACGTTTGGAGGAAAGATACTGCAACTACCTATTGGTTTCGTGGATTGAGTTGTTGACAGAACAGACCACTTGTTTAGCTGGGGAGTTGCGAAGTAATTTCTCACTGCGCAAGATTCTTGCCGACGAGAGCGAGCCGAATCGGCTCACCTCGCTAGGCGAGTTTATTCTAGCCCACCAAGGCTACTTTGCCCCTAAAAGCTATGGTTGTTTACCAGTTCAGATTACATAGCCTGACAATGCTAGGCTGGAAAATCTCTAGCCTAAGATCCAAACATACCCATAGTTTCTTGTTCATCTATACAGCATTTGATTGGCAATACTGACTAAAGTCTGAACTTATGTATGCTTAAATTGTGCCCTTTTTATTCAAATCGACTGCAAAGCATATATCATGAAGAAAGCACTGGTAGTTGGCGTGCGCGCCTGACTGCAGGCACGCAAGCATATGTTGACAACTGTTGGAGAGAGGCATTGAAACAGACATGCATCAACCACCAAGCCAAATTCTTATAAATGCTGGCACAATTCTTCAATTTTGCGGGTGACTGTCAGAATTTCACGTCTCTGGTCGGTGTCAGCACGACATCCTCACCCACTACAGTTCAAGTTCACTCCAAACAGTATGAAATTACCAATTCTGAAAATGCAGTTGCGGAGAGCTATACCGATCAAGCACTGACATGACGTAGAGGAAGTGCAGCGCGGCGCCGACGGCGAATGCCACACCCCAGAAGAAGTGCTTCCCCCAGAAGCAGAGCACACTGAACACCGCGAGGTAAGCCGTGAGGCTGTGCACGGCGGTCCGCATGAGCAGCCTGCCCCCGTCCCTCCTCCCAGCCGCCGCCCCTAGCCACGCCCACGCGAGCGCCGCCCCCAGCGCCCCCGCGGCGCCGTAGTACGGCCAGTACGTCTCCGTCAGCTCGGACGGCGGCGTCACGTCCTCGGCCACCTCGACCACGAGCGGCGCCGGCGCGGGCTCTGGCGAGCCGGCGAACCGCGGGGCGGCCGTGAGGTTGGTGAAGCGGTCGATTTTGAAGCGGTCGGCCTGGCCGAAACGGTTGAGGCCGGAGAGCGCGAGCGCCCCGCCGAAGACGAGTAGGTGGAGGAGGAAGACTAGCAGCCAGAACACGTCACGGCAGCGCCGCCTCGGCCACGCCGCAGCCGCCGGCGGGGGGCTAGGGTTCCCGCCCTCGCCGGACGAGGAGGAGGACATGGCGGCGATTAGGGAAGGATTAGTGTCGATTACAGAGTAGGATCAGAAGTACACCAGCGATTAGCAACGCGGAGAGGGAAGAGGGGAGGGGAGGGGAGGAGTAGTAACTGCTCGCCAGTAGCAAGGCAGTAACCGTTTTTGCTCATCGAGGAGACGACGACGACGACGACTGTGCGCGAACCAACTGTGAAGCGATGGGGACGTCGTGGAAAAAGGAAAATCCGGGGGAGAAGCGGTTCGTCCCAAGGTGGGGTTCTTCTGGTTTGGGGCGTCGCGATCGACGAATCGAAAGCCTGGGAATTTGGGGGTTTTCGTTGTTGGGGCGGAGCGCGACCAGCGTCCGGCTCGAAAGGGAGGCGCTCGTTGGTTGGTTGGACGTGGAGCGGCGCTCGGCTTCTAGAAGGAAGCCAGTCGCAAGGGCTGCGTCCAGCTCGAGGCTCTGGGACGGAGACGACGGTGTTGTCAGCTCACGTGTATGATTTGGCGAATCTCGCTGGATCCAACGGCAACGGAGCCGGCCTCGTTCACTGGTACGAGTGTCAATCTTGTTTCCCTGCACGGCCGTACGTGCATAGCAGTCGTGTCCCAGGGCGTCTCAATATTTTCTGTACCTCGAGAGCAAGAGAGAGAGAGAGCAGTGTCGCTACATGTGTGGGTGATTTTCCCCCTTTTCGATTCAGCTTCGGTATAGTTACTACTAGAACAATAAGCGCGGCGGCGTGCGCCGCGTGAACGAAAAACAAATTTATGTTTTTTTCGGAGAAAAACGGATCACGAAAACAAATTTTGCCGCGCGCGTGAACGAAAAAACAAATTTGCGTTTTTCTCAGAGAAAAAACGGACCACGGATTGTTTTTTTTGAAAAAGCGAGGAAAAACGGAGCACAAAAACATTTTTTTCGGGAAAAACGGAGCATGAAAATATTTTTTCCGGAAAGAACGGAGGGAACTCAGAGAAAAAACGGACCACGGAATTTTTTTTTTGAAAAAGCGAGGAAAAACGGAGCACGAAAATATTTTTTTCGGGAAAAACGGAGCATGAAAATATTTTTTCCGGAAAGAACGGAGGGAAAAAGTCTAGAGATAGAGATGAACAAATTTTTCTGGTGACGAAAACATTTTTCCCCGCGAAAAACGAAGAAAGAACCTAGACGTAAAGAGCAAGGACCTGAATGCTATGTTTTTGGACCTATTCGCTATCCCAAAAAATTAGAAAAGGGCTTGTTCGTGATTTGAATTTAACGGGAGATTTTTTCTGTAAAACGCCGCACGAGGGACCCAAACGCGATTAATAAAAGGAAATTTTTCCCTCACAAAAAATTATGGAGGACCTATTCGTAATTTGCAGGGACCTATACATAATTTCAAGAAACAGAGGGGGTTTTCCGTAAAATGGCCTAGAGGGTGACGTGGCGCGTCCTCCTCTCAGGAACTTTGCAGGCTTTAATAGGAGGATGATTTTAAAAAGCAGATTGTTTGACAAATAAAAAAAATTTAGATAGTTTTTTTCATAATCAGAAACTGTTTTTTTTACGTAGAATTAAAATTTAGCTAAAACTTAATTCTCGTTGATTTTTATTAATTCTCGCTTATCTGATCTGGAACTTAAAAATCACGCTTGATATAAGCCAATTCTCCAACAATAAACAGCTTTTTTATAATTCCGAAGCTGACACAAAGGACGCCTTCGTCCATGTCAAGGAACTACGGTGAAGTGACAGTGGGGATGACAGAAAGCGCAACTCTGCAACGCACCACGTTGAGACAAGTGCGATCATTTTTCTGAAAAACGGGCCGATCGTACTCGGGCCCGACTAGCGTAGTTCTCTGTTGTATTTAACTTGTTTTGCTCGGCTCAAATGGCTTTTAATCAGGCCCGCCTGAGAACCAGGGTTTAACTTTTCGTTTTGTGAAAAAATTCAGATCGTTCTGAAATCCGAAATTTCGGCTGAATTTTTGTTTTCCGGTCAAAATACATTCAAAATTCAAATCCGGTTTATTTGGCACTGAAATTTCGCCGAAATTACTCGAAATTTCGGACAAAATGCACTGACTGAAAATTGGTTCAAACAATGTCGAAAAATTTTGACATTTTTTTTGTAGGTTCCTGACATATTAGACATGTTCTCATAAAATTTTCAGGTGATTATCAGTTCTGTGGATTTTTAAAAAATTCAAACATTAGTACTGTCCCGATGAAACGTTGATCGGCAAATTTGAACCGGATGAAAAATAGTACAAACGACATTAGAAAATTTTAAAATTTTTTGTGGAGATTCCTGACATATTTATGATATTTCTGTAAAATTTTAAGATGATGATCAAATGTGAGGAATTTTTAAAAATTCAAACATTGGTACCGTCTTGGTAAAGCGCTGAGCGGCAATTTTCATCCGAATGAAAATTAGAAGAAACGAGGTTATAAAATTTTGAAAAAAATTTCTGGATGATCCTGACACATCCATAATATTCTCATAAAATTTTCCTACGATGATCAAGTGTCATGAATTTTTAAAAATTTAAACAGTGCTACTATCTTGTTAAAAGGCCGATGATCAATAATACATTTACTTTAGTAATAAAAAAGGTTTAAATTTTTTTAAAATTTTACATAAGGGTGACAAGGAAATGCTTAATATCTCATAAATTTGAATCATTATCACGCTCCAGGGAATTTATAAAATTCTTACAAGGCACAGTACCATTTATGTTCTTTCTCTGTTTAATTTTTGAAATATAATACAACAAATTAAGTTCAGTGCTTACTGCATTGATAGATTTTATTGAGCAAGCAAAAAAGTTGAAATTTTTTGAAAATTTTACAGAATGGTACTGAGGAAATTATTAATCTTTCTTAAAAATTTTAGATCATGATCACACACGAGAAAATTTATAAAAATCTAACAAGTTTACTGTCCCAATTATATCCATTCTGTTTTTGATTTTTTGAAGATAACAAATGATGTTCAATTATTTTGAATGTTTTTTTGTATAATCCTACACTACTGTGGATGATACCATAAATTTTTCAGATCATTACCAAGCTTGTACAATTTTATAAAAATCTGACAATATTTTTGCCTAAAATTTAAAATGTCTCAAAAAATTAGTTTTTCATCAAATTTTCATGTAAGATGACTTTCTTAAGGTTATTGGACTAATTCCGGTCAAATCTGGCCCAAAAAGTCAAAATCCGGATTTAAAACCCAAAAATTCGGTGAAATTTTCCAAAATTTCCGAAATTATTGTAGCAAATTCAAAAATTTTAAATTCGGCCAGGCCCAAAATCCAAAATTTCACTGAAATTCGACGAAAATTTGATCCTTGCTGGGAACACTCGGGTGCAGCGTCTTCTACTGGGGCGGGCTAGACATTGATCAGGCCGAAGGCCACTTATTATAAATTCAGTTAAGGACAAGCGGTCATGCACCATCGTTTCAAGAATCACGACCAGGGCCCATCGCAACATTCGCCATTTCGGACGACGTAATGCTCTGGCTGTGAACTTTTTTTTAATAATATATTTTTTCAAAATTTCAAAAATATACCACGAAAAAAATTACATAAATATATCCCTGTTGCCCGTTGGTTGGGCGACATTTAAATGTCACCCAACCAACGGGCGATAGGAGGCCACGTCGCATGATCAACGGGCGACAAACGCGTCACGTCTACTTGTCCCCACGCTGTAAAACGCGTTGATCGCGACGTGGCCTCCTGTCGCGACCAATGGGTGACAGAGGTATATTTATATAATTGTTTTTTTCTGTAGCATATTTTTGAAATTTTGAAAAAAAAAATGTATTATTAAAAAAAAAGTTCCTCTGGCTGTCGCCGGCCGGCCCCAGCCTTTGGACCTTTCCGACCGTCTTCACACTTGCACCCAATACACCATGATGGGAATAGCTCACCTGCGGGCTGCGGGTCCCGCTCCACAGAGCATCCACTGTCTATGGGTAGCCCGTCCGGGTCCCGACGCATCAGGCTGAGCCCCCAGCTTATCGCCACTGCGTAGCCAGCAAGGGCGGATCAGGAACCGGGACGTTCAAAAATTTGATAAAGGCTACAAAATAATCTCTTTAATAGTTTAAATTTATTAAATAAATTGGTTCTAATTTTAATAGTTTATAGTTCTTAAAGACTTATAACTATTTTTATTGTATGTTAGCAAATATCAAATATAAATATATATATTGAATTTATGATGTTACAAAATCATTATATAAAAGCTGTAGAGTTATATGTACAAGATGTGCACCCTTGTAGAATTTTTTTTAGCTCTGCTACTAATGGTTAGGTCTTCGCACACATAAACACACTAAAGGTTATCATTTGGTATAGATAGCGGTTATGCGTAATATATATCTATGTTATTTATAAATAGAATTAAAAATAACTTATATAATATTATCTATATAGTTATCTATAATGATATCTCATATAATTAATATATTATCTATACAATGGTACATACAATATAAAATCATATATAAATCGCCTATTAAATGATAAATAATATCTTTCTATATCTTTCATATAACTTAAAATCTATTCTTATAGACAACTAACATATACTCATCCACATCATTTAGAGGCAAAACTAAAGACTGCTTTGACAATGATTTGTTTGTTAAACTTGTCTCTATAAGATCCCATAATCTTTATTATGACATATAAAAAGTATTTGTTATACTCCCTCTGTTAAAAAATACAGGGCATATTTTTTGAACTATCTTTCAACACGAGGTGTATTTTTTAATCATCTTTTCCACAAATATAAAGTGTATTTCACATTCTAATACAAAATTAGTGTGATATTCCCTCTACACATTTAGTAAATATCCAGTTTTACTCTATATGCATATATTGAATATAGTGCTTAAAGATGATGATTATGTATAATTTAGTCATGTTCAATATCTCCTTGATGTACAGGGTAAGAGAAAATATGCCTTATATAAATTTGGACGAAAGAAGTAGATAATAACTCATACTATAATATAGTATTTTGTGATGTTTATATCCCATAAATTTATTGGTTTAGATAAAGAGATCTACACTCTCTCTCTCTTCTTTTTTTCGCCGTGTTAGGAAAAAGAGAAAAGGCTAGCTAAGAGCATCTCCAGCAAAACCCCTAAACCAGCCCCTAAACTTTAAAATAGGGAGTTTACTAAAAAAATGCAGGTCCAACAGGACCCCTATTCCAGCCCCTAAATTTAGGAGGCCCCTAAATTTCCCTCCTGAGCCCCAATTCCCAGGGAGCCCCTAAACCTTAAAATAGGGAGTTAAGTGAAGGATGGCTTGCATTAATTGTTCTAAATGGCGTGCCTTTCTTTGGATGAGTTGCAATCACAGCATCTGCATCTGCCATCGAAAATTTTGAAAATTTTAAATTTAAATTTTAAATATCATGTTTTGAAAATTTTAAATTTAAATTTTAAATATCATGTTTTTAAATTGTAAATGTTAATATGCTTATGTTTTATGTATTACAAATATTTTGATTGAATTTTAGTGGTGTCAAATGAAGATTATACATAGCGGATATGTCAAAATAGGAGAAAAAAATAAAATAGGGCTGAGATTTAGAGGATGTTCTTTGAACTTCATCTTCTCAAAACAATGCGCACCAAAAAATAGTGAATCCCTAAATCTAAAATAAGTCCCTGTTTTGGCGCCTGCTGGAGATGCTCTAACATCGCGACAGACGGGCCTCCATATGGATGACTGCCCGTGGGGCCAAGGGGCCAGGCGCGCGGAGTCTCGGCCTTCCCATTGGATGGACGGCGCTCGCAGGCCACCTTGCCCTTTATACGGCCGGAACGCCTCAGCGGCGAATAGAAATAGAATCATTTCTCTCAATTCGAACACCAGAGCACGGGAGTCGGGACTCGGGAGGCCAGTAGCCGCCGGCGAATAGGTAACTAACTACTCACCAATTCCTCTCGAGTTACGCTTCAATTTTGTCAATCCAACCCTAAATCTGGTCCCTTGGTAGTGCGACTCGGCCAGATCTGGTGTGTTTCGTGGTTTTTTTTTGGGTTTCTGAGAGCTAAATCGGGTGAATCTGTGCCGGTTTGTAGGGGGTTTTGTGGGGAATCGGGTGTTTTCTTGAGTTGATTTCGTGGGATGGAATGATTCCGGTGAAGATATAGATAAAGCTGTCCTGTCTACAGGTAATCAATCAATCATTCGCGCTCGCGCAACGGCAGCTCCTGGTTCTGATCCAGAAGCGAGGGGGCTAGATTCCTCCGCCATGAACTGCCGTTCTGGTTCGTCCGATAGTGATGATCCCCGGACACCCCCTGCTGCCGGCGGTGGCGGCTCCAACGAGCCAGCCAAGAAGCAGCGGACGGAGCCGCCCTCCAGCTCAAGCCATGCTGAGGCGTCCTCCTCTTCTTCCCAGGCTCCACCACCACAGCAGCAGGAGCAGCCGCCGCCAGATGCAAGAGAGTCTGGTGAGCCACCAAGGGTGCCGAATCTTGGGGAGGACCTGGTGTTCGAGGTGCTGCGGCGGGCGGAGGCGCGGACGCTGGCGGCCGCGGCGTGCGTGAGCCGGGGGTGGCGGCAGCTGGCGGAGGACGAGCGGCTGTGGGAGGCGGCGTGCTTGCGGGAGTGGACGAACCTTGGCATCCCTGAGCAGCGGCTCCGTGACGTTGTGCTCTCGCAAGGGGGCTTCCGCCGTCTGCACGCGGTCCAGCGACTTGGTGCCGGTGCGCGTAGACAGGGACGGCGGAGATTGGGCCGGGACCAGGTTCAGCTCTCGCTGTCTGTGTTCTCGACTGTGTTCTTTCAGAACATGCCCAATGCTCCTTTTCCTAAGAAAGACAAGGGTAACGATAGCGATAAGGGTGGGGGTGGCCAGTGCGGGTGATCCACTTTGTGAAATAAGCTTATCTCTCCAACAGCATCGTTGTCACAAGCAGCCACAGCAGTCGCTGTGTGGCCTAGACACCTATCGCTATTCTTCTTACTGCTGGGCTGACAGGAGATGCTAGAGTGTGGAGGAGAGATAGAGCAGAGAGTTGGGGTGGTTGATAAGTGACATGAGAGGGAGTGGAAGTGCATTTTAGGTGGTCGGATTATGTTGTTCTACTTCTACTACACTTGTAAGGGATAGATGAAAGTGTCACTCGGATTGATGGGAAGTGGATGCTATGTGGATACGTGTGTGGATACTGATGGGTGGCGATTTAGTTGGGAGAGATGGGACAAATGGGATGCAATAGTGATCTTGTGGGAAAAATAATTGGTCCAAAATCTATGTGCTGTGGCTTCTAATCCTTGCTATCAGCAAACATGTAAACTTGCCTTGACAATTACGGGTCAACAGCAGCGTGCACTTTGTGCCATCTTACTATGGCATATGTCAAATCACCATGGTTTAGAGGGAATTCTGCGATGAGTGCCTTTCTTTGGTTTGAATGCCCCTTCTCACTGCCACAGAAAGGAAAGGGATTTTCCCAGATTAAGCACCGGAATGTGATGAATGACTTGAGGTATTGATTGCTGCTATTGAATTTTAGTTTAATCTTTAACACTACATTTTTCACATTTTCATTAATGGGTTTTAAGCGGTTGTGACTGCTATGTACTGAAATACAGTGTTTGTTGTGGGGGTCGGAGCTGGATTTTCTAGAATTGAATATGCAAATGTAACAAGGTAGTCATGTTCTATGTATTTTGTTTGTGGATTCATGTGATGTTGTTTCAGTTTTATCCATCCAAGTTGCCTTTTGGACTTAACTTTAACTTAAGTTGTTGCTTCTGAAATTTTTATATCTTAATCTTTTCTATTCTTCTGGACCAGTTGTTTTATCCTTTTTTATATGTAGTTGTTATATCCATTTTTCATAAGGTTTGCGATAACTTTGTAAATAATATTCTTAGGCTTGGGACAATCAAATGAAATAGGCTTCTAAATTTCTTAGGGTGAGGTTTAGGTGGTGCCTTTTCCCTTAATTATTATATGTTTTCAATCTAACAATATGATATGGAGCTTGAGTTTTTTTTTCATTTTTTGCCTGAATTTCAGCTTCTGCATGTATTGCATTTAAAAGATTTAATATAAAAGCACGAAATTGTATGATTGAAGTGTCAGGAAGATAGGGCGTATAAATT
This sequence comes from Guadua angustifolia, assembly GCA_036346375.1. NCBI lineage: Eukaryota > Viridiplantae > Streptophyta > Magnoliopsida > Poales > Poaceae > Guadua > Guadua angustifolia. The sequence continues at coordinate 21,122,490 of CM070503.1, read as the reverse complement.
GCTTTACTGTTATTATATTTTGGTAACTATTGATACATTCAAGCTTGCTTGTGATGGTGGGTAATGAGATGGTAATTAACATTTAGATAATTGAAGTTTCTCTCAAATCCTCCAGATTTGGCCTCCGTTAACTACTAGAAACCACAAACAGTGAAGATGTCGCAGCCTGCCGAGCTTTCCCGTGAGGAGAACGTGTACATGGCTAAGCTTGCAGAGCAGGCTGAGAGGTATGAAGAGATGGTTGAGTTCATGGAAAAGGTGGCTAAGACGGTTGACTCTGAGGAGCTCACTGTGGAGGAACGCAACCTTCTATCAGTTGCTTACAAGAATGTTATTGGTGCCCGCCGTGCGTCATGGCGCATCATCTCCTCCATTGAACAGAAGGAAGAGAGTCGTGGCAATGAGGACCGTGTCACACTCATCAAGGATTACCGTGGAAAGATCGAGACTGAGCTCACTAAGATATGTGATGGCATTCTCAAGCTTCTTGATTCCCACCTTGTACCCTCATCTACCGCTGCAGAGTCCAAGGTCTTCTACCTCAAGATGAAGGGTGACTACTACAGGTATTACAATAATCACCAGCACAGAATTTCTGCATGCTTCATTTCATTGCATTAATAAATTGATTTGGTTGGATATATGTGTTTAATAGGTACCTTGCAGAGTTCAAGAACGGAGCTGAGAGGAAGGATGCTGCTGAGAACACCATGGTGGCATACAAAGCTGCTCAGGTGGTTTGCTTGTCCTGATTTTCAGTCCTAACATTGAATTTTGTTGGCAGGGCATCTCGTTCATCTGTGTTTGTCCCGTTTTATTATTTGGTGGAGAATTTTGCTTAATTTTGTTTGTGTTAAATCTGTCAGGATATTGCACTGGCGGAGTTGCCCCCAACTCATCCTATTAGGCTTGGGCTGGCGCTTAACTTCTCGGTGTTTTATTATGAGATCCTCAACTCTCCTGACCGTGCTTGCAATCTCGCCAAGCAGGTTTGTTTTCTACAATTGTCTACTATGATTTATTGCAGTGCGTGTGAACTGAATAGTACTGCCTGGACTTGCGGAAATTTTGAAGTTACAACTGTTATGAAATATTATGGCTTGTTAATTGGGTTTAATCAAATAACGAGTGTATGCTAATAAGACATTAAGGGCAGGTTCTACATAGTTGTGTAAGCAGATAACAAATGTGGCGAATCTGTAAGACTGACAAGGGCATGATCAACAAAATTACAAGTGTAGGTTTCTTTTAACGCCAATAACTATAAGCAGAACAGGTTAAACACATCGTGCAGACAAGTTAGCCTATATCAAAATTTCATATTATATAACAATCATAGGCTTCCTAGTGCTAATTTAAGCAACTAACTGATGAAGTTGGAGGCTTAGAGCAACACCTTTAGTGACTTTGAAGTTTGAATAATCATACCTGGTATCTTTAGACCACATTCGCAATGTAGATGAAACTGTTGAAGTATAAGTGAATTGCCCACTTTTCCTCATAAGCTTAAGTTTTTGGGTGAACTGGCTGGTGCATGTAACTCAATATGATATCAAAACTAAGAGGTCTTGAGTTCAAGACTCGGTTGGCGCAATTTAAAAAAAAAAAATTGCAGCCCACTTCTATTCCACGTCCTAGGTCTGAGGGAGCCTGCACGTGAGAGGGAGTGTTGAAGTATAAGTGAATTGCCCACCTTTCCTCATCAGCTTAAGCTTTTGGGTGAACTGGTTGGTGCATGCAACTCAATATGGTATCAGAGCCAAGAGGTCTCAAGTTCAAGACCCGGTTGACGCAATTAAAAAAAATTGCAGTCCACTTCTATTCCACGTCCTAGGCCTGAGGGAGCCTGCACGTGAGGGGGAGTGTTGAAGTATAAGTGAATTGCCCACTTTTCCTCATCAGCTTAAGCTTTTGGGTGAACTGGCTGGCGCATGCAACTCAATAGAAACATTTAGCATCATAGCATGTCTTGATATGCTGTTCTGCATTTCATAGAAGTAATGGAAGTGCATCCTTTGCCATTTTAACAATAACTTGCCATTGTCCCAATCCCAGCTATTGGAGCAAAGAAGCAATGTACCAAATCGAATGATGCACCAAATTGCATAATAACCTGCTTGTATTTGATACATTCCAAGGACAAATCCTCGTGTGCTTATTTTTTATCTGGTTACCCAAATTCATAACGGCACCATGCCATTATAATGTCAAGTCAGATAATGATACTTGCATGGTATGTGAGCAGTTATTATTTGGTGTGAATTGCAGCAGGGGTGTCTGCTGTAGTTTTTTTTTTTTGGGGTCCATTTAGGCTTTTTCTGGGAGTATACTTTCTGTGCCCTTCATTTTTTGAATCCTTAATCCTGTTAATCTTTTCCAACATAGTAGAAATATACAGCCTTACTCCGCTCTGCTTTTGTCAGGCTTTTGACGAGGCCATCTCAGAGCTGGACACTTTGAGTGAGGAATCCTACAAGGACAGCACTTTGATCATGCAGCTTCTGCGTGATAACCTGACACTGTGGACTTCCGACATCTCGGTATTTTCTTTGCCCCTAGCATATTTCCACTTGCATCCTATTTTCTCTGGAGTCATTCGAGAAATATGCCAATTTCGTGTGCTTGGCTGTAGGAGGACGCTGCTGAAGAAATCAAGGAGGCTCCCAAGGGCGAATCTGGAGATGGGCAGTAAAGATGGTCTATGTGCCCATAAACTATGTTCTAGTGTTTCATCTTGTGTGCTCTGGGTTCTCGGTTGTTCAGTCTAGGTTGTGTTGTGTCGTTGTGATTGTTGGAAATTGGAGGCTCCAATTTGTGCTGTGGTAGAAAAGCTGTAGCTACCTCGCTGATTGACAGGTGGTTGTCGATCTACACTCGTTGGGGGAGCCTCTAGTTGAACCCTTCGTGTTGCTTTGTATTTTTTAGATTGCTTCTACTGCTCTTGCTTGCGTGCCGTTGCCTTCGTATTCCTTGATATTCCCACTTTGTGGATGTTCTTAAACCGCATCTGTTCTGTATCTGGTTATGCGACTGGACCGAAGGTCTTTGGTACGGCACGGGCGCACGGCGATTTCTTGATGTGGTGGATGCCATCTAAACTCCCTGCATCAACTCGCAGCATGCATGTGGACACAAAGCAGCACAAAAGAAAGAGACCAACATCGGACGAGCTTAATTCATACGATTACAAATCGCAGCGCAAGCACCCGTTTCCTGCGACGAAAGCCAACAAAGAAAGAAAAGGAGAAGCGATTGCTAAGCTCGAGAGTGTACTTGAAGAGCTAAGAACAAGCATAACCCTGCGGCCCTTTGACCACACCATAAGAAGAGCTAGATCAAGCATTGGGCTAGACATCTAACAAGCTTATTCCTGCAAAACTGCTCCAAAGAACAGGAAAGTGCACCTTACATGCACACATATTTCAGCACCAAAGCAACACAAGAATTGGCAAGAGGCAATGCGAGGTAAAGCAGATGGTTTGGTCGCCTGCGTATAGATTGGCAGTTGGCTTCTGTTCATGTCCGCCCGAACAAAACAAAACAAAACAAAACCGTTAGTTCGTAACGGTGGCCTCCGCATGCACGTCTCAGCGTGATCCCGCATGCTAACTTGGCAACTCGTCACCGTTGCATCGCCCGAAATAACCTCCCTGCTCAGTGCGCCCAGGAGCTTTACGATCGAGACTAGACACACGTACCGAAACCCACACAAACCTCGCATCGTCACAACGTCGGCGCGTTCCGGAATCTGAGCCCGCGACGATGCGCTGCTCCGTCGCGCACCTCGCCGTGCTCTTCTTCCTGCTAGTCCTTTCCGGATCTCGCCCCGCCGCCGCGGGCGCCCCGGCCGTCCCCGTGGAGCCGCTGCTGCCGTGCCTGGACGAGGTGCTGCCGTGCACGGCGTACCTCAAGACGGCCAGGCACCCCCCGCAGACGTGCTGCGAGGCGCTGGAGCGCGCCGCGCCCGCGGAGATGCCGTGCCTGTGCCGCCTCTTCGCCGACCCGGAGATGCTCGGCACGTTCAACGTCACCAGGGAGCAGATGTTCAGGCTGCCAGCCCGCTGCAGCCTCCCTGTCGGCTGTCGCGCCGGCGCCAACGGCAGCACAGAGCCAGGTTAGTCCCGCGTACGCGTCGTCCGTCGTCGATCGATCGATCGTCTCAACCAGCCCGCATGCACGCAAGAACGCGGCGTGCATTGATATGTATACAATATAATGAATTCGTGTCGGCTAACTTTGCGTGGTATTTGATACGTGAAGTTGCTGCCTGTGTGCATGCAGTTGTGGAGGCGCCGCCGCCTTCCGCCGTTACGCCGCGGCGCCCTGACGGCCATTCATCGAGCGGCGACCGGTGCAGGAGCAGCGTCGGGCGACGCGTGATTGCCTCGGTGTTTTTGAGCGGAATCGTCTCGATCGCTGCGCTGTTTTAGTGTGGGTTTGGCAGGACTCTCTCTACCAGATCTATGAAGTTGGAGCTGTAAGTGCATTAAGAGTATTTAGATTGATCATCTTGTTTGCATTGTAGACAAAAAATATAAACTTAATTCACATTATTTTAACTTATAAATTTTAGATCTCAGGTGAAGCTGGAATCTAGAGCTCTACCAAACGGTGTGCCGTGACAAGAATCTTGCTAGCTGCAGGCCGATCTGTCGTGCTCTTGATCGTATACAATGTGGTTGGTTTTAACATTTCTGGTTAGAGCCTCTGAGTTATTAGTTCTTGGAAATACTACGATGTGTTTGATAGTACTATTTCACTCTCTTCTTAATGCGAAGACCCACAAAGCTTTTACGTGTTCCAAAAAAATGCACTGCCTGTTGCTTATTGACTGGACCAAACGAACAATGATGAACGCTCGATTATTTTCTCCATCAGCCATTTGCTACGATCGGTGCATGCTTATTCAGATTAGATTTAAAACTAATTTTCAATGCTTCTTCAGGTTCCATATGTCGCTCAGCTTGTGATGTATGTAAACATTCTAAATCCGAAAGTCGTCAAGCAGAAGAACAAAATAGGAAGCATCCAAATTTAGGAGAGTTATGTTTTCTAGTACTACCAATGATTGAAGCCCAGATCATCAGCTCAGGTTGCAATTTCAGGCATCATATTAAATCACAACGAACAGAAGTTACAGAGCATTGCTGGAAGCAAAAAGCTAATTTCCCTCGTACTGAAGAACTGAGTCAAGCAGTAACAGCTTTGAAAGCTAATGGATGCTAAGGTTTACATGGCAGATGAGCGAGTAGTACATGGAAGTTACAGCTGATTGGTTCGACATATTTGCACGGAGGGCGTTTACCATTCTACTCTCCTTAACCTTCTGCATGTTAGACGTCGAATACAGACTACATAGCATCTATAACTGCAAATAAACTGATTATTGGTCTCATCGTGGATGGCTTAATGGCTCAACAGCAGTTCTGAAGAGAAGAACATAGATCTTGTCGACAGAAAAGTACAAGAAACCTCCCAATGAGTGAGTGACATAGGAACCGAAGCTTGTTCCAACAATGCAGTGCCAAGCAGGACCATATGACGTATCGAATTCCTGCAAGCAAATGAAAACAGTACTCACCTATCAACAATATGGAAAAGGGAAACTAAAAAGTGGTTAAGAAACTTCATCCTAATTAGCTCGCTCGAATAAAATAATAAGAAGCACTACTTAATCTTAATTGGTTTAGCCAGTCTTCAAATGAAAAACTACATTAGAGAAGTTGCTAGCAAACAAAACCTAATGTGCAACCAATATTCTGAACAGCAGCATCTTGTAGTAACCAGCTGGCTACTGAAATACATTCTAGGACCGGGATTTCTCTTATCCAGCCAATTTAGGGGTTTGAAGAATCAGGGTTTGAGCTTATAGTTCTAGAACAAGTTATGAAATCAGGGTTTTGTGTGGACATACTAAGTGACAGCATTCTATGGAAAAATAGGTGCCGGCAGGCATGATTCTGATGATCAGAACTCAAGAATGTGCCCTGATTTCAGCATCAGCCTTTCAGGGATGTCTAGAGACTCTAGACACCATATAGAATTTAATCAATAAAATGCGTGGATTTATTTTGAGCCAGAAGTACCCAGGGGTATGAATCTTAATTTAATCAAATGGGGTAGGTATAAAAATATCACTCCTACAACAGTAGTACTGTAATCCTTCAATCATGGAGGGAATGAGACTGCACAAAATGGTGTGGTAAACACATAAGGATTGTTTTTGTGGCACATTGTACATAAGAATGTCAGCAAGTTAGCCGGATGAGGTTATTCACAAGGATAAGCGGACAAGCCATTCCTAACAGTTAGATGCAAATGAAATTATAGTATTGCTTAGTCAAGCATCTGTTTTGCATAACTCATTAGGGGATCCATGTAGTTAATGGTAACAATGGGAACATAGTGGTCTAGATTGCTCCCGGGTTGTTGTTATGTCTAGAATATTAGTTCCACATTTACATTGACAGGTAATGAATTAACAATGACAGGTAATGAATTAACAATAAGGACCAGAATAAAACAAAAGGACAGGATAGTGAGGTCAACACAAATGAATGGGAAATTATGTTCAGGGAACAGCGGGGACCAAGTTCATACAATACAAGGGCAAAACCGAACCTTATCAGCTAGCTCCTTAGATAACTTATCCTGGATGCTGAACGTTGGACATGAACAAATAATAACCGCTACACAGGGACAGCTGCCATAGTTGCAGGTCTAGTATGTGGGTCTAAGGCAGATTTTCCAGTGTTGGGACCAGATGCTCATCTCTAACAGAAACTGAAGAATATCAACCAGTGTCACATTCTTCAAAATCCCTCTTTGAATTACTTAAACAGATGCTGCATGGCACTCATGCATATCTTTGTTGCTAAACTAGTTCTAGAACCTACATTTCGTTGCATGACTAGCATCCTACCTGAACCGAAAAACAGGATCTTCGATCCATCCTACCTCCTGCCCAAATAGACTCATGCATAAAAATCCTATTCCAAACAAGCCGCAACACATAACTAGCCACCTTCTTGCTTCTGAACCTCCAGCAATACATACACCTGCCCTAAAATCCAAATCCACACCCATATGGCCGTATCTACCTCTGCATTCTCTGCACCACTTCCATATTAAATGATCCCAGTGTGCTCGATATTACTACAAGTAAAACCATTCTATGCTAGCTGCCAAAGAGTAACCAACAAATTGGAGTACTGCATTGCGAGATGGACGGTACCTCCTTGAGCGCGAGGGCGAGGCGCTTGCTGTCAAGCCGCGGCATGGCGGCGATGGAGTTGTAGGCGAGCCGGATCGCGCGCCGCTGCAGCGCCAGCGGCATGTCGGACGCCCGTACCCGCACCGACACCTTCCTCCCCTCCCCGCTCCCTTCCTTCCCCTTCTCTTTCCCCTTCCCATGGCCATCCCCCTCTTTCACTTCCCTCTTCTCCACCACCGCCTTGGCCTCCTCCTCCTCGAGCACCCCGACCCTCGGCTCCAGTTCCAGCTTCGTCTCGGGCTCCGGCGGAGGAGGAGGGGGAACGGGCTCGGCGTTGAGCTTGGTGCGGCGAATGAGCGAGCTGAGGTAGCGGTTGCGGCGCTCAAGCTCCTCGGACGCCGGATCCATGGCGGCGGCGGCGGCGGCGGCTCCGGCGGGGCCCCGGCGGCACGTCTGATCCATAGTTCAGGACTCGGCAATGTGCGCTGATCAAATCAATCAACATTTCACGATGTTCAGGCTTCAGGCCCACTCCCTCGGTTCCTCGGGTCACGAATAATTATCGCATGTATCTATGTCACAACTTTAACTACTAATTTTTATCATAATATATTTATATAAACTAGTAAACTTATATCATTATGAAGTACCTTTTAAGATAAATCTATGTATATAATTTTATATATCAAATTTAAATATTTTAAAAATATTAATAATTAAAGTTTAAAAAATTAATCTGCACCTATGTCTAAAACTCGAGAATAATATATATTTTGTTAGTTCGAACTTGAACTAAATCATGAAGAAAACCTCATCCTAAGAGCATCTCCAGCCGACTCCTCATCCCACTCCCTACCGTATTTTCTAGCGAAAGTTCTCAGAAAACGTCTCCAGCCGGCTTGCTGCTCCCCTCGCTACTTTTGGAGGCTCCCTATCGATGCTCCGCCGCTCGCCAGATCTGGCGAGCCTTTCTCGCTCGCTATCGCCCAACGATCGCTACGGTTGCCTCCATTCCCGCCACCGTTCGGGCCTCTCTTGCTCGTCAGCGCCCAACGGCCACCACGCCTCCAGGTTCGTTCTCCTGTCCTCCTCTTCCATTTGTACTCGATTTAAGGTTCTACGGGTTCGATTTTGCTGGATCTGACGAGAGAGGTACGGGAGGTAGGGGAAAAGGAGTTTGTCTGCCATGGAAGGTCGCAGATCCTCTCGTTGGGCCACCGTTGGCGCTCGGCTAGGCTCACGCCGGCCGCATCGCCGCGCTTGGTCATACGCGCCGCCGCTTCGCAGCTAGCAGATTGTAGTCGCCGCTCGCGCTCGGCCATAGTCGCCGCTTGCGCTTGGCTCCAGTTCGCTCGGCCCCATCGCTCGCAGAGCCATCCTGCTGGGCTGCTATTGCTGCTCCCGGTCGAAGCCTGCTCGACCACCGTGGATATGAAGAAACACCAAAAGCATGAGTGCCGTTTTCTTCTGGATATGAAGAAACACCAAAACCGTGTGTGTGTGTGAATGGTCTGAAACAAGTGATTTTAAGTTTTAGAAAAAAAATGCTGTTACTTTTTTGTATACAATGGAATTATGTGAATTTTATCGCTGGTCATCAGAAGGGAAAAAACAAACTTTTTGCCGAATATGTTACAGTGCATCAGGTTCTTTCTTTTCTGTTGTTTCTTCAGTATATATCTTGGCCAACAATTGTGGGGTTGCGCCATGATCTGCATGTTTTAGTTTCCTTCCAGATAAGTCGGATCACATCTGTTTTAGTGAGTAAGTGGGATCCATACATGTAGCGAGTTAGTTAAGTGAGTCATTTCTGTAATCAGTTTCTCTGAAAAATATAGAAAACTGACCGGCAAGTAGCGAGGTGCTTTTTGCTGTCACTTTACTCAATTGGTTAGCGAGGGACACACGAAATTCTCGGTAGGTTAATGTGAGTCATGCTGAAACGCTTGTTTTATCAGTGATGTAGTGGTAGTCTCCAGGGCTTTCTCAAGAAAGAGGAAAGGTCAATGGTGATTCCTTTGGGATACTGTAGTTTCTAGGATACTCCCATCATGCTTTTGGGACGATTTTACATCACCTAATTACTGTCCAAGAAGCATCAAAATATATGTTGTGCTTTTCACTGATGAAATTTTTCGATGTTGGTAGTCATCAGGTAGTTGTTTTTTACGATGACCGCTCAGCTACAATTTTATTAAGAGCAACAATGTTTTCAGGATTTCTTGGTGATTCCCAAATGAATTTTGCAGATAAAAAGTTTTTTTATTAAGAATGTGATTTCATAAGTGTTTTTTTTTCAATTTTAAATTCTGTATAACCTTAACTGAAAACTTATATGGTTGATTCCACTTATTTAGCATTCATGTTACACACAGCTTTATGGACTAGCACATGGGGGCATAATTATAGGAATGCTAGTGTAGTGCAGGCTCCGGTGGAATCCAAACTGTGATGAGAGGTATCTTTAAGAAAGAAACATGCTGAAGTTGTTTGGCCATATGTGACTTTACTGGTTGTTGGAAATGGTCTTGCATTCTGTGCACTTACATTTGGTCATTTGTTAGTGTTTATGCTGAATTGGTCAGAATGAAGAGGTCATGTGCACATTTTGTCATTTAACAATCTAACTGATCCATTGGCTCAGCTAAGCTTTACAGGTGCTGAAAAAAGAATGGACTAGCCGGCTGTGTCAATGTCATACTCATTCAAGTAATCAATGAGTGGCTATTGGTTAATACTACTATGTGTTCTGGTTTGTTGGGTTGGTTTATCTCTTGATATTAGCAATATAACATTTTTTTCCTAACTGATCGCACATGGCACATACTAATTGAAAGAAGAAGAAACATGTCCTAGATATGCCTGCATGAGCTCCAAACTACCCCTATCTGGAGGTTGTTTCAACATTTGTTTATCCTTCAACTGGAGTCCGAAGCAAAGACAATGCATCATTAATACAACTATATACATCTGACTACTCGATCCCTGATATGTGCTACTCGATTTTGTACAGGTTGTGCTGCGTGCTTGATATTTGTTTCTCAGTTAAATGGATAGCTATTTGGAATTATTGAGTGGCCAAAATATGAATAGCAATGAGATTTGGAATGACAGTCAATTTGCAAGCCCACCTGAGGAACAAGAAATTGAAGTACTGGGAGTTGTAGAAGCTACTCCGCCCATGAAACCTAATAAGAAGAGATCAAAAAACTTCAGTGAAAAGGAGGACAATATGTTGGTGTCGGCATGGCTACAAATCAACATGGATGCAGTACATGGCAATGAACAATGTAGGAGTACCTATTGGCAGAGAATCCATGATTACTTCCATGAGCACAGGGACTTCGAGTCAGATCGTAATTGCAATTCTCTCATGCACCGTTGGTCTACCATACTAGAAAGTGTTAATAGATTTTGTGGATGGTATGCTCAGATTCAAAATAGGAGGCAAAGTGGGGTGACAGAGCAAGATAAGGTATAAAGGTTTCTTCTAATTTGGTTACACTAAGACACTTCATATCTTGTGTGCAAGTTTAATAAGACATATTCACTTGTGTAGGTACAACAAGCATGTGAGTTGTACAAGTCCAAAGACAAGAATGGAAAATCGTTTGGTTTCTTGCATTGTTGGAATATTTTGCAGCATGAAGAAAAGTGGAAGGATAGATGCTCTCAGAAAAAACAAAAGACATGCTCCAATGCAAGTCCGGCTTCGTCTACTCCAGGAAGCAATGAAAGTCGTCATGGTGATGAAGGGGAGGGTCTTACTTCGGAGGCTGTGGAGAAAGAACAAAGGCCACCAGGTAGAAAGGGGGAGAAAGAACGACAGTGTCGAGGTAAAACTTTTGTCTCTCCAGTAGATAATCTTTACATAGATGCATTGGAAAATTTGTGGTCTAAGAAGAAAGAGGCCGAAGCTATGAAAGAGATTAGAAAAAAAGAGCGCAATGATGAGAGAATTGCATTGGAGAAGAAAAAGCTTGAACTAAAGGAAAGAGATCTAGAGTTAAGACAAAGGATTGAAGATGACAAAGTCATGAATATGGATCTTAGTGGTATGAGTGAGCGACAACAACAATACTACATGAGATTGCAAGATGAGATCATTGCAAGACGGTTTGGCATAAGCTCGAGTTGAAATGCATTATTATGTGTGGACTTTCATGACAAAGTCTCTAGTTTGAACTATGTTGTTGAATTAACTATGCTTTATTAAGACAATACTGATTACATGATTAGAACAGTACCTAGTACATGATTAAGCCAATACCTAATACATGCTAACTTTTATTACAACAATATCGAGTACATAATTAATTATACTTGTCTCCATGACGTTGCCACAGGTGCTCAACTAGATCATCTTGAATCTGTGAGTGAGTTTCCTTATCTGTAATATTATGATGACTTTGAATAAACTCATGAAGTTCACGTGTACGAACATGGGATACTCTCACTTTCTCTCCCACTCCATCGAAATTTAAGTCATCTTCATCACCCCGCTCATCTTCGATGATCATGTTATGCATGATGACACAAGCTGTCATGATTTCTCCGAGTGTGTGTTTATCCCAGAAACGAGCTGGTCCACGAACAATGGCAAAACGAGATTGTAGAACACCAAAGGCTCGTTCCACATCTTTCCTAACTGCTTCTTGTGCCTTGGCGAAATATTTCCTCTTATTGTCACGTGGAGATGGTATGGTCTTCACAAATGTAGCCCAATTAGGATATATGCCATCTGCAAGGTAATACCCCATTGTATAATTGTGACCATTTATGGTATAATTTACTTCTGGAGCTTCCCCTTCTGTTAGCTTTGCAAATAGATGGGAACGATGAAGAACATTAATATCATTATGAGACCCTGGTAAACCAAAGAAGGCATGCCAAATCCAAAGATCTTGTGAAGCAACGGCTTCTAAAATGATTGTGGGCTCATGCACATGGCCAGTATACATACCTTGCCATGCTACAGGGCAATTTTTCCACTTCCAGTGCATGCAATCTATGCTCCCAAGCATTCCGGGAAAACCTCGCTGCTCTCCAATTGCAAGTAATCTAGTTGTATCATTCTGGTTTGGAGATCTCATATACTCATCTCCGAATACTTCAATAATAGCTTTGACAAACCTTCTAAGACTCTCTATAACCGTACTTTCTCCAATACGAACATATTGATCAGTAGCATCTGCTGGTACTCCATAAGCTAGCATCATGGATGCTGCAGTAATCTTTTGCAAAGGAGATAACCCAAGACGTCCATTTCTATCTCTTTTTTGAACAAAATAATCATCATGTTGTTCTACAGCTTGCACTATGCGAAGAAACAAAGAACGAGCCATCCTAAACCTAGGCGATGAAAGAGGAATGAGTCGTACCCAAAAGGATCAAAAGACAAGACGAACAAACAAAAATGAACTATTTGCAAACCTGCGTCGAAAGAAAGTTGAGCCATAGGTAGGAGCATCTGAGAAGTAGTCGTTGTACAACCTCCAATACCCGGCTTCTCTATCACGATGAATATACTGACGTCCAGGCACAGAGCCGCCATGTCGTGGAGCATTCATAAGTTGATATTGAGTGTGTACTTGGTGTAGTGTTGTAAGAATGAGTTCATCGTCGTCATCTGATGACGACGACGACGAATCTAAGAGTGATCGATGACTCATTTCGGGTAGAATGAACTATAACGCGAATGACTTAGTCTACCAACCAAGTGAAATACCATGCATATATAGAACCAAAAAATATAGCCGTTGGAAATATAGCCGTTTGAAATAAAGCCGTTGGAAACATCACCGTTCAAAATGACGTCGTTTAAACATGAAACGGATACCTGTTAGTTACAAGATATGAATAAAATAGAGGTTAGTGGAATATAGAGAGCCAAATTTAGGAAGTCGGTTGGAGCGTGCTGACAAATAGGGAGTTGAATCTGGATAGGGAGCTCCCTGTCTACCAGGATAGGGAGGCAAATTTAAGGGATCGGTTGGAGATGCTCTAAGACTGTCTCCAACGCTTTCCCCTCCCGAGTCCCGTTCCCGTCTGCATGGGAAAGCGAAGGCGAGGGAAGGGAACCCGCGGCTCCAACGGCGCCCCGTCCCGGAAGGGAACGCACCGGACGAGGAGAGAGGATCCCGCGGTCGCCGGGCGCGCTGTGCATTCCCTTCGCCGTCTCGCGCACCTGGGGAAACCAACGACCTCCCTCTCGCCTAAGACGGAAGCGGCGACGCAAGAGCCGGAGGCGAGCTTCCCGGCGACGAACCAGATCCGCGGACCCACCGGAGCGGAGGAGGACGATCGCATCAGACTGGCCGAGGTATTCCCTTGGAGCACCCTAGATCCGGATTCGATTTCCTTTTGGCGTCGTGGGTACGATGGGGAAAAGTAGGGATTTGGGTGGATTTGGTGAAACCGAACCTACAAATCTGCCATATTGGACATCCCGGCATATACATTTGGTTGTCACATACATTAGGTTCGGGCATATACATCCCGGCATATACATTAGGTTCTCGAATTGATCCACACGGCCACCATACTTTGGAACCGCGGCCATCTTTTGGTTAAGAGGATGATGAACTTGTTACATGTATATGTCTCTAATAGTTTTTTAGCTCGTGTGATTATATTGCCTGTCAGTATGTTGGCTAGTAATTGCTTTTGTGGCATGCCTTATTCAAAATCTTCTTGTAATGCAAAACAAATTCACAGCTCCAATGTTCACATAATCGAGTTGCCTTAGGGTTTAATAACAATGACATAGCACTTTTATCCTGTCTATGAACTGCATGAGAGGATGCTCTGTTTGTCTTCTTTGTTTTGGGAGCAACCTGTCTCAGAGAGCATGTAATCTTGAAGCAATTGGTAGGCTTTAATCTTTAAGTCGCCATGAGGACGCCTCGGTGGCTACGATCTAATCCATTGCTAGGCTTTAAACTTTAAGCTGCCATGAGGATTTGAATATGTCTACTAGCCACCGAGAGCGTACGTACGTTATGGAGCTAGAAATGGATCTAGTTTCAACATGCAAGATAGAGCTTAAAGATTTAATTTTTTCTTCGCTAGTGTTTGTAGAGAAATGGACTTACCAATTAAAGGCTAGCATGTTAAGCTTAAACCTATCATACCTTGCTTTTTAAATAGGCTAAGAGCTTTCATTTCACAACATTTTGCTGTGTTTGTTTAGTTATCTGTCACAATTGGCAAGTAAAGTGAATGGCAGAATTTTAAAAAATCAACTATTTACTCTTCATAAGGACTATTCAAAATATCTGTCATAGAGTATGCCTCAATGCCATCCCATGTGTCTGCACCATGACATTAGAATGCATCAATTCGACTCTTCATGTAACATCCTCACATAACATTTGTGTTATTTATGCATTAAGATCAAACATTTCAAGGTGAGATTTTGTCAAGAAAAAACAGCTTGCATCATGTTAGGGTTCGGATAATAGTGCAAGACATTTCAAGATAATAGATAGAAGATAAGTGTTGTTCGGTTTTTAGATGGAGGCACGCAGTTACGCAAAGTCATCTCAAGCTGCGAGAGATGATAGAGAATAAGGCAGAGGATCTCAAAAGGTCGTGGGAGAAAACTTCAATGAGAGCGATGCCCCTTGCTGCAACGACATGAACCGGACGCTTCTAGAGGTGGAGGCCATAGCGAGAGCTTGATTCAAATGTCATTGGACACCATACAAGACGAGGATGTCCCGGTGAGAGTGAGGTCGTTTCAGAGGAAGACGCCAACGACGATGACTCCGATCTTTACCCAACAGAGTACGGGATGACCTTAGCATGTTGATTCTGTTGTGGACAGCCCTGATGAGGAGTACTGGGATGACCTTGAGCATGATGATTGGTCTATCGAGTCCGATCGGTCATGGCATCTTCACTACGCGTAGTTATAGCTGGACGAAAATGTTGTGTGTCGTACTACTGTGTCGAGACTTGGTGTATCGAACCTTCAGTGTTGTCGGAAGGAGTCCGCTCTTAAGGACTTTTGTTATTTAGATGGTCTATCTATCCTATGAACTCGGATGTGTGATGTTGTTATGAATTTCGTTGTCTTCGTGCCTGGTTCTGTGACGTTTGTTATAACGCAATCGAACTACTTGATGTTACCCTAACTGTTCTGTTGTTTACTCTACAAGAGATTTCTGGATGTCATTTTGGCAGTCGACCTCAAAGTCTCCTTTGATTAAATTATTTCTTGCTTAGTTGTAGAACAAATCCTTCCATGTGATATTGGCAGTCATGAAATTATTTGTTGTTCCTGTCATGACATTGTTTGTTGTGTTTATGAATTCAGTCTAGAACAGATTTGTTGGATGTGATATTAGCAGTTGACAGCCCGGAGTCTCCTGTCACTAAGCCCTGAGTCTTGGCTGATATTTGCTGGATTGCCTCTTTCACAGACCTTTCATGAGTAGTGTGGATTATGACCATGGAAAGAAAGACTATGGCTAATGGGTAATCTCTGTTAGCGTTCAGATCAATGA
Organism: Guadua angustifolia; assembly: GCA_036346375.1. Lineage (NCBI taxonomy): Eukaryota > Viridiplantae > Streptophyta > Magnoliopsida > Poales > Poaceae > Guadua > Guadua angustifolia. The sequence goes on along the minus strand of CM070503.1, from coordinate 21,106,767 downwards.
GATTTCGTACATAGCAGTTATTCTTTGATTGCTTCATACTCACTTTTTACTGTGGTTCTCAGGAGTTCAGATTGGCCATCATGCATATTTTTTTGAATTAATATATATTACCTTTGTCAGGGAAGTGCTTTGTGTGAGTTTCTTCCTATCGAATTAGTCTTTGGTTTGATATAGTGATCTTTGCATACATTTGAGTAAATTATCACTTTAAGGTCTTTCCATAAGCTGATAAATTTATGGTTGTTATCCATCTGTGGTGTGCATGATGGACATAAAACCTTCAGTAGTAAAAGTGGTTTGTTCAGCTGGGATACATTGTTCTGATTGTGCTGCATTACTGTTTAGCTGGGATATATTGGTTAGCTGGGATATCGAAATTTACCTGTGCTTCAGGTTGGTCAGGTGGGATACATTGTTCTTCAGGCTCTTCAGTTGGGGTTTTAAATTTGCTTCAGGTTCATATATGTTGCATCTGTTACAAGTAAACTTCATAACACGCATTCTTGAACTGTTACCTGGGAGGGTTTGTTCAGCTGGGATACATTGTTCATGACAAGCAGGCACTCATGTACTAGTTACAAGTAAGACAGTAATTAGTAAAGACTTGTGTCTGAATTTTTTGTGTCTGTAAAGTACTAGTTTAGTAAACTAGTTACTACTTTAGTAAACTAGTAACTAGTAAAGACTTGTGTCTCTGTACTTGTAAGTAGTACTGAAGGATTTTTTTGTGTCTGCATCTGTTAAAAGATGCACGACCTCATCCATCTGTTACAGTCTTATAAAGCACTAGTACAGATGCATTTTTTTGTGTCCGAGTGCCCACTTGCATGTTAGCTTCTTACCTGGAATATACTTAACTGTGATGTGCTTATTAGTACCGAAAGCTTCTCATGTGATGAGGCCATTAAGCTTCACATCCCTCTCATGTGATTTGGTACAAATTGATGCTGGTTTTTTTAGTTATCTTTGTGTTCCTGCATCACTTCTCTTTGTGTTCCTGCATCACTTGTCTGGGGGCAAGGTTTTCTTATGCTGAAGCGCAGGTTCTTCTAGTACTGCACTGAAAATGACCAGTTTGGGTATTCTTTCTCCTATAGGTTCATTACCTGGGATATGGAATTTGTTGAGTTAGCAACTGATATTGTTCTTGTTACCAGGTCGTGAGTTAGCAACTGAATTTGTTAATTACCAGGTCGTCATTCTCGTATAGGTTGATTACCTGGATATAGGTTCATTACCAGGTCGTGAGTTAGCAACTGAAATTTGTTGAGTTAGCAACTGAATTTGTTGAGTTAGCAACTGGAGTTTGTTGAGTTACCAACTGAATTTGTTCATATACCAGGTCGTGAGTACCTGGGATATAGGTTGATTACCCGGGATATGGAATAGTATTCAAAGTGGTACTATTGTTGTATTCAATCTTATGAGGTACCTATTGCCAGTCAACAATCTCCAGGTAATCTGTTGGTTTGTGATTAATCTTATGAAGCTACCTATTGCCAGTCAAAAAACCAACAGATTTCCAGTACTGAGTACTTACTTGGTTGTTACCAGAACTGCAATTTTTGGCGAGCCCTGTGTTTGCTGCATCTTCCCAGAAGAGTAGTTGTGAGCACTGAGTTTTTGCCTGGTTCGAATTGTGAGCACTGCTGCATCTTCACGGTACACTAACTAGTAGACACAGTACTGCCTGGTTCGAATTGCCCACACATTGTGTATGGTCCTGCATATGTTGGTTTGTGATTATTCTTACAAACCTATCTATTGCAAGTGACAATTGTGTAGTATTCCAGTATTGTTTACTCACTTGGTTGTTACCAGCAGAGCATTTCTTTGTGGGTACTGTGTTTGCTGCATCTTCCCAGAAGAGTACTTGTGAGCACTATGTGTTTGCCTGGTTTGAATTCTGAGAACTGCTGCCTCTTCGCAGAACATAGCGTTGTGAGCTATCTGCTGCATCTAAGTAGTACTAGAAGCAAACACGGCACACTAAGTAGTAAACATTGCCTGGTTCGAATTGCCCTCCTCACATATCTGACTTCTTTCTAAGTAATGTTACTGACAATAGTTTTGTATGTGACCTATTTGGTTTGTAACCATTACAGGGAAGAAGTTATGGATCCATTCTTCACGGATTTCATGCGGGATGAGTCCGATCAGATAAGTTGGCCTTCGCAATCAATTCCTGAGCAGAACAACAATGTTGATGGCAGTGTCCCCCCTCGAGCTAGTCCGTCCGTAAGGAAGAAGGCGTCGAAAGCAATGTCCAAGACCGACAGGACGAAATGGACTGCCGACGAGGATGAGGTCCTAGTCAGCGCTTGGTTGAATGTGAGCCAGGACCCCATTGTGGGCAAAGACCAATCAACTGAAACTTACTGGACTCGGATTGCGGAATATTTCAAGACGCATAACACGAAGCATGGCACCGAACGCTCCACAAAGGCTATGGTGAACCACTAGGCGTTGATCAATGAGTTGGTCAGCAAGTACTGTGGGTTTCTCAATCAGATTGACGGGTTGAACCAGAGTGGTACCACCGAGCGTGACAGGGTAAGCACTGTACCCACTTCATTACTTTTTACACTTTCGCAGTACAATGTACTAATGCACTGTTGTACACATGTCCTTCTCAATTGCATGGACAGATGGCCCATGCGGCGAGGATGTACCAGGACGTTGAGGGGAAGGCCTTCGCATTTCAGCACTGCTGGGTGATTCTAGCCGATCACCCAAAGTGGGCTGCGCACATGGGCAACAAGAGGCAAAGGACAATGCGGGACGGACCTCCTGGTGATGCACCAGGGGGGTCGAACAACATGACCGACCAGCTCGACCCTGTTGGTTCATGTGACGAGTCCACAAGACCCGTAGGCCGGGATGCAGCCAAGGCGGCGAGGAAGAGGGCTAGTACCAGCAGTGCGTCCTCAGTGGGCGTCTATACTGAGCAGTTCGACAAGATCAGCCAAGCCAAAAACAAAATGGTAGATGTGAAGCGTCGACAAGTACACTTGATGGAGATGGCGGAGGAAGAGAGGATTATAAACATTGATTTGACCAAGCTGACAGGTGCGGCTCGTCAGTATTATCAAAAGCGCCAGGACGAGATATTGAGGAGGCTGTAGACCGACCTTGCTAGATTGCTTACTTATATATGTGTGTTTGCTAACACACTCATTATGATGGTTATGTGCATGGACTTCGCTACAAAATGTGCTGCCTTGTTGTTTCATGGATGATGTTATTTTGGGTATGGACCTTTTGTTATGAGCAGTTATGTTATGAGACTTTGTTTGATGACATGTTGTGTTAACTTATGAGATGTTGTGTTATGATATCTTGTGATATGACATGTAGTGTTCACTTATGAGATGTTGTGTTAAGTTATGAGATGTTGTGCTAACTCATGAGATGTTGTGTTTGCTCGGTCGTTGTTGGATCACGTGTGGAACTTATCTAATTGCTGTGTGAAATGTCACGCTGAATTTATTATTAAACCTGGCATGCTTACATGACACTCACACAAGAGGGTTCAGAACAATACATGACAAGCTCACATAAAAGGGTGCATAACACGATCAGGAACAAGCAACGACATCACGCTTAGACGATAGTACTACTGCCCGTGGCGTGCCCAGAGGTGTTCGACAAGGTCCGACTGCAACCGATGGTGCGATGGCGGTCTCTCCGCTCGAAGTTGCTTCGATGCGAGCAGTAAGACCGACCCTGCGGGTGAGGTCCCTGTCACGGCCGGGGTACCCATATAGTCGAAGGACTCCTCCTGAGCTGGACCGTCCCTCTCGTCCTCGATAATCATGTTATGTAAAACGATGCATGCAGTCATAATGTACCAAAGTGTCGTCGATCCCAAAGAACGATCGGGACCTCGTACAATGGCAAACCCGCTTGCAAAGACTCCAAAAGCTCTCGACATCCTTCCTCGCCGCGGCTTGCATTGTGGAGAAGTGGATCCTCTTGTTTCCCATCGGGCAGCAATGGCCTTCACGAAGAGGCCCACTCGGATATATCCCGTCGGCGGGTAGTATCCCATGTTGTACCGGTTTCCGCTGACGTAGTACGTGACCTCCGGAGTTGAAGCATCGTTATCCTCGAAAATATATTAGAACGATGTAGCACATTAATATCGTTCAAGCTACCAGCATCCCAAAGAAGGCGTGCCATATCCATAGGTCGTCACGGCCACCGCCTCGTGACTATGGAAGGCTTCCGGTATGCCCCGTGAAGCTCCCCGCCATGCCTTAGGCGTTCCTCCAAGTCCAGCATACAATCGATGCTACTAAGCATCCCAGGAAACCTCTCTCGCTCCCCAACTTGTAGGAGTCTAGCAGTGTCACCGCGTTCGCGAACGGAGGTATCGCTCATTAACACCTCCACCACCGCCTGCATTTAACTTCTTCGAGCTAGGAGCGCAGATTTTCCCGATCCGCAGTACTCGCCCACACCGCCGCCAGGACACCGTACGCTAGCTGCTGGATAGCGGCCGTCATCTTCTGCAGAGGATCCAGGCCGAGCTTCCCGGTGGCATCCCTTGTTTGCGTGAACCAATCGTCGTGGCCCTCAACGGCTTCGGCTATGCGTGTAAACAGGGATCGGCTCATCCTAAACCTGCGTAACACAATTTCATACAAATTCAAAGAACAACAGACATGACCTATGCATCATCCATTTTCGTGAGATGTTCGGGTTTTTAGTACCTCCGCCTGAACAATGTGTGCCCATACACAGGGGGAGTCGTGAAGTAATCAGCATAGAGCCTAGCCGCTCCTTCACGGTGACCTCGTTAAGAATCGCATGTCCCGAACCGACCCCTTCGACGGATTCGGATTCCGCCTCCTCCTCCTCCGCCGCAGCCATGAGAAGGAGGACCTCGTCGTCATCACTCGACGCATTTAAAGGTAGTCACGACTCAATGGATTGAAAGAAGTCATGGTTACGCTCAATGGGTGAGTTTCTGATATTGGCAATAGGGTTTGAGTGAGCACCATGAAGACAAGAACCCCTCATTATATAGAATTGCTGTATGGGATGAGAGAGAATGAGGTAAAGTTAGGTACTTTTGGGAAGGGAAGGGAATGGGGGAAAGGAATCTGTTGCAGTGCTTTGCTGTGAAGGGAATGAAAACTGGGAAGGGAATGAGGGGAAGAGAAACCCTTGGAGACAGTCTAACACCCCTTATGGATATTGTAGGCCAACAGTACCTGCTGTTTCATGTATAGTGTGAGACCCCGTTCTGACGAACAGGAACCTCCATGTGATTGCTGTGCTATTCCCTGGATCAGTAGCTAGCACTCACATGTTTACAACAATTGGAAATCATAACCATACAAAACAATAATTAAGCGGAAACGATTATACACATAAATATTACAAGTCAGAGAAATATAGCAGCAAAAGAAGCAAGCCTTGTGGTTTACCCATCCAATCCCGCAGGCAACTGACCAGGCATAAAACTTCAGATAGAACACGACGAAGAAAATCCCGTAACTTACGATGGACAACGCCGAAACTTCGCATTCTAAACCACCTACAATATAATTAGGCAAGGGTGAGTATTTTACATACTCAGCAAGACTTGAGCAAAACCTACAATACATGCAGGCCATTTCAAAGGAGGCTACTACAGTTAATTTGCATAAAGCGAATTTGAATTTGGAAACCAAGTTATTTGCAATCGGAATTTAAAAGAGCAAGATTAATTGATAGCAAATAAGTAAAGCATAAATAACACTCACCGTCCTCCATGACGTGAGCGACGAATCAAACCTTGCCATCGCATGGCATATATCCAGTTCTTTGCCCACACAAGGCACAACAGCTGATACCAATACTTGCCAACACATGGTATAGTATTGGGTCATCTGTGGGGTAAGCTAACTTGTAAAATATCCATATGATCCCAAAAAAAGGAAATCAAAAAAAAAAATTTTTAAAAAAACCAAAATTTTAAATAAATTTTAAAAAATTTTTTTTTAATAAATTGAATTTTGGAATTTAAACTTTAAAAAAAAAATTTTGATAAAAAAAATTTTAAAAATTAAAAAATTTTGGGGGTTTGTTTTTAAAGCCTTAAAAAACCAAAATTTACCTTAAAAATTTTAATTAATTAATTTTAAGAATTTAATTTAAACCCAATATTTAATTTTAAAAAGGTTTTTGAAAAAAAAAAAATTTTTAAGGTTTCCAAAGAAGTTTGGAATAAATTTATTTTTTCCCTTTTATTAATAAATTTAAAATTTTTAAATTTTTTTTAAGGTAAAAGGGAATTTAAAATTTTTAAAAATATTTAAAATCGCAAAGGTTTAAAACCCTTTGTAAGGGTTTATTAAAAATTAAAAATTTTTGAAAGGAATAAAATTTTAAAAAATTTTTGGTTTTTCAAAATTTTCTATTTCTAAATTCCTTTGGAAATTTAAGGGGAAAAAAAAAGAAACAAAATTTTTTTAAAAAAAATTAAAGAAAAGAATTTTTCTTTAAATAAAATGAGGGAAAAAGGTTTTTGAATTAAATGAAGCTTTCATTAAATTTTAGGAAATTTTCCTTTTTTAAAAATTTTTTAACAAAGGGATTTTAAAAATTTAAGGATTTTTTAAATTTTTTTTTAGGGGTAGAATTTTGAAAACGTTTTTTTTTAAATAAAATTTAAAACCAAAAAATTTTTAGGTTTTAAACAAAAACTTCATTCAACAGCAAACATTAAGGTTTATTTAAACATTCCCCGTTTTTATTTTTTTCTAATTTGGGGATTTAATTAAGTTTTTAAAAGGGGAAAAACTTTTTTTTTAAAAATGCTTTTTTTTTTATTTAAAAAAATTTTTTAAAAAATTAAAATTTAAAATAAAATTTTCCCAAAATTATTTGGGAAAAATCGGGTTTCAAATACAAAACTAAGGGGTCTTGCAAAAGGAAAAAAATTTTCCCAATTTAAAAATTTTTTCAAAATTTTTAAAAAAACGAAAAAAATTTGCCTTTAGAAAAAATTTAAATTGATTTTATCAAATTTTTTTTTGATTAAATTAAAAATTATTTTTAAATTTTGAAATTGGTTTTTTAATTTAAATTTTAAATTTTTATTTTAAAATTTAAAATAAATTTTTTAAAAATTTTAAAAAAAAATAATTTATTTTTTCTAATTTGTTTAGTAAAGGTTTTTGTTGAAAAGCCCCAAAAAAAAAAGAAATATTTTTACCGGGTTACATGGTTTTTAAACATTTTTTATTTTTGGTTTTTTCAAATAAAGGGTTTTGAAAAATTTTTCCCTATGGATTTTTTATACCAAAGGTTTAATTTAATTTTTAAAATTTTCTTTTTTTTAATTAAAATTAAAATTTTAGGTTTGGTAAATTTTTTGGAAAAATTTAAATTTTTTACCCAAAGGATTTCCCTGGGTTTTAGTTTGGGTTTTAAAGGGAAAAAAGTTTGGTTTAAAAAATTTTTAAAAATTTAAAAAAATAAATAATTTTTTTAAATTAAAAAATTTAAAGATTTTTTGGGGAAAGGTTAAAATTTAAAAATTTTTTTCTTTTTAATTAATTTGATTTTTAACTGTTTTTTTTGCTATTGATAATTTGGTTTTTAAAATTTTTTAAAATTTCTTTATCGGAAATTTTTTGATTAAAGGGTAAATTTTAAAATTTAAATTTTTTAAATTTTTATTTTTTTCCCAAAATTTAAATTTCCCGTTATAGGGTTTTTTTCTTTTAAATTTTAAATAAAATTTTTTATTTGTACAGGTTTAAATTTTCAAAGGTTTAAATTTAATTCCAATGTATTTTTAAAATTTTTTAAAAACCCTAAAATTTATTATTAAATTTAAATTTAAAAATTTTCCTTTTTTTTTTATAAAGTATTAAAGTTTTCCAATAAAATGTTATTTTTATTTTTTAAAAACATTGGACTTTCCCTTTTTTTATTTTTAATTTTTTTACTTCCCTTTTAAAACCAAATTTTTATTTGAAACTTATATAAGAAAAATTTTTTCTCTTTTTATTTTAAATTAACCATTAAATTTGGTTTTAAATCCCTTTAAAAACAAATTTTTAAAATTTTTTTAAAGATTATTTAAAAATACTTTGGTAAAAAATGAAAAGAATTTTAAAAAATTGGGGAAAAAAATTAAACAAAATTTTTTTAAAAATTTTTTTTTTCCCCTTTTTTAGCCCAAAAAAATTAAAATTTTTTCCCAAATTTTTCTATTTTTGGCAAAAACAAAAGGCTTTGGTTTATTATTTTAAAAAGGGGAAAAAACCCCAAAGGGTTTTCGTTTGGGGGGAAAATTTTAGGTTTCCCGGTTTTGGGGTGGAGTTTTCCCGGGGGAAGTGGGGAAGCAAATGGGGTTTTAAAAAGTTTTGGAAAAATTTGTTTTAAATAATTTATTTTTTTGGGGTTTTTGGGTTTTTTTGGAAATTAAATTTAAGATTTTTGCCCTTTAAAACCCTTTAGCCAAAAAAAATTTTTGGCTTTTAAAAAGGGGAAAAAAGGGGGGTTTTTTTAGGGTAATTAAAATTTACTTTTGTTTTTAACGAATGAGTAATTTAAAGAGATCAATTATTAAAAGTTGGGGATGAATGAAAAGTGCATTTCCCAGTTTATTTGGGGTGAGCAATTTTAAAACTAAAAAAAAACCATTTTATGAAAAGGATTGTTACCAAAAATTTAAAGAAAGATTTAGATAAGTTTTGGGGTTTCACCATTTTGCAAAATTTGTAAGCTTGGAAAAAATTTGAAAGGGTTATTTAAATTATAATTTTATTTTTAATTAACCTTAGTTCGGTTTCTAATAGAAACGTTTGGTTTAAAGGAAATTTATTCTTTAAAACCTTTTAATTAAAACATTAACGGGGTTAACTGAAATTTAACCTAATTTTAAATTACGAGATAAAAAATTAAAATTTACAACAAATTAAAAAGGAAAACTTTTAAATTTAACTTAAACATAGGAAAGGTATCTTGTTTTTCTTTCTTCTTTCCGCCTTGATTTAAAAAAAATTTTCAATGAAATTTTTATTTGATTGCTATCTTCCGCATAAAAGCACAAGTTTCTTTTAATTTAGACCATTTTTGATCTTAGGGTAATGAAAAGGTTATTTCACTTCTATGAGTGGGATTTATTTTCTTGTTCCTTTTTTATTTTGATTCGTCATTACTTGGGCTTGAAGAATCCCTTTAAAACTTTGAAATTTTATTTAAAAATAAGGAAAAACTAGGAAGATAATTAGGATGGAGAAAGAGTATTTGAAATAAAGAAAAACCTATAAATGAGGAAAAGAGTTACCAAAAACACATTTCTTTTAAAAAATTAAAATTTTTTTCCTTTTCATTTTAACCATTTAAAGTTTTTTGAAGATGAATTTTCGGTTCTAGCCACATGGTCAAATTTTGGCAAACAATCGGGTTTTGAGGATTTGAAATTAAGGAAAATTTTGGCACTAACTAAGGTTTAAAGTTTGGTGGGCAGCATTGGTTCTTGACAATTTTTCGGGAAATTAAAATGTAATAACTGATTCTAACTTGATAATTTAATTTTGAAGGTTAATGCCATAAGGTTAACCATTAAAAGTTAAAAAGGGATAAGTTGATAAGATTTTTATTTAATTTCCATATTTATACATAACAATTTATTAGGAAATTAATAAAATTTTCAAAATGGTTGCTTAAAATAAAAATTCTACGGCAAAAGCCAAAAATGCAAAAGATTAAACAGGGAACAAAAGAGGGGGGTTCCTGTCTTAAAGAATTAAACAATACTCCTTTTACCAGGGAATGTTACCCATATGGACCAATTTATTTTGCTTTGGGTTAAATCCTTTTGAGGCGTTTTAATTTTTAGCAGGTTTATGAATTATACAACCTTTTACTTTTAAAGACAAAAAAAAATTTTAAGGAAAAGGCATTTTTTTTACAAAAAAATGAAAACGAACAAAAGAGTTAAAATAGGAAAGAAACAAACCTACAAATTTGAAATATGTAGGGAAATAAATTTGGAATTGTTTATTAAGCTAATTTACCCTTTATTTAAGTTTATCGGTAAATACTGAATACCTATTAACCCGTTTAATTGAGGTTCAAAAATTTTTATTTCATTAGGATATCAACTAATGTTTAAAAATTGGATAATATAAAAAAATAAGGGAAATTATCCATAAATATTAATGGAAATATAAAATTTGTTTAATTAATATGAAAATTACGGATTAAATTGAAAAACGGAAAAAAGTAACACTTAGGGTTTAAAATTTAAAAACCAAATATAATTAAGGTAAATTTAATACTGGAAATTTAAAAAATACAATATAGGTTTAAAGACTACAGGTTAATTTCATAGCGAATTTGTTGGACAAGTTAATTAACGAATTTAAAAGCAAATTAATTGTCAAATAATAAATAAAACATCCATTCATTGGCGAATAACCTTGATGGGAAATTTTTGTTTTTCCCAATGGCTGGTTCAAATACTTAACATTAAATTTTCCTTATAAAACTTAAATAAACTTTTTAAATATAATTTAACCGTCAAGTTCAAAAACCCAAAGATGGCTAATTTTTAAATTTAACTTTTAAATGTACCCAAATATCAATTTTCAAATTCCTAGGTGGTAAGAAGAATACATTTATTATTCTAAAAGTTTAACGGCCGGCTTAAGCGTAAAAGAATTTCCCAAGCGTTACCATTATACCCAAATTCTGCCATGGGGCTTCCGTTCATTCTAAACCCGTACACCAGAGGAATTTAACCCGTAAATGAAAACCATGCTAAAATTTAATGGTATGCTAACCTCTTTGGTTTATTTTTTAATAAACTTTCTTAGTGTAGCACAACTTATACACTCTCTATTCTTTCGCAACTATTGAAAACCGATCAAAGTTTTTTTTTTAATAAAAAAATTGACTTTCCAATGTTTAAAACAATTTAATTTTATTTAATCACTTCTGTGACTAACATTAATAAATGCATATCCATGTGACATAATAAACCTTCAAAGGTACAAGCACAGTATAAGTATCAAAATACGGATACTTAATCCAATCCCAAAAGCAATTACAAAAGAATAGTAAAAATTTTGGGGAAATAATTTGGGCAATGGTCAAGGCTTGCTTAATTTTCTGCAAACGAGGATTCTTGAAGATACGGGACTAGAGCGTGGTCATGTCGAATGAAGCAAAAATAAATTTTATACATAGAAAAGAAAAAAAACCACTAGGAGGTTGTTTAAAAAACTTTTCAATCAAGGCAAAGTTTTAGTGTGTTTCAAAGAACTTATCTTAAATTAAGTAAATGGTTACAATCTATTACAAGTTTTGCCTTTGGATTGAGAAAGAAGAAATAAGGTTAGATTCTGAGATTTTTCTTAGATAATTTAGGTGCTTTTTTTGAATTTAAGGGTTGGAGAGGTTAATGAGGCTAAAAAAATTTTTATAAATACTAATTTGGTTGGACTTAAATGGATTAATTTTTCAGTTTGATTTGTTTGTATTTCATAATAGAAGGATTTAGGGTTTATAAAATAATTAACAGGAATTCCTAATTTAACTAAAGTTTAATATTAAAATGTGTGGATTTGGAATAAAAATCATTAACAGATTTATTTGGTTATTATTACAAAGTAAAATTTTATTAACCAATTCCTTTATTATGAATTTTGGTTTGGCGACATTAACAATTTTAAAAGTTAAAGGGTATTGTAAATTTTTGGGTTTAGGAATTTGGCAAAATTGATAAGACATTAAGGGTTTGGTTAATAAGGTTATTAAAAATTAATATTTGATTCTTTTCAAATTAATTAGTTTCGTTTTTAAACTATAAATTTTTGGTTTAAAGAAATTTCGTTTTAAAACCTTTAATTAATATTTTAGTAAGTTTCACTAAAATTTCAACCTAATTTTAACATTCCGGAATTTTCAAAGGATATGAAGATTAAACAAACCTTAAAAATAAATTATTTTATTTTAACTTTAATTGGAAAGGTTTCTATTTTTTTTTTTCTTTTCCTATTATTATGAAAAATTTTTTAAATGTAGATCATTGATTGATCTGCTTCTTCAAAAACTATGCAAAGTTTTAATTTTGGACCCTTGTGTTTATTTAAATGGAATCAAATTTGGATTGTAAATAAAACGGAATTTTTAATTTTTTGTTTTTTTTTGGATTGGGGAATTAAAGTATTAATTTTTTGGAGTTAAATCCTTTAAAGATCTTTGATAATTTTCATTTAAAATAAAATTATTTCCTAAAGGAATAAATAAAAAGTTTTGGATAAAGAATATTAAACCTATAATAAAAATTATTTATACAACTTATTCCAAATTTTTAATTTCTTGAAAAATTTAATTTAAATTTTTTTCCGTATTTTTAACCTTCTGGTTTTTATTGAATTATAAATTTTTTCTGGTTCTACTCATTTCATGGTGATAATTTTCAAAGCTGGGAAAGTTTGAGATTAGAAATTTTGGAAAAATTTTGGTTCTCTAACCTGAGCGTTTAAAGGGGTTAGCTGGCGGGGGCTTGGCTTGCAAACAGGAGGATGACTCGAGGTAAGTTAAAGAGTATAGGAGAACAATCCCGATGGAAATTTCGTGGAAGGAAGCAAATGGTTAAAGGTGAAAAGGTTTTGGAGAGGGAAGGATAGTTGGTTTTAAATTGCCATTTGGCCAGGTTAATCCTTTTAAAAAGGCTTTAGGAAATTTTCATAGAGGTTAAGTTCCTTACTTGTCGGTTAAATAAACCCTTCAATGAAGGAAAGCACAAAATAGCAAATGCTTTTCCCGGGGAACAAATGTTGGAGGGGTTCCTGTCCTTAAAGTAATAAAAATCTTGCCTCAGGGGTGGTTATCCTATTGGGGCCTTAATTTCACCTTTGGAGTTGAGGAAGCGGCCGGGGACTTTGTTGGAGCATTGTTGGGGACGGTTGCAGAAGGTGGGACCCTTGTCTTAACAATTTCAAGCAACGGAAAAACCATTTTAAGGAAAGGGCATTTCCCCCCCCCCCCCCCCCCCCCCCCCCCCCCCCCCCCCCCCCCCCCCCCCCCCCCCCCCCCCCCCCCCCCCCCCCCCCCCCCCCCCCCCCCCCCCCCCCCCCCCCCCCCCCCCCCCCCCCCCCCCCCCCCCCCCCCCCCCCCCCCCCCCCCCCCCCCCCCCCCCCCCCCCCCCCCCCCCCCCCCCCCCCCCCCCCCCCCCCCCCCCCCCCCCCCCCCCCCCCCCCCCCCCCCCCCCCCCCCCCCCCCCCCCCCCCCCCCCCCCCCCCCCCCCCCCCCCCCCCCCCCCCCCCCCCCCCCCCCCCCCCCCCCCCCCCCCCCCCCCCCCCCCCCCCCCCCCCCCCCCCCCCCCCCCCCCCCCCCCCCCCCCCCCCCCCCCCCCCCCCCCCCCCCCCCCCCCCCCCCCCCCCCCCCCCCCCCCCCCCCCCCCTTTTTTTTTTTTTTTTTTTTTTTTTTTTTTTTTTTTTTTTTTTTTTTTTTTTTTTTTTTTTTTTTTTTTTTTTTTTTTTTTTTTTTTTTTTTTTTTTTTTTTTTTTTTTTTTTTTTTTTTTTTTTTTTTTTTTTTTTTTTTTTTTTTTTTTTTTTTTTTTTTTTTTTTTTTTTTTTTTTTTTTTTTTTTTTTTTTTTTTTTTTTTTTTTTTTTTTTTTTTTTTTTTTTTTTTTTTTTTTTTTTTTTTTTTTTTTTTTTTTTTTTTTTTTTTTTTTTTTTTTTTTTTTTTTTTTTTTTTTTTTTTTTTTTTTTTTTTTTTTTTTTTTTTTTTTTTTTTTTTTTTTTTTTTTTTTTTTTTTTTTTTTTTTTTTTTTTTTTTTTTTTTTTTTTTTTTTTTTTTTTTTTTTTTTTTTTTTTTTTTTTTTTTTTTTTTTTTTTTTTTTTTTTTTTTTTTTTTTTTTTTTTTTTTTTTTTTTTTTTTTTTTTTTTTTTTTTTTTTTTTTTTTTTTTTTTTTTTTTTTTTTTTTTTTTTTTTTTTTTTTTTTTTTTTTTTTTTTTTTTTTTTTTTTTTTTTTTTTTTTTTTTTTTTTTTTTTTTTTTTTTTTTTTTTTTTTTTTTTTTTTTTTTTTTTTTTTTTTTTTTTTTTTTTTTTTTTTTTTTTTTTTTTTTTTTTTTTTTTTTTTTTTTTTTTTTTTTTTTTTTTTTTTTTTTTTTTTTTTTTTTTTTTTTTTTTTTTTTTTTTTTTTTTTTTTTTTTTTTTTTTTTTTTTTTTTTTTTTTTTTTTTTTTTTTTTTTTTTTTTTTTTTTTTTTTTTTTTTTTTTTTTTTTTTTTTTTTTTTTTTTTTTTTTTTTTTTTTTTTTTTTTTTTTTTTTTTTTTTTTTTTTTTTTTTTTTTTTTTTTTTTTTTTTTTTTTTTTTTTTTTTTTTTTTTTTTTTTTTTTTTTTTTTTTTTTTTTTTTTTTTTTTTTTTTTTTTTTTTTTTTTTTTTTTTTTTTTTTTTTTTTTTTTTTTTTTTTTTTTTTTTTTTTTTTTTTTTTTTTTTTTTTTTTTTTTTTTTTTTTTTTTTTTTTTTTTTTTTTTTTTTTTTTTTTTTTTTTTTTTTTTTTTTTTTTTTTTTTTTTTTTTTTTTTTTTTTTTTTTTTTTTTTTTTTTTTTTTTTTTTTTTTTTTTTTTTTTTTTTTTTTTTTTTTTTTTTTTTTTTTTTTTTTTTTTTTTTTTTTTTTTTTTTTTTTTTTTTTTTTTTTTTTTTTTTTTTTTTTTTTTTTTTTTTTTTTTTTTTTTTTTTTTATAAATATTACAAGTCGAGAAATATAGCGACAAAAAGCAAGCCTTGTGGTTTACCCATCCAATCCCGCGAGCAATGACCGAGCATAAAACTTGAGATAGAACACGGCGAAGAAAATCCGTAACTACGATGGACAACGCAGAAACCGCATTCTAAACCACCTACAATATAATTAGGCAAGGGTGAGTATTTTACATACTATCAAAGCATAGTTTTCTTTTGGGTTTTTAATCAAAATACCCGAAACCAACAGTAACATTTTCAATGTTTTCAGGAAACAATTTTAATCTTGTTCATTTACATCACTGATTCTAAAGCATGACTAAGCATGAATAAAATGAACGCATATACCCATGATGACATTAAGTAATGCCTATCCTCAATCTATGGTTATCAAGGTTCACATGTCATAAGTATCAAAGGAGGATCACGAGATAACAGGTATAAATACCAATCCACAAAATAGCAATTTACATAAAGTAATCGCATGCATAAAACAATTTGATGCACAAAAGGAATATAAAATACTGGGCTCAATATGGTCAAAGGATGCTTGCCTTGCTTAATTATTGCTTACGGCGAAGACGAGGATTGCGGTTGACGAAGATGACGACGGAGACTAGAGACGTCGGGTCTACTCGTCGATCAACGGAAATGAAGCAAAACAATAAACTCCAATAAGAGCGAAAGAAATAGATAACAAGAACAAATAAAACTCTGCACGAGAAACAGGGATTGCTCTTTATGAATTTATTAATCTTAATTTACGAATTCAAGATGCAAAGATTGATTAGATTGATAGAATTAATCATTAGATGCAAGCTTTATACTTTAATATTCGTAATATGAGTTTCTGCCAATTCTTATTACTTACAAGTTTTGCTCTATTAGGATTCAGAGTCAAAGCAAGATAAAATAAGGATATTTTCTTAGATTGCTGCAGATTATATCTTAGAGCTCAATTCTAGGTGGTTCTTTACATAATTTAGATTTAGATGAGCTGCTTTGCGAGGTAATGAATAGGCCTAAACAATCACATTATATTATAAATGAATATTTCTTCGCCTTAGGTTGACTTCAAATGGAATTAATTTTATACACGCTGAGACTATTGATTTAGGCTACTGGGATTATTTTCATGACATTCGAGAAGGCTCTGGTGATAAAAATAACTTAACTATGGATTCCTTCATTATTACCTAAAGTTTAATCATTCGCATTAATGTCTAAAGTAATGCGATTACTTAGGGTTATTTAGCTATTAGGATTAATATACAAAACATGATGGATTATGGTTATTTCTTCATACTGAGATGATTTATACTTTGTATAACAATCCTAAGCTGATTCCATGAATTTTAGGCTTTAGCTGATACATTATAATCATTGTTGAAAAGGCTTAAGTGGTATCGCTAAATTGACGCTATTCGGAATCGGCCAAAAAGGGAAATGACAGGATAGCACTTAAGGGTTTTGGTCTAATGAGATTAATAGAAAAACCTTAATGGATTATGATTCTTTTTACAGAATATGGTAGTATAAACTTTGTACAACGTTTTTAAACTAGTTTCACATATTTTAGTGTTTAGACAAGTTATTTTATCTGTTGTTGAAATAGCCTAACTGATCATATTGAATAACGCTAAACCGGTCAAGTTTCAATCTTAATTTCCAACTAAACTATACATGATTCTGGATCCATTTTTCAGGCATTAACAGAATAACATCCTAGAAAGGTTATAAAGTTGATTTGGTATTGTTTTAACTTTAATTGCAATAGGTTTCCTATTTACCTATTGTTATAGTTAACATTTTCCTTCATTAAGAACATGCAAACTAAATCTTATTTTAAATGTATTTGCATACATGGATCTGCATTGTTTGTCAAGAGACTAACATAAAGCATTTCCTAATTTTGTGAGCTTTTAGGCTTTCATTTTTTTATTAATGGCCCTATCAAGATTTACTAATGATCATAGAGTAAATAAACTAAACTGAATTGTACATTTAAATATTTTTGTATATTTAAGTTTATTATGATCCCAGGGGCACATACAAATGTAGTTAATTATTTTAAGAAGTATATATCCTATATGTGCAGTACTGCCCATAATGGAGTGCTTGTATCATTTCAATTCTAATAATCATCCTACGACTCGAAAACTAAATGTTTTTGGATATTTGAATACCTTCTGATCCTAGTATCACAGTAATATTGATTTCATCATTTCATGGCTTGTTATTCACAAAGTCTAATTAACATTGAAATCAAGGTTTAATTTAAATACTCATTATGCAGATCAAAAACTAAATATTTATACTCTTTGCGATTTTAGATGATTATACAAATTTATTTCACTGGTTTCTCACTAAAAATGCACATGATATTAATATTTACAATTGCCCCGGTCCGGAAATGAAATGAAATAATCGAAATACGCTTTACTGGTGAGAAAGCGCCTTTTGGCTCACATTTCTTCTACCTCGAGCACGATACTCCAATTTCACAGGAAAGAAACAGAGCACGGTTAGGGCTTCGCGGCGAGGGTGCTCCGGTGGATCTCCGGCAAATGCGAGGGCACAGCAAGCATCAGCACGGAAAGGCGAACTCGGAGGTGGAGTCGATTCCGCCGGAGGAGGCCGGAGGCGGGCTGCAGCCGAGGTCCAGCGGCGGCGGAAATGGCGGCTCGTGGAGGAAGAAGAACAGATCGTTAGAGGTGAAATCGGTGGCCTTGTGAGCATCAGGGGATCGCAGGGAGTCGGTTTTACCTACTGGCCGAAGCGGGGATGGACGGAAGAGCTTCACCCATGGCGGCCGGCTTTGGGGAAGAAAGTGCTCACGGCGGCGGCAACATTTTGCATGGAGAGGGCTAAAGGTTCTTGAGGGCTTTTGATCGGCAGTGTATGAGGATCCTTCGGCTCAGAGGAATTGGAAGGAGGACCACTAAACCAGCCGCATTTTGCTTCGCCCTCCGAGCAGCAGAGCATCGGCTATGGCGGATTTGGGAGGATGTTTCTTGTGCCTAGCTGAGTGGAGAAGAGGGGAAGTGAAGGGGAATGAGGGAGGAAGTTCTTGCGGTCACTGGGGTGTAGCTTATAGCCATGGATTGCAGCGCCTTGAGTGGGATTCGGTCAGAGCTTGGGGAGTAGTCGCCAGGGGAACGAACGGGCTTCGAGAGGATTCTTTAGTGGAGCGAACGGTGTTGGGGAAGACAGGTCTGGCAGGTGGGACCACTGTCAGTGACTAGAATTTCTCTAATGCACCAACGGAACGGGAAAACAACGAATGGCCCACATGGCAGCGACTAATCGAATTTCTTGTTTTCGGATTTTGATTTTCCTTTGCGATCAATTGAAATCTATTACTTTCCAAATTTTGTTTTTCAAAAGTATTTGATCTCAGGATGCTTGTATAAAATTTTCAGCTCCATTTGTGATTCCAATATTTTATGTAAATTCTGACATTATATTATTTTGGATTTAAAAGTTTATCTTTTCATTTTATCTCTTCATTATTTTATGCATGAAATCTCGATTGCTGGCTAAGATGATTTAATTGAATGATCCGGGTTCTCATGGTAATTTTCTTAAATTTTTATTCTTATCTTTTTATCTTTCTATCATTATCCATTCATTGATTCCCTTTATCTGATTTTTCATGCAATGCAAATCTCCAAAGGAAATCCAAATAAAATTCAATAATGCCAAGAAACTCAGAAATAAATATTTTCAAATTTAAAATATTCATTTTCACTTTATTGAATTTTCAGGATGTTACATACAGTATCTTCCTTTAACGGAGGTGTACGTCTGAAAACAGCGCTCGGCACTTCTCCAGAGGGACTAACACGGCACAGAATGGTGTGATAAGCACTAAAGATTGTTCCGTGACATCCATAAAATAAGCAATGCGAAAAAGCAAAATAATAGTAGTACTATGGTAGATCCCATTTTAGCATCTTGCACAGAAAACAAAGGAGAATCCAAAGGAACCTATGCACACTTCGAACAACGGAATCTACACCGTATACACAGCCAATTAAGCCTCAGAAAAAACGTCAAAACCTTAATTATCCTTACATATTGGTAATAGTGGAAAGAACACAACAATATAGTTTTCCAAAAAAAATTGAGCATTCTATGAACAAATCATTTAATCAGTCAAAGATGTGGCTGCAGATTAGATCTTGACATGAACTATGCAGCTCAAGAGACTGCTCCAGCGCTAGCTTTAAAGAATATGTTGTTTTTTTTTTTTTGCTTTTTCTTTTTTCCGCCCCCACCTCCGGCATTTTATTTCGGGTACCCTGATTTTTCTAATCTAATCACATGCTGAGCTTTTTTTTAAAAAAAAAAATCAACATTGAAAGAAGTATAATCTTCCGGTACGAGCAGTCGAGCACACAATTCTCCTCGGCAAAACCAGAGAACACGCGGCACGCAAATCTGGGATATCTTGTGTACAACGATGTGCCTCTCTCCCCAATCCCCATACTTCCCACTGTTCCACACAGATAAGGCATAGAAGCTCCATTCCAGTTTCTGCCCAGAACCAGAAGACTCAAACGTATAGCTGGGATCATCGAAGGGCGGCAGACTGCGCTCAACCAACTGGCCATTATCGAAATTCACACATAAGATGATAAGATGGACTGGTTGAAGGAAGGCCAGCAAACTCCAGCTTCGTCCAGATAGGATCGAAGAACCTTGGACTTGCATTCGGGAGTAGGGCAGCAGAAAACTCCACGTTCTCAGAACTTCCAAGCCAAAAACCTTCATCTGCCCACATGTGCCGATCTCTTAGGAAATCAAAGGATAATGGCATTGGGTCATCAAGTGCCACAGGCTCGACGACGATCAAAAAGGTCAAGTAAACATGCTGAGGAGGCGTGCCGCTTCGTGCGGTATGCATCGGGGACACTGTAGCTGCTACGGTGCTCCAGAACTCAGCTCCAATGGCGATGGTGTGAGGTGGACGACGACCTCTAGTAGGTGGTCCCGGCCCTACACATCTGTGGCAGTACAGATTGGAACCGTATTCAGCGGAAAAGACGCTTTCGCATGAGGAAGGCGAAAATAAGGAGCGGCTTTAGTGGAGGACGTTGCACTTGCACAGGCTGTTGCTAGGCCAAACAATAACCGGCCGTGTCGGGGTTAAGGAAATCGGCACGTGAACGTTTTTGAAATTTTAAAAGATTTTCTCATTCATTTAATTCTAGAAATTACATTTGAGCTCATAAAATTGTGAAACTTGCTTCACAATTTTTGAAAATATATTGGAAAGTACCGATCATCTCCCCAAACCCCTCGAACACAACACATACGCAAGCGAGAGGGTGGCACTGTAGCTTCACCCACCGCAACATCCACCCCGGGTCGGGCGCCCCAGCTTCCTGAATCCTCTGACACGGTCCATATTGATATCACGAGGGTTTCTGCGACAAGCAAGTCCAGCCTCCGATCGGTCGATGACACTGAGGGTGTGTTTTGGCAGAGATTCAGCTTCATCAGATTCTGAAAATTCTAGCTTCACTAATTCGTGAAGCTAGAGCTATAAGTACATTAAGAATGTTTAGATGGATCATCCTGTTTACATTTTAGACCAAAAATATAAACTTAATTCACTTTATTTTAGCCTACAAGTTTCAGATCTCAGGTGAAGCTGGAATCTGAAGCTCTACCAAACAAGCCCTGTGAGGAGCTTCTGGTTGAATCTCCGATTGCCTTGGAGGGCATGCTCCAGCGCCTGCGTAGGCAGTTTGCGGTATCTTGATCGCTGCTGCCTGTCCGGTATCGATGCGAATGGCAAGCACATGGAAGTGTTGCAACGACGAGTCGTAGTACAGCCAGCGCGTGACGCCGCAGAGCACGACGGCGGCAGGCTACACACGGTGGCATTCATAGGGGGTGTACTTCTGCAGGAGCTCGAGTCTCGGTGACCGGGGACCCCACAACGACGGTTCTTGACGAGAAAGTTTGTGTCCGACACAATGAGTCCACGACGTGCAGCTGGAAAGGAGTGGCCGGTGCTTTTGTCGTCGTCCTCGTCTTTGGGGGAGCAGGACGTACGTGCGAGTAGCGCTCCACCGTCGCGGGAGGGAGGAATAGCGGCCCGTCACGGGGCTGCACACGCATAGCTCGATTTGGTCGTCGCCGCGCCGAAGAAGGCATAAGCATGTGTCCTTTAATTGGTCAAAGATGAGGCTACGGATTAGACCCTGAGATGAACTACGCAGCTCAAGAGATTGCGTCAGCACCAGCTTTAAAGAATATATTGTTTTTTCTTTTTTTTTTCCGCCCCACCTCCCGGCATTTTATTTCAGGTGTAAGACTCCTGCGTGCCATTATCGAAATTCACACATAAGAATAAAAAAATCCTACAATGTTTCACGGGCCATAAGCAGGTGTCCTTGGGTGTTTTGATTTTAGGGGACAGAGTAAAGCAGGGACCAAATACTGAAGGAAAGCTAGTTGGCATCACCGCTAGTTTGCCGACCCTTCAAACTGCTACAACGTTTGGAGACAGTGACAGTATGTGCGTCACCTAAACGAATTTACCTGAAAGGTTTTTAAAGTCCCTTTGGGGACAAAGAAGTTAATTCCGTACTGGATTTTTCCTTTCATGTGAAATTCCAATAAATCGAGTCATGCTCCAAACAAAACCTTAATCTTCCAATAAATCCCTTCCGACATTGCCCCCTCCCCCCAATCACCACCACCAAAAACAAAGGTCAGTTGCTACAAGAAACCATATTCTCAAGGGATCATGAGACAAAAAAAAAATTAACATTATCTTTATATTAGAGTTAAAGTGACATAGACTTTATCACCATTCCAAACTTAAAAAGTTTAAAAAGATTAGGTAAGCTCATTGTAGCTAGTTTGACTTAATTTTTGTGATCACCGAAATGGATCCCAAAGTGATATAAAACCATGGCTTTCTACTTACTAGGCATATGCGTATCACATACCGACCACGCAGAGTGGACATGCATTGCGCTAGCTAGCCTGCAAAAAAGCCTAGAGCTAACTTGTTGCGTTATCAGGTGTGTCATGTGTGTGACGAACTGACAACTATTGATGACTGATCAAACACCCCTTCACCGCTGAATTCCTAGCCGTCGAACCCAATCACAATATCAAAATATCAAATCATCACCACCTAACAAAACCCCACCCCCATCCTTCATCTCTACGACTCTACCCCCTTGCACACCTTTGCAATTTGTTTTCGTTAACTAGCTCATAAGAAAGCAGCTAATAGATGGTCACTTTGCCTGCCTAAATTCTTGTTTTTGTTTTTAATAACCCCGAGATCGGCCAAACTCCATTATGAGTTAACCCATCATGTCATTGAACAACTCACATCACCATCACATTATTAGAGATAAGCCAGCCGTCTGGACAGAAGACAGAAGAGAGGAGGGGAGATAAGGTTAAGATGCCCAAGAAAGCAAGAAAGTTGTGTGTGTACATGGCATGGCCGGTGCCATGGCCTCCATGATGGCACAGCATGTGATGCAAGAAACCTCTCTCCTTCTTCCAAGAAACAATCATGGCGCTGCAAACTTCCGGTCTAGGCCGTCCAGGAAGAGGCTGGAGGAGCTTTAGCTAGCGCAAGAGTTGAAGGTGGAGAGATTTGAGGAGAGGGGACACGTTGTGTTGTGTGTGGTGTGCATGGAAGCGGAGAGAGAGAGAAATGAAGTGAGAGAGGTGGTGCTTGTGCATGGCGGTGATGATGGTGACCTAGACTTGTGGTAGTGCTTATGTGAGTCAAGTCAAGGAGGCCATCATCAAGAGGTCACAAACAACACTTCTTCTTTCTTGTTGCTACCACCATTTCTTTGTACTGCTGCCGTGCCTACGGGGAATCAAGCGTCCTGGTCCAAAATCCTTTTTTGCTTTTCGATCTACTTATGGAAGATGAAGAAGAAGATAGCTGCTACTAGCTGGATTGGAGTATGCTGTTGTTTACTTCTTTTGCCTATATATATAAACGTCTCTATTGCTTGTGCCCTGCGCAACTACCATGAATGTTTTGCTTAATTCATTAAATCGTTTTGTCCCCTTGGAGTTTGGTCTGTGTTTCTTAAGGATATATATGCCCCTTGAGGTAATCTTTTTTTTTCTTTTGCCATAAAAATTTTGAGCTAGTTTTGTTTGATGAACTGTTGTTCGGTACTTTGGTTTGAGATCCAAGAGAAGCATTCCTTGTATCTATTGTTCTCATTTAATTAGTTTTTCACTTGTCTTGGTAAATTATCTGGCCATGGGGACTGTGGGTACGGTAGTATCATAGTATGGAGTTCTCTATGCAATGCTCTTCAGTAGCTACTTATGATACGATCGAGTTGAATCTTGAAGATGACAAACTATGAATATTAGCTTAAGTATCTTCCCTGGTCTTGAATTTTCAGCACCATTTGATCTTCTATAGATTACTCCAACTTGTTGTATGGCTTGCTTGAAAGATCTAGATCTAGTGGTGCACAATATTGGAACTAAAGAGGAATGGATTGACACCTTCAGCTATATATATACTTCCAATTTATTCACCTTGAAAGACTGCTTTGTCTCATTTCGTGAAAAAAAAATTGTCAAAAAAGAGAGAGAGAGAGAATGATTTGTCCCTTCCATCAAAAGGATGGGGAAAACTGCATGCATGCCTATATTATAGAGAAAGAGTAGCCTTTTATGAGAAACACCCTGACAAACAAGGTCCTGTTCCATGCTTGAAATCTCACGGGCACTGGGATCTATTAAGTACCAAACCAAGAACAAACCTACAATGATATAATGTTTCCAGCTTATTTGTGTCAATTATGGGGTTGCTGCCCGTAGATCAAATTAATTCTGCAAAACTGGTAGAAGAATGGTTAGCAAAATCTGTTGAATAGGGATATTTTGCAGTTCACATTACTCATTGGATTCCAACGTACAAAAAGATTGAACTGAAACAAACGGTCACCTATTTGTGTCGAAATGTTGTGCGCCGTCCCATGAGCAATACTTGACTTAGGGAGGAAATGAAATGCACATGTGCATATTTGATCTTTAATTCCCTTGTGCATATATGAAAACCTTGACATCTGTGTCAGCACTAAAGAAAGATGACCAGATATTCAAATTAACTGCATGCAATATATATCTAGAGCTTATTATTGCAGTCTTCTATAGAGGCCAACAAAAGTAAAATTTCTAACTTGAGGTTAGGCCTCGTGGGAAAATTTCTGTGTGTCTAGCATGTATCCTTTGTGTTCTCAAATTCCTACAAAATTCCTATGAATCTAGAATCTAAACACCGCTCTTCAACCATTCCTATGTTTTGTGTTCATATAGGATTGCACCGATATTCCTTATGTAATTTCTGTATCTTTTCTATTCATGCGTTTTTCATTTCCCGCATCCCAAAGAAACCATTATTGGTGACTAGGCTATTGCACATTTGCACTCAAAGTTGACAGTGTATCTGAACTATGCAGTACATTCTACGTACATTTACCTTATTTCTGGATACATGTGCATTAGTAAGTTTGTGGTTAAATTTCTTGGAACCTTTTAGGGGAAAAGCTATGGCTAGCTGTCTAGCTAATTAACATGCTGCATATTGCAATGCATATTCCAAATGTTTGCTAGTTGTCATGTTTTTTTCCCTCCCATCAAGTCCCCTCCTATATAGTATTTTTTTTAATGCAGAGAACGATATAAGGCTAACCCTTTATGCATTTGGTAAATTTACATCTATGCACATGCACCTTCGATGTTAATATGAAAGTTGATGGTTGTCAATACTCAATAATATACCTTGGACCCGAGTTAGTTACTTAATAGAAACAACAAAGCTTAACTCTTTCTGGTACAAAGTGAACCATCTTGGACACTGTAACTTCATTTTTATAAGGGGCAATTCTTTTATCTGTCACTGTTAATAACAACGATTTCAGTGTCTCACGTCTCAGTGACACACAAGAATATCATATCCGAGATTTGTACAATTTGTGGTGGCATGCAAAAATGATTTCCCTTTTTCTAAGGGAGACGACTTATTTCCACTGTAAGAGCAACTCCAACCCAAACCCCTATATTTTTCCCCTAAATCACTCATTTAGGAGTGCTATAAAAATTAAGGATACCCTATATCAAATTTGTCTCCAACTCACACTCCCTATTACTCACCGCTATTATTAATCTAAACATTATTATTACTATGCACCCATGAATTATTGTTTTAAAATAAATAAAAAAATACCAAAGAAAATAATAGGTGCAAAGAGAAGCCCCCTAGATGTAGGGGTGAGAGAGTACCTCTCTAAAATAGGGGTTTATAATAGGGGTTGGGTTGGAGCTTATATTTTTCTAAGTCTCTTTATAATTTAGGATAGAGGAAGGTTTAGGGGGTGGGTTGGGGTTGCTCTAATTTACATATTCTACAAGATTTTCTAACTAAGAGTTAGGCAACGTAGACGAGATTTTTATCGACATCCTATCTGTTTGGTTACATGTCGTTGCAACACTCATGTCAGATTACAACAAAGGCTTATTTCGTCTTAAATATCATATATCGGTATGTTATGTGTAGTCTTTTTAGTAGAAATGATAGCTCAGGAACTGATAGCTAGGCGCCGTGGCACATATGTACATTTCTGGTAGAGTTAGCTAGGTGCCATAGCACGCATTCACCCAATGCTAAAAATAGCCAAATAGGTATCGCTCTGTATCCATGTTGCCTAACAAAAATAAAAAAAATAAAAAAATCCTACAATGTTCCGCAGAAACGCAGAAATGTTGTTGGTTCCTTATTCCTATAAGCTCTTGACAAACCCATAACCATTAACCAGACCAGCAATGGTGATGTAATTTGCCTCCACAAGCCCAAGTAACCTTTTCGTGCAGCATGGAACTGCAGCCATAGTACCATACAAACGGATTAAGCTAGTAGCTGACAGACCATCACATATATGGTAACAAGAATTTCACTGAATTTGCACAAGTAATTTGATGGGGCATGGGGGCATAAATTTCACTGAACATGTATAGCTGGTATAGCCATCACAAAACTTCAGAGTACTGTGTATTGTAATGCGACAAGCTGTCATGACGGAAACATGAGGTCCGTAATGTGATAGGTGTCATCAAAAGGGTAGTGTTTGCCAAAAGCAGTATGCTCAACGTTCTGAGTCAGCTGAAACTCTCGATCTGTCATGCTCTCAAATTCCCAAGTGATTTAATTTGAGCATCTCAGACTGAGGCCTATAGCTTCTGAATGATAACAGAGTTTGCCAAACCAGCTTGCTCAAAGGTCTGTTTCAGGTCAGTAAGCTACTTATGTGGAAAATTGGTATGCAATTGATAGGCTCTTCCAGCTCCTGGCCAGGATGCATCAACGAAAGCCCTACCGTGTGGTGCATGTTGAACCGCACAACCATGTGAGTGCCATCTGCCAGCCTTAACTGTATCTACAGTGAAGCTAATGGACCTAGGAGCAGACCGAGGCTCTTCAACGATAGGTGCTGGTGATGAACTCTTACCCGCTGAGGATCCACCACCAAGGGTTCTACCAATGCCCTAGAAAGGTCCTGGCACCCTGTAAGGTTCCTACAAACAGGAACACAGAAGAGTTGCAAATGAACCCAGAGCACGGCTAATGCAAAGAAGGTACAAGAACTGACAGCTCACCCAGCAATCATCAGATCGTTTTATAAGATTGACAAGGAACACTTATCATTCTATCTTTAGGCTCCAACTCTATGGGACACTTGGACTTCTTGATGCTCTGGAAAACCAGAGCAAACTAAATTTAGGGTGCACTTAACATGCAACGATAAAAATGGGATTGTTTGCATGTTTGTCTCATATTTCACTTAAGACTCAGAAGTGAACAGTTGGTAGCTACCATGAAACAAATGCAAGACTTATTGGTTCGGGAATTAATATATAGCAGTAACTAGGCATCAAACTTGTATGTAGGAAAGAATCACAGTATAACATCGAACTTGAATGGTTCAGATGTAGGTGGAATTCTACCTCCTCCACTTAAACACATTTTACACATAACCCCCTAGAAAAATTACAAAATTCCACACTTTAAGTGGAGGAGGTGGGCTTCCACTAGATCTGGATCATTCAAGGCCAATCCAATGCTTTTATTTGCATACTTTCATCATTTCACCATGTGTCTATTTTCAGCATTTACTTCCTCACTAAACTAATGACCATGTAGCAGTTAATAGCCAATATATCCTTCAAATGCATTTGAAAGAGTTACAAAATTCCAGCATCACATCTTTTTGTAATGTTGGGAACTTGATTTCATCATTCATAACAAAGGAATTAAATAAGAAAGGTAAACTGTCAGGAAAACATAATTTCATAGTCATCCGTTCTTCCATAATCTCAATAGGAACAATGGCCAACCAAGTTTAGACTTGACATGAATTTTTTTTTCACCAAAATACATTAGAAACACAGGACTGATCTTAGGCTTGAGAAAACACACGGCTCAAAAAAAGATAGTAGCAAACTACACTCATATTTTCAATATTACTAAACAAAAAATATCAATCACTGAATAATATATATACTACAATAGGAGAAAACAAAGCCCCGGATCTAGCTACAAAACTGAGCACTCCAATAGCCGCAGACCTACGGTGCAGTATACCAATTTGCAACCAGTCTACTTAGGCTATTCCCAGTGTATGGTAACATACCCATTTAATGCATGCCACATAAGCATTTTTTATGATGTGGCAAGAGAGTTAAGAGGGGAGAGAAGAAAGCTGTATCTTGAGGAAGATACCACTTGGGCACGAAATCATAGACATTGAAACTTGAATCATCTAAGTGGCCCACAATTCATACTCTCATACACATCTAGCATTTAATTGTCTTGTGGGGACTAAGAAACAATCCATGATACCATGTGTTGGGATAGTTGTATCTTCTATAATATCATATGACATGGCAGCTTTGGATATTTGGACAAGATACAATGCACTGTGAATAGCCTTAGGAAACGATTGAGCTCGGGCATCACTTGTTCTTGAAAGTCCAAATATCTAACACATAAACAGCATTGAATTAGTAACCTAACGGTTAACTAATATATGCAAATTTCCCAAGAGAAAGATACAAAAACTATGACAAGCCTGGATCACAGGCATAAACAGGCATTCTCAGCAAAGAGAGAGATAAACATGTAACCCATAATAGAGAATACGGTGCAGTTTGTTCCTTGTCGCCCTAATTTCACTAACCCCTCCAAAAACAATAAGTTACGACACTAAGTCACAGGAAATCTTCCTAAAACCATCTACACACGTGAGCACCTCTAGAACATTGCCCAAAAAGTAAAATCGCATCCTCCACATAAAACTATAAAAGTACTACAACCAAAACATGAATCCAATTACCTCCCACGATACATCTACACAACAGCAGATAATCTTCCCAAATGCCCCATACAAACTCTAGTGCACTGATCAAATCCTACCCAGCACAAAGCTCTGTTCACGAATTGATCAACCTAGCCAAAACCCCAATGAACACCACGAGGAAATCAAACCTCAGTTCCGGAAACAAAACTATCGATCTAATCGCACGGAGAAGGGAGGTACCTCTTCTCGCTGCCAGTGTAGTACTCCTGGGGCTCGTCAGGGTCGCTGCCTGCGCCGGGGAAGCGGGGGTGGAGGGGCGGCGGTCAGTGGTGGAGCCAGAATTCTTTGAAGCCTCGGGCCGAAAACTAAGCGGCAATAACTAACGCCAAATACTACCCACATTAATATAAGATACAACAAAAACACTACATAAATACACAATTAAAGATAAATTTGAATTTCATACTTAACATTTCAATAAAATAGATAAAATGTCAAAACAATATAATGCTTAACATTTCAATAAAACAATTTAAAATGTCAAAACAATATAACTAGTGGCGTTCTCCTTGGACTGGATGACGCTGTCGTTCCTGCGCGGGGTGGAGTGGGTGATAAGACCCTGACCATGGAGAACTTGCAGGGCATGGTCGTCGTTATCACCGGCGCCTCCTCCGCTATCGGTGAGGTACACACTTGAGCCACTACTATAATTTACCGTCTCACCTTGCGCGTTCATGCTCCGGCGACATGCACCGCTGCATAAGCTGCAGGCTGCATGCAGATCACTGAGAATCTTACTACTAATTTACCAAATAAATAAGTAAATCGTTATAGGACTGTGGAAAAGTTAAGCATTTCCTTGACGAATTTAATTGTAGCAAATAGCGTACGAGTACGCGCGGAGGAACGCGAACCTGGTTCTGGTGGCGAGGAGGGAGCACCGGCTGTTCGGAATAAGTACGGGAGAACGTACACGCGGCTCCTGGGCGCGAGGCAGGTCCTCGTCATCGCCGCCGACGTCGTCAAGGAGGAAGATTGCCGGAGGCTCGTCAGTGACACCATCAGCTACTTCGGTCAATGTAAGCTAGCACAAGAAGAGTTTATTTCCCAACCGAATCCATGGAGTATATTTACAGAGTACTTGTACTTAATTGCATGTCGATCGATCTAGTGATGATTTTTTTTCCTCTTTAATTTGTCAGTGGATCATCTCGTCAACACCGTTAGCTTGGGGCACGATTTCTACTTCGAGGAGGCCGGCGACACGACCGCGTTCCCTCGCCTGCTGGTATGCATGCATGCGTCATTGCTTTATATGCCATATTAATTTCCCTAATCTGCAACAACATATCACACCCGATGAACTGGTTGTTCTAAGCTTGCGTTTTTTTCCTCAAGTATTGTATTTCTGCTGCACTGCATTTGACCCCAGGACATCAGTTTCTAGGGGAATGTTTATCCGACCTACGCCGCGCTCCCCTACCTGCGGCGGAGCCATGCACGGCCGCGTCGTCGTCAACGCGTCTGTGGAGAGCTGGGTGCCGATGCCCAGGATGAGCCTCTACTCTGTAAGTCCAGCTAGCTTCAGTCACTAGCTAGTCAGTGCTTGTTGGAGTAATCCTGATCTGGCCACAACAAATGCGCCTGACGTGGAGGGCTGTTTAGTAGCGCATTGCTTGGATACAATAACTCTAGCTCCTCGTTATCTGTTTTTCGTTTCATATTCTGTAAGACATGCAGTCACTTTGGGAAAAACTCTCGTTAGTTTTCATACTAGTATTTGAAGGGTCTTTCAGTCTGTAATAGCTCCATATATAAATGAATATCAAGCGTGTGTTTTTTTAACCCCACTAATACTGCTCTGTTCCTCCTCTGTCTTGGGTATACGTTTTATCTGAAGAGTGTGTTCTCTTCAATCTGGTATCAGAGCTAACCAGGTTGTGCATGCCCAAGATCATCCGGTACGAGCAAATGGCGTTGGTTCAACAAGGTGCAGCGGCGAGAGAAGGTGGCGGGGTGTCATTCCAGTACCCGCAGCTCACGGCGACCAACTACACCACCTGGGCAATTAAGGTGGAGGCTCTTCTGGATGCGCAAGGTCTCTGGGAGGCCGTTGCGCCGACGGCCGGTGTGGCTGTTGATGTGAGGAAGGACAAGATAGCACGAGCGCAGTTGCTCCAAGCACTTCCCGAGGATATCTTGTTGCAGGTGGCAACAAAGAAGACGGCGAATGAACTTTGGGAATGCTTGAAGACGAGGTTCGTCGGCGCGGATCGTGTCAAAACGGCGCGGTTGGCGACACTAAAGGGCGAATTTGATGCTCTGCGCATGAAAGATGGGGAGGCGCTGGATGAGTTCGCCGGAAAGCTCAGCGGCATGGCGGTGCGCCATGCAAATCTTGGGGTGACACTTGAAGACTCGACGTTGGTAAAGAAACTCCTGAACGCCGTGCCAGATCGATACTACCCTTGTGTCGCTGGCATAGAGCAGTTTTGTGACATTGATTCCATGGCCTTTGAGGAGGTTGTGGGTCGACTGAAGGCGTTTGAGGAGCGACTCCGCCTGCGCACCTCCGGCGGCAATGGAGAAGGCCACTCGCTACTCGGCAGAGTGGCGGCGCGGAGAAAAATGGCACAGACTCGTCGTCGGCGGAAGGGCAGAGCCATGGTCGGGTGATCTTGGCTGGAATCGTGGCCGAGTGGTCGCGTGTGGGCGTGGCCGTGGCGGAGGTAGTCGCGCGACTCTACACACAAGGAGGAGCAGCGGCTCTAATGGTGGCCGACGTGACAAAAGCCACATAAAATGCTTTAACTGTGAAAAATTGGGTCACTATGCTTCGAGTGCAGGTCAAAGAAGAAAGATGAGGAGGTAAATCTCACTCATGTGGAAGACACAGAACACCTTTGATGTTAACAGAAATGGTCTTTGGAAGGCACTCTCACCAAGATCGAGTGCTGCTCAATGAAGAGAAAATGGCGCCTACCCTGCATGATCATGAAGATAATGTGGTTAGCTCGAAGAATGGTATCTTGACAATGGAGCTAGTAACCACATGACAGAGACGAGGAAAAATTTCATGAGCTGGATGAAGCGATTCTGAGCGGTGTTCGTTTTGGTGATGGCTCCACAATGAAGATTATGGGCAAAGGATCTGTGCTTTTTGCTGTAAGAATGGTGGCCAATGGTTGCTAGAGGAAACCTATTTCATCCCCAAGTTGTGCAGCAATATAATTAGCCTTGGTCACCGACAGAGTATGGGCACAAGGTAATTATGGATGAGGAGCAGCTGAAGATATATGACAGAATCGGTCATAATTGCTAATGTCGGTAAGACGCTCACCAAACCGTCTGTACAAGATAAACCTGCATACATCTAGGCCAATTTGCTTGCAGTCTATGCTAGATGATCAGGGCTGGTTGTGGCATGCAAGATTAGGGCATGTTAATTTCAATTCACTGAAATTGCTTGCTCAGAAGAATTTGGCAGCAGGTGTGCCGTTGATTGTGCAGCCGAATAGGTTGTGTAAGCACTGTTTGGTTGCTAAGCAAACCCGTTTGCCATTTCCAGTAGCCACAACCTTCAGAGCAGAGGAGCCACTGGGTCTACTGCATGCTGATTTGTGTGGTCCGATCACTCCTCCAACACTGGGTGGTAACAATTATTTCCTGCTTATTGTTGATGACTGTACAAGATGGATGTGGGTGTACACCATCAAGACAAAGGACCAAGCTTGTGCCACCTTCAGAAAGTTCAAGATCAAAACTGAAAACACCAGTGGCCACCGAGTGAAGGTGTTAAGGACAGATCGGGGTGGTGAATTCCTGTCAACTGAATTCAATCACCTGTGTGAGGAGGCTGGTATTGCTAGGCATCTCACGGCACCATATACACCGCAACAGAATGGAGTCGTGGAGCGTAGAAACAGAACAGTAATGGCCATGGCAAGATCTCTGTTGAAGAGTATGAATGTTCCAGGGAGGTTTTGGGGGGAGGCTGTCAGACATGCAGTCTACTTGCTAAACCGACTTCCAACCAAGGCGCTAGGAGAGCGCACACCATTTCAGGCTTGGACAGGTAGAAAGCCTCATCTCGCCCATTTGAAGGTATTTGGCTGTACAGCACATGTGAAGGTACCAACGCCACATCCGAAGAAATTAGATGATCGCAGTCAGAGGATGATTTATCTTGGTGTTGAAGATGGCTGCAAGGCACATCGTCTATATGATCCACAACGTGGGAAGCTCCATGTTAGCAGAGATGTGAAGTTTGAAGAAAGTGTGGAATGGGACTGGACTGCAGGTACAGGAGCCACTGAAAATTCAGACTTCGTTGTGGAAGAGCAATTCTTTCCTGAGACAATGTCAGATGGTCTTGGGACAGAGATGACAAGGGCTTCAAACATTCAGGAAGGTGGTTCAAGTAATACAATGGCGCCCATTCCAGTAGCACCTGTGACCAACGCATACAGGAGTGGAGTGCCTGAAAATGAAGGTCCATCAAGACCATTGACGAAGGCACGCGCACGGGAAATGGCACAAGCAGCTGCAGTGCCCACAAGTTCTGTGCCCCCTGCTCCATCCACATGCAACACGTCAAGGCAAGGATCAGTAGAAAATGGTCCATTCACAGCAACACCAAGTCCTGTTTCCAACCACTCCAGTAGTAGTGAGGAAGGACCCCAACATCAACGGTTCAGAAGCATCAATGAACTCATGCAAGAAACAAGTAGAGTGGTACTTCAGGATGAAGATTTGGATAACGAGCTGTTACTGGTTGAGATGGAGGAGCCATCTAACTATCATGATGCTGCTGGACAGAGTGCTTGGGAGGATGCAATGCAAAAGGAATTGCAGTCTCTAGAGAAGAATCAGACTTGGTTCCTCACTGAATTGCCTGCTGGACAGCGAGCAATTGGGTTAAAATGGGTGTACAAGCTGAAGAAAAATTCAGAGGGAGAAGTGATTAAGCACAAGGCAAGGTTAGTTGCAAAAGGATATGTTCAGCGACAAGGTGTCGATTTTGAGGAAGTATTTGCGCCGGTGGCTAGGCTTGATACCGTGCGTGTCATCCTTGCGATTGCTGCAAACCGAGGATGGGAAGTTCATCACCTTGATGTAAAATCTGCATTCTTAAATGGGGAACTTGAAGAAGAGGTCTATGTAAGTCAGCCGGAGGGTTTCCTTGTCAAAGGCAAAGAGCACTGTGTGTACAGGTTGAACAAAGCATTGTATGGACTCCGGCAAGCACCTCGAGCATGGAATATCCGATTGGACAGGAGCATGAAGCAGCTAGGATTCCTAAAATGTGCACAAGAACAAGCTGTCTACACAAGAGGTGAAGAGGGAGCAAGATTAATTGTAGGTGTGTATGTTGATGACCTTATTGTGACAGGAGAAAGTGCAGAGGAAATCATGTTGTTCAAGGAACAAATGATGTCTCAATTTGAGATGAGTGACCTAGGATTACTCTCGTACTACCTGGGGATTGAAGTGACACAAGAAGATGGTCAGATCAACCTAAAGCAAACGGCTTATGCCAAGAAAGTGCTGACTCAATTTGGCATGGGTGACTGTAATCCAACAAAGTTTCCCATGGAGCCTAAAACACAACTGCACAAAGATCCTGAAGGGGAACCAGTTGACGAGACTGAGTATCGTCGCATCATTGGTTGTTTAAGGTACCTGTTACACACTAGACCAGACCTTTCCTATGCAGTTGGAGTTGCCAGCAGATTCATGGAGAGGCCAACTGTGTTACACCTCAAGGCAGCGAAACAGATTTTGAGGTATTTGAAGGGCACAATTCACTACGGTTTGGTGTATAAGAGAAGTGACAAGAATGAAATGATAACAGGCTACAGTGATAGTAACCTGGCGGGAGATTCTGAAGATCGGAGAAGCACAGGAGGAATGACATTCTACATTAATGAAAATCTTGTGTCATGGTCTTCCCAAAACAGAAGACAGTGGCCTTGTCTTCTTCGCGAGGCTGAGTTCATGGCGGCTCTTCTGCTGCGGCTGTCAAGCAAAGTGGTGAGAATTTGTTGGGAGAACCGACAAATGAAGAGCCTAAACAAGTAAAGCTTTTTGTCGACAACAGTCAGCCATAGCATTGATGAAGAATCCTGTTTTCCATGGCGCAGACAAACATATTGATGTGCGTTTCCATTTCATTCGTGAGTGTGTTGAAAATGGAGAAATTGTTGTGCAATTAAATGCGCCTGAGATGAGCAAAGAGTGATGCTCGACGAAGCCACCGCCGGGAGTGAAACCGGCTGCTATCGTCATATCTTGGGTGTTCGTGAACTTGGGCGATTCGAATTAAGGGGAGTATGTTGGAGTAATCTGATCCGCCACAACAAATGCGCTGACGTGGAGGGCTGTTTAGTAGCGCATTGCTTGGATACAATAACTCTAGCTCCTCGTTATCTGCTTTTTCGTTTCATATTCAGAAGACATGCAATCACTTTGGGAAAAACTCTCGTTAGTTTTCATACTAGTATTTGAAGGGTCTTTCGATCGTAATAGCTCCATATATAAATGAATATCAAGCGTGTGTTTTTAACCCCACTAATCTTGCTCTGTTCCTCCTCTGTCTTGGGTATCGTTTTATCCGAAGAGTGTGTTCTCTTGATGCTAGCTCAAATTCATCTGCTATGTACGTGACGTATCAGGTAGCGTAGCGGCGGTGACAAGTCGCGACGCACGGCCGGATCGGCAATGAGCGAGGCAATGGCGGCAAGTTCATGCTCGAGAAGGCGCAGTGCACATGCACTTGAAGGAAGAACGAGATCGTAATTAAACGTGCATTAATAGATCAATTCAACACAAAAGCGCAGCGTGCGGTTGTCTAATTTGCCCGTTAATTGATTGATCGGCGGCGCTTCGCGGAGGGCACGTGGAGGAGTACGCGCGATGGTGGTGGCGGCGCTGCCGCGCAACGCCCGTCAAGTACCCCAACCGAAGTTGGTACGATGTCTTCTTCGTCTTCGCGCCTTCGCCGCGTCCTCGCTGGGCGTTCCGCTTCTTCTTGTCCACGGCCCCGCAGCTATCATCTCGCCATAAGCGAGTTAGCTGCGCTATTTGAGCTAGGCCTCGGGCCCAGGCCCCAGTGGCCCGAGGCCCAGCTCCGCCCCTGGCGGCGGTTGAGGTCGGCGAGGGTGCCGATGGCAGGGCTACCGCGCCCCCCGGACGTCGGCTTCTTGCCACCGTTGGAGGAGTAGGAGGAGGAGCTCATCGCTGATGACACCTAGGCGGTGATGGCGCCTGCGTGCGGGTACGGGCTTCTGCTTGGCTGTGCCTCGGTGCTGCCTCAGGGCATGTACAATAGTACATGTCAGCTGTCTATAAAATCATGCCACCTAGGATTTTAGGTGATGTGGAGGAGAGAGAAGGAGGAGAGAGAAAACTGCTGTCTACTATTTAACAGACGGTCTTATAGACAGCCTTCTATTTTATGTACTATTGTATAGACAGTCTGTTATTTGGATGAGAGACCATTACAGACAGCTATATCGACAATCCATTGTATGAGTTATTTTTAGTGCTGTCTATAGACGATGTAGAGATATATTATAGACAGCTGCTGTCTATACCATTGTACATGCCCTCAGCTTTAGGATTTGAGGGTATACGAAAAGGCGCGTACGGTCGGTACAAAAGTATACGGACGTAGATGGTGTGCTTCGTATGTATACGGCCATACGATACGGGGTCGTATGAAAGTAAGTACTCCACAGAGAACAGTTTCAGTTTTCCTTTCCCAACAGTAATAGTCCTTGTGCAACCTGGCAGTTTGAGCTATAAATTCTTACTATTCTTCGATTCCAAAGACATTATTAGGAATTACGAAATGCACAAAATGCGAGTGATCAGCTTAATCATGTTCAGCACATGGTTCATCCTTAATGCATATCGATGTATTATTTTGTTTTATTTGCAAACGACAAGCTATTTTGTCTTATGAGACTAGCGGAATCTCTGGCTTTGCTATAGATAAAAAAAAATCATTACCTCCATGTGCATCGGGTTAGTATCATTGGGATCGGTATGTTTAGCACATTCTCTCAGCTCTGCATCCACACTCGGTCGCGTCGCGCCTCTGTGCTATTAGCTTTTCCACACGCTTAGAAATGTTTTGTAATTTTTGTTTTTGTTTTTCTCTTTTGTAAAGAACTTTCAGAGAGGTAGAATTTATTTGATGGTATATTATTTTTTCTATTAGAGAATATGTAGGGAGATGAAATTTATTTGTTGATATATTATTTTTCTATTTTTGTTAGAGTTTTTTCAAGAAGGTAGAGTAGGAGAGACAGATGAATCATAGGAGATGATGAACTACCAACAATAGTTTCTTTTAAAGTAGTAAATAAAATTACTTGTGAGCATTGAGCAAGCAAGCTTATCCTTTTCGAATCCAACAATGTCAAAGTGAGGAAAAGCAAGGGAATTTATGCCACCTTTAATTTGGCTAAAAGGAAAGCTACGGAAGGAAACATGAGAACCCAAATTGATTCAAAAAAGAGTAGTGATCACTTATTTGATGTTGCCGGATGAATGGGTTAGATTCCACCTGATTTCATGGAACACATGATGTTGCAAACTGCAATCATGTTATCACGATAATGGCCTCGGATGCTCGGACTGTGAGAACATTGGCATACATCAAGATTTTTATTGGGATGGTTCCATCGGCCCTACCATTTCTCTTTTCCCCAGCGTGATCTACTAACTTGAAGAGACTCCAAGGTTTTGCCAGAGAACAGATAGGCCTCAATTAAATATTATTGATAACTTTCAACATCACATTTCTAACCTCGTAAGTGATATTTTTTAATTTAGCCTCCTTGTTAATGGAATTATAAAAATAGCCCTATCCACAGAAACGTCAGAAGGTGACGGTTTTGCAAGAGAACAGAGAAGTCTCACTTAAATATTATTGGTAAACATTACTTTAAAGATCACTTTTTTCTAACCTCATAAGTGATACTTTTTAAAATTGGCCTCCTTGTGAATGGGCAAAATTTTTTTGCTATGGGCTAGAAAAGTAATGATTTCTACTTTCTTCTCTTGTTAGGGTGGTGTTAAATGTGGACATCGCCAAATATTGATTATGATTATTTAGGATTGAATTGGATAGATGACTAGTTTTTTTAGAACAGAATTGATGACCAGATTGAACCTAAGTGTTTTTTGTGATTTGTATCCATGCTGTGTTTACTATTGTGTCAAATTATTTACAGGTTCCATTGGTTTTTTTTTATTTGTGTGATCTTTTTCATTCCGTGTTGCTTGACAAAATATATCAGACTAATCGGAATTATTCTATCAACTTGACAAAAATAAAGTGTGGTAATCAGAATTATTTGTTGATGTATGAATATATTGCACATCTTTCTGCAATAAATTAAGATTTTGTATGAACTAGTTAATACATAAAACTATATTATCTTAGCAATATGTAGTACGGCTATTTCAAACGACTGGTTATGTAAAGGCTGGTTGTGTAAAGACATGACAGACTAGTTAAAATACTCCAATGCTAGTTCGCTCCTCTGTTTGTTGTTCCAGATAAACAATGACTCCCCCATTATAAAATTCACCAAACTGGTTACATCATCTCCGAGCAATCAAAAGATAAGATCATGGATAATAGCATATGATTCTTTTTTCCAATAGAAGAAGACCTACGGACCCAAAAGATGTGTGTCACTCTTCAAGACTTCAACAAAGTTTTGACTACATGCCAGGGGTGAACCAATTGGATTTGAACACCCATAATTTTTTAGAAAAATCTAGTATATAAACATGTATATTGATAATTGGGACAATGCTTGATAATTTCATTAGTTTCATAACCCAATCCAACATCTCCATCTCATTCTCTCAAGCTATCAGGCCGACAAAACTGGCCCATTTGTTCATTCCAACCCAACAGCCCTAGGCCTCTCAGGTTCTATGCAACGCATTCACAAGGCGGGCGAGCGGCGGTGGGGAAGGAACGCCAGCAGGTCATCAAACCGGCATCGGTGGATCTTGTTGTTTTTGTTTCTGTTATTTTGAATCCCCATATCAACAATCTTGTATTTTTGTGAAATGTAGATCTTAGAGCTTGGAAAGATAAACAATAATTATTTTGTATTTTTTCTGAATTATTTGAGATATTGTCTCTATTACAAACAATTTATAATTTAAAATATGCCATCGTGGTTCTTCATGTTTTATATTGAGCGGTATTTTGGCAGCTTCAATACCCATCCTAGAAATCTAGATTTGCTGCTCCACGCTAGAAATCTTGACTTCAATGAGCCATGACATGAATGCGCATCCTATTCCAAAAGTAGACAAGCTCATCGGCATGTGCCGACCTGATCTAGATGGGTAATGTGTCCATTTTGAGAATATTTAAGAACAGATCATGATTAGGCCTTCTTCTTTAGGATAACCAAGAAAAAAAAATACAAAAGTGTTGAATAATTGAGGTGAGTGACGTAGATCAATCTCAGTGCACCGATCGAGAAACCATAATAACAATGGCGAAGATAAACACAAAGTATATAGGAGTTAAACCCTCTCCTCTTTATTGATTGATTCTCTTGTACAATAGGGCTATATTTATAACCAAAGCCCTTCAAAGGAAGTTTAGGGATTTACCTACAAACTATATAATAGATATTTTTAAACACTCTTTCTTGGGCGAAAACCACGTAATGCATACGGCTCATCAAAAACTCCTCTCAAAAATCCAGTGGGAACAAATGATGGAGAAAAGAGTACATTGCATCCGTATATTGCATTATACTTGTTGCCTCGTTAAAAACTTTCATGTAAAAAAACTTCAAGAAAACTCACTGAGAAAAAAAGAGTGCAATCTGCAATCTTCTAGATTAAGGTAACATCTTTAGGATCAGACTAAGGAATATGGTTTAGAGAATTACTCCCATGAACTCTGTATCTCTTTAAGTCATCTCATTCAA
Organism: Guadua angustifolia; assembly: GCA_036346375.1. NCBI lineage: Eukaryota > Viridiplantae > Streptophyta > Magnoliopsida > Poales > Poaceae > Guadua > Guadua angustifolia. The sequence continues at coordinate 21,067,707 of CM070503.1, read as the reverse complement.
ATATCGTGAACACATCTTTAGAAATTAGATATCGGGAAAGGCTTAGTGAATAAATCAGCTATATTTTCACATGACTTAGTTTGCATGATCTTTACCTCACTATTTTTCGCTTAGTTTGCATGATCTTTACCTCACCATTTTTTGGGGGTTCATGAGGATAGAAAAACTTGGGGCAATATGTTTCATGATATTGCTCTTAACCTAACCTATTTATATTTATGCAACACAAGTAGCATTGTCTTCATAATAATTGTAGATGCATCAATAGTGTTAATGTCACATAACTTCTGGATATAGCTAATCACACATTTTAGCCAAACGCATTCACGTGAGGCTTCATTAAGTGTTATAATCTCTGAGTGGTTGGTAGAGGTAGCTACCAGCGTCTGCTTAAAAGACCGTCAAGAAATGCTGTACCACCACATAGAAACACAAACCCATATATCCCATTATGGTTGAGTCTTGGTCTTTCTGGTAAAATAAGCAAATATCTTGTGTACCTTAGAGGTATTTGAGTAGAGTCTTGACACTAGTCCAATACCTTCTTATTAGAGCTACACTATGTTTAGCTAGCAAATTGACTATGAATGCAATATCAGGCCTAGTGCAATTTACAATATACATAAGTACCCCTATGGTGCTTAAGTATGAAATTTCAAGTCTAAGACTTTCTTATTTTCCAACCTTTGTCTAAATAGGTCTTTATCTACATTAAGTGATCTGACTATCACGAGGTCTTTAAAGGATGAAATTTATCTATGTTGAATTTTTTCAATACCTTCTCGGTATAGGTAGACTGGTGTATAAAATTTTCTTCAAGAAAATGCTCTAACTATAGGACTAAGCAATACTTGGCTTTACCCAAATCTTTCATCTCAAATTGTACCATAAGTTAAGAACTTGATTGGGGAGTGATTTATCTTGTTCGATTCTCTCTTCTTCTCGTGAAGGGTAAGAGTTGATTCAATATCTTTCTATGGTATTTTCACTCTTTTTGGTGCTTTTACTGTAGGCATATGAGATTTTGTCACTTCATTATGATTAGTGAAGACATCTAGTAGGCTATTAGCTATTTGTCCCAGATTTATTAACCTTTGAATTTCAAGTTCGAATTCTCTAGTACGTGGGTCTAAGGACTAGATGCTCGTGATATTCCAATCTATTTCACAATATTCTTCGCTGTGGTACTTTTCGACCTCTAATGCCAGGAAATTGTCCTCGTTACAGATATAGTTAGTGTTCTGAGCCATATGCATATTCCATATCATAGGTTCAAGGTATTCAATAATTGATGGAGATTCGTAACCTCTACCATATAGATCCCAATTCCTGACGAGGACCCATGCATGAATGCTGTGTTAGTGAAATTGGTACAAATATAGTGCGTCCAACTTGTTGCAGATGACAAAATAATTGGTTCTTTCCCACACACTAACTGCAAGGGGAAATATTATGGTATACAATTGGTCTGAGTTGAATTAATGTAGTAGCTGTAGGGTCGAGGATGCGCCTATTCACCCCCCCTCTAGGCGCATCCTCGACCCTACAAGTGGTATCAGAGCCACGGTCACTCTCATTTTAGGCTTAACCGTCTAGAGAGTAAAAAGGATGGCAACTAGAGGTTTAGTGCACTCACACGATCCACATATGCTAAATGGGTCAAATTATGCTTCATGGAAATTATTTATGATTGATCATTTTAAATCCATGAGCCCACAAATTTGGTGGATCGTAGATGTCGGCATTTCTTCTCCACTAAATAATATTGCTCCAACTAAAGGAGAGGAGAAATGTCTACACCTCGACGCTCAAGCAACTAACGTTTTATGTAGTGTTGTGAGCGTAGAAATATTTAATCTCATATGCAATCTCAAGAGCGCTCATGATATGTGGATCAAGCTTCAAGAATTATTTGAATCATCCACAACAATTGAGAATTGCATTGGGGAAGAAGTGTCGGTTGATGATCCTTCATCTTCTACATCAAATGATGAACCGACAACTCCATCAACCTCAACCTCCGCCTCAAGCGACGACGATTTTTCAATTCCATCAAAAATTCGTTGCTTTATGGCGAAAGGTAAGAATGAGGTAAGTGATGATGAAGGTGAGCCCTCTTATGACGAATTAATGAATATGCTAGAGGAGCTCAATGAATTTCTTGGAAAGGAGAAAAAGAAATATAAAATTTTGAAGTTAGAACATGAATCACTTCAAAATGATTATGATGTTCTAAAAGAAAATCATGAGAAACTCCTTTTCAAAGAATTTAGTAAAGCTAGTGTGGATATTGCCACTCAATACAATTTAGTTGATGAATTGCCTCACTCAATTCCAATTACAAACAATTCATCTAATAAATGCATATCCACCTCTAGTGATGATTTAATTGATATGCCCTGTTGCTCTAATGAAATTGCTTCTAGTTCCTCTATGTCTTTAGATGCTAATCTTGTAGAGAAAAACAATGAGCTCAAGGCCCAAATCATTAAATTGGAAAATGACTTGAAGAGGTGCATAAAGGGTAAAGCCCTCCTCGACGAGATCTTGAGCAAGCCAAGGGCGTCTCAAGATAAGCGAGGACTCGGCTACAACTCTAAGAGGGAGAATAGCAAGATGAGGCACAACGTACGACACACGAAGACAATCAAGTGCTTCAATTGCAACAAGAAGGGCCACCTCGCCTCCGTATGCCCTAACAATGTGGATAACAAGGCCACACCACCAACAATGAGGCAAACCGGCAAGGAGCAAGTCAAATCGGTCAAGAGAGGGCCAAATAGCGTGACGTGCTTCAATTACCGGGAAAAGGGACATTTCGGTAAGGATTGTCCCAAAGGTATAACCCCTAAGCCTATTATTGTAAATGATAACTATTTGCTTAGGAAGGACAAGAATGGCAATGTGTTTGCCAAACTTGTCAAGTCCCCTATGCCGGCTCAAAATGATATTCATTTGCATAGGAAGAGTAAATCTAGTAATGGGTTTGCTAAATTTGTTAGGACTCCTAAGCCCACTCAATTCAATTCAAATATATTGCTTAGGAGCAATAACATTTGCTAGATATACTACATCCTCTAAGCCTTTTCATAATTTTAATTATCATATGCTTAGAAGAGATCAAATTAGAAATAGCTTTGCAAAATATCATTGCCCTCCTAAGTCCTCTCACTTAAATCCAAATACGTTGCTTAGGAGGAATAATAATAATCGCAAAACTATTCCTAGTCATGTTAGTCAATTCAATAATGTTAAAATTAGAACCATTTGGGTTCCTAAATCAATTGTGACTAACATTGTCGGACCCAACAAAGATTGGGTACCAAAAGTCGTCTAAAAAGATTTTTAGGTGATATGAGATGGATTGGACGCTTGCCCATTCAAGAAGAGAAGGATTATCATTTTATACAAGTGGTGTCAAGCTTGAAGAAAATCAAGTCCATCATGAGCCAATGCCATCTCGGTAACAAGCATTTAAATTGATTCTTATATCTTATAGCCTTGTGTAGGTTATATTGCAATATCAATGAAAATCAATTTAGATTACTTGTTGTGGCCACTTGCTCTCGCCTCTTACCTATTCTCTTATTGCAAATCTTGAGCAAGTTAGAAAGTGGCACATTTTGGGGGAGTGTTAATTCATATTCATGTGTACCACATCCCTACGTGTGCCCATATTAATATAAGTGCATATATATATATATATATATTCAAAATCAACCATTTAGCCAAAAGTCAAAATGTTGTATACTATTACTAATCTTGTGAAAAACTAGTTGAAAAATGTATACAAATGTTTTTGAAATGTTTTTCAAAGGTTTTGGCTTCACAAAAATCTATTTTGAAAAGAAAATGAGTTTTAACTCCAAAATCTAGTTACTAGTATCTTGATTTTGATTTAAACTTATAATTTTCATAGAATTAAATGTAAAAAGATTTTGAAAGAAATTTCAAAATGAAAAACCAAGAGTTGGTCATTCCTAACAAGTTTCATGTTCAAAAGATTTTCAAAAGACCAACTCATCAAAAGTTATTTGATTTTGAAACTCGCCGAAAAACTATACTTGACCCGTAATGGTCATATTATTGCACTTAGTGAGTTTCTCCATTTGGATCAATTCTTGTGTAGAATTTTGATTCAAAATGGTATTTTAGACTCATACACAAAATTCAAATCTCTATATCTTACCCCATGCCTAATTTGAATTCTTGTGTTAATTGAATTTGACCTTGTTTTCTATTGCTTCTTCATTTGGACTATTTAGGTCAAAAGTCAAAAATTGAATTTAAAAGGACCAAATTTGTAAAAAGCTTTGAAAAAGTATTCTATTATGTATTTCAAATGTTTTACAAGCTTCCAAAATGAAAAACTATATGTTGAAATCGAATTTGGCTCAAAAACGATTTGATTTAATCCAAAATAGCATATTCTAGCACTATGCTAAATTGTTGGCATTCAAGTTGGATTTCAATATAAATCTTGGCTAGAAACATTCTTGATACACCAATCTAAGCCATGAAAATTGAAATTGCATGAAATCCAAATTGAATTGCATTCTGAGGCTTTTCGTGAAAATCGATTTCCTTTTATGCCTCAAAGCGCAAATTGCCATATCTTTCAAAACAAAATTGATTTTGAGAAAATTCCTTTTGCAAAACCTTCTAATTAGTCCAAAGTTAGTTTCCTCAAAATTTCAAATTATTTGGACTTCGTTTGAATCATTTTTGCCAAAATTTGCAAAAGTCTGGGCTTTTCAGCCTGTCAGGGCCGGTCACACCGCATGGGGTGCGGTTGCACCGGCCGGCCGGTCGGACCGGCCCCCGTGCGGTCGGACCGGCCATGGCATATTGGCTCTGAATTTTCAGATTTTTCTAAGTTTGTTTTTGGGATATCTTTTTATTGGAATGTGATTTTTTAAAAATTCTTTTTGGAAAAGTTTCTTGTGATCCCAAAGTTTATTTTGGCAAAATTTCAAAAGTTTCTCGATTTATTTGAAGGGATTTCCAAGTGGTATTAGTTTAAGAGCATTTAATTGATTTAAAAGGGTGATATTCACTTGATCTTTCGAAAAGACAAAACCTGTGAAATTCAAATGCAAACAACTCCATGATTCTTTCATTGAATATCTTGGGGAGTTTATTTATATCAAGTTTTGGGCACTTAATTGCTTCCAAGTGATATCATGTCTTTGTTTTGTTCTGATACTAAATCTTTGTGCTTTTACTGATCTATTTTGAGCTTTTCTTCTTTCGATACCCGTAAGTGTTTATTGCTCTGAGAATATTGCTCTGATACTCATCGATATTATTGATAATTCTTTCAAGTAGTATCAATCTTTGTGATTTGATCCTAAGTGGTATCAATGGAGCATTTATTCATTCCATATGCTTACAAGTGGTATCATTGAGTTTCTCTTTCTCCAAGTGGTATCATGGTTCTTATTGATCATTTCCTCTAATGGTATCCTTGTTTATTTGAATTTCTTTTTAAGTGGTATCATTGATTTCAATTATTTCCTACAAGTGGTATTTCATTGCCTATTTGTAGCATTATTGTGATACCCACATTCTTGATTGAGATTTTTTCTCGCAAGCTAAAATTGTAAGTTCAACCGCCTAAGACTTCTCTGTGTGAGATTCTTTATGTGTTGAAATACATTAAGGAGGAATCTCTTGTTGAGCATTGTTCTTCATTAAAATTTAAGAATGCTCATTTCTTTTTGAGTCTTCAAGCAAAGCCCTTGAGATTAAATTTACAAGTGATATCTATTTCTCAAAATGGTCTTTATTCTTTTGGATTCCTCGTTTAACCCTTAGGCAAATTTGTTGGATTCTTCAAGAGAATCATATTGAAAATGTGCAAAGCCTAATAAAATGAGGAGTGAGTTATTTGAATGTGTTTCAAATAAACCGTGTGATACCCTTACTTCGTTTTTCACGCTTATCTTTACAAGTGGTATTTGTACAAGTGGTATCCACAAATCCAAATATAGTCTCTTCTCGAGTTTTCCTTATTTTTTAGACCATATTTCAAATAAAAACTTGTTTTACTTCTTGAATGTCCCTTCAAGTTTTTATTTGGTTTTAAATCTAAATTCTTTCCCAAGGTCATTAGAGCGATCGATTTTAGTGAGCGATTAATTTCGTAAAACGCCTATTCACCCCCCCTCTAGGCGATCGCTCTAATACACCCCTAAGACAAAACCTAATCGAAGATATATGCGGAAGCGATAAATAGGTTTTGACAATTAAAGCCTAAATCAACTAGGCTCACTAGTGCACTAACTAAATTTAAGTCTCTACACTAGAATTACTAAATTGAACACTCAATTAATACTAAGCAATTCTAATACATTCAAGCAATTGATAAATATGCAAAAGGTAAATACTTGAATGTAAAGAGACAAGGGACAATCGATGTTTTTCCGTGGTGTTCAGAGACTTGCCGGTCTCCCCTAGTCCACGTTGAGGCTAGCCCACACTTGGACCGGCTCCCGCTCGAGCACCCGCCTCTTTCCACTAGTCGTGGTTTTTCACGCTCGCGCGTAGGCTCAACCCGAACCTTCACAAACTTCACCGGGGCTTCTCACAACCTTGAGAGCTCCCGCGCACGACGCCTACGCCGTCTAGGAGTCGGCAACCTCCAAGAGTAACAATCCGCTCCTTTGCTTGAACCTCATCGGGCACAACAAATGCGCTCCTCGGTGATCACCAAGTGCAACACATGCGCAAGGACCTCACTCAAGTGCAACACATGCACAAGAGCCTCTCAAACCACTCACTAATTGCAACACATGCAATTAGCCTCACTCTTAAGCTCAAGAAGCAAAGGGAGAAGAGCAACACATGCAAATGACTCCCACACACAGCCAACAACCTGCCCAAGCCCCCCAAGGGGTGTATTTATAGCCCCCACAAGAAAACTAGCCGTTTGGAGGCAAAATGGGCGAAACCAGAGAAAATCCGGTCCGACCGGACCTCGGCCGGTCCGACCGGCCCTCACAGGCTAACGGTCGGAAAACCGACCGTTACACGGCCGGTCGCACCGTGCACGGGCCGGTCGCACCGCACGGCCGGTCACACCGGACCCCGGCCGGTCCGACCGCCAGGCAAAAACCCCGAAACGCACTCCTCTGGAAAAAACGCACCGCTCGGCCGGCGGTCCGACCGCACGCCCGGTCGCCGACAGACCCCAGTGTCGCGCCGCCTCGACCTCCAACATAAAAGCACGACTCTGGAAAATCAGGCCGCCCGGGGCGGTCCGACCGCCCCACGCCGGTCCAGCCGGCCAGGGGCGGTCACACCGCCTGGCAGTCGACTCAGCTTCTTCCCGATCTTTTCTCCGAAGATCCAAATGCAATTCTTTGAGCCTCAAGGATGATCAACACATGATCATACACATGCAAAACACATTTGCACCAATTCAAACCATGCTCAAAGAATTCAACCCAAATTGCGAAAACACATTTCGCAATCGACTCAAGAACTATTCGCAAATCGTATTAAGCGAATCAAACTCGAGTTTATGAGATTAATTTCCCTAGCCATGTGAAGGTCAACACAAGACCCGGTCAACTTGCCAACACCCGTTGCAAGCCCCACTCACATGCTCTCGGAATTCCGGACTCATAAACCTCGGTTTATTCGCAACTGAACTTGCAAATAACATAATAAACACATTTCATGCTTGAACACTACTCTTTGCAACACATGCAAAAGTCTAGCTCCAAGCAACATTAAATCAAGGTGCATGAACTCTCTAATTGCAACACATGCAATTCTCTAGTTCAATGCAACCACAAATCAAACTTCGACTAAAACCAAAACCATACGTATGAGCTCTTTACTCGCAACACATGCAAGCCTCTAGCTCCATACAAACACACAACATAAAATCATGCTTGAGCTCTCTCCTTTTGCAACATATGCAAAACTTAGCTCCAAGCAACACCAAGGTTTTATAAAGATGTTTTGCGAAACCAAAGCATGAAGCTTCAACTAATGCAACACATGCAAAAGTGAACTTCACGCAAAAGCCAACGCATTAGCTTATCCTATTTGCAACACATGCAAATCAAAGCATAATGCGAAAACCAAATGCATATACTCTTTCATCTTTGCAACGCATACAAATCAGAGCATAATGCAAAACAACCAAGCATAGGCTTAACACTTTTGCAACACATGCCAAATGGTTAACCCATATGCAAAAACCAAATCAAATAAGATTTGAGCTTGAGTGAACGCGGATTGAGATCACCAACACATGATGAAGCTCAAGCTAGGGAACGACCCCTCTTAATAGCACGGCGATAAAAACCTTAGACTCAAAGACTACAAAGTCCTTAGCCTATCTAATTATACCTTCGCCGCCGCGCGCAAGCAATCCCCTTTGGGGTCTTTATGATCTTCACTTTGATACTCCCCCGGGATATCCACTCGACTCCTCTTTTTTATCATCTCATTCATCTTTGGACCTAACTCAATCACAACTTATAAAATAGTTAGTCCAAGATGCATGGTTGTCTCAATTATCTCTTGCACTCCATTAACACATAATGGATGCATTTAGATCAATTGAGCACAACCTAAATCAATTTGAATGATTTATATGAGTCTTAAGTACAATAATGCAACTCATGCTTTATTACACTTAAGAGCTATTCATTTGTCCTCAATTAATCACGGAACCTCATCAACACATGATGAAGCGTTCTTTAATAATTAATTAAGACAAATGAACTCAATTTAAATTATCATTTAAATTGATATGAGTATATATTAACTACACAAGTTTTCATATACTCATGTTGATGAGAGGTAATGATCCATTATGTGTAAACTATATGGAAATGATCATTACACTAAGTCATCGACTATAGAATACGCCCCACATGTATATGTGCATAAGTATGATTGACTTGGATATAATATGCACATATTAAATTTGATTGCATTGGAACGTATCCTATATTTCCACGAGTATACTTATAACTAGGCAATTCAAATGTATACTCAAGGATTTAGTTTCTTTGTCTTGATCCTTATATGTGTCAATAACGAATCGATCAATACAAAGAGACTTTCAAGTTAAACTACAAACTCCCCCTAAATATGTGCATCCAAGTAATATATGGATTGGGCAACATGATGCACATTTGTGGTTAATACAATGGGGACATTCATATTTTAACTTGAATCCAAAGTATGCAATTAATACTAGAATGAATATGCATACATACCTTGGGTTTTCCATTTTTCAATGCGATGAGACTAATCAAGGATATTCTAAATAAACAAGTTAGTCTCGATATAAGATTTGTCATTAATAACAAAATCACATTAATGGATAATCACAATATTAGATTTGTCATTAACACCAAAACCATAACTAATGAAGGTTGAACTTACAGTAGCGTGCAACACTGTGTAGCTCCAACAACTGGTTAGTAACTTACAATTATGTAAGATTGGCCTAACAATATGTTTTATTCTTTAAATTAATAACCCCGCAACACCATTTTGTTTGTGGATATGAGGTATTGAATGCTCTAGATTTATACCCAAAACCATACAATAATCATTGAATTCCTTTGCGATAAACTCACCGGTATTGTCCATCCGAATAGACTTAATCCTTTCATCTAGAAAGGATTATCTTAATTTAATAATATGGGCAATTAATTTAGCAAAAACATAATTTCGAGTAGATAAGAGACATACATGGGATCATCTAGTAGAAGCATCTATCAGTACCATAAAGTATATAAAGAGATCCAATATGACTGTCTAAGTTCACAAATATCACTTTGAATTCTCTCCATAAAACTTGGTGATTCTTTCCTAACAATTAGATAAAAAGGTCTAATTATGAGCTTACTTTTAGCACAAATATAGCATAAGAAGTTTTAGGTCTAGGAAAGTCTATAGTTTTTATATTATAGCCAACAGAATTATTAATGATGTTTCTAGTTATATTCAACCCAGGACGACTGTATCATGCCAGATCTTAAATATTTCTTGGTTTTTAAGTCTTGTTTTCACTGCAACATATTCCTTAGGTTTGATATATGTATAGTTTAATCTTGAAGGGAAGTATGGAAGTTTTTCAACCACTTGTTTATTACACCCGTTAAACTTAATCACGAATAAATCTTCTATGTTGTCCTTATTTTGTCTCCGTGTGGAAAACATTTAGGCACATATCTTTGAAACTTAATAGAGTATGACTAGACTCAAGATACGAGAGAGTATACTCTATTATTATACGACTACCCGTACGGTGAACTACGGTGGCTCTTCTAGTGACAACAGTGAGGGCATCATTTCTGATAATGGTCATAATATTTCTATTTTACTTAATCAAAGTCTAAAACATTTGTTACCTTAAGTATTGAATTTATGGTGCAACTGACTACAAGATAGATTTTTCCTCTGTCATTGGATTATACAATATTTTATAATTCAATAATGATTTAGTATTAACATAATTATTTCATCAGGAACATATTATAAAATTATAGAACAATTGTCGGGGATTGGATGTTCTCCATGGACGACCATCGTGACTCGGCGCCACCGACCATGCCCTCGCTCGGGCGTCGACCTCCGGGCCTACCCCGTCCTCTATCAAGCTCGTCCCGGCGGGCTCGCTTTCGAGGCTCGCTAGCGAGCGACACAGTCGCCGAAGGGACCTCGGGCTTCACCCAAAAGCCGGGCGCAGTCCACGAGGACGACGTGGCATTAATGACTTGGTGGCTCGAAGGACTGCACGCCCGCGGTCTGCGCTGCCACGGTCTGCGCCCACTGTGCCCACGTCGCGCTGCGCCCGGCGGGAAGCGCGGGAACAGCTCCGCCCACGTCCGAATAGTAGCGCGCCCCCTGTAATGAATGCTATGTCACCTGTAATCCCCTATAAATACCCTCTCACGCGAAGGGTTGAGGGTTCGACTGGACCTACTATTTTCACTTGTACGCAACGCTTGTTACGGTCAACCTGGAGGAACATCCTTGGAACCACCCAGGGCTCCCCGAGCAAGCGCGTTGTAATCCACCTTCATACAATAGTGCAACCACTAGACGTAGGGTTGTTATCTCCCTTGCGAGAGGCCCGAACCAGATAAAAAGAGACCCCCCTATTCGCTGCGATTGTCTTGGCCGCCACGTTTCATAGCTCGGCAGGACCTTGGAAGCTATACCCCCTGCGAAAAAGGGGCCTTAGGTTGATCCCTCATTCAACAAGTAAGCTCGGCGAGGGACCGGTTCCCGAATCGTCAACAACAATCATAACACAATAAATGGATGAATTAAATATCTTGTGGAATAATAATTTATTCAACTTAAATGATAATCGCTTAATAGGAGTGTAGACTAATGTTCACTCAGGAACTAAGACTAAACTAATAAGGACACTCATAAGGAAAACATGACATCGACTAGCAAAACGAATGAGTATTTAGGAGGCTACTTTAGGTCTCCATATATGTCATGGGTGTTCTTCTGTAAATCCTTGAGCTCAACCCTAAGAAGATCGTCTTGATCCATGGGGGAGTTTAGGTTCTCTTCCACAGAATTAAGAACCATATTATCACTCTTCTCGATGTCTTTATCAATAGTAGGTTGGGTGGTGAAGTGTGCCTCAACCTTGTTCCCATGGGTCTTCTTGACTCGACCAGTGGAATGCATGTAAAAGTCCACCGGATGCTTCAAGATGCGTGACCAATGGTTGGTGCATCCACACCTAAAGTAAGGTTGTGGAGGGTAGGTAGCCATGTTAGTTGAGTCTCTCTTCTGAAACTTGCCTTGCCTTTACCCCTCCCTTGGGGCTTGCCTCTACCCTTTTGCACTCCAACTTTCTTCTATTTTTCCTCTTGATGCCATTTGCCCTTTCCATGACCATGGCTGTTACTAGTCTACTGAGCATTGGCATATGCTTAGAGCATTGCCAGTGTCCCAATGAGAATAATATGATAATTCTTCACTAGGAGTTCATTACATTTCTCTGCTTCGATCCAGCAAAGTGTAGACAAGTTCATAATACCTATGGTATTTAGCATGGTGGTATTGTTGCTACAGTATCCTCATGTTGGGGTGAAAGGTGCACAATGTCTTATATATCAACTCAGTATCTGTAACTTTCTGGTTAAATAAGCTCAGCTTGGAGACAAGCTTATGCATAGCAGAGTTGTAAGCTACCATGGTTTTAAAGTCCTGAAAGTACAAGAGTGTCCATTTGCATGGCAAATTTGCTACTGGTTATAGCGTTTATTCAGGGAATTCTATAGTGCCAGTAGGTTAGGGATGGCAACGGGTCCGGGTACCTCCAGGTCCAGCCTCTGTGGACCCGGACCCGAGACCCGAAGTTTGGACCTAGACCCGGACCCGAAGTCAGTCACGGGTCCAAACTCGGACCCGGACCCGATGGGTACCCGGACCCGATACCAATGCTACTCATTGAAGTGCTTTGCTCCCGGTTTTGCTTCAGCACTTGGTTAGGCCCAGCCGGCACACGTACGTACATATTCTTTTTACTTGCAGTCATCTCACATTTTACCTGTCCCGCCTTCTGTCCTTCACGTGATTGGTGGGGAAAGCAAAACAGAAGGAGGCGGCGTGCTCTGCTCGGTTTAGAAATCGTGACGCAGGACGCGATAGCCAGCCCGGTAGGTCTGAGACGGCCCGCCGTCGGAACGCACAAGGCCCATCGGTTGCACACCAGCGCAGGCGCAGCTCGCAAGGCCCTAACCGATTTGGCGTATGGAGGAGGTCGGTGACCAGGCTGCTTTTAAGGTGTGTAACGGGTCCGGGTATGGGTACCCATGGGTCCAAAATGAGACCCGGATCCGGACCCGGATCCAGACCCGGACCCGAAATAATATACCCATGGGTCCAAATTTGGACCCGGACCCATCGGGTCGGGTACCCACGGGTATTTTTGCCATCCCTACAGTAGGTCCTCCATCAAATACTTGCCTTTAAGTTTACATGGAAATTGTGCCTTAGGAAGTGCAGAGCAGCACACTTGGTGGCTCTAGGGAGAGTAGTAGCACTTGCTTCGAGCTAGGTGATAGCAGTTCAAAGAGATTTAGGTTGATATTAGCATCCATTGCCTAAGTAAAGTAATTGCTGCCATTCTGGGGTGAGCTTAGCAAATTCCCTCTTTGCGATGATCGACATATCCTATATTCATGCAAAAATGAATTTTACCGATGTTACAATAAATATATTGCATTACCATACTTGAATCAGTAAAGGTTGGTCTATATTTATATAGTAGATAATTATTTAAAATTTTCAAAAAAAAATCTAGCATTTTTCATAATTTTTTGTTAATTATAAGAGCAATTTTAGAATGACCAAATAACATAAAATAATTTTAGTATAAATGAACATGAGATTTTGTAAGGAAAATAAACCCAGAGTTATAAAGCTTCCAATGCATTCTAGGTCAAAGGTTTAATAAAATATACAAGCCTATATACCTAAAAATTTAGTTTTTAGGATTTTAATATAAATTTTTAGAATTTATTGGTTATTTTTTGGAATCACTGAAAATTTCGGGGTTCAGAATATAAAATTTTGATGACCAAAAAATGTTAATGCAATTTACCAAATCATCAAGGGTCAATCCACAAAATTTACATGGCCCCTACAAAATTGGGATTCGGGTCAAAATTAAACAAGCTCACTGACTAGTCGTGCACACGTATTTAGGCTAGTCGGCCCATGACGGCCAGGTGGTCGCCAAACCATTCTTGGCAGTGGGTGTGGGTTGTTACGAGTGCAAGCGGAGTGGTAACAGTGGTGGCCCGATGTGCTACATGTTGTGATAGTGCGTACCGAGGAGCGATGGGTGGGAAGTGTGCAGCGATCGGCGCTTCATGCGGCAAGCGCGGTGGATCTGGGTGGTGAAGGTTTAGATTCGGCAAACTGCTGTTCGGGTCGACGGCTCGTGGGGGTGAAGCAATGGTGGTGATGGTCACACACAGCAGCGATTGTGTTCAGCATAGGGGCAGCGTAGCACGCTTTAGGCATAGCAACGCGACATCACTATAACTACTTTGAACGTGGTTTTTTCATTTTTTTCTCTTGATCTGTGAATAGCAGCCATAACCCCCTAATTATGCCAATTAGATTAATCATCTCTAATCATCGATTAATAATGACTAATTTAGGTAATTAATGTAATTAATCTGTAGTTGGTAAAATAAATGTATTGCATATACAAACATGGAACTATGCTCCGAAAAATAAAGGCAATGATATGAAGCTTTCAATGTATGCTAGGTCGAATATTCAATAAAATATGGAAGCTCATATACCTAAAAATGTAGTTTCTAGGATTTAATGTAAATTTCCAAAAATTTCTAACTATTATTGAAATTACCATAATGCATAGGAGTTAATCTAAGAAAATTTCTTCTGTTGTGAAGTTCTTTGTAATTTGCCGGTTCTATAGAGGCTAATACAAGAAAATGCCACAGGCCCAAAAATTTTTGCCTTCTAGCCAAAACTTTTAATAGTTTAACGGCTTGTGGGCCACAACAGCCTACAGCTGCTAGGCCTATCTACCTAGGTGTGCTATGGTTATAACCCATCCCCCACTGTGGAGGTCGCACATGTCCTTGATTGGTGAAGTGCGGCACTATGCGGAGTCGAGTTTGCCAACCTCTAGTTAAGAAGATGGCAGTTGTGGAAGGGCCAATGTGTGGACGTGGGCACACGACCACTTTTGTTGAATGACATCTGGGTTATCGGGCCCGGATTTGGAGGCAAGTGTGTATGGCTACGGGTGCACGTGTTGAGCGCTTCGATCTATGGCAACAACGCGACGGTGTGACCGACAAGGTGTGCAGTGAGGCAGTGGCTCATGCGAAGGCGATGTGTTTGGGTACGAGGCGATGACTCAGCGATGACATGTGCAATGGCAGCGACGACAGTGGCGATGCGATGAAGTAGAGCAACGGCCAAACACCTTCTCGAGCATGGGCGCAGCTTCATCAGGCATGGGCACAATAACGACGACAAAAAGTGCTTCAGGTGCAACGGCGGCTGTAGCCTTGGGCTATCGTGGTGTTGCAATTCAAGCTAGGGGAGGTTCTTGGTGTCTCAACGTCCTTTGGGACCTTGCCTCGCCATCTTAAGCCAAGTCGTGTCTGCAAACACAATGCAAGGACATGGCAGCGGCGATGAGTGGACAATACTAAGCCTCAGGAGGCGACGACCATGGCCAGCGACCCTGCCAAGCCCATGGGCAACCAGCATTAAAACCCTAATTAGCAATTCAATCTATCTAGGGTTCTAGTATAAATTGTTCACACGATTAATCTAATAGCATAGGGATTTAAAGGAGAGAATCCAATGACATACTATTTGGTCTTGGATAGGGGTGGGCATTTTTAAACCGAAATCATATTATCGAACCGAACCGAACCGAATTAACTAATTATTTCGGTTTTTTGATTTTCAGTTCGGTTTTTGTTTTGGTATAATTCGGTTTTCAGTTTGTTTTTTGACTTCCAAAAAATAAAGTAACCGAATAGTCCACGTACAATACCACTTTTATAATATTCTTCCTAAAGCCACTAAACAATTCTCATGTTCTAATACATTTATGTATTTGTTTGGTATATTTATATGTTCTATTATGCTTATATTGTAATGACCTATAAATATTATGTAGGTTTATTCCTACTCTGTGTTGCGATATGAGAATGAATAAATCTAATCTACCTAGTGTTTATTCATATTACGATTAATCAAATTAACCGAACCGAAATATTTCGATTAATTTAGTTCGGTTTTTTATTTTGGTCCAAAAAATTCTGTTGCCAGTTTCCATAAACTGAATTATTTTAAAACCGAAAAAACCGAATGCTCACCTCTAATCTTAAAAAGCTTCATACTGATAACCTATTAAATAATCAATAGTCAATAAAGAATGAACCCGATGTCTATCTCCCAATGTAGAGAATACTCGAGAATAATTAATTATAAATAGATGAACACCGAATATAAAAGAATTGTATTTTTTTTTCTTTATTCAATTCTCTCGTGTCCGATTATAGCGGTGGCCTGGCCGTGTGCCGTTGCTGTCGCCTTTCCTTGGCTCTCATCGCTCTCCCACTTGTCCTATTAATTCTCTGAATCTTCTGTGCCGAGTGCCCATGTAGGCACAGCTTAGCAGCGTAGAAGGGTGAGATATCTTATTTTGGAAACTATCAGAATAGATAAATCCATTGAGAGATTGGTCATACATCGAGCATCACAACTACCTAACTGCACACAATCTAAGTTTGATTCTCCGTATCATTTACTCCTTTCGACTGCTGACAACATCGTTATGTTATCCGTATCATTTTAATTTTTGAGACTACCGGCGGCCTAACTGTGCTGTCTAATTGAGTCTGATCGATGCATAAGTAGAATAGAAACGGCATCGGCCTGATCTTACGGAATGAGAAAACATGTTTACTTCGCACAGTTATGGCGTTAACCACAACAGAAGCAAGAAACTGCTTTAAATAGGTGGAGCATCACATTCCCCATTTTCGGATGAGTTAAAGCACACCAGGTAAGTGCCTTTCTATTTAACAAACACCGCAAATCTATTATCAATAATACAAATCATTTTTAGATCAACACGACACGGCTATAAGCTCATTGAGATGGATATAATATTCAGCAAAGATATTAATTTATAAGATTAAGCTGCACACTTAACTATAAGAGTTTAGACGACCAACCGACAGATAATAAGTAGAGACAATACACTTAGCTATAAGAGTTTAATTGGCTGAGCAATAGATAATATAATTAGAGACATGATAGATAATAAGTAGAGACAATAGGATGGATGGCATCCCTGTCTAAAAAAGCATATGCGCAGAGGATCCTGGCTTGCAATCTATGGCAGATGATTCCCCTTCACCCATAGATTTGCCAGGCCACCCTGCTGTACAGAACCCGCCAGGTCATCGTCTACTTGTCCGTTCCGGGCCAATGACGTGGGCCTGCCTCATAACCATTTCCACCTTGTCCATTCCACCTTACCAAAAACAGCAAAGTGAAAAAAAGGGGAAAAAAAGAGAGAGAAAAGCAACAAAAGAAAATCTCAAGATGAACAGAACCTCTCGAGCCTCGACATCCACCCTATAAATCCTCGCCCTCGTCGTCTCGGCCAGCTTCACAGCACAAACGTTCCTTTCCTCCTCACTTGCTCCTGCCCTGCCAACAGCAAGCTACAGCGCAGCAACTAGCTAGCAGAACAGCACCACCAATGGTAACATGCATGCAGCATATATGCTCTAACGCATGTTATTACATGTTTAATTTGCATGCGTGAGATTAATTAGACTGGCAGGTTGCTCTGTTGACGTATATATGTAAACATGCATGCAGGTTTCTGCCGGAGGCCATGGCGGCTACAGCAACGCCGACGACGACGGTCTCGTCCTCGACTTCCGGGGCAATCTAGCCGACAAGTCCAAGACCGGAGGATGGCTCGGAGCCGGCCTCATTCTAGGCACGTCGAGTGTACACGCACACATATTATTGAGCGACTTAATTCCATAGCTTCCGGCAATGTGTTCTCAATTTCTCATGCATGCCCGCAGTTGCGTTCTCGTAATTGTTAGTTGTAACATGTGAGTGCTTATGCACGGACGTGCGTGCCATGGCGACATGGCGTTTGCAGGGACGGAGCTGGCGGAGCGGGTGTGCGTGATGGGCATCTCGATGAACCTGGTGACGTACCTCGTCGGCGACCTGCACCTCTCCAACGCCAAGTCCGCCAACATCGTCACCAACTTCATGGGCACCCTCAACCTGCTCGCCATCGTCGGTGGCTTCCTCGCCGATGCCAAGCTCGGCCGCTACCTCACCATCGCCGTCTCCGCCACCATCGCCGCCACCGTAAGCACATAGAACCATTCCATCAGCCAAGTTTTTGAATCGCATGCAGTCCCTTTAAATATTCTTACGGTATGCGTCGTCGCATTGCCTCGTTAATCAATTAACAGGGCGTGAGCTTGCTGACGGTCGACACGATGGTGCCGAGCATGCGGCCGCCGCCGTGCGGGGACCCGCGGAGCGCGCGGGCGCACGAGTGCGTGCCGGCGAGCGGTGGGCAGCTGGCGATGCTGTTCGCGGCTCTGTACACGATCGCGGCGGGGGCCGGGGGCCTCAAGGCGAACGTGTCCGGGTTCGGGTCGGACCAGTTCGACGGGCGCGACCCGCGGGAGGAGCGCGCCATGGTCTTCTTCTTCAACCGCTTCTACTTCTGCATCAGCCTCGGCTCGCTGTTCGCGGTCACCTTGCTGGTGTACGTCCAGGACAACGTCGGCCGCGGTTGGGGCTACGGCATCTCGGCTGTCGCCATGGTCCTCGCCGTCGCCGTGCTTGTAGTCGGCACGCCCAAGTACCGGTACCGGAGCCCCGAGGGGAGCCCGCTCACGGTGATGGGGAGGGTGCTGTGGACGGCGTGGAGGAAGCGCAAGCTGCCGCTCCCTGCCGATGCCGCCGAGCTCAATGGTTTCCACACCGCCAAGGTGGCCCACACTGACAGGCTCAGGTAATGCAAATCTTGAAGTTATCATCACTCGCTTTTCTTTGAGAATAACAACATTTAGTTCAGTTTGAGTTATGCTTCAATTTTCCCGATTACGGAATTATAGTTTCCGATATAAATAGTTACATATCTTAGGCCATTTCCAGTGTATAATTTTATTTCTCAGTTTTCAAGAGTGCCACATCAGTTTTTGTTTAGGTAACCGTGTATCTCAGAAGCTCTCTCACCTCCCATGAAACTCTCTCTGTCTCTCTCTTTATAATTACCTTGCCATGTCACCAAACATGACGATATGTCATGTCATTTAATGAGAATGAAACTCCCACTTGGAATGGCCTTATAGCGACAAACACACAAGGACAATAATAGTGGGCTCGCCATTTCCTGTGCAATGACGTGCTACCAGCTAGTAATAGCACTGTAGTAGGAGGAGGATTACATGCATGTGGCTGTTGATATTATCACTGCTTGCTCGTTGTTTCAATTCGATCTTTTCGTTTGGAATATATATAGGATATTGTACGTACGTTCTGAGCTTTCATATTGCCGTGTTTCGTGTCTCAGCCACAGAAAATTCCCATGGTTGGTATGAATCGGAATAATTGTGACAATATAACATCTATAGCATTCATCTTAGAACAAAGACGTATAATATATATTATTGAAGAGAGAAAAAGATTTAGTTGCTTTGAGTCTGTATTTGTCATGTGTCTAGTTTTTTTGAAGAATGCCACAAACCATCTGGTGCCACAGAATTTATTTCCAGATGAATCAGTATCATTCGTCCGGATAGCTAGCTAGGATTTGAAATTATGAAGTGTAGGTCAGAGATGGTTCCGCACAAGTCTATTATTAGCGCAAAGCATGCTATGCTAGTACTTATCTTCTTGTTCTGTCAGTGTCAAGGCCAAGATGGACAAGCTATTAGAGAAGCTAAAGACGATAACTCAGATCATCCATTGCTAACGCAACACGCAAAGGCAAAATCATGCCAGTAAGGAAAACGAAGTGAAGCGACCAAAGCAGACAGACTTCAAAAACACCCTGTCGATCATTAGAGCTTCCAGAATTACGTATCTGAAATTAGTAGTCCGGCTCCGGCCACCCTGTTTCGGCTAAATATCGATCGTCCTTGTCCTGTGGAGTGGTGACACACGGACGGACGCGTATCCTCTGCAGTACTGCCCTCTGTAGTACTGTCGCTGACGTGTAGGCTTAGCTCGTGACACGGACGATGTTACATCGTGCAGACGTACGTGCAGTACTGGCTTTACCTTGCAAACTGCATGCAGGTGCCTCGACAAAGCGGCGATCGCGGATCAGGCCGACCTGGCCGCGCCGGCAGCGAAGCAGCAGCCTGCGTCGGTGTCGACGGTGACGGAGGTGGAGGAGGTGAAGATGGTGGTGAAGCTGCTGCCCATCTGGTCCACCTGCATCCTCTTCTGGACGGTGTACTCCCAGATGACCACCTTCTCCGTCGAGCAGGCCACCCGCATGGACCGCCGCCTCCACCCCGGCTCCTCCTCGGGCTTGGCCATCCCCGCTGGCTCCCTCTCCGTGTTCCTGTTCCTCTCGATCCTCCTCTTCACCTCCCTCAACGAGCGTCTCCTCGTACCGCTCGCCAGTCGCCTCACCCGCCGCCCGCAGGGGCTCACCTCGCTCCAGCGCGTCGGCGCCGGCCTCGTCCTCGCCATCGTCGCCATGGTCGTCTCCGCGCTCGTCGAGAAGAAGCGCCGCGACGCTGCGAATGGGGCCTCCCACGCCGACATCAGCGCGTTCTGGCTGGTGCCGCAGTTCTTCCTGGTGGGAGCCGGCGAGGCGTTCGCGTATGTGGGGCAGCTGGAGTTCTTCATCCGCGAGGCCCCGGAGCGGATGAAGTCCATGAGCACGGGGCTCTTCCTGGTGACGCTCTCCATGGGTTTCTTCTTGAGCAGCTTCCTCGTCTTCGTCGTCGACGGCCTGACGCGGGGGACGTGGATACGGAACAACCTGGACGCTGGGAGGCTGGACAGGTTCTACTGGATGCTGGCCGTGCTCGGGGTGGCCAACTTCGCCGTGTTCCTGGTGTGCGCGAGGCGGCATGAGTATAAGCCCAGCACGGTGGCCGTAGTGGCGCCGGCCGGGGAGGGCAACGGCGGCGCCTCGGGAAGGAGACGGACGACGTCGTTGTACGTGGTCAAGGAGTCCGTCGAAGGGATGGATGTGTAGGGAGTTTGTGTAGGGCATGCATAATTTAAATGAGAGCAGTTTGTACGTATCTTACCATATAGCTTTGTTTGGGGTGGTCTATGGTATTTTCTTACCATATAGCTTTGTTTGGGGTGGTCTATGGTATTTTTCCCTTTCTTTCAAGTTAATTTGGCTGTTTGCTCTCCTGTGGGTAGCTAAGGAGATCGACGAGTTGAGGCGAAGTGTTTATCAAATATAGGTCAAGCAAGACTAAATTAGTTTAATTTGTGAATCTCTTGGGAACTCTTTTGGTCAATTTCGTGGTGAATACTCTCTTTATATCTTTATTTCCTTCCAAGAGCAATACTTTAAAATGCAAATATATCGATTACTCAAGCATGAAATACAAAAATACTCAACTTTAATTTAAATTAAGATCATATATAGATACACGACCTAGTACTATTAAGTGAAGTATTTGAGCGTATTAAAGTGGACCGTAGGCCTACTTGGTTTGAAGCCCACCTTTTATGGTAACAAAATTTAGTGTCACAAATACAATAAAGTTTGATTACAAAATTGGATCTACGACATATAGGACATGGAGCTAAGAAAGTGTGATAAATCACAATTGTAACAACAAACTGAATGCCCGTCTAAAAATCTATAGTGATCCAAGCTCAAAAGCAGGGTTCACATTACTTAAATGACCTTGAAAATGCCCTAAAATCGTCAAAAACCGAAATGTTTCAAAATCAAAATTTTTGAAAATAATTCAAAGATCGATCGACCAGTTGAACTTTTTTACGCCCAATTTTTTGAGCATTTTTCGTTAAAAAATCGAGCAATTTTCCTCGATTTTCGACCGGTTTATGTTTATGGAAGTTGTAATTTTTTTATATAAATTGGGCAGGTTTACCGACCGGTTTTAAATATCAAGTCGAATCGATATGATCAATTATCACAATATTCTAGCCAATAATCACGATATTGTTAACCCTGCTCGGACGTATCAAGGTTAGCTTCAAAACAAAGAGCCCTTCCTCACCGAAACAAACACCAGAAAACTTAGGGTCTGTTTAGGGGAGTTGTAGCTTTTCTAAAAAGTTGTTTTTTTAGTTTTCTAGGCTGAAAAGTAGATGTAGCTTTTTATAAGAGGTCATTTAATAAATAGCTAATTTCTCTCAGTAATAAACTATAAAAGCAAATCCAACCTAGCTTTTGGCTCTTGTTAGTTATATATGGCTTTTAACTTATATCAAAAACCGTTTAAAAACTTAGCTATTTGTGGGGCTTACTGGCTTTTTAGAAGCTACAATTGGCTTTAATCCTGTCTAAACATGGCCGCCTTAGAGCAAGCCCAACCTATCCCCTAAACCTCCCTCTATCCTAAATTATAAGGAGAATTAAAAAAATATGAGCTCCAACCTAACCTCTATTTGGAATCCCTATTCTAAGGAGGCCCCTTCTCATCTCTACATCTAGAGGCTTTCTCTTTGCCCCTATTATTTTCTTTGGCATTTTTTATTCATTTTAAAATAATAATTCATGAGTGCAAAGTAATAATAATGTTTAGATAAATAATAGGGGTGAGTAATAGGGAGTGTGGGTTGAAGACAAATTTGATATAGGGTGCCCCTAATTTTTATACCACCCCTAAATGAGTGATTTAGGGGAAAAATATAGGAGTTTGGGTTGGAGCATCTCCAACAGTGTCCAATATTCTAACTCCCAATACCTTTAGATTAAGACCTTCCCAAAAATCTTTTTTCCAAAAAAAAAAACCCATCCTCCAACAGCTCCCTTCTTTTTCCCAAAAAAAAACTTTAAATTGGTCACTGTGAGCCCCTTTCCCGTCACGCCATCTATTTTTCTTCGTCGTTCGTGCCGCCAGTGGAGCCTCACATATAAACGTTGGCGCAACAAAGGCCAAGAGAGCATCAAAAGAAAAACAATCTCCACTAGGCAATGGACATGAAAAGAAAAAAAAGGAGCATCCGTACAATGCTTTGAAATAACAAATAACAGAGTTCTCTGGAGACAAATGTCATTGTCTTGTATGATCCTTAACAAGCACAACGGTAGAGTTTAGTTGTCCCAGTTTTCAGAAGGTGAAGAAATAAATAACCTGACAGGTTATGCCAATGGTCACGTACACCTCAATACTAACTGATGCAGCTATAACTAACTAATGAATTATGACATTGCTATGTAATCCCTGCTATGCTGCTAAATAACAGTACTCTTTATAAGCAAATTCACTTACATAATTCAGCGGAGCTGATTTGTTTAAGTGCAAGCACATAATACTATTCCCATACAAGCAACTGAAACATGGTTTACCAGTAATAGGCAGGCCCCATAAACAACTTACATCATGCAAAGTAACTGTTGTCCCCCCCCCCCCCCCCACTGGCATGTGAAAGGGAAACATTTGGCTTCAACTAATTTTCAGGAGATATGACTTGACTGAACAACTAAAGCAAGGGCAGTTAATTAAAGACTTCAGTTTTCTGAAGAAGCTAGCAGAGCAGAGCAAAACTGCAACATCTTGTTTTTCTTCTCTTTATCATGTTGTTTGATTGATATTTGATGAAGTTTTCCAAAACAAGAGTCTGAACTAAACAACAAATTTGTCTGACTTAAGATGCACATAGAAAGAAACGTGACAAAGACTGACATAAAAATAAATAAAAGAGAGACAATGATCAGTAGCCCCAGTAGCATGGTCCATGATCTAGCCTTTAAGGGGAACAAGAAGAGCATCCCACGATTGCACGATCTGTCTGCTATATGGTTCTTGGACCTGCAGGCAAATGGGATTAAAATGTTCAGAATTAAGGATCAATGTTGCTTGTTCTGCTGTTTCAAATAAGAATGCTTGCTTATTGTGGACAGGTTTAGTAAAAAAATTACCTCTCTCTTTCTGCATCCAAAGAGTAGCAAGGCCCAACCTAAAACAATGGGCTAGTTGATATCCAAGATTTAGGGGGCAAGCTTCAATCTGGTATGCAAGATTAAATGAAGTTGTTCACCACTTCACAGGGCTTTGGGCATTCTGAGTTCAATTTCAGAGTCAAAACCATAATGAGTTGGGTACATAAGTTTCTGATTATTATCTAGCAACCATTTTAACAGACATGTCTAAGTTAAAAACACATATTCCGAATTTAGTTCTTTAAAGTCAAGGATGCCAAAATGTTCAAGTTAGTATCGGTCTATTACATCTAGCATTCTACCGATAAAATTGCTAGACAGCGTATTTGTTACCAACAAGTCATGGCCTGAATAACACTATACCACTGAGATTGGGTAAAAAATCAAAGTCCAAAAAATATATATGAATGGATGGATGGATTCACAAGTTCGAAATGGGGGTGGGGATTCACAAGTTGGCTGAGATGGGTTGCAGCAACAAGATTATTCAGCCGAAAGCAGCGTCTTACCTTTGGCGGCGGCGCCACGGAGGCGGAGGCGGCGGCCGAAGGCGAGGGTGCCAGCGCGAGGAGAGGTGAGGAGCGGGAGGCTGGCGGGCGGCGCCTGGCAGGACGGGGTGGTGGGCATCGCCATGGCGACGAGGATGAGGTGTGTCAGATCCTAGATGATAGCAATTCGGAATCCGACGCAAACTAAGAACAATCTGGAGAGTAGAAGGAAGAACTAGGACGAGGATAGAGCATAAACCGTATACCAGAACTTGAACTCGGGGAGGCGGCGGACGAAGGGCTAGAACTCGTCGGAGCCGCGGGTGGGGAGTGCGGGGCCGGTGTCGACCACCTCGACCACCTCGAGCTCCAGCGTCGACCACCTCGAGCCCACCGCCCCGCCGTGTGAGGCGCCGCCCGATCCGAGTAGTCTGAACGCCTGAAAGCGACCTCCAGGCCATCGCTCCACCGAGCCTCAGTCTGCTGATGATGGGCGGGGGAAGAGCTGAAATGGCACGAATAAACCACGCGCACGCGATTTCGCCGCAGGAGGGGCGCAAAACGAAGATTGGGAGCGCGGTAGCGGCGCGGAAAAATGAGGAAGACAGGCTGCTGTTTTGGGCGTGCGAAAAAATTGGGACGAAGAATGAGGCATTGTTAGAGTTGGGTTTTTTTTAATCATGCCCTAAATTATAATTTAGGAATAGTTTTTAGGCACTGTTGGAGATACTCTTAAGCTAAGAGCAATCGGCGGATCCGAACCTTTTGGATTATTTAAGTCTAGTCCAAAAGAGCAAGCCCAACACGGCCAGCTCCCGGCCTGATGTGATTTATAGGCCAGACTAGCTTGATCTAGGCCTTTTCAAGGTCAAGTGTAAGCCCATTACGCCGAAACTTGCAATGGGTCTAGGTCTAATCTCTTTCTTAAAAAGAAAAAGAGAGAGATCTAGAGAGAGCCAAGGTCCTGAATCTAATCTACGTCGGCGCGATAATAACTTGTGTTCTTCTGCATGCTCGCCAATCGCAGTGCAGTTCCCTTTCTGCTCTTAGCATTTTGTTGATTCGATGTGCAGAAGTGTCGAGTTTACTGACAGACTCTCTTGATGTGCCGGGCTGGCACGGCCGGCTTCATGCATGGTTTGCCTACCTTTTGGACGTCCACAAGGTGTTTGTGTAATTGCACGCTACCTCGCTGTTCTGCGCCAAGGCTGAAGAAGGTTTGTGTTATGGCTTTGCTGCTTTGCTGTCTGCACTGATGAGTGATGAGGTCGAGGACTTAGCCGAGCACCGTTGATCCAAGGCACACAGCAGATGCCAACGGCTCGGTTTGGATCACAGGACTCTCATACGAAGTAGCTAGTTTTATTTGTGAAACGGAAAAAATCTCGCGTTTGGAGTATGCATTTAGAGACAGCGATCCATCTCATCATGTGACTAAGTGCCGCATGTTGCAACTGAAACATACATATCACCTATATAATAAGCGCTGGGATTGCCGGCCCCTGGCTGAAGCCAGGTGTCACTTTGTAGTTTTTACAAAAAGGCCCCTCTGCTTCTTTGAATTACAGATAGATCCTTGTAAATTATGAATAGGTCCTTCGCGATTTTTGTAAGGGGAAGATTTTTTTTCTAAATCGCGTTTGGGTCCCTCGCGCGCTGTTTTGCAGAAAACACCTCCCGTTATATTCAAATCGCGAGCAAACCCTTTTCTAATTTTTCAGGATAGCGAACAGGTCTAAAAACGTAACAAACAGGTCCTTACTCCTTACGTCTAGATCCTTTCTCCGTTTTTGTAGTAAGATAGATCCGAAAAAATTTGAAATTCTGTTTAGGTCCCTACACGCGATTTATAGCTAAATTGAAAATCGCGTTTAGGTCCTTTCATCGATTTTTTTGCACACGATTTTCTAAAAAAACGAAAAAAAGGCTTTCTTAAAAAACACAGATTCGTCGAGGGTTTATAGTTGAATTGGAAATCGCGTTTATGTTTTTTTTGTCGCGGCGCGGCAACGCGCGCAAACTCAACTTAGTTATATCCATGCGCGCATGGTCGCAGGCCAAACAAAAATGTACCGGGGCCAGGATCCCTTACGCATGAGAATCTATGGCTTCTACAACGCTCCCGCGTAGGCGTAGGCGTAGGCAGTAGCCTCGCAGGCGTTCACGTTGGACATGCACGAGTGGAGGTGAGAGAAGGAAAAAATGATGGCTTGCAAGGTGGCAGAAAGGGTGCGATGGTTCGGGGAGAAAAGAGGATTTTTTTTTACTGTACTGGCCGTGTGGTTTTTTTTTTTTTTGCAAATATAATCCTTATTGCAATGAATTTTCATATATAGCCCCTTACGTGCAAAATTCAGTGGAGTGGCAATGTGTTATTATTTTTTGTACTTGGGTGGCATGGGAATCTTCTTTTCTACGGACGCCAAGTACTGTATTCCGGCCCAGTCTCTTTTCTGCGGATGCCAAGCGTTGGATTCCTGCCTAGACTCTTTTCTACGGACACCAAGCGCTGGATTTGGCCAACATGGATGGGACAATGGCAACTCTTTATGCGTCTTTGACCGAATCGACTTTGCCATGAAACCAAGGTGCTGGAAATATTCCAACAGTTTCCACGCACTGGAAAATCCAGTCGAACAGAACATGCGGCGTGAGTAGGGGGGCCTGGCGCCCGTGGCATCTGACGTTGTGACATTTTACACGGCTGGTATTTATGTCTTCTCGATCCGTCCCATTGGCACACCGAAAGCACCAATCAAACCACGCATCTCCCATGCATGCACGTCGAGGAGGGCACTATAAATTAAGGACTCCCTCCGATGGATTGCATCAGGCATCCGCTTTGACAAGGGAAAAAAAAGGAGAGGGAGATAGGAAGAGTCTCATGTAACATCCTTAAAATTCAAATAAAATGAGAAATTAAATTTTAAAATTTGATTATGTTTAACTCTGCACTTTCTAGTTAATTTTACTCAAATAATCAATCAAATCATATGATGTGTTTTAGAAAAACTAAAATTATACTCTTAGAGATATTACAGAGAAGGAGAAGCAGGTAATGACTTGGTAAGAAGGAGCAGTTGTGAGAGAAAAGAGACACGTGCAGTTAGTTTTTTTTTAATTCCATGACCTATATGCCATGCGCTATTGAAAGACGGACGATCACTAACCACTCGTATTTATATATTAGTAAAATCAGTATATTTTGATTTTAATAGTATATCTCTTAACATAGGTCATGTTTGTCTAGACTTAGTTTTTTAGCTTATAGCTTAAAGTCAGTATTTTGGCTTAAACAGCTTAAAAGTTAATGGCTTTTTTACATGATAGAGGTGGTTAATTCTATTTAACTTTAGTGTTATTAGTCTAAAACCAACCATCAATAAGCTCAAAAAAAGTCTCACTCCAGTGGTTTTTGGCTTTTAGTTATATGAAGATTTATGACTTTTGAAAAGTTCAAATAAAAAGCTATTCATTTATTTAGACTTTAGTTTTTTGGTTTTTTAAGCCAATAAAAAAAAGTCCAAAACCATAGTACTCGCTACAAAAATGCGCGGAAAAAAAAATCTGGCAGCGTGCGCGCGCAGCACGGGAAACCATTTCTGCTCCTTTCCCTCTGCGGACGCATCTTTCGTCCTCCCAACGCTGTGGCACGCTGATCACAACACGAACGACGCCGATCGTATCGATCCGACGGCCCAGATCCTCTCCCCAAACCACCTCCGCCCTATCCCCCACCGCCTCGCGCTCCGAGCGGGAGGGCAATCCCGTCATTTCCTCTCTCTCCTTCGTCGTCCAGTGCTCGGTAAAACAGCAGCACAAAACATTTCTTTCATTTCCATTAACTTTTTTTTTCCACACGATATTATCCGCTCCGTCGCCTCTTCTAGGGTTTACTTTTTCTCGTTCCGCGGCGTCGCCGGCGAGGTTGCGCGGTCTTCGTCGAGCGAGGTGGTGTGTTCACCGGCTCGGCGTGTGGGCATCTGAGATGGGATACGACGCCATGGCCAATGACGCGTCCTACCCGGCCTCCGCGGCGGCGGCGGCGCGCGACGCGAAGAAAAAGCGGGTAAGGGGGGCCTCTCTCTCTGGTTCGATTTGGATTGGGGTGTTTTCGATAGGATGCGGTGGCGTGCTGATCCGTGGGTTTGGGTGGTGGTGGTTATCTGCAGGGGAACCGGTCGGCGAAGCTGAAGCAAAGCAAGCTCGACGTGCGCCGGGAGCAGTGGCTGTCGCAGGGTCTGATCTCGCACCCGATTGTTCAATTTTTTTGCTTATCTTGTTGATTTGATCGGGGTGTTTTCTCGATTCAGGTGATCTGAGTGTAAAAGTTGGGATCTTGGTTAGGAGTTGGTTCCGAATTCAATTTTCTACGTTGCTCCTCCTCTTTTTGTTGGTGGATTCTGCTTGAGGATTGGTTTAGAGTTGTTTTGCCTTTTTTAGGCGATGCTTTTTTTTTTGAATTTTGTGTTGTCTTCTGAGAAAAGCTGTAATCTTTTTTTTTCCTGGTTAGTTCAACATTTTTTATCTTTTGGTCCCCTTGTGTGGGAAAGTTCAATTATTTGCTGACCATTTGATCAGAGTCTGAACTGTCTGCTGTTTGGATTGGTCTAGTGAAGGATGGGAAGGAGGTGAAAGCTGTGGCTTCCCCAGCAGCAGCAGGGGCCAACTCCGGATCGCCTATCCTCGCTTCCCCACACCCTCCGCTCCCTCGCCGGCGTGCAGAGACACGGACGAGGGGAGGGGAGCCAGAGGAGGACAAGGATGAGGCTGGTGGTGCTAGCCAAGAAGTGGGTAGCAGTGACCTCGACTCCGCAATGCACAGCCCTGGTTCTTACAACTCACCTGATAGTTGCATGCAGCAGAAGCACTGCTCTGGCAATGGTGGCAACCATAGCCTCAGCAGCGGCAGCAGTACATGGTCCAGCTCTCGGAGTGTGAGTGATGCCGAAGATGAGGAAATTGGTGGTGGCCCTGAGGAGGAGGATGGTGTTCTGGACGATTGGGAGGCGGTTGCTGATGCACTATCAATGGATAACAACCACAATCACCAGGATTCAGGTCCAGAAGCTCCACCAGCTCCACCTGCGGCTTGCCCAGAGCTTGTTCGTGCAGCTGCAAGGCCAGAACCAATTAAGAGCCGGACAAGAGCTTGGAGTCCGGATGATGTACTCCGGCCACAGAGTTTGCCTAGCCTCTCCAAGCAGGCCAGCTTCCCAGCTAGTATGGGGAACTGCTGGGTTGGAATGGGGATAGGGGCTGCACAAAAGGGTATCCTCTCACTGCCAGTGTCTTGCCCAATATGCTATGAGGATCTCGATCCAACAGATTCTAGCTTCCTCCCGTGCCCCTGTGGATTTCATCTCTGTCTATTTTGCCACAAGAGGATTCTCGAGGCGGATGGACGTTGCCCTGGGTGCAGGAAGCTGTACAATTCTGCCCCTTTAGGTGGAGGAGGTGCTGGAAATGGACAAGAGACGGTGAATTTAGTGCAGATGCGTCTGTCCCGCTCTTGCAGCATGGGTCCAAGATACTAGACTTGCAGTTGCAGGGTATGACCTAGTTAAGTGTCATAGTTCTTCTCTTTGCATGGTACTGTTTGGTATGCTACTTATGTTGTTTGCCTTTTCATATAAGGAAATGTGAATATTGCCATAGGTGTTAAATCTCAATAGAATGTTCTGTAGAAATTTGGTGCCCTTTTGGATCAGTTTGCGGTGTATGTGATGCATATGTTGCTGAATGGACCCTTTCTTGTTTATGGTTTGGGAGTTCATAAAATAACAGCTATATAAGGTGTTTGCTATTTTACTTATTAAATTTTCTATTCTTATGCTTTGCTTCTCATATCTTATCTACTAATAACAAATAAGTGTTTAATTAGTACTGACTCATGAAACCCCTTACGCCCTTAAAATTTTCTGCACCCCATGGGGATTTTCTGATCCTTTTTTATGGTTACAAATTCTGCATGGCATTGTTTACAGGTATACTTTTCACAAGCCAATTGAATTTGTCTGGTAGTATGATATCTAGGGACAAATATATCTGTTTACAGACTAATTGAATTTAAATCCTCTAGTGCTCAATATTTACTTGTGTTTTGTGACTTTTGTCTTGCTATTTTCTATGTGATGTCACCAAGTAAATGCTTCAGGTTGCTCACCAATAATTTATGCTGATCTTGCTTTTTCAAGATATCTTGACAGCAAAGGAGCTGAATCTCTGTTATGGGAAGTGAGTATGGTGACTTGCTCTTTTTTTTTCCTGGTTTTTAATTCTTACTTCATAGAACATAAAAACTCCCGTTGTATAACAGTAACATGTAAGGTAACCACAAACCTTGTATGTTCAAATCCATAAAATGATTATTGTCAGATCAGCTTTGATTGAAACGCTCTGTAAGAACTATGGAAATGGGATGTCATGGGATATAGCAATGGTCCTGGTCTGCTAGGTAGGTATACTTCATGTGGTGCATTCTCTTTTTGTTAGCTTCGGCTCTTGTGTTGGTCTGGATTTAAAAGAAAATCTTTTGTTTACCACATTGGGCAATATATTATTCCTAGATTTGAGATTACTATGTGATAAGACTTTATGGTTTTCATTTTTTTTTTTTGAAAACAGCAGAAGCTGTGATTATATTAGATTAGAAGGAAGGGGTGAAATTACACTGTTTGGAAAAGAGAGGAAGAGGCCGGAAACAACTATAAGAAGGCCGCAGAGGGCGCGGACCCAACCTAAGTAGCTAGAGGAATAGAAGCTCTAAAGGTACACATATGGATTAATGCTGGCGGTGTAGAATGCTCGTTAGGTGCTTAGCTCTGGCTAGGATCCAGGTGGCAGCTTCATCTTTGATTGTCTGGAAGATTTGGTCCTGAGAAGCCCATTTTCTTTGGAATACTCTATGGTTTTCATTTTAGTAGGCCTTGATTGATATAACCAAAAAAACAATTTACCTCTAAAATGCATTATTGAAAAGGTACTTTCCTTAGCATATTCCATGCACAATTTGTTGTGTTCAGCCAATATATTATCTGTGCTAGAAATTGAGGATAGCAAAAGGCGCTCTGTGTAATCAACAGAATGATGTAGATGCATTTGTTCAATGACTCCATTATGCAAGATTTTGTTACCGAAGCTCATGCTTGCACAGGCTGTACTCATCAGTTGTGTACTTTGTTACCTCCAAATTGTGAGGACAGGTGTAATTTTGTTCAACTACAATGAATATTTGATATATTACATTTGAGGGTGGTGTTCTAATGTGATATATTTGCTGGTGATCTCTCCTATATAGAGTGAGAGTTTCTTTCCACGTCACCTCATCAAAATTACCCATCTTTGCCACTGCTCTTTAATTACCCATTTTGCCACTATTAGTGCTCTTTGTAAATAAACTTTTTATCGCAAATTGAGTTTCCGTTGGAACAGGCACATGGCTATCTATTGAATTTAGGTCTTCTCCATGGGAAAACTGCAACTTAGACTCTATAACGTAGTTTCAAGAATGAGACCTTCTGTTATACGGAAATTTACAGAAAGCACCTTAAATTTTTTTGATTATTATGGTTTACTCTTGTGGACTTTATATAATTACTAGAAATTATTGTTTTGTTGTTTTAATTCGTCTGTAACTTATAGTTCCAAGTACAAAAGCTTTTGCATACGAAAGTTTGCAAATTGCACCTTAAAACTTTTCTTATTATCATGATTTAGTCTTTTAGATTTCTGCCAAGTATTGTTTTTTCTACTGTTTTAATTCATCTGCATGAGCGGTTGTTGTTCCGTTGCATCGTACGAGCACTCGGCTAGTTATTAATTAAAATAGAGTTTTTACCATCTGGGCACCAAATCAACCTTAGGCCCTGTTTGGGGTTCTTTAAGCTAGTTTCAGTTGTTGAAAAGACAGTAAGCTCCACCAAACAGCTCAGCTTTTAAAATGCTTTTGGTATAAGCTAGAAGATACTAGATCAATGCTCGTGCGTTGCTACGAAAAATAAAATTAGTAACGAAACATAAAGGCCAAGCAATAAAAGAAAATTATGCTACAAGATCAAATATCTATTTCTCCCGATTACAAAAGTTTTTATGATTTCTTCTCCAGTATGAATTAAAGCCAAATATATTCTACGTAGCAGTATATATTACCAATCTTAAAAATCGATCAATCATTTTTATCCTTTTTGCAATTTATATTACCATTTCGCATTCCTCTTCTTCTCGTCATACCTGTCCGACGACGTCTCACCAGTGTCGCCGAAAGCAATCGCGTCGAGCGTCGTACGCTTTGTTCAAGTCCAACTGGCCGGCACTGGGGTTATGACATCCGGTGGGCGTCGTGCTCGGGTTTATTAGTTCTCGGCGTTCTGATTTTTAAAATGACACATACAGACGGACGAACGAAATCTGTAGCTATTCGGAGAGGAAGGGGCCAGTTCGGTTTTGTTCGGGAGGAACGAGATCGAGAATTATCGCGGGGAATGAAAGCAAAAAAAGAATAGATCGCTTTTTTCGTCCGGTTCAATTTTGTGGGTTGGTGGTGGAGAACGGACGTGACACCACCAACTCCTAATTAGAAGTAGTAGAGATACACATAGCTCCAGCTCCACGAATTTAGTGGAATTGGAGCTGTGCCAAACACAGCCTTCTTCAGTTCCAAAATATCTATCAAATTTATCGGGATTCTTTATTTCGAAATGTTTGTAATCAAAAGTTTATTTATTGTAGTTTTATTTCATTCTCTACCATGCTATTAACGATGTCAAATATGTTTGATGGTTGAAATACCTCACGTAATGATGGTAAGAATATTTGCATAATCTAACTCAATTAACTATTACTTGAATATCATGCCTTCTTATACACGCAGGACAAGTATTTTGAAACGGGATTAACAAAGACATCCTAAAAAGATCTGAATAATAAAATTATCTGCCGGTGTGAAACGGTTTACGATCTATCTGCCAACACTTCACTTCGCTGCACTGCAAATTAGCACTCCATAATTCATTGCAGCGGTGGATTAATGACAAGGAAAGAAGAGCGTGTGCGGAGCCAAAAGGCCCACAGATATTTGGCTGGCTCAGCGTAGCCCTACCCGTATTAGGCCGGATCAGTTTAGGCTCACAGATTTTGTGGGTTGGTGGTGGAGAATGGACCACCACCAACTCAAAATTAGAAGTAGTAGAGATATATAACTAGCAAAAGCTGAAAGCTGAACTGGATTTAGGGTATGTTCGTTTTTGCTTTTGATTCTGGATTTTGGCCCCAAAATCAGAATAAAAAACAAACAACCTGATTTTAAAATCCAATTCTCACAATCCAACCCACTCATATACACTAGAATCCACAATCCACTTCATATATGGTTTTGGATTCCAGCTTTTGGAGAATCGGCTTCTCTACAACTACAATTCAGAATCATCTTTTAGAGAATCCAAAGCTAAAATAAACAAGCCCTTAGCCCCTTACTTTTGCAGCTTATTGCTAAGCGAAATTAGCTATTTGTCAAATCGTCTCTTATAAAAAGTTACAGTCGCTTTTCAGCTCGGAAAGCTAAAAAGTAACTTTCAAGAAAGCTATAGCTCCCCCTTAAACTCTACTTTCATCTTTTAAACTTTGGTACCTTTTGTTACTAGCTCAATGCATATTTTAGTACTTTTCAAGGATGGTAAAAAGTCTTTAATTAAAAATGGTAAAATTTTGCTCATGTGGTTCGATACGATTGAATGAATAGTATTACAGTGAGATTCAACTTAAGGCTCCTTTGGCATAGCTAGGGCTAGTGCAGAAAACAGCTTTTGCTAGCTACCCTGAGAATACTAGCTAGAGAAGTTGTTGCTTGAAAAAGCGTGTCGTTTGGTAATTTGGATTTTTATAAGGTTGAATGACTGTTTTGAGTTGTATATGATGATTGAAATATCTAAAATACCCTTGAGGGGTTTGATATCTTGTTGGTAAGCTGATTAAGGGTTTGTCTCACTTTTTCGGTTTTTTGTGACTAGTTGACATGAGAAATGTAAATAAATGCAGAATATATAATATCAGCATTTTCAATTATGAAAAATACAAGGCTGCTCCCTTTGGTTTGGATTGATCTCTTCCAAGCCTCTACTCAAGTGTTTACATGTACACAACCAATTTTTTTTTCTAAAGTAGGTCTTTCATCCTCTTTGTAGTAGTATCATTCTTGTGCCATCAAAGCCACAACAATAGCATCATGTAGTGCTTGCACCCATATCATCGACATCCATTGCTTGCGGGTGTAATGTTTCTTTGTGCGTTCTTTGAACTTGGTCTCGAGGTTAAGGTACACATTGCTGTTTAGACATTGGAAATGTCCATTTTTCGCAGCAACTTCTTCCAAACAAATTTCTATAAATACTCTATTGATAAATGCATCCCAGATTGCTTTGGTTGAGTATAACAAAAGTCATTGCAATTATCCACACACGAACAATTCAGTCATAGATTTATGTACAGATGGCTGTCCATTGAAATAGAAGGCAGTGAGCACAACTTCTTCACATGAATATACATCCTGTAGTACAATCAACACAATCTTGCTTGCACACCACATATTTACAACAATTATCCTCATATTTGCAAATGACAAGTATTGGAGGGGATCACTCACCTCAGAAATAGTGGGGATGGAGGCGGTATTGGGTTAGGGAAGACTAAGGGGAGGCGGCGTTGGGTTGGGGTAGACAAACTGTAAGTGTTGCCAGCGCGGGGGATACAAAGTGACGAATACTTACGCCAGGGGTGCCCCACAGCAAGGCTTCATCTATGAAATTGTCGATACAAACGAAGATATCAGATGGGCCTACTCAGGCCCAGCCCAGAACGGGGGGTTCCTTCAAGAGGCGGAGGACCCTCGGTTTCGGTCCGGCCCACAGGCTCCGACCACATCGCAGGTCGGAGCCACCGTCGAGTCCGACCTCTGACTGGTCGGATCCGACACGGGTTCCGACCACGGCTATGGTCGGACGCACCCGCATGTCTCGACTAAGGGATCTCGCCGAAACCCCAATGGGTCCCTATGGCGTGGTCCCCGATCGACCCCGACCTAGGACCTTCGCCTCGCCACCGGCGGATCCTAGGCTGCGCACCTGTCTTGCCAGACTCGCCAGTCTCACTAGGGGCAGGTGACACCGTCCCGAGGCGGCCCGAGGGATGGGCGAAGTCAAGCAAGCTGTCTCATCACCCGGTCATGCACAGTAGGGACACGCGCGCCCTCCCGAGGCAATCTCAGAAGCCAGCCACTGCCGATGTTAGCACCTGACAAGCGCATGAGACGGCAGACGCTGCTTCCCAAGGAAGCGGACGCCAAAGACCAACCCCAGTATGTCTCACTGCCCGGTATGGCAAGGATTATCAACGGACAGACGTCAGAGCCCAAGACCGGACTTTAAGACCAACAGCTCTGCGCCTAAACATAGGGCTCAACTCCCGGTCATAGCATACCCCTTCTTGTTTTTTTCATCTCTCCTTAAGAGCACCCGTGTAACCTGCTCCCTCCACATGTATATAAAGGGGGCAGGGTCTCATGAGGAGAGGGGGATCGGAGCCATTCCAAGTCACCCAACTGTAGAGAGTCCATTCTAACATCGAAGGGCGGCTGTTGGACCCTTTGAGCAAATCAGAACCACTCATGACGGTGCATTCCCAAAGAATACAACGCCACCACTCGAATCGGGCGTAGGGACATTCAAATTAACCAAGATAAACTTTGGACCCCTGTAGTCTAACCATTCGAGGAACGGGAAGCGCGCGGCCCCTAGACTTACAAATTTACTTGCCGGTTTTACGAAACACCGACACAAAGGGGAGACAATGCTAGCTCTGGTGAAGACGAAGTTGGGGAAGGCAGCATTGGGTCGAGGCAAACGAAGGAGAAGTGACGCTCGGTCGAGGAAGACAATGGGGAGGCGTTGGGTTGAGGTAGATGAAGGGAAGGTGGCACCGGGTCGGGGAGGACGGACTCAGGGAAGGCAGCGTCGGCTCAGGGAAGGTAGAGTCAGGGGAGGTGGCACCGGATCTGGTGGAGATAGACTTGGGGAAGGTGGCGCCGGATCTGGTGGACACAGACTCGGGGAAGGTGGCGCTGGATCTGGTGGAGACGGACTCGAGGAAGGTGGCACCCGCTTGGGGAAGATGGAGTCAGGGGAGGTGACGTCGGATCTGGTGGAGACAGACTCGAGGGAGGTGGCGCAGGTTGAAGGAAGTCGGAGTCAAGGGAAGCGGCATTGGATCTAGTGGAGACGGAGTCAGGGGAGGCGATGATGGCTCGGGGAATACGGGGTCG
Organism: Guadua angustifolia; assembly: GCA_036346375.1. Taxonomy (NCBI): domain Eukaryota; kingdom Viridiplantae; phylum Streptophyta; class Magnoliopsida; order Poales; family Poaceae; genus Guadua; species Guadua angustifolia. The sequence continues at coordinate 21,031,232 of CM070503.1, read as the reverse complement.
GGGGAGGCAGCATCAGATCTGGTGGAGACAGAGGCAGTGGAGGCGGTGCCGGCTCGGGAAGACGAAGTGGAGTGTGCAGGGCTGAGGCGAGAAGTCCATGGATGTGAGGAGTTTGGCTATTAGGGAGAAGTCTAGGAGGGGAGAGGACTTGCACGTTTATATATCAATGGGAAAATGTTGAGCAATGTCATATCTCCCACGCGCAAAAAGCCTTCATTTTCTCCTCGAATTTTTTTTAAATAATATTATTTTATTTCGAAATTGCGACATTAATACTCGCATTAAAAAAATTGCAGAAATAATACCCGGTCGCCAAACCGTTTGGCGATAATAGGGTAGTCGCTAAACGGTTTGGCGATAATCGTGTAGTCGCCAAACCATTTGGCGATAATAGCCTAATCCCGCATTTTGAACCGGTGACAGCCAGTTGTCGCCAGGCCAGGGAGTAGTCACCAAGCGGTTTAACGACTACTAAGTAGTCGCCGAGCGGTGTGGCGACTACTAGTAGTCGCCGAGCCGTGTGGCGACTACTAGTAGTCGCCGAACGGTGTGGCGACAACTGGCTGATACCTGTTCGGTCGAACGGCCGATTCTTCTTCTTCTTCTGCTTCAAGAAGAAGAAGAAGAAAAAGAAAGAAAGAAAGTCAAGAGAGAGGAAGTGAGGAGCGCAAGGAGAAGAAGAGAGGGAGAGGGAGGGGAGGAGAGAGCGGAGGAGAGGGAGGGTGCGCAGGAGAGAGGGAGAGTGAGGTGCGGGCGGGAGAGAGGGAGAGCAGCGCTCGGGAGAGGAGGAAGAGGGAGAGAGAGAGAGGAGGGAGGGAGGAAGGAGGAGGGAAAAAAAGAAAAAAAGGTAATTTCTTTGAATTTTTGTTATTTAATTTTTATAGCGCAAAATAATTTAGAAATTTTAGATATTAGAAAATTTAGAAATTTTAGATATTAGAAAATTTTAGAAATTTTAGATATTAGAAATTTTAGAAATTAGAAATTTTAGATTTTAGAAAATTTAGATATTAGAAATTTTAGATATTAGAAATTGGAGATGTAGTTTTCATTTGAGAATATCATAGTGTAGTTTGTTTTTTTATTTATTTACTTATTTCATTATAGATATATTGATTGAATTGAAGTACTACAATAATATTAGAAATTTTAGATATTAGAAATTTTAGATTTTAGAAATATTAGAGAATGAAAAAGCGGCATTAGACGGTCGCTCAGGTGGGACTCGACGGTGAAAAAGCGGTGCTCGGCGAAGAAAGGCGGAGCTCAGCGGTGCCAGGTTGGATAAGAGGGGAAAACGGAAAACTCGAGAGGGGGGAGGGAAGCTAGGTTACTGGGTCGTCGGGGAAGAGGAAGGAAGCTAGGTCGCCGAAGATCGTGCTCCGCCGGCGAAGATCATGGTCCGCCGCCAGTGCCCCTGAGATCCTCCCCGCCTCCCCACCGCCAGCATCCGAGATCCTCCCGCGCCGCCATCGTCCGAGGGGTGAGCTTGTCTTCCCCGACTTCGATCCGAGCTTGTTCTTCCTCCTCCTTCCAGGCCGGCTCGAGCATCCCGCACCGCTAGCATCCAGCAGCCTCCGATCTATGAGGTGAGGCTTGCGCTTGCCATTTTTGCGAGTGGGCAGTATGCTCAAGAGAGGAAAATTATGGGGAGGGGGCAAGCCTGACGTCTGGCCGATCAAAGGGGGAATTTCATTTGAGAATTTCATTTGGCCGATAGCTAGCATGAGATCGAGAGTAGTAGTAGCAGAGAATTTCATTTGAGAATTTCATCTGAGAATTTCATTAGGCATTAGCTGACTAGCAGTACATCAGTAGTAGTAGCAGAGCAGCTAGAGCTGCTTCATTAGTAATATGGTATGAATTCACTTCTTTATTTCATTGCAACATGCCATTTTGTGATTTCCGCCTAGGCGGGCTAGGCGCTCCGCCCGCCTACCGCCTAGCGGTTTTTTGAACATTGTTAGTTAGTGATATTAGTGGTGATCTAAAAATCAATTTTGTTTATGTCGTCGCAGTAATGTCGGATGCAGTGAAATTTAGGGTATATTATGGCGATGGTGAAATAAAAATTGGGCAAAATAGTGTTGATTTGAGCAGTTTTGCAGTCACAATGGCGGAACACTTATGCCCCGATAGAGTTAGCATCCGTGATATAAAACTTTGGTTGACCAAATATTTTTCCCTGGATCCAAGTGTTTACTCTGTTACCATTCAAGCCGTATTCACGCGTAGTAAGGGTGACCCGGCTCTGTGGGAGTTGAAGAAAATAGATCGGACGTACTTGTGGCATAAATGGTTAAGGTGGTGCAAGGGATCTAGCCTTGAATGTGTAATCTTTGGTCAGCAGCGTGCCCTAGAGAAGAGGTGAATATTAGCGGCGTGGAAAGCGACGTCGGCTCTGTGAACAAGTTCAGTAGTGGTGCGGTTGAGGTAGCAATGAGGATGATAACAGGATGCAACAAACGCGAAGGTCGGGCAGATGAAGGGAAGAAATCGAGCAACTTGTTGATCAATTGGAGTTAGTGGACCATATGGCGATGCAAGATGAAGTGAAATGTTGGAGTGTGATGATGACAATGACGAAGATGAGGAAGGGGAGGAGATGATGATGAAATGCATGGTAGTCTTGGGCAACGGATGTACCCATCCCCGACGAGTGGAGCAGAAAAAACAAAGGCGATATGGAAGTTTCGTGGGGGCATGACTCGCGTTGGGAGTATGCTAGCAATGCCGCTCAATTTGAATCAAGTTTTCGCAAATAATTACGAGTTGAAGTTGGCGGTGAAATTTGTGGGCACTATCGCAGCAGAGAGAGTTCCGAGTTGTTTTGTCCATCCGAGATAGATACACGTGAAGTGCGAACCGAAGGATGTGAATTCAGTACATGCATACAAGCCGAAGTCGCGAGACATTTTGGATTGCATCACGGTAGATGGGCACACATGCAGACTAGAAAATGTTTTGGTGAAACACCGCAACTTGAATGCGGTCAGTAAGCGCTAAGCGTGATGTTCAATGAGATCATCGAGAAGCGGGACATTGAGTGTTCTTATATTGAAAAAGCAATCTTGAGAACATTTAAGTACCGGATAAGTTACTCGATGGCTCGGGCGTGCGAAGCAAAAGGCATTTGAGAAGAGGTTTGGCACATATGAGGCTTCAGATTGTAACCTACCTCGTGTACTTGATGTCTTGAAGGAAACCAACCTCGCACGCATACACGCTTTTGAAGAAAGTGAAGCGGATGGTAACGGGTCTCGATATTTCGTCGTGCTTTCTTTTCATTGGGTCCTTGCATTGCGTCATTCAGTCTTGGCGTCCATTCTTTGTCGTCGATGGTACAAATCCTTGACGTTTATGCAGACCAACCGGAACCCGGTGGTATTAACATAGGGGACGCCGAATCGGGATGACATGCCCATATGGGAGGCGAAATCCACATAAAAGACCAAAAATTATGTCTTATACACCGAGACGCGTCGACATAGGCCACCCATTCGGCGACAATTTGGAAGAAGCTGCGGATCCCCATGGAGTTCTTTCATAGTAGGGATCGAAAGTGTCCGAGGACAAATCGCAAAATTAACACGGGACAGGTAATATGCAGAAAATGTGGGACATCATTCTGGCTGTACTCAGATAGGCTGAACGATCATTTGTTCTACCATGACGAACATTGCTTTCGTTAGTTAGTTCGTCAAGCAATTTCGTCACTGTTGTAATGCCCTTGTAATATAATCTAATCTATTGCTTATTTTATCATCTGAACTTTCGGTGTATGTGCCCTTAATATGTTCAACAAATAATTTAAGTCCTCATAACATGAGTTGTTGTCGACTATAAAATTTTGAAAATTTTTGTCCATGGCTATGATGTTCATAACAATAACAATGAAATTTTGAAATGTTCATAACAATCAAATTTTATTGTTTGAATTTAAAAACATTGTTCAGATCTTCAAATCATTTGAAATTTTTATGGTAATATCACTGATTTATCAGGAACCTTCATAAAAAATTTCAAAATTTTTCGACGTCGTGGTTGTCCAATTTTATTTTTATACGTGCTCGCTGATTCTACCCGCGATTGCCTTTTCCAATTTTCGCAACAAAATGCCGGGGCAACGTCTGGCTATCTCGCCCATACGTAAGTGGTAGCCCGCATTGCGTAGGCCGCCCTTGATTTTTTCTGTATTTTTTGGACCGTGTACGGCCTGTCCCACGGGGCTACGAAAACCCCTAAGTGCCCACGATTTCCGTGGTTTCGTAGCCGTGAGTGCCTTTTCCGATTTTCGCAACAAAATGTTGGGGCAACGTCTGGCTATCTCGCCCATACGTAAGTGGTAGCCCGCATTGTGTAGGTCGCCCTTGATTTTTTTTCGTATTTTTTGGACCATGTACGGTCTGTCCCGCGGGGCTACGAAAACCCCTAAGTGCCCACGATTTCCGTGGTTTCGTAGCCGTGAGTGCCTTTTCCGATTTTCGCAACAAAATGCCGGGGCAACGTCTGGCTATCTCGCCCATACGTAAGTGGTAGCCTGCATTGCGTAGGCCACCCTTCATTTATTCCGTATTTTTTGGACCATGTCCGGCCTATCCCGCGGGGCTATGAAAATACGCAAGTGAGATGCGTATCACTAACGAACTAAAATAATTCTTCCGGTTTATTACATAACAAGATGTTTTTTTTAGTTCTTCCCGGTTGAATACAACAATTATTACACAAACAGTTCACAACAAAATTTACCAAAAAAAAAATGTACAGTATTATCGCCGAACAGTTCGGCTACTACTAGTGGTCGCCAAACGGTTTGAGGACTATACAGTAGTCGCCGAACGGTGTGGCGACAACTGGCTGACCTGGCTATTAAGGGCTCAGTACGTGGGATTAGGCTATTGTCGCCAAATGGTTTGGCGACTACACAATTATCGCCAAACCGTTTGGCGACTACCATATTATCGCCAAACGGTTTGGCGACCGGGTATTATTTCTGCAATTTTTTTAATGCGAGTATTAATGTCGCAATTTCGAAATAAAACAATATTATTTAAAAAAAATTTCTTTTCTCCTCACATGCACTTCCTGGCCGGCTTCTGCTTTTATGTTATACAAGGGCTTTGGCTTGGGCAGAAACCGGTTGGAGAAGCCAGCCCGTTGGTATGGCTTGTAGCTTCTCCTTGGCAGAAGTCGAAGCAGAAGCGGGTCTAAGCTTAAGACACGAAGGACCTTTCCTTTTATTCGCTGGCTTACGAGATAAGCCTGCTGTTTGACAAAAAAAGACACGTTCTTGTAAAGCTCATTCCAGATCTGAGGGAAACCCCATTTGTAAGCCAGGAAAGTTGCGACTACTCCCTAGGCATGCTTCGTATGTCCTTGTTTCCTATTATCCAGTTGGAACCTTTTGTTTAGCGTCCAATTTGAGCACTGTTTGGTCAATTGCCCTTTGTTTTACAGCTTATTTGAGTGAAACGGTGGACATGCCCTTAAAAATGCTAATGGCTACAATATATGGCGCATTGCAAGATATTCTCCAAAATCGGTGGCATCCTCTTGGATCATGGTGTTGTATAAATGCACTTAGGGTGTGTTTTGTTGGTGGAATGAGGCTGAATGGGATGGAATGGTCATATACTATTTAGTTCTATTGTTTTGGGTGGATGGAATTATTCAGTATTTATAGTAAATATTTCTTAAATTTGTATATCACCATCCAGGATGGGATGGTTCTATTAAAGTAACCAAATATATTGATAACTTTTTGCTTGAACTATCTTATATATGTATCACTTGGTTTAAGCAACCAAACACAACCTTAGCTGTTGATGTTTAATCCAATTGTGGTCCAAGCATTATGTACTACATTTTTCGTATTTAATATGATAATGCAGACTGGATTAATGTGACGTTATGCAAGGTAGAGTGGAGCTTTCGGTCTAAGTCTACCTCTCGGGCACCCAGAAAAGAATGATCGTGTTTGTTCAGTATCTATAGTAAATTACCTTGGGCTGTTTGTTGCGTGTGCCTAATTTGCAGACTGTCGAATCATTCGAATCAGATATACCGATGTCTCTTACGGTGTGTCCTCATTCGCACTTGCGGTGTCACAGTTCGGTTTATGGATATTTTTTCTATTTGTTGATCAAGTGCGTTTATCCATTTTTCGTATGGTTGCTGTTGTATTCAGCGTTAAAATGTAGGCTTCAGTACGTATTATGGCCATGTGGGTCTCAGCCAGAGCGCTGTTCATTCGTCTGTTCTCTCCGATTTTCGCGTTTGCAGCGGTTACCCATTGGCCAACAAAATCGGAGAAAGCTTGCCCCTACCACAAAGCGGTTAATCTGGATGGCTCGAGCTGTGTACTTGGGATACGAAGGATTTACGTGCTGATGCTACGTTTTGATCTGCCGCTTGGGTCAGGGAAGGCGCCATCCGGTGTAGCCGTGCAGAGCTCCCCAGCCCAGCCGTGCGTTGCGTGAGACGTTGTTCCCGGCTTCCCGCGGCCTAACCCGTGCTGCCATGCAGCGAGGCGAGACTGGCCACGCACGGCCGAACCGCAGCGGTGATACGCCGGCCAGCTGAACCCGTGAGACAACACGGGCGCCCAGCCGGCTATGCGCGGGGCGGATTTCCCACAGAGGCGCGAAGAAAGAAGGCGGCGGCCCAGTCTTCCCCCGCGCGGCATAACGCAAGCGCGTGCGGCTTCAAGTTCTTCGACACCTCGCGCGGGCGCGGTGGAGATTGCGCGGCGCGGGCCGTCGGGCTGCTGCTGTGATGCGCGGCCTGGAAGAGCCGCGTGCCCAGCATGAGATGTCCCCGGAGGCGGAGGCGGTCGTCCCAACCCAAGTCCCAACAGGGAGACAAGCCTCACTGCACGTCGCCGTGATCGTGAGGGAGCAAAAGTGCAAAACCAAGCGCACGCACCACTCTGCTCTCTCTCTCTCTCGTTCTCTCTCTTGTAGGTCAACAGAAAAATTCCATGTGTTATAACAAATAGATAGCTGACATTGCGTCTTTGTACGTGTCGTAACACCGTCTCCATGATTTCGTTTCTGGGTCGTTTGAAGATGGGAGGAGATGAGGCTTATGACGTCGCGGTCAACTTGCTGTCGCTGCTTGCCACACCGCTGTTGCCCCTCCAACTCACCACCGTCGCCTTGGTCATCTAGTTCCCGGCGCGGTCGCATCAACTCACCATCGCCGTCGCTCTCCTCGATCATGTTGTCATTGCATCATCCTTCCAGCACCGCCTCCACTCGCCTTGACCTCGTTGCCGTAGTCACTTGAGCTTGTCGCCTTAGCCTTGGCCATCCGGTGCCTGGTGCCATCGCATCGACCTTATCCACATGGCCTTCAACGCTTACCTCAATATCGCCATCGCGGCCTCCCGCAGATTACGTTAATTTAATATACTAAAGATGATCTAAGGGGCTGTATCGGTATCACGCCTAGTAGCGGTATCTGTGGAGTACAAAGGGACGTAGCTAGGCAGCCAGGCACGCGTCTTATTTGCCGGTTAACCCGTAGCGGCATTGCTGCAGAGCGTTATTCCCGCAAACAGCCTAGACGATCGCTCTTCTCTGGGGATTAGCTAACTGAGAAGGTTTTCTAACTTGTTTCTCACGTCTCCAGGGAGTTGAGCGCCATATTCTGCGCAAATGCTTCTCCATTCCATTTACTGAAAATTCAGCAAGTTCAACTTGCTCCTGCGGGAACCCATGCCAACTGCAGCTTTGTGGGTTCGTGCTTCAGCTTGTTGTCTTGATGGCAGAACTGCAAAAAGTCAAACTCCTTCAGAGAGGATACTTTGGATCGTGTAAGGAAACACGAGCTGTTCTGGCTTAATTGGCCTCCAGGAGGAACTCAGAGCGCAACCAAACAGTGTACACAAATGTCGGATATGCTCACTTCCTCTGAAAAAAAAAATTATCAGCTATGCATCTTCAGATACAATTTAACAGGAACAGTACAAGGGGTATACATAGACAAAATAGATTTGGATTACACAATATGATCAGGATATGATGATAATGAGAATAGAATTCCAAGGAACAAAAGAACTTTAGGGGGGCAAAAGGCTCAGAAATATAGGTTGCTTTAAATCGATAAATTTTCTAAAAACTACCACTTCGCTCCAGGGAGTAATTCTTTTCCATTTCAATTTGGATGACTCAGAAACATAATAATAAATCCAAATTTATCACCTCCTTAAAACAATAATTCCAAATTCACCCTCAACTAAATACCAATTCCGAACTTATTGCCTAATTTATACATTCTACTGCAATAACAACTCAACTAAATAATAATGTATATGGAAAGTCACTCCTCGTTGTTGAATACTAGAGACTACGAGCTAGCTTTCTTGATTTCTCTGCTGCCACCACCAGAAGTCTCTTCTCATCCGTTGATTTCTCTGCTGCCACCACCAGAAGTCTCTTCTCATCCGTTGAAGAACTCAAATGCATCTAGGATATTACAAAATTCACTTATTGGGGAAGAACATCTCTTAAATATTATATCACTGAACAATCCTTCCTTCAGCTTTAACTATAACAAAATTTTCACCGCTTTCGCTCTGACAACAAAATGAGCTGCAAAACAAGACAATCTGTCAAATACTGATATGCTAATTGCTGGTCTAAAGTTAAGTCGTAAGTGAGCGTGTGGCGCCAAAATGTAAAGAAAAACACATACCTGTTGGGCAACATGGACTAGGTGGCTGTCGCCTCGAGGTGACTCTATCAAGAGATCTTGTGTTTCAGGCTCTGCCTGAGGCTCTTGCTTGTCAGCTAGACTAATCAGACTGCTGCTATTATCAGGGACAGCACCTTGAGGAGTGCTGTCCAAAGATGCACTCTTGCGTTTCCTGCGGTTGAATGTGTATTTGATACATCTGACGCCTTCAGCTTGCATGGAAACTCCAGAAGTTGCCTTTTCATTTTGTTCATTGTCCAGGGAGCTGACAACTGAAGCATCAGATCTGTCTGGAGCTAAATTACAACTTTCATCCACGTTTACTTCTTTCCAGCCTGCTGAATTATTCTCTGGTGCTCTGCACTCTGGGTGGTCCACTTGTAAGTCACCTGCATCATGATATGTTTAGGGTTCAATCCACTTTTTTTTTTTAAAAAAAAAGGGATACATATCATGTAATATAAAAGGTTTCTAAAAGGTACCTTCATCTCCAATTTCACTCTTGATTGATTGAAGGGATAGTGGGGAGCTGTTCTCAGACTTAAATTCACCAGTATTGGCATCAGTTGAATGCATCGAGTTTTCAGTAGTACATTGCAAAATGGGACCATTGTTTCTGGGAGGTGTATCAGAGCAATTATCTATCCATTCAGAGCTCCGTTCACTATTGAACATGGTATTCTCATTGGCTGATATTAGCGAAGTGTTACCAGATTCAGAAACACTTTTCGACTCAGAACGACCAGCCTCAAAAACCCTGACGGTCTTAGATCTTTTTCTCCTTTTCATTTGCATGTTGTTAACTGCATGTACATCTTGCAGTCTAGGGGAGGCAGTACAAAGATTGAAATCAGCATCTTTCCCATCATTGAGTAAGTCACCCTTCAGGTCAGTTAAACCCTCACCACCATGACTGGTGGGCAGCTTTAAAGGTGAAAGATCCTGTTCGAGTGCCTGAAGTAGCAGCAAACACCCATTTCCATCAGATGTATGAGATGATTTATATTCTGTTTTTCCATGCTCACTAGAATTATCATGCTTATAACTAGGCCTGCTTCGTCTGCCTCTCTTGCGCTTGCAGTTCGCCAGAAACTTTGTTTGAAGTATCTGTTCCATGATGGACATTGCGCGGCATGGGTTTTTAGCAGTGTCGTTCTTTCCAGTCTTTGAACGGCTATTCAATGCACTAGTCTGCTTGCTGTTTTGTTCAAGTGAGGTATCTGCACTCGGACTCCGCTGTTTAAGTGCATGAATACGCTGTGTACACCCATTACGATATAACTCAGGTTTCTTATTTCTTGCCATAAATGATGCCACATCAGAACCACAATTGTATAGGTTCTCCAAGTTTTCAACAGCTCCATTCTCCTTTGCGTTTGTGGGAACACGGCAAGTGTCATCTGCGGTATTATTTTTGTTCTTCGATGATACACTTTTGTCTTGGAGATGCATCTTAAAATGAGAGCTGCTGTTTTTATTAGAACTAATCTTACCACAGGTCGGAAGGCTCTTTATTCTTTCCTCAGCTAAAGTTTTCCTTGTCTGCTCCAATTCAGTATTTGCTCTCTGCAGCTCAACTTGAAGTGACGCTACAGTATTTTGAGCACCATATAGATGCTCTTGCAGTTCCTTAATCTTTTTAACATGCGCCAAAGATTGCGATTCTATCTGTTTAATCTGCACATGTGCAAACAAGTTTCAGACATGCATCACTTACAAATGAGCTAGCAAATAAGGATACAGCTAGTTATAAACATACTGGAGCAAACGTTAAACAATGCCATACATTATAAGGAAAGCAAGGAAAGCTCAAGTGCAGTTATACATACAAACAAATTATTTTTAAAAAAAAAACAATTTGGCATCAACAGTTGATGGCAGTGCACCGACTTGTGCAATTCACCCTAGCCCACCATATCGTAAGGGGCCCAATGCCCAATGCTCATTTGATACAGAATGCTGGGAAATAGCTGACAAGGGTTGTTCAATAGCTGAAGGTAGATAGCGCAACAAGATGACAGTCTTCTAACTCATCCTACGCTGAAGGAAGAGTAGTTAATGATAGAATAGGAATGGAATATAACTACACTAGAACTCAAATTAACTTAATGTTTTTTTGGTAGGACACAGTGAGGAGTAAATAACAAATTACTAAATTATGATTCTTATCGCCAAATTTTATCGAACAACTTTTCAGTACTTGTATACTATTCAATGTAGAGGCTTTATTTGTTGTTATAAACATTTCATTTTGTGATTCTCTGCAAGTCAAAACTTTTGGGGATGGGCTGATTGCTAAGGTGCGAACGTTAAATAATAAATAGGTTCCACCTTTTTTTTTCTACTTTCTCTTATGCTAGCTGATCTCTCTTAAATCTTAAATTTCATTTGGATGGGTTCAGAATTGGAGGGGATCCATCCTGTTATGTTTACACTAATAGTATTTGTAAAATGGTGTTCTTACTATAATTACTATGAAAAAAGTTGGTATAAAAAACTTCATATAAGGGGCATGTTTCTACTTTGCCCTAGAGCCGACAAATTCTCTGGACAGGCCCTGGTAACAGGACAAACTGACAGCATTAAACCAGCTACAGAGAATGGATCCAGGTATGTAGGGTGCTTACAGCACAACATGGTATGCTTTCTTGACAAAATGTAGTTGCATAAAATTATGTTCTATTATTAAAAGATCAAAGATGCATTAATATAACCATTTAGAAAATATGTGGTTCTGGATTAATATAACCAAGTACCAACCAAGGATCCGGAAAAAAAATGGAAATTAAATTGCAAGGTCACTTGAGAAAAAGGTGGACTGAACAAAATGGCACAGAAGTTTCAGGTTATTGTGAACTATATTGCAATGCAAACATACAAGTGCCACCACCTGTAAAACAGTTCAGCTGTTCAAACAGATTAAGCACATTGCTAGAAGAAATTACTTCATCAATTGTCTTTCACCACGATGATGAACACAAGGCAGGGCAGACAGACAACAGTTCAGAAAAACTGAACAGGTCATCAAATTACTTTGTATATAGGTAGCGCTAAATCAGAACATGGCATTATTGTAATCTAGCATGTCATCAATACGTCATCCTAAGAAAATAGTAAGTGGATATGAAGTGCAATTTTGAGTTTACAAATTGCCAAACTTGCCTCAGATCACAAAATTTTATAATAACAGTAAAGCATGATTTCTCAGAACTACCACAATGAATAAATACTATCTCAACACGACAATTAGCTTATCAATGTAAAGATTTGTAAAGTGGAGACTTTTCCCATTGCTATCTGGATTATGACAATCCATGAAACTAAATTGGACTTTGCACAACATGGATGCAATTCTACTGTTACTATTAACTCTCACAATCAGAAGTTCAGAACTGTGCCAGTGCACTGAAGGTAGCATAAAGCAGCTGGAGACCCTGTCCGTTACGGACTTGGCCCATAACATTGTCAATCTGATACATTGCATAGAAAGAAAGTATATACTGTACTTTTATAAATAGTCTAGTAAAGTATCAAGAATTTCATGTCACAATCAGCTCATTACAAGGATTACGGAATGACCATAGGACATGACCATATGATAGCATAAATGATCTAATGTGAATTATCAACATTTACAAATGCTACAACTAGTGTAAAGTTAACCATAAGATTAGGCAAACACTACAAGTCTGCAATGTACCATCTTCCAAAAACAGCAAATGGTTTACTGTGGAAATCAACCCAAGAAAAAGAAGTTGACATAATAATTTGCAACCAAGGGCTCAGCAAAATTTGAGAGCAAAATTCTCTAAATTTAAATCATTATTTGCAGTCCATAATGCAATTATATCTTTATGAAGTTTGATTACCCCATGAATGAATAAGCATAAACCGATAAGGCCAGTATACTAGTGATTTTCTAATACTCTCATGCAGCTGCATAGTATGTCCCCTGGCAATATGGCATATAAATAAATTTGAAACATACCAAGTATTTTCATTACTCTTTAAGAGATAGAACCTTGGTTGCACACCAAATCACCATTACGAGCTAGATGCTACACAATAAATTAAGGTATACAGCAGTGAAGAGAAATGGCACCTTCCAAACGCAACAAAAACAACCCACAAAAAAAGTATGCTCAAGAGATGCAATTCGTCAATCAAGAAACAAAGTAACAAAGATACATTATGAACCTGTTAACGTTGAAGCTAGTGTTCGCAATTTCATTATATTGGTTCTATTGGTAGCAGTAGCTCTCCCTCAGAAATGTAGTATATAATAACCTAAATACACTCCAGATACTAGGACCTCCAACAACATCGATAGCATGAGCAGTATGCCCTTCAGAACTGAGAAGCCCAAAAGCTAACATAACAAGTTAGAGCACACACACAAACTTGGGCATTGTGAATTTGTTAATCAGTTACACCTTGACTGCTGCTCAGCCACCATCTTCAGTAAGTTCCCAGTGGAAAATTTCTAAAGCTAACTGCAGAAGTTGGGAAAACAATGGCGGAAACACGAACTCATTTTTCATACCCCCTCACCTATCCTACCCACTGCAACAGTCAACTCGGAAAGGGGAGGGGGTTCCCCTTTGAACAATAGAAGGCTATCAAAATTCTAGCAAAACTGCTGTCTAAACCAAAATGCAGAAGGACGAAATCGCGTGAGCTCCAGCTTCCACAATCCGCATTTGTCAACAGGGCGAAACCCCAAATCCCAGGCATTCACAGGCGGAACTTGAACTGGATTCTCACCACCAACATCTCGCGAGCAGACACCAGAACTCTGAACGATACCCAAACAGCCACCCCCAAAAACCTACCCTAAATCGCGCAAGCAAAATCGCACCCCCCACGAAATCGAAACCGCCCGCACGCGCGCAAGCCAACAAAAACAACTCAACTCGAACGGGAAGCACCCAACCAAACCAACCAACGAGTAAGGCAAACCAAAGCAAGCGGTTCGAACGGGGGGAGCGGCCTTACCCTGGCGTCCATGACGGCCTTTAGCCGGACGAGCGCGGCGACGCCGTCCTCCTTAGCCGCCGCGACCCCTCTCGCGAGCGCCGCCGCGCGCCGCTCCGCCGCCAGCACCCGCGCCGCCGATTCCTTGGCCATGTTCAGCATGATCTCCGCGTAAGCCCTCCGCAACCCCTCCACCTGCGCATCCAAAACCAACCATCAGGGCGACAGCAGATTACGTCGGCGGCGGCGGTACCGGAAGCGGAAGGCTTCGGTCTGGGGAGCGGAATTTCACCTGCGAGTCCGCCATCTTTTGTGCGGAAAAAGGGAAAAAAATCTGGAGCGGTCGTTGCTGGGGGTGGTGTCGGGGATGGCCGTCGGAATAGGAGAAATGGAGTGGGAAACGGAGGTGGGCGCGGCCGCTGCCGCCGCTGTGCTGTTTCTCTACTGGCTGCTGGCGTCCGTTGGGCGGCTGGTCTCCATTTTTCCGCTCCTTTGGAGTTTTGGGGGCGGAAGCGGAAGCCCAACTTCCCTAATGTTCTCCGGATGGCTGAGAGGGCCCTCCCGTTTTGGGATATTGCATATAGGGGGGCAGGATTAGATATAATAAATTTATTTTGGCCAAAGCCGTGATATTTCAATGCTACGGACCCAATCTTTTCTTACAAAAATGTTGAAGTGGAGACTAGAGCGCACGCAAAACGTGTGGCATGCTGGGATGTCTTGTGTATATGTAATTTGGAAAATATATGAAGTATAAAGTATAGTGATAAGATGTAGCCTTCGATAAATATCTACAATGAATACCACTAGTCTCCCAAATGATTTTTTTTTGAACTTTTGAGGCTTGCAATATTTATATTTAGTACCCCTATTTCTTTATGAACATAATTTTTTTTATCTTGAACTAAACCTTTGTTCTCCCAAAGATTTAGTGTACTGATACTCATCTGATTTTTTTTCGCCCTTTTTTCAACACTGTTTCTGCAATTCTCTTCATGGAAACGATTTTAAATCTAGAGAAAGAAATAGTATTGTGCTACCTAGATGCCTAAAGAGAACAGGATATTTAGTTCACCCTATTTCATCTTTTAAGGAATAAAAAAAGGAAACAGAACAGCTCGCGTCATATGGTGTGTATGCAACACGGTGCGCTCCCACGTATTCAAAGTTTCCCAATTACGAGCAAAGCCAAGGTGCCTTCCCGGAAGAAAAATAACGTTTTCCATCCCTGGGTTTGTTGGGGCTGGTGCTTTCGCCGTTTCGGTTGGCTCGCGCTGCCCCTCGCACTTTTTCCTCCTCGGCGGTGGTTACTCCATCCGACGGCTGAGCGTCAGGATGAGCATGGATCGGACGGCCGGTAGCGGGGCATTACGAAAACGGGCGGCACTGGGCCCCGCCCAGTTGACCGCTGCTGGCTCCCTCGGCTCGCTCGAGTCGAGATAAGCGCCACGAGGACGGGCACACGTTGAGTCTGCGGACCCCGCTTGCAGGGACAGAGACAGCTCCCGCGTGAGGCGATCGATCGTTCGTGCCAGTGCCTGTGTGTTGGAAGGAGCGGGCGGACCTAGCAGCGACGACACTGGCTGGTGGGGCCCATCTGTCGGGCTTGTCTGCCGCCTCTTCTCGGCGGCGCGTGTCGTGGCCGTGCCACGTGGGAGGTCTGTAAAAGATGTGGTTGCCGAAGGCCCATGTGCTCGGCCGGTGTAGAATGCAACCAACCTCACGGGATGATCAGATTCAATGGGCAGGCCGAAAGCCGACGTAGCTCCCACATGAGCTCTGGTTCCCTCTCGGAAAAGGAAAGGAAAAATGAGCAACTGATCAAGGTGGTGATCTGCTGCCGGACGTGCCTTTCGTTGCCTTCAAAATGGAGAATCTAAGCTATGCCAATATATAGTCCAAGTCATCAAAGAGAAGTGTCCAAAAACAAGACCTGTCAAAAGGGATAACCCACAATGGTGAGGATTATTAAGTATAGTTAGAATCCGGTCATTCCTCACACAAAATAGCAAGCGCTGACTTGTGATTCCATAACGCTTCTCCAAAGGCTAAGCCTGTCTAGTGCTCCAATACAACCAGCGACGCAAAGTTGCAGAACCGATTTTGTCCATGTCAGAAACTTCTCAGCTTCGAAATAGCCGTCATCTGACAACCCAACCTTGAGAGTACAAACATTGCACTTTTTGTCGCCGCTCATCCAATGCATGCGAGGCCCGGGGCCGCCGCCTCCCCTCACAGCTCGGAGGCCTACTGACGTTACATGTTGGATTGGATCTTCTTTAACAAGTACTGAATTGCATGCACTAACCAATTCATCTAAAAGCTTAAACTGATGAGAGAAGATAGACGATTCACTTATACTTCAACGACAAGAAATACCATTCAGTAAAAGTAACACGAAGTGCATACACAATAGTAAGATGTTAGTTGTCTATAAATTTTGTCACATAAGATTTTTTTTTTTCAACATGGAGGAGGGAAAGGAGTGGATAGAGTATATGCTGGCACTTTTTCATACCATAATTAAAGGATTGCAAAATCTCATAGAGATAACTGTGAGATGCTATATATTGTAGAAGCTATATTTAGTTTTGTTTTAGAATATATGGTTTTGTTTTAGAATATATGGAGAAATATATAAACATTAGCCATCTCTATGCGTACTCTAATTTGGTCACCCGGTTATTTGGACAGGGTCTTTATTAATACAAGAAACAAACATAAGGACTACCCCCATAACGGTAATCTAGCGACCGATCAAACAGCACCTGAGCCTCTAGTGTTGTTCAGTTCAGAGCGAGCTTGTGCAGGTGCAGAAGCAGCAACGGCCGGGGCTTGATGATCTTGAGCTTCAGCAGATAAGCTGTACCATCTCCTCAGGCACTATCGAACGTTCTCGCAATCTCGCTGTCGTCGTCGCGGTCGCGGTCGCGGAAGGTTTCCATGTCGTCGTTGGTGTTCCGGCTGACGGATGTCATCAGCTGTATCTTCCGATCCTCGCTGCCCGGGAAGTCGCCGTACTTCTCCACCAACTCATACATTTTCTGACCATCATCAACGAGAATCCAACACGCACAGACATCGCGCTGTACTGATCAATTAAACCATCATGTACTTGATAGAATTTGCTAGTGTCTAGGACCTTCCCCTTAACCTCTAACCACTAGATCTAGGAGTATTAGGCAGTACCTTCGTTGTTGCCGCCGTTTCCATTTGACCCCGAAGTCATGGTGAGGTCGATGATGCAGCGGCGTTCCTTCTTTCCTGTGTGCGTCCCTCTTCTTCCTCTCCTGGTGTTCTTGCCGTTAGCCTGAAGAGGATGAAGATGGAGATGAACAGCGGCAGCCTTCCCGTCACTTCCTCGCGCTAGGGTTTAGATCGGACTAGGGAATGTGGGGCGCAAGAGGTACAGCGAACGTTGGTTCGCGTGCCGGCCTTGACCCCCTTTTTATATCGCGCGGGCGTGACAGGGGGCCGCAACCATGAGGTTGTTGCGCCTCCCGATCAGGGCGCTGGAACGTGTACGGACTCGGTCTTTGACGAGCCGTAGAGATCAACCCAACATTCTCCCCTTTGATCTCGAACTTAATCACTTAGCTTTGAAACTTTATATCTTGATCTATTAACTTTTATATCTCATACTTTTAACTTAATATCCCACTCCTCCATAGATTTGTGCACCAAGACCAAGGCGTCACAACAGTCAGTTACGTACTGCTGAACTCAATGACTATAGCACACCTCTCTACTTCAAAGCAGAATAACTTTGTCTTTGTGGGAGATGGTTGCTTTCAATGACCCCTATTATCCAGAATCATAGTCCTTCTTTTAAACCCATGCCGGCTACGTGCTTTTTAAACACGTTGGGAGAAAGACCTTTGGTGAGCGGATCCGCTAACATGTCTTCTGTGCTTATATGCTCAAGTTCTATTGTTTGATCCTGGATTTTCTCCTTCACAACATAAAACTTAATCTCTATGTGTTTGGCAGCGCCACTTGATTTGTTGTTGTGGGAGTAAAATACTGCTGGCTCATTGTCGCAGTATAATTTGAGTGGTTTTTCTATGCTGTCTACCACTCTCAACCCGGGTACAAACTTTTTAAACCACATTGCCTGCCCGGTTGCCTCATAACATGCTACAAACTCAGCGTGCATTGTCGACGTTACACGATCGATTGTTTTATACTTTTCCATGATATAGCTCCTCGGCAAGGGTGAACACATATCCCGATGTGGACTTTCCAAAGTGTCTTTACACCTGCCTAATCTGCATCTGCATAGCCCACAATCTCTAGGGCACTTGATTTTCTATATGTTAGCATGAGGCTCTTTGTCCCTTGCAAATACCGTAAGGCTTTCTTTCTCGCTTTCGATGATCAACTCTGGATTAATCGATATCTTCCAAGCATCCGGTTGTAAATGCCAAGTCGTATGCAGTACATATTTGAGCATACATTATGCTTCCGATCACAAGCATATGGGACTAATTTCATTCGATCGATCTCGTACTTATTCTTTGGACACCGAAAATTCCCAAACTTATCGCCCTTGACTATTGAGCAAAGCGTGGCATTACACATATGCATACTATATCTTTTCAAAACACTCTCTATGTATGCCTTCTGTGATAGCCCTAGCACCCCTCTATTTCTATCTCGGTGTATCTCAATTCCTAATACATAGGATGCTTCACCAAGATCTTTCATATCAAACTTTGAGGACAAGAACTTCTTTGTCTCTAGTAGCGATCTCTCTGTCATTGCTTGCTAATAGGATATCATCCACATATAAAACTAGGAAAATATACTTTCCTCTACTAAACTTTGCATAAATGCAGTTGTCCTCCTCATTCTCTTTGAACCCAAAATTTCTTATAGTTTCATCAAACTTAATGTACCACTGTCTAGACGCTTGTTTTAATCCATAAATGGATTTCTTTAATCGACATCCCATATTTTCTTTTCCTTCCATGACAAAACCTTTGGGTTGAGCCATGTACACATTCTCATATAAATCCCCATTTAGGAATGCCGCCTTAACATCCATCGATGTAATTCTAAATCATAATGAGCAACTAGTGCCATAATGATTCTAAAAGAATCTTTTGTCTAAACAAAGTAGAATGTTTGGTATAATCTATTCCTTCTCTCTGAGTGAAGCCTTTTGCGACAAGTCTAGCTTTAAACCTTTCAATATTCCCTTTGGAGTCACGTTTGGTTTTGTAGACCCATTTACGATCTCTTGTTTTGGCTCCTTTAGGAATTTCTTCTAAGTCCTGACTTTGTTTGTCCTCATGGATCTCATTTCATCTTGCATGGCAGCAAGCCACTTGATGAATTGGGACTTCTCATCGCTTCCTCATAAGAGGTGGGATCACCTCTATCTCTATGTCTTCACCGATATAAACTTCATAATCACCGGAATAGCCGATCTCCTGTTCTCTGTGATCTTCTATGGTTCTTGAGCAGGTTCATCGCTCTCTCAGAGGTCGCGGGCTCCTCACTAGCAATGCAGGAGCCTCGCCCACAACAGTGCCTCTGGCGATCGATCACAGCACTCGGAGAAACACCAAAGAGTCTTTGCAACTTCGTGATGCAAAGAACAACAGTATCGAGAAGAAAGGCTCTTGAATCATAGGAGTTGGGGCACAAACCCGCTTCTCATCAAGGCTAATCTCTCGGGTACCATGCTCCCCGATCATATCATCCTCTATAAACACAAATAAGTCTAGTTTCTACAAACTTGGTATGTCTGTGCGACAAGAGAAACGATAACCCTTTGATCTTCGGGATAGCCAATGAAATGGCAATCGATCTTTGGATCTAACTTTTCTATGTTTGGGTTGAATACTTTTGCCTCACCGGACAACCCCACACATGTAGATAATTTAGTGATGGCTTCCTCCCATCCATAACTCATATGGTGTTTTAGACACCGACTTCGGGTACCCTGCTAAGAATATGGGCGCGGTTTTAAAGCCTCCATCCATAGATCGACGGTAAAGTGGAGTAACTTATCATACTTCTTACCATATCCATTAAGATACTGATTCGCCTTTCACTACTCCATTTTGTTGAGATTCGCCAAGATAGAATATCGGGCTACTATGCCATTTTCTGCAGTACCTTGCAAAAGGTCCCGAACTTGGCCATAAGGGTGTGTTTACCGTAGTACTCCCTCCACGGTGCGATCTTACTACTTTAATCTTCTAATCATGTTGATTCTCTACTTCGGCTTTAAATATCTTGAACTTTTCTAATGCTTCTGATCTTTCTTTGATAGGATAAATATAGCCATAGCGAGAATAATCATCAGTGAATGTAATGAATGAATCAAAACCATTCACTGTCTTTACAGGAAAAGGACCACAAATGTCTGTGTGGACTATTTCTAAGATTCCTATACTACGCTTGGCGCCTTTCTTTATTTGTTTAACATACTTGCCATTAATACAATCTATGCAATGATCTGTGTCTGAAAAATCTAGGGGAGGAAGAATTTCTTCTTTGATTAATCGTTCAATTCTCCCCCTCGAAATATGGCCTAAACGACAATGCCATAATTTCGACGACGATTCACTTTCTATTCTTTTTCGCTTTGTAGTAACATTGCATACTTTTGCACTTGAGGAGGTACTTATGTCATTCACAATATCATAATGGGATAGCAAATAAAGCTTGTCTTGTCGGATGGCAAGACCAACATCAATACTATTATTATACTTTATTACACACTTTCCGTTCCCAAAATGACACTGAATGTTCTCATCATCTAAGCAAGACACTGAAATCAAATTCCTTCTTAAAGAAGGCACTAAAAGAACATCACGCAAATGGAGTATGAAGCCGCCATCCAACTCTAAGGGAAGATCTCCAATGGCTTCCACATCAGCTTCAACTCCATTCGCCACTCTAATTCCTCTTTCTCCTCTTTGTAGGATCCTCCTCGTACGGAATCCTCAGATAGAATTAGCAACATGAACAGTTGCACCAGAATCTATCCACCAAGTATTAGTTGGTGAATCTATATACAAGGATTCATCTATGAATGTAACTTGATCCTTACCCTTTTTGTTCAGCCACTTGAGGAACAGAACACAATCTTTCATGCGGTGCCCTTTCTGATGGCAACGCCTGCAGGTGTCTGGGTCTATATGCTCTGGTGGAGGCCTAGGAGGTTGCCCACTGGAACCATGTCCTCCGTTGGAGTTCTGCCCTCCATTTGAGTGTTCACCCTTCTCAAAATTGGTGAACCTTTTCTCACGATAATTGCCCTTTTGATAATTACCTTTCTTGAAATTTGGCTTATTCTCAATCTGAAATAATTCTTTTCTTACGAGAATGCTTAACCAGATTCAGCTCTTCAGCCTTTTGTGCCTTTAATCTTTCTTCTTCTTGGACACACATAGCAATGCACTTTTCAATAGACCACTTTTCTTCACTAATGTTGTAATTTACAACAAAAGTCTCAAATTCTTTTGGTAATGAAACCAAAGATAAGGTGGACTATGAAATCATTCTTTAAAGGCATATCAAAAGACGTGAGAGAGCGAGCCATATTGGACATCTTGAGAATATGCTCTCTAATGCTCGGTCCATTGCGCAACCAGATCCATCATACTTGTCATTGACAAGTCTCTTGATTAATGTGCTCAGATAGGCCTTTGTGGATCCAAAGGAATCGCTCTTCTACTTTCTTCAGATCATCGTAGCATCTCAGACAAATCTGGGATTGCTCCCCTTATGGACTCAATAATGGTGCCTTTGATCACCATGAGGCATTTTCTATTTGAGTTGTCCCATTTTGCCTTCTCAATACTATACGACAACTCTGCCGCAGCATTATTTGCAGCTTCCGGAGACCCAGCTGTTGCCAGGACCGGTGCCACAGGCTTTGGATGAAGCAAGGCATAATCTATCTCAGCCATAGCCATGGCCAAGTTTAAATTCTCTCTCCATGAGGAGTAATTGTTGCCGTTCAACCTTTCAAGCCCTTGAAAGACACTTAGGGAATTTGCAATCTTGGCTGGAAAAGCTTCATAAATGAAACAAGAATTTAATCAGTAAACTAAAAGATATAAACTTTGGCATGAATAAATTAACGTTGGTCAATTAAACATGCTCTTAACTTTAATAAAGATTGATCTATTTCTAAAACACCGCTAGGCAAGATAGAATAGAGCAAACTTTATTCTCACTTTTATCATACTTGACACGGTCATGGCAAATTTAATTTCAACGTTGGTCGAAAATAAAAATTACCATAACTTGAAATATATTCAAGCAAATACTATAAAACATCTTATTTACCATTTTCTCTAATTAAATATCCACGTTGGTTTCAATTTAATCGAGAAAAAAATTTAAACTTGCAAATGAAATCGATTTAATTCAACATTTAAACTATCTCTTCACAAAGATTTAAAATAAATCAAAAATTTTATTGCATAGTCACTTTATCATGCCGAAAATTCGCCCAAAACGGCTTTCTCTTGGCTCGGACACGGGCCAACGCAACGTGGGCTGGGCACAATTCACTCTCACTTTGGGCCTAAAGCTCCCAATGCCATATCGCACTCTGTGGCCGACGAGATGGAGATGGGCCGAGATCTCTTCGGTCGGAATAAAGATCGGAAATTTCGGATCACCCGAAACCCTAATTCATTTTGTCTCGCCTCGCATCACTCGCTCGCTTGCCCAGCGCATGCGAGAGGGAGCGAGAGACGAAGGAGTGGCGGCGGCTGCCGCAGCCCTCACGGGGCGCATGACCTCCGTGGGTGGACATGGCGCCGCCGAGTGGCCTGCATGGTGCCCTAAGCCACAAGACACGGATCCGAAGAGGGACATGGCGGCAGCAGGCCCAAGAGGGGCAATGGGTGCGGATGCACCCCTCAAAAAAAAAATTTAGTTATTACCCCATATCTTGGCCCTATATGCACCCCTCATTAACATGCCGCACCTCGCCTCAATCACGAAGATGTTAAAGACTCAAGTCAAATTATGTATTTTGTCTATATTTATATTCTTTTTCCCAACCAAACGTTCTTCATTAGGTAAATGTTTTTCATCACTCCTTTATGCTCGCACCCCCCTCTATTTCTCTCTAGCTTCGCCACTGGCGGCGCGGATGAACTTCTACGAGGTCGCTGCTCACTACAACGAGTACTGGCGGACCCTGTAGGGATACTTTTGTTCTCCCCTTTGATTTGATTTGGTTCTTCGTGATTTGGGGAAATTTCGATCTAGGGTTAGGGATTCAAGGGTGGTTTGTATCAATTGATCCCTTCCTCCTTCTACTTTCTTTCTTTTAGTTCTTGGCCTACCCCGAGCCACTATGAATGAAGATAGGCTCGGTTTTGGATGAACCAAGGGTTCGAAGGTTCTAGGGTTAGGGTTAGGTAAAACCGAGTGCTCGATACCATTGATAGAATTTGCTAGTGTCTAGGACCTTCCTCTTAACCTCTAACCACTAGATCTAGGAGTATTAGGCGAGACTTTCGTTGTTGCCGCCGCTTCCATTTGACCCAAGTCATGGTGAGGTCGATGATGCAATGGCGCTCCTTCTTTCTGTCGTCGTCCCTCTTCTTCCTCTCTGGTGTTCTTGCCGTTAGCCTTCAAGAGGATGAAGATGGAGATGAACAATGCGCCTTCCCGCACTTCCTCGCTAGGGTTTAGATCGGACTAGGGAATGTGGGCGAAGAGGTACAATAACGTTGGTTCGCGTCGCCTTGACCCCTTTTTATATCGCATGGGCGTGACAGGGGGCCGCAACCATGAGGTTGTTGCGCCTCCCGATCAGGGCGCTGGAACGTGTACGGACTCGGTCTTTGACGAGCCGTAGAGATCAACCCAACAGTACTCACAAGAGGTTCGACGTCGTGCGTGTACTTCTTTGGCACGCCGGCGAGCTCCCTGGCGCGGTAGTGCTCCTCCACGCACCGCATCATCTCCTCCTCCGGCGGCAGCGTCCTCCTGCCGGACGGCACCTCGGCGATCCACTTCCCCTGCGCCTCGAAGAACCACGGGACCATCACCTTCCTCGGGATGATCACGAAGGAGAGGGACGGCGCGAGCGACGGCAGAAAGGTGTGCTCCAACAGCGGTCCGACGCGGTGGTCGTTGACGGTGACCCTCCCCTCCCTCTCCAGGAACGGGAACGAGTACCAGTAACCGGTGCAGTAGATGATGGTGTCGGCGACGACGCAGGACCTGTCGGCGAACACCACCAGGCCGTCCTCGTACAGACGGTCTGTCCGCGGGTGCAGGTGCACGTTGGCGTGCCTGGCCAGCGTCCTTGACATTGCCGCCGGCGTCATGGCCTCCGTAGACTTGGCGGAGAGCTTGCACCTCCTTGGCGACGGCGCGGAGGTCCAGCGCGCGGTGTCCTTGCAGCATCACCACCACCTGCAGTGCACGCAAGAATCATTAATCGCCACAGGGGCACGTGATTAGGCACAGCTGCAGTTAATTAAACGAAGTTATTACTAGTATGCAGGCAGGCTGGCTTCTCTTCGTGACCACGCACTCGTCATGAAAGGATCCGGACTGCACGAGTGGTCAGGTGTCTTCTTCCGCCCCATTGCCGCATTCCTGATCAAGAGATTTCTTTTGAAAGGAAATGGCAGGAGCTCTGCCTTGCATTAAGGAGGAAAGAGAGAATACAACATAGAGTCTGAGCATAAGCTCAAAAACAAACACACAAACTCGACATCCCGATTAAAGATTAAAACACGATGATTAGCAGGCAACCAATACGGACCTAATGCCGATAAAACAATCCCGGACCCACATACAACGAATAACTCATGAACTCGTAGCCAATGGTGAATGGAGAGGCACCCCCGTAACTATGGATTTATAGGTCGCGTTGCCACCCTTCTACTACGGATATCGCCTATGGCGGCGCTGACAACACCATCAATGGTTCTGTATTGACTATTGAAGATCCGGCTATTCCTCTCCTTCCAGAGATTCCATGCTACATACGTGAAGATGCCATCAGCCTGTTTGCGATGCTGACGCTGAACGGTGGAGCGGACCAATTGCCACCAACCAAAATATCACTCGACCAAAGGGTTGGATGGCGATGAAATTTATGCTCATGTATGACATAACCTTTCTCCACACCGCTGCGAATCCGCACAAAAGAATGAGGTGTTTGGATGACTTCGTGTCAAGGCCACACATCACGCAAAGAGTGCTATGTGGCCATCCTCAAGAGCTAGCCTATCCGCCAGTGAGAATCCTATCTTGTAGAAATAGCGGTGAAAAACGGCATTTAGCCTCGGCGTCGCACGCCAAACCATCTTGCAATTTGGATCTTTCGTGGTGCCAATAAACCGGGCCTGTAAGCTCGCCCCGCCGAGTATTCCCCTGCAAGGCCCATTTCAAGAGATCCCATCCCGCACGCTCGTATAATCAAGCTCGCCAAGCGCCGCCATAAGTGTATGAATTCGAGATTTGGGCGGCGAGGAAATCCTCCTCAATGGGCGCAACCAATTCCCGAATGAAGTTCATCCTTGACCGAGCCACTGCTCTCTAACCACCGATAAACGTTACGCGATTTCCTTGGCGACCTCATGAGCCAATTGGAGTTCCAAAATTTGCGCTTCCATTCCCTATGGTGATGCTTGTGCTTGCGCCGAAGAGGTCGCAATCGAGTCGTCGCAAGGAACTCTATCCCCGCCCATGGCTCGTTACGATCGACCGGGCATACCACACCATCTAAGGCGAGTGCTCGTCCAAAAGAGGATAAATCTTAACGCCGAGTCCTCCCAAGGCCTTAGGCTCGCATACCGACTTCCAATTAACCAGCAAAGCCCTCTGAACAATCTGCTCGCCTCTCCAAATAAAACTTCTACTGAATCTCGCTAATTTTCTTTGCGGCCCAAACAGTAGCGGAAACACGGTGAGGTGGTATACCGCTAGCGACGTGAGCACGGAGTTCGCCAAAATCAACTCGCCGCCCTAGAAAGTAATCTTCCTTTCCACCCCGCCAGACGCTTCCTTATTCTATCAATGAGAGGTTGCGTGTCCGAAGCGTTTAAGCTTAGTAGGTCGCAATGCGCACCTAAATACCGCAGGGAAAGGTTTGGGTAGAGCTGGGAAATCTCAAGGGTGGTCACCATGTCTATATTGTCACACCTGATGGCGTACACCTCGCTCTTGTGAATGTTAGTGTGAAGACCTGTGGCCCCTCCGAAAATATTTAGCAATCCCTGCATTAAAACAAGGTCCTCCCGGATTGGCCTAACAAAAGCAACAACATCATCGGCGTAGAGGGATATCCTCGTTCTCGGGGGCGCTGCTGGCACCTGCGATAAGAGATTCTCAACGGCCGCCTTGCAAAAGAGACTCCGCAATGGCTCCATGGCCATAATGAAGAGCATGGGGGAGAGGGGATCCCCTTGACGCAAACCTCTCCTGTGCTGGATAGGCGGACCAGGAATACCGTTAAGAAGGACTCTTGATGAAGATGACGCCAGAGTTGCCGCAATCCAGTCCCGCCAGCGGGAGGTGAATCCCAAGTGACAGAGCAATTCTAATAGGAACTCCCAGCTGACGGAATCAAAGGCCTTTGCTATGTCCAATTTTACCAGAAGTGCCGGGGTTCCTTTCCTGTGGAGGTCAATGATTTATATTTTTGACAAGTAGAAAATTGTCATGAATAGATCTCTTCTTAACAAAGGCGGATTGGTTGGCAGACACCAACTGACTGAGGTACGGCGCGAGCCTCATCGCTAAGATCTTGGAGAAGATCTTCCCTACACTATGGATGAGACTGATAGGCCTGTAGTCTGCAATGGAAGAAGCTCCCTGTTTCTTAGGCAGTAGGACAATGTTGGAACAGTTGAGCAGTCGTAGGTTTCGAGTATTTAGATTGTAAAGCTGCCTCATAGCGTCCATGATGTCATTCTTGACAATCTCCCAGCAAGACCTGTAGAAAAGACCCGAGAAGCCGTCCGGCCCTGGGGCCTTTTCAGGTGGCATTGAGAACACCGCCTCCTTCAACTCAGCCATCTGGAAAGGGTGGTCGAGGCTGCTTAAATCGTGTCGAGGAATGCCCAGGAGCTCCCAATTGAGGGAATGGTCCCTCTGTCTTTTGGAACCCAACATGCTGAAAAAGAAATTGTGGATCTCATCTTGCTTGCTTTGATGGTCGCGGACCACGCCCCTGGCGATTTCGAGCAGGCTAATTAACGGCGTGATTAACATTTTGATTACTTTATGAAACAAACAGATTAGCTATCTCAACTACATACCTACGATGCTTGGCAACCTTGGCAGCAAGTAGCCGAGTAGTGGCCGATCGATGGCCACGACGACTGCGTCGAACACCTCCTCGATGCAGGCCAACTCCGCCTTCTGATCAGTGTCGCGCACCCGGCCGATGTCTAGGGATCTCACCACCCATTTGGGCAATTGGGCACGTCGCCGCAGCGGCCTTGACGCAGCGGCGCCATGGCGACGCGCACGACCCTGGTGTTGAGTCTGACGGCGTCCATGAGCCCGAACGCGCCGCAGAAGTCCTTGAGGTAGAGGTGTACACCTCGCGGTGCCCCGGAAAGCGGCGCGGTTCGCTGCCGGGGCCGCCGTTCCTGGGCACGAACTGGAAGTCGGAGAAGCCCATGGCCTCACGGGGCCCGAGCAGCCGGAGGGAGGCGTATATTCTGCTGTGCACCCCCGCCGCGCCTAGCGGGTCGGCGCCGTCGGTTCTCGGGTCGTCACGAGCCCGGCCATGCCCGCTGCCCCGATGACGCATACCTTCCTCGACTCTAGGAGATTGTCGCTCACGTCTCCGCTCTGCTCCAGCACCGTCACGAGTCACGACGTGGCCCTCCCGGCCCACCACACGCGCCGCCACGAGCCCGGCCATGCCCGCCCCGATGACGCATACCTTCCTCGACTCTAGGAGATTGTCGCGGACCATAGCCATCGACGTAATTCACGCAGGTAGCGTTGGAGACGGGCGGAATCTCCTCCTTTCTGTTAGGTGGTGACACATTGACACTACCAGAAAATTAATTGGAGATTGGACTGGCTCGACTAAGTCCTTTTACGGCAAAGCCAAGCGTGTCGAGTTGCGAGCCACAAGGGACTCGATCGCAGTCTCGCGCAGTGGCACAAGCTCGGTTGATGCTAGTACGACATTGCTACTGCTGGTATCCATCCAGGTGTGTTATTTTGCTTCTGGCTTTGTCAGCTTTTTTGTGATAAGGCTTAGGGTCTGTTTGTTTTAGTTTATGATTTTGGCTAAAAATGTAATCGAAGAAACAAACGATTCTAGAATCCGATTCTTACAATCCAAATTTCACCCATATACACTTAATTCACAATCCACTTCATACGTGCTTTTTGATTCCAAATTTGGAGAATCGAACTTCTCTACAACCATTAATTCGATTCAGCTTTTAAAGAATCCAAAGCTGAAACAAACAGGCCCTTAGTTGTAGAGAGATTAATTACATCTGCACGCATGCACTTCTGGGTTTTAGCACGGCAAAGGCAAAGCTAGCTTCGCTCTTTGCATCGCCCTTGTTCGGCTGGCACCACCCTGGACCTAGGAACGGCTGAACGCGTGCACTGTTCGACTGATCTGTTTTGAATGCAACAAGCAAGATCAAGGCCCTCCCTGAGACGCCGACCTGGTGGTCCTTCCATGGGCATGGCTACGCCTCTGTCTCCCGGCGGTGCTCACGCGGTCCAGTCATGGCGACGGCACCCGCCGAAAAAGATCCGCAACCCTTCATCCGTCCACATCAATCTTGGTAGCTCTGCATTAACGAATAACTTGGGGCTATTGATGCCACACGCCATCCTCGGAGACCCGGCGTTGACACAGCAGGGAACCTCGTCGACATGTCGCGGCTTACGTGTTGCTTATTCGCTGGTTAGGGCGAATAGGCGTCCCTGGGGATAAATGTATTTTTTTTTTTGGACTCTACCTGTAGCATGGGAAAAATCTGTCCTGAACTTCCAAAATTAACAGTCACAGAGGCTGTGCCCCTTGGGACACTTTACCTTCAAAAAATAAAATAAAAATCAGCCGGTGTGATATTGTAGGGTGGAGGACCCTGGCTCAAGGCGGTCGGTTTTTTTTATTTTGTTTTTCTTGATATTTTTCTCTCACAGAAAATACCCTTTTGTAAAAGAAAGGGCACCATGTTCTCGTTGTTGAGTACATACTAGATCAATGTCCGTGCGTTGCTACGAAAAATAAAATTAGTAACGAAATATAAAGGTCAAGTAATAAAAGAAAATTGTGCTACAAGATCAAACATCTATTTCTCCTGATTACAAAAGTTTTTATGGTTTCTTCTCCGGTATGAATTAAAACCAAATGTTGTATGTAGCATTGCAACATTTTTTTCGAACGTACTGCAACATTTTTTTCCTTCACGTGCAACATTTTGTTACAACGCATGCAACATTTTCCTTCAACAAATAGTAAAATTCACTATAGTAAACGGATGTTGCAAGCGTTCAAAAAAAAATATTTCACGCGTTGACAAAATATTCCAAACGTAGAAAAAAAATGTTGCAAGAGGCGTCCGATAGAATGAACAGAAATCAGACATCTAAGCGCTAGTTTCTCCCCTTTTATAAAGGTTTCTCTCTCGTTCTAGAATCCTCCTGTTGAAGCACTTGCCGTAAAATGTAACTTTCGGCGGCTGTAAATCAAATCAAATCTTTGTAATAACGATGAATGATATTGTTTCTAGATAATCCGTGTGCTAATATTTGGTAAGTGTAGATTAGTAAAGGAATTTTTTGGAAAATAATTCGACTATATTTATTCTCTTTGAAATCCTATCCATGCAGATTTCTTTCTTCCTTTTTTTCCTGGGAGGAAGGAATATCACGAGGGATTCGCTCGGGACGCGCGCATGGGAGAGAAAAACGGACCGCTGCCACCAACTGCAAATTAAGAATAGTAGAGATATAATTAAGAGATTGGTTTTAAATGAGCAAGTGTTAAAAAAGGTAAAAAATGTAAGAGAGTCTTCGAACGCACCCTTAGGCGACGCTTTTTCCTTCTCCTCGTGCTTGACCGTTCTTACTTAGAGCATCTCCAACAGTTCCTAATATTTAAACTCCCGATATCCTTAGATTGGGACCTTCCCAAAAAATTTTAGACCTACAAAATACCTTGTTCTCCAACAGTACCCATATTTTGTCTCAAAAAGACCTTTGAATTGGTCCGGTGGGCATCCTTCTCCTCACGCAACAATTCCAAACCGGCGACAGATCCCATCGCAGCTGCGCTTCGCTTCACGGTGGACTTTGATCAATCAAGTGGGTGCTGGGTTATTAAATTGTCTATATTAATAATCAATCCAAGTGCTTTGTTACAATGACACATATATATATTTGACTGCACTGCACCCAAATCCAAGAGCACAAGCTAGCTTCCAAGACATCCAAGATGCGGAATGTACTAAATTTCTTCAAGTTAATGTAGACAACAGTTCTCCACGATGGAAAAATCATGTCCAGAGAGGAGCTAGCTCTTATCACAGAAACAGCAAAAAATATGCTCATTGGAGTGTACAGTCATATGTTAAGGTGGCAAATTTTGCAACACTAACCTACAAAACAATAATGTATATATTTGTAAAAGGTGCTACTTGAGTTACATGAGCAGTAAAAATTCCCATATTCAATGAATGATGCTTTCTGGCAGGCTTTGTCGAACTAACAACTGTTGTAGATGCAACCTGCCAACCTGCATCTCAACCATCAGAAACAGACAAATTGTTTTTGTGATGAAAGGAGTTTAAGGCTTTAGAAGTTTAAGCCTAACGAATCAAATAAGATGAATGTAGACAAAGGAGCATGAGCATCTAGTTACTTACACGTTGAATGGTGGGCGAGGTCGAAACATTACTCACAGCTATGCATGTCATCCACTAATCCAAAGAGCACAAAGCAGCTGCTAGGGCCACTGAGCTCATGTACAGAGACACACGGATTGTAATTAGAGCACCAACCTAGCAATCAGGACCCAATACAATCTCCGGTTCGTAGAAACTCGCAGCCATCCTAGATCATCTGGCAAAGGGCGGCATGCCTGCATGCTCCAATCCAACGCAGGAAGAGAGAGAGAGAGAGAGAAGGGGAGGGGAGGGAGAGGGAGAAGGAGGATAAATTATACGGCCATATCTGATGGAGTTCATGGCAGTAGGACCGATGGTGAGCAAGATCGAGATGGTGGACGTCGGTCGCCAGATCGGAAAATGGCTGAGGTGCCATGGCCGCATGCTCCCCCACCCGGACCCTAGGTGTGGCGGCGCACAGCAGAGCTAAGAAGAACGAACAACCTTTTTTTTCTTCAAAGGAATGGGGATCGGGGGCATGTAATATCTCTTAACCGGTAATGGAGAACTCACCGATGTGAGATGCAAACTGAGGTAATTTGTATTCAAAATTCAGCAGCATACATTGTCTTGGGGAAGAAGAAGAAGAAGGAGACAGGGAAAACAGAACAGAAAAGGGGAAAGTAGATTAAGCCATATTCTTCTCTGTCTTTTTCGTATCTGCTACAGTACTCTTTATACTACATCATAACTACTGGACCCACTAGTCCGTATTGCTGCTTGTTGGGTTGTCTCCTGATTCACCTTGCTTTCCCACCACGAAGACGTCATTCTCCTTGCCGTTTTGCTCGCCCAGATCATCATCTCTGCTGTCATTGGTATCGAGCCTGACATTACCCCCGCCTGGAGAATCTGCTTGACCCCAAGCATGTGCTTCTGGAAAACTCTGACGAACAACATTATAGTCTTCCCAAGTGGCCATATCAGCAGGGATATTAGTCCATTTGAGTAAGACTTGAGGAACAGCAGTGTTACCCTTCTTAACCAAACGGCGGTCCAAAATCCTTTCTGGAGCAACTGCTTCCATGGTGAGATCCGCAATACTCGGTGGAGAATGAAAAACTGGTGTGAAGTCTGGGACAAAAGGCTTGAGTTGAGAGACATGAAAAACGGGGTGAACTTGGCTTCCCGATGGCAACTCAAGTTTGTAAGCAGCAGAACCAATTTTCTGCAAAATACGATATGGACCAAAATACTTGAAAGCGAGCTTTGGAAAAGGGCGATTCACCACCGAAGATTGCGCATAAGGTTGTAACTTCAAATAGACTTGTTCTCCCAATTGAAACTGGCGATCCGATCTCTTCTTGTCAGCCTGTAGTTTAGTTCTGTTTTGTGCCACATGCAACTGACGTTTCAACAGAGTATTATGTACTTCTCGTTCAGCAATCAGCTCATGCACTGAAGAACTGGTAGTGTGTTCCCAATCTGGCAATAGACCATATCGCGGTTCGGTGCCATAAAGGGCCTTGAAAGGTGAACATCCCAGTGTAGTGTGATAGCAAGTATTATACCAAAATTCCGCCATAGCAAGCCAACGATGCCACCGCTTGGGAGCATAGTGTACAGCGCAACGGAGATACATTTCAAGGCATTGGTTCACACGCTCGGTCTGACCATCAGTTTGCGGGTGGTAAGCCGTGCTGTACTGCAACTTCATGTTCATCGCAGCAAACAATTCTTTCCAAAACATACTGAGAAATATTTTGTCACGGTCAGAGACTATAGAACGAGGCACTCCATGAAGCTTTACTATGTTGTCCAGAAACAAACGGGCAATCGGGATGTCAGAAAGGGTGTTTCACTGCTAAGAAATGAGAGTACTTGGAAAACCTGTCGACAACCACCAGTATAGTATCATACCCATCAGAACATGGTAAGCCTTCAATAAAATCAAGAGTGACGTCTTGCCAGGTGCCAGCTGGGACAGGTAACGGTTGCAACAGACCAGGGGTGCGGATGTGTTCATGCTTCGCTTGTTGACAAATAGCACACTGCTGAATGACACTGCTTACATCACGTTTAAGGCTAGACCACCAAAACAATTTCTTGATTCGTTGATAAGTCGCAGAGAGACCGGAATGACCGCCCACTGGACTAGCATGAAAAGCCTGAATAAGTTTGGTCTGTAAAGCGGAATTAGCCCCAATCCAAATGCGCCCATGATACCGGATAAGGCCTTGAGAGAAAGAGAATCCTTCTTCATTTGGACTATGCACCGCAAGGGAGGCTAAGAGTTTTTGAGCATGTGGATCAGTAACATAAGTATTAAGAACTTCTTGTATCCAGAGGGGTTGGCAACCGGAGACAGACTGCAAAGCCATCAAATGACCAACTCGGGAGAGGGCGTCAGCAGCACGGTTAGCTACTCCCTTCTTGAACTGAAAACGAAAGTGAAGTCCCATAAGCTTCGTCATGGCTTTCCTCTGCAGATTGGACACCAATTGCTGATCATCAA
Organism: Guadua angustifolia; assembly: GCA_036346375.1. Classification (NCBI taxonomy): domain Eukaryota; kingdom Viridiplantae; phylum Streptophyta; class Magnoliopsida; order Poales; family Poaceae; genus Guadua; species Guadua angustifolia. Next base: position 20,998,229 of record CM070503.1, on the reverse strand, counting down.
GGTAACAAAGACTGTGATGATCCGTCTTTATCACAAACTCGCCCTTTTGTAAATATGAGCGCGAGCGATCAACTGCCATGATCACACCCAAAAATTCCTTCTCGTAAATTGAAAGCTTCGATGATGCGGACTTAGAGCTTTGCTTAAGAAGGCAATTGATGATCATTCTCATTAATACCGCACCAATCCCTAATCACATGCATCGGTCTCAATAACAAACGGTTGATGAAAATCAGGCATGGCCAAAACCGGGGTTTGTGTCATGGCTTGTTTCAATCAAGAAATGTCAGATTGGCCGAGGACTCCAAAGGAACGCCTTCTTCTTTAACAAATTAGTGAGTGGTCGAGAAAGAATGCCATAATTGCGAACAAACTTGCGATAGTAGCCGCTAAACCGAAACCCTCAATTCTGCGTGATGATTAGGTTGTGGCTAATCCAACATGGCTCATTTTTTAGCCGGATCGGTTGCTACACCCCGATCCGAAATGATATGGCCGAGATAAACAATACTGGTCTGTGCAAAAGCACATTTGGATCTCTTAACAAACAAGTGATGCTGCTGCAGGAGGGATAACACTTTGGCAAGATGATCAGCATGCTGAAGTAATGTATGACTATATATGAGGATATCATCCATAAAAACAAGAATGAATTTCCGCAAATAAGGAGCTAAAATGGAGTTCATAAGACATTGAAAAGTGGCAGGCGCATTTGTAAGGCCAAATGGCATGACGCGAAATTGGAAATGGCCATGATGAGTTTTAAAAGCAGTTTTCTCCATATCCGCTTCCACCATACGAATCTGATGATAGCCAGATTTTAAATCCAACTTGGAAAAATAACGAGTACCAGCCAACTCATCAAGAAGTTCATCCACAACAGGCATTGGAAACTTGTTTTTGATTGTGATGCTATTGAGTTTACGATAGTCAACACAAAATCTCCAACCACCGTCCTTCTTTTGAACCAACAAAACAGGAGATGCAAAAGGACTCATGCTGGGTTGAATCAAACCTGATTTTAACATCTCGGCAATTTGGCGTTCAATTTCATCTTTGTGCATTGGTGAGTAACGATATGGTCTACTATTGACAGGTGCGGCACCAGGAAGCAATGAAATAGCATGATCATAAATTCGAGATGGTGGCAATGTGGTAGGTTCAGCAAACACCTCTGAATAGGTGTCCAATACTTGCTGGATCTCAGCCGGCAACACGCTTGGTGTCGGATCCGGAACAGTGGTCTCAATCACCGCGAGAGCCCAAATTTCATTACCAGTATTCCACTTCTGAAATTGTTTGGAATAGATCGTGGTCAACTGCGAGTGGTCATCCTGGCACAGACCCTGCAACTTAACCGAAACACCGTTCACTTGAAATTCCAGAGTTTTCTTGTTCCAGTCACATAACATTGGACTATGTGCTTGAAGCCAGTCCATCCCCAATATTGCATCATATGCTGCTAGATCCAAAGACACGATATCGGGCTTTGAAATGTATACCCTTGTACCCACCATTGCATTTGAGGAACAACTTTGTTACAAAGCAACAGATTCCATTCGCAAAATCAAACCGCATCAAGGTAATGGACTCGGATTGATAGTGTGTGCGCCGAGAAAGAAAGAACCGACAAAATTATGTGAACCGCCTCAATCAATTAACACCAACATGGCTTGATTACCCACCCGCACGGATCCGGATGGTGTGACATTCATCTGTACCAGCTAGTGCATGCAATGATAGCTGATATTGTTGCTGCTCAAACTCCCGATCCAAATCGTCCAGTGTGGTAAGTAAGGCATCAGTGAGATGTTCCGGGCCTTCAGCTGCCTCCAGCATATGAGCTTGCATTACCGGAACCGGTTTACACTGATGATCGCGTTCATATTTCTCACCGCACTTGAAACAGAGACCCCGAAAGCATCGCTCAGACTCACGCAATTGGCGTGCACGCCCAACTCCTCACCAGTATGTTTGCTCGGGCCGAACAGATCGCGCCGATAAGTGGGAGCACCTCGTAGTGGAACCCCCGGTCGATGAGGTTTCAGCTTCAGTTTGTCCCACTTTTCTTCTTGTATTTGTGCTAACACACAAGCTCTTCGGACAGACTCAGGTAATTGAAGTTCCACTTCATAGCGGAGTTCCTCCTTAAGCCCCATGATAAAGTGATTCACAAAAAAATCTTCAGTGCAGGTTTTGTGAAAAGCCCGAACTCTATACATGGCCGCTTCAAACTAAAGTTTATAGTCTAACACCGAGCCGGATTGCTTGAGCTGGATAAGCTCCCTCATATACTTTCTGGAATCATACGAGCCGAACTCCGTCTCTACTGCAGACATGAACTGTTCCCAAGTACTCATAGGGTATTCCTCCTGATATGCCTGCAACCATAACGCCGCGTTACCTTCCATGTGCATGGCAGCCGCTGTTACCCATAAGGATGGATCAATCTTGTATATCTGAAAATAACGAAGACAGCGGTCCTTCCACAGACGAGGATCGTCGCCTTCAAAGTTGGGAAACGACATTTTGGGCAAGGGAGAGTGTTTTTCTGGACCAGACCCCTCAGTGTTAACCATCCCTAGAGTAAGTGGTGATCGCGTTGGGCTGGAAGAAAAACCCAGAGGTGGCAACGGGCATTTTCCCAACAATCCCGGCGCCGGTGTAGTCAACTCACCTGCATGGATCGGGGATTGAACTGGTGCCCGAAGGGGTGTGACAACAACAGATCGCCTTCTCGGAAATTTCGCATCCGGGTCCACAGAAGAGATCGCATCGAGAATGAACTTGAGTCATGAGCCCCGTAATCACCCCGCCGTGTTCTTCAACTTGGGCTTGTATCACCGGAATAACCTCAATTGGTTTGATCTTCTCAACAATAAAATCCAGACTGGCTCGCAAAGATTCCCAACGGGCATCCATCTGCTCCCATCGGTCTGTAGCTTGATCGGCGGCTTTGTCCATAGCATCCAAGATAAACTTGGTCTGGACAGAGGGTTTGGGAGGCGCCGTGATGAAAGCCAACCGATCGGACCAACCAAACCAGGTTACGGAAAAGAAAAGGCCAAGATCACCAAGAAACACCGCAACCTGTTTGGGATTTTACAGAACAATCGGGAGAGAGAAGATTATCCAACCAGACCAAAGCAAGAACCAAAAAAAAAAATTCGCCAAGATCACCCGCTCTGATACCAAGTGTAATATCTCTTAACCGGTAATGGAGAACTCACCGATGTGAGATGCAAACTGAGGTAATTTGTATTCAAAATTCAGCAGCATACATTGTCTTGGGGGAGAAGAAGAAGGAGACAGGAAAACAGTAATGTAAAAGGGAAAGTAGATTAAGCCATATTCTTCTCTGTTTTTTCAGATTCACTCTAAATACTTTTATACTACATCATAACCATCGGACCCACTAGTCCGTATTGTCGCTTGTTGGGTTGTCTCTCGATTCACCTTGCTTTCCCACCACGAAGACGCTATTCTCCTTGCCGCTTTGCTCGCCCAGATCATCATCTCTGCTTGTCATTGGTATCGAGCTGACAGGCATGGTTGTGGGAATTGGGGAGAGAGCCAAAGACATGCGGAGGAGGAAGCGAAGGAGGTGAGCGAGCAAAGGCAAAGTGGGGACGGGCGGATGGCTAGGGTTCTGGGGTGATAGCATCTAGGCCCCCTCAATTTCTGATTATAAATTGTCTATTGGTTTTGGTGTTGATGACCAAGTTAATAATACTGAAATCATGGATGGAACATGTTGGACAAACAAGACTAAGGTATATTGATTCTATAGTTTCAGACTTGGGAGTTGGTTCAAGTCAAGTAGTTAAGTTCCTTTTGTTTCTGTCAGCTGTACTATCAAGAGAGACTTAGCACAAGTTGGTACTTTGGTTCATTAAGTAAACAAACGTCTAGGCAACTTGGAGTTTAGTCATTTGTTTTTTCCAAACCTTGAACCAAACTTGAGCAAATATTGTTTTGACAAAATTCCTTGCATTTCAATGCATCAAATTCTTTGTTTTTATTCTTTAAGTCTCAAGCAATCATTTGTGATAAGTTTCAAGATATCTACTCTATTGCCCATCTACGACGGACCTAACTTTTGGTTAAGGCATACATGTGGCTTTAGCAAAGGCAAAAGTCTCGTAACCATACATCTATGACTGGAATCGATTTTTTGGTCCGCATACACATACTTTGTGAAATTTCAAACTTCTATTGTCCATCTATGACGGACCTAATTTTTGGTCCCAAGATAAATGCTTACATAAGCCTTCGCTATTTTAGATATCCGAGATGCATTAATTAAACTCTCTTGAAATATTCAACTGATTTAAGTAAATATATATATATCATCTCACTATTTAAGAAATTATTATCTCAAAAAGCTTTTAGACCTAAAATAATTTTCAATATCGTGTGTCTAAAAGTCTTTGCTCAAAAACAATCTTTAGTCACTGATCATGTCAAAATTCACCTTTGTCAGGCTATATCTATGACGGACCGATTTTTAAGTCTGTCATACACATGGCTATTAATCTTGTCCATCTGTGACGGACCGATTTCTTTTAGTCCACCATACACATGGCTATCTATCTTGTCCATCTATGACGGACCGATTTTTTAGTCCGCTATACACATGAATCTCTTTGTCTCTGACAGACCAAACTTTGGTGTCTTGTCTATCTATGACGGACTTAACTTTCAGTCCGCCATGAACATACAAGTTTGGTCCGTGATACACATGATCAGTATCGCTAAAAATTGTTTTTGGTCCGCTGTAAACGTGTTTTAACTCAAATTTAACATTCTGACACGTGCAACGGTCACTGTGGTAGGTACAACGGCTATATTCATCAAAATTGAGTATATAAACATTGCCTGAGCCATCTACCATAGAACTTTTTGAACTCCTTCACACTTTAGCATTCAAAGCTCTCTCATTCTTATCAAGGAGTTGGTTTTTCACTCTCAGACTAAAAATTTCATCTTTCTTCTAAGTGTCTTAACTCCAAGTGTGTCTAACTGTGTGTTTTAGAGTGTGAATCAAGAGACAGAACTTGTGAAAAGTTTATTACTCTTGGATCATTGTGATCCTAGACAGCTTGGAGGAAGTGGAAGAGTTAGACCTGTCCAGAAGGAGATTGTGGAAGGCTACTCTTGTTATGAAAGGTTTGGAGCTCACCTCACTAGAGTGGTGAAAGAGCTACCCCGAGTGTGATCCCAAGCTACTGCAACTAGCTGTGGGAGAAGCAATACTTCGAGAGAAGTGCTTCAACGAGGAGTAGGAGGAGTGCTCAACCTCTGGATAAATCATTGCCTCTCTGTCTTTTATTATCAGATTCGCTTTTATGCTTTACCGTTATTGATTGTATTTGATCATTTGTTGGTTAGCTCTTAAGTAGTATCTGTCAAGAGGCTAACTGTGATTAAAATTAAAAAATTGTAAAAGTTGCCTATTCACCCCCCCTCTAGGCCAACTCGTTCCTTCAGGGGGGCGCCGAGGCGGGCCACCGAAGTGAGAGGAGGCGAGCAGACAGGCGCGGGTGCAGGCCAGGGCTTTGGCGAGAGGAGTTGGCCGGGGGCGGTGGTAGCATGGGCGAAGGGAACGAGAAGGCAGGGAGGAGGGCACCGTGATGGCGACGGGGAAAACGAGGGGAGGAGGGCATCGGAGAAGACGGTAGCGCCTCCTCGAGGGCTCCACGGGGGCAGGCTTGTGACACCAAGTCATGCAGAGCTGCGAAATCTTTGGCCATGGAGGGCGCGAATCGTAGATCGGGAGAGCGGAAGCGCGGCGGGAAAATGAGGACGCCGGGGTCCTGTTTAGAGAGTGCGAAGATTTTGGGAGAAGAAATGAGAAACTATTGGAGTCGTTGTTTTTTCTATCACGCCTAAAAACAGATATTAGGAATGAATATTAGGAACTGTTGGAGATGCTCTTAGATGGGGTGGATACTCTACTTTGACAACATTTGCAACAACAAACTGAGGATAAGAAAATTTTGACTTTCAACTAGAATAAATAAACAAGTGTCAATTTGGTTGAGAAACTTTCAGCTGAGGAGCTTTCAAATGGGAATTGAAAGCTTCAATTCACGAAGGAAGGGATTATTAAACTTTTAAAATCGAATTCAGACTTTCAATTGAAAAACTTTCTATTCAATTGGTAAATTTTCTGTTAGGAATTAGCCCATTGGGTGGCCCATTTTCTTTAATTTCAAAGTATATATAGTTTAGTATTATATTGGCTAGCAAAGCAAAGGAAAGACAACTTAAAACGTGTAGCCCTTGCTACCTCTTGATTAATTACACTTGGCATTAGAATAGCATAGGGTAAATATTGGCTAAACACACGCGTGTGCATTTGCGTATTTTCGCATGACTTGTGATAAGCGACCGTGCCGCATCGTAGTGTGTCTCTTGGCACTTTAAATTTACCTTTTATTTTGCCAAACCTTGCAATTATTTCTCCATTCAATTTGTTTAAATGCGATTTAAACATCTATTTTAATTCGGTGCCATTTATGCAGTCAGTTACTAATGAGTTAATTGACATTATGCAATCAGTTACTAGTGAATTAATTGACAATATGTAGTCAGTTACTAATAACTGCCACATTCAACTGTCGTAATATTGTCATTTACTGGTGTGCGTGTATGAAAACTCCTGGAGACATCCAGGACAGGGATACTGAATTCCTCCTCCATTCTTCCTCCTAATCTCTGAATTGTTGTATTATTGTGTTGAGTTGCTGAATCCGTCGGTCTTCCTCCTCGGTGTGCATTGTGAAGAAAGGTGAGCGGTATCTCCGAGCCATTGCCGTAGAGTTTACCTGCACGGGGCGGCAATAAGATTTTTGGGCAGCATATCAACGCGACCCTCTACTTCTTCCTTGACGTCGACTACTTCCACGACCACGTCTGTGCTGCGCTGCTTCCTATTCTTCAGCAAGTTTAATTGTAAGTCGTTCTATAATAGATCAACCTCGTTAATATATAATTCTTGAGTATATTCTAAAGTATAATGTGTTACCTGCTGTTTGATGCACTCTAGTCTTTTTTATTACATTTGCCTTAATATAAAATTTGAAATAAAAATATTGCGCCTGTTACGAACACTTTCAATTAGGAATAAAAAACTTCCAGATGAAAAAAAGAGAGAATAGGGGGCTTTCAATCAAAATGTTCATAGGGAAGGCCGTCGAATTTGTACCGCTGCCATCCGCTTATCTGTTTGTCGTAATACATCTGTACAAAACAATTGGAAACCAAAGAGAATTTTTTTAAGAGATACAAGAAAGACGCTCACAACTCATATACCACACTTCTCGCAACACATGCAAACACATGTGTGCGCATCTCCTAAACACACTAGGAAGCAATTCCCACTGAACACATATATGTATGTATCCATTTTTATTGACATAAGCGCTCGTGCTTGATTAGAGTCGAATGTGGGTGTCGGCGTATTCCACCTGACAGGCCTAAGTCTACAAACCGGGTTTGGTTTAGTAGGAGGGCGTCTTCGCGGCTGGCAAACCCTAGCGAGCGAAAACCCTAATGACTCCCACACGAAGGACTCCGGAGCCTATGAACTAAGATGACACGAAGATTTTTTACCCAGGTTCAGGCCCCCTCAACCAGGGTAATAGCCTTACGTCCTGCTAGGTCTTTTATAGAGTGTTTGAAGCTAGTACAGAGCTCTCAGGTTACAAGTTCTTCCTTAGGTTCTACTGCTGAACTCTCGATCGTCTGACCCCTCTCTTCCAAGTCTTCCCCATGCACCAGAGAGCCCTTATATAGCCCAGGCTAACGGGGGTAGGTAAAAGGGGGGTCATCATGCTGATCTTCATACATTTATTACTCCTTCCTGTGCTGTCCCGTTCCTCCAGCCTCATTAAATGCCGACGCATGGCTTCGCCCGGTCCGCCCGGGATGTGACCCCTTTGCGACGGGTAGGTGAGAGGCGTCAGAGGAATGGGCTTGTAGCAGAAATCCTCACAGTCGATAGATCTGACACAGCAGGCCTGCCGTCTGGCATAGTACGATAGGGGAAGGAGACTTCGAGGTGAAGCCACCTCGCCTCACCTTTTGCCTTCTTTGCGGGCGGCGGGCGACTCGCCCACCTACCATTGGCGCCACGTGGCCGACTGAAGGCGGGCGTGCTCGCCCACCCGCCGCCAAAGCCGCCACGTGGATCGAAGCGCCGGCGGCGAGGCGTCTCGCCACTTGCTCGCCGGACGCCACATGGGTCGCACTGGCCGCGGGCGTCTTCGCCACCGCTTGCCAAAGCCGCCACGTGATCGGGCGCCGCGTAGTAGGGCGCCTCGCCCACACCTTTCGCCGGATGCCACGTGGGCGACTGCCGGCGGGCGTCTTTCGCCACCCGCCGCCAGCCGCCACGTGATCGGCGCGCCGGCGCGGCGTATGCCTCGCCCACTGCCGCCCGGACGCCACGCGGGCCGCATTTGTACATCAGTGAGGGTACCCCAGCGTAAAGTACACTGACAGTGGGCAGGCTAGACGTACGATGGCGTGCTCATTCAACCAAGCTAAGCTCGGTTCTTGACTAGAGAGGTATTGTAGCTGTATTTGATCCATTGTAATATATCCATATGAACAGAATAAACTTTTTGGTGGGGTCATCACATTATAGCATGGAGTTAGGGTGTGTTTGGCAGGGATTTAGTTTCTCCAGATTCGTGAATCTAGTGAAACTGAAAACTCTAACTTCACCAGATTCGTAAAGCTGAAGCTATGAGTACATTAAGAGTATTTAGTTAGATCATCTTGTTTATATTTTAGACCAAAAATATAAACTTAATTCATCTTATTTTAGCCTACAAGTTTTAGATTTCAGATAAAGCTGAAATCTGGAGCTCTACCAAATAGGCCCTTAGTTATGCTCTATGCAACTAATCTTTTGCCGTGTGGCATTGTCATCTCAGAATTGTATTCTTTTGTATGTGTGTGAGAGAAAGAATCATAGTATTTACCACGTAATTCTTCTGCGAATTATTTGTTCCAAGCGTGACCTAGACCTATCCTCGATATCCTAAACCTATCCCAAGTGAACTATGCTCATGCTATTGTTCATTTGAATAAAATATTTCTTTTCAAGAATTAAACTATTTTATGTAAAATCACATCGGTCCAAATAGACCTTAAAGGCTTGTTTGGATGTTAAGAGAGAAAATCCCAAGGAACAGAATCCCAAGAGAGATTTTGAGGGGCACATGGAATCCCTCTCAATCCCCTCCAGAAATTGTTCCACACCACCATTTGGAAGGTGTAGGGATGAAAATCTTGAACATTAAAAAAATCCAAAAAAATAAGAAAAAATCTGAAAAAATTCAGGGAAAAGCATTTGGCCAGATCCTTACATCCACACATTCAAATTAGATTCATACAACCATTCACACATAGGTAAAATCTAAATAAGATCATGTTACTTGCATCTGTAGTTTTCATACATGAGTCCAATTCATGTAAAAGTCAAATTTAAGCAAGAGCACCAATATTGCAAATTGTTGGACATTTTTTTCAGTATAACTATATGGCTCAGCCATCATAATATGTACTATATAAAAGTGCCAAGAATCCCTGGCTCCTCAGCCAGGCCACGTGTCGGCCCTCGTGGAGAGGTCCTCCGAAAAATTAGTGTCGACGTTTGTTGTCGGCAATAATGAAAAGGGGGGCTACGCGCTGGACCCAAACTCGATGGTAGCACAAGACGCACGATGTATACAGGTTCGGGCTCTCGCGGTGGAGATAATACCCTAGTCCTGTGCTCTGGGATTATGTATGTGGCTAGCTGATTGCTGATGAGATGTTATCTTCTGCCTGGTCCTCTCCCCTCTCCTTCTCCCCCACCCCCTTTATATAGCGAGAGGGGTTACAAGGAGAGTCCTAATCGATTATAAGGTGGAAATTATATCTCTTTCCTTATCCGCTTAATATGATAGCGGATAGGATTACAATTGTATCCTCCTAAGGTGGTCGGTTTCTATCTTACGGGTTTCCTTGCACAAGATGGCACCGCCTCTTGGGCAATACCTATCTTCATGTATCCGCTTGGCCTATCCTCCGGGTGGCCCTCACGTCTGCCATGCAGATACCCGGTCCATATACTCCACAAGAGTCTCCAGTGCTTTATGATCGAAGTTGTCGCTTCTTGGTCGCAGCCCAACCGAAGTCATGCTTCACGCCGAAAGTGCTTCCGATTCTTGATGTAGTTTCGACTTGTTTTCCTTTCGGTAGAGTGCCCATTGTAGGCAAAGAGATCGTGAAGGACTCAATAGAGCTCCACGCGTTGAATTATATCCATCGCTATTCGCGTCTGCTTGGTGGCTCATGGGGCATACCGTATTCCAAACGATATACGAAGTCAAAACGCTTTTCCGCTCAAGCGAAATTCAGCGCCGCTCCTTTAAATTCATTTGTCACCGGTTGTCGATGTCGCTGCGTTGAAGCGTTAGCCCACAGCGTCGCATCTAAATTTAGTAGCCCCAAATCATGTATATGCATAACTTAAGCCGTGTAAAAACAACTCACTCGGATGTGATGTCCGACTGGTTTATATATAATTTTACTCCTTTTCTTTATTGATTTTGAATTCATTTGAGTGGTTTGACTCCTTTTGTTTAAGCACTCTGCCCGACTAGTCTAGCCCCCGAGCGTCGGGAGTCGGCTCATGGCCCTTTTTCCCAGGCACGCGTTTTGGGTGACTAAAGTTCGTCGTTCATGGCGTCAGAGCTTCACAACTCGGAATTAACGCACTCGGATTCATTTGCAATCGTTAAGTAAAAGAAGAAAGACAACTCGAGAAAGATGATGCGATGCACTATTAGGTAGCCCCGACTTCATTTGCTTAGTTGTGGATCAACTAAGTAGCAAGTCAATTAAATAGGAATTCTGGCACATGACATCTCCTGGGACCGGTAATCTTCTCATTTAGAGTTGCGCATGCGCAACACTATTAGGTGTAGCCCCCGACTTACTGCTTAGTTGAGGATCAACTAAGTAGCAAGTCAAGAAAGCCAACAATTTTATTTATAATGACATGATTTGAGTAAACAGTGACTTAGCTGCTCTATGCTCCATGTGTTGTAGACGATTGTGCCGTCGTTGCTCGTGGCGCGGGCGTGGCTTGTGGCCGTGCCGAAGGTGGCGCAGGCATAGGCTCTGGTAGCGGCCGGTTGGCGCCGAGCGCAGCGTTAGCTCTTAAGCGTGCTAAAGTCGGCGCCGGGCGTAAGCGTGGCTCTTAGCCGTCGCCGGTTGGCGACGGGCGCAGCGTGGCTCTTGGTCGTCTCGGTTGGCGCCGGGCGCAGCGTAGGTTCTTAGCCGTCTTGCTCGGGCGCAGCGTAGGCTCTTAGCGTGCCAAAAGTCGGCGCTTCGCAGCGCGGCTCTTGGTCGCGCAAAAATCGGCGCCGGGCGCAGCGTGGTTTTGGCCGTGCCGGTTGGCGTCGGGCGCAGCGTAGCTCTTAGCCGTCTGCCGGTTGGCGCCGGGCGCAGCGTAGGCTCTGGTCAGTCCGGTTGGCGCCGGGCGCAGCGTAGGCTCTTAGTCGCGCGGTTGGCGCCGGGCGCAGCGTAGGCTCGTGGCGTCGAGTTGGCGCTTCGGGCGCAGGCGTCGCTTCGTGGCGCGCCGGTTGGCACTCGGGGCGCAGACGTAGGCTCTTGGCCGTGCCGGAGTTGGCGCTCGGGGCGCAGGCGTAGGCTCTTAGCGTCGCCGAGTTGGCGCCGGGCGCAGCGAGGCTCTGGCTATGTCAAGGTGGCGCCAAGGCGTGGCGAGGCTCTGGCCAACTTAGTCCCGACAGAGGCTTGAGTTGCTTGACTAGTGGAAACACATCACTAGCCGAGTGACTAAGCTCCCGAGTTGTTGTAGTAGCCAAAGAAAGGCAATCGAGGGTCGAGCGTATAGCCCCGAGTTTCGTATAATCGATTTAATCATCGGAGGGAGCGCTGTTTAGTACCTCCATGCATTATTGTGTGTCGGGTTTCATACCGACACCAAGGTAATTCTCAAACAATAATCGAAGGAATTTGAGTAGTATCTTTTGGAAAAATTACCCGAGTGATCCGAATAATTTTTTAAACCACTTGATATATATATATATATAAAATTAAGTTGCATATTTAAATGCATAATTTAAATATTAGAAAGACTTAGTCGTTAGCTTGTCGACTAAACTTGGCTCGTTCCGTGGTCGGGTGGCCGATCCTAATCGGACTTGGAGTACAAAGACGGTGTGCTTCTTTGACAAATCTTTAAATTGCTTTTCTTCAGAGCGGCAGAGGACCTTCCTTTTGTTTATTGACGACCTAAATTTGAACCGGCGGCCAGTGCAAGTACTCTGCAATCTTCTAGTTGTCATTCAACATGCATGCATGAAGTTCCTTGAAATCTTCTAGTCGCCAAGCAATTCAACCCTTCAGAACGCTTTCACAATGCTTTGTCGACTAAATGAACGATCGCATGCGGCTCGAAGAAGCCTCGTGAAGACGCCTAACGATCGCCATGCAAGTGCCTCCGGTTTCAAATTTCGCATGCATGTGCTAGTTAAGGCAGATGAGCCGCCATGCATGCCTCGGTGGGGCCTTGCATGCAGAGATGATACTGTGGCTCGGCTGCCCTCCGCAAGACGCCCAATGAGCGTCGCCAGCAGGCGGATCCCGATAAGACATAACGCGAACAGACCTTGGATCCCGACACGCGCGGCGCGATGGCCTTCTCCACCACCGGCAGGCAGCCAGAGGTGTTGCGCCTTGCGCCTCGACCAAGAAGAAGCGCCACGCCGCCCACTGTTTCCCGCGACGGCGCCGAAGAAGTCGCCCGCTATCGCAACCGCCGGTCCTCAGGCGACGACTGGAAAGTCTTGCCGCCGCCGCTTGCCTTGCCATACCACGCCCAGCGCCACCATCAAACCCAACACATCATTGCCGGCTCGGCAAACGCCGGATGTAGCCCCAGAGTCTTGGACGTTGATGCGCCGACCTTCTAGTCGCCAATCAAATTTGCTACCGCATGAAAACGGCCAACACCACACCGCCAGAGAAAAGTCGTCAAGATCGCCATCGAAGTCTCGCTGAGATTGATCTTAGCGCACCTACCGGGCGCGCTAACCGCCGACGCTTGTTGTCGGCAATAATGAAAAGGGGCTACGCTACTGACCCAAACTCGATGGTAGCACAAGACGCCACGATGTATACTGTGTTCGGCTCTCGCGGTGGAGATAATACCCTAGTCCTGTGCTCTGGGATTATGTATGTGGCTAGCTGATTGCTGATGAGATGTTATCTTCTGCCTGGTCCTCTCCCCTCTCCTTCTCCCCCACCCCCCTTTATATAGCGGAGGAGGGCGGTTACAAGGGAGAGTCCTAATCAGTTACAAGGTGGAAATTATATCTCTTTCCTTATCCGTTTAATATGATAGCGGATAGGATTACAATTGTATCCTCCCTAAGCAGGGTCGGTTTCTATCTTCTGGGTTTTCTTGCACAATGGCACCGCCTCTTGGGCAATACCTATCTTCATGTATCCGGCTTGGCCTATCCCCTCCCGGGTGGCCCTCACGTCCTGCCATGCAGATGCCCGGGGTCCATATACTCCACAATTAGAAATCGCGTTTAGGTTCTTTTGGTGGTGTTTTTAGTAAAATAGACCCAAAAAAATTCAAAATTATGTTTATGTCCCTCTACGGTTTACGTTTAGGTCCTCTTGATGGTTTTTAATAAAACGGAGCCGAAATACATAAAAAAGGCAGCCACGCTTTTCCAAAAAAAAACACAGATTCGTCAAGGGTTTATAGCAGCTTATAGATTAGCCGATGGGTTCTAACGACCCGTTTTTTTTAAAAAATACAAAAACTGAAAGTACGACCGAATTTCCCAAAATTTATGTGTTGCATCGTCGTGCAGACGCAGCATAGCGCATTACCCTGGCTAGTATGATAAATACACGTACTGGATGGACTCGCTCCAAAACAACTCAACGCAAACAACGTGACAAGCACTACTAGAACTAGGTAGAGTAGCGTGCAATGCCGCGCCGTGAGAAAAAAATTTGGCTCGAGTTTTTTATAAATGGAATTTGCGGAACTACGGGTCTTTTTTTTCAATATAACCGGTGGAAGGACCTATTTACGATTTCAATTTTTTGAAAAATAACCGGTGGAAGGACTGTTTGTGACTCCAAATTTTTTTAAATCCTCTGAGCCTAAAGAACTGGCGCTCGCATTGAATTTGCGGAACTACGGGGTTCTTTTTGCAAAATAACTGGTGGAAGGACCTGTTCGTGATTTCAAATTTCTTCAAATCTCCTAGGTCGAAAGAACCGGACTACGGGGTCTTGTTTACAAAATAACCGGTAGAAGGACCCTTTTTACGGTGTTTTTTTTAATTGGCTGGTTAAGAGTCTGCGGTGAATTTGCGTAACATAATTCCAATCTTTTGTCTTTGAAGAACCGTGCGCTCGGCTTGATTTTATGAATCTACGGACTTTTTTGCAAAATAATCGGCGAAAGGACTTGTTCGCGATTTCGAATCTTTCGCCGAAAGAACCAGATCCGGTCAATTTATTTAAATCACGGGTCTTTTTGAAAAATAGCCGGTGAAAGGATCTGTTTGCAATTTTAGGATTTCCGGGATCCTGTTTGCAAAATACCGGTGGAAGGACCTATTTGCGATTTCGGAATTCTTGAAGGGTTTTCTTGCAAAGCGAAAGGACCTGTTTGCAATTTTAGAATTTCCGGGATTGTGTTTGCAAAATACCGATGGAAGGATCTATTTGCGATTTCGGAATTTTTGGAGGACCTTTTCGCAAAAAAGCGTACCTTGTGGCTTCATTGCGCTCGAATCCTTCCGCGTATAATATAGTGACTAGATAATGACCCGCGCTACGCCGCGGCGTATGTAATTTGTTCGCTGCGTCACACAAAATTTTGATCATTTGATATTTATGGGGAAAACTGTGTAATCCTGGTTTTTCTCCTTTTTTAGAAAAAAGTGTCAAAAATAGTCTAGAGGACAAAGGGCGAAAAATTGTTAGAGACGGCAACCTTTCTTTTGTCGAGCCTAATACTCTACGCGTTCACCAAGTAATAATACATGTCCGCAAAACCACCAACCGGTGAAAATAGTCTAGAGAGAAAAGGGCGAAAAATTATTAGAGACGACAACCTTCTTTTGTCGAGCCTAATACTCTACGCGTTCACCGAGTAATAATAAATGCCTAAAAAAACATCAGATATCGAGATGGAAAATCGAGTTGGAGAAAAAGTCTAGAGATAGAGCTGTACACATATGCTACAAGCCTCGCTTTTTATATCTCACCACCTGGGTATTTTCATTTCTCTCCTGGATGAAAAACCCATTTGATCCTGCAGGGAATCACTTTGGGAAATATTCAGTCAACAGGACTAGAAACTTTCCTCTTATTAAGCGAGCGCTGCCTCAATTGCTTCTTTTGACCCTATCTGAGTGCTTCTGGCACTCTGCCATGGACTTTGGATCTGGATCCAGTTTTTAGCAATTTTAGAGGCAAATATATGTCGACAATTGTAGTCTTTCTTTTATTCATTTCTCCTGCATCACTTCGGGGATATATCTATATAATTTCTTCTAGCTCCTCATGATTTCCTACAACGAGGGAGTCTGGGTGTTCCGACTTCCTAGCATCGAATTGTGCGCACAAATATACGCTGGGGTTATAATCTTCAAGATGAATCACTTCAGGGATGTTACCATCTCCAGTATGGCTCACTTAAGGGATTTTCTCAACATCAGGTTGAGCTTCTTCTATTATCACAGGTAGTGTTCTCATTTGTTCGGTTCTCTATTTCTGCGGACATCTCCACGAAATTGAGTCCCGTGCACCTGGAGGCCTCCCCCTCTTCTTATCATGAGGGTCAAGAGTAGGTTCAATATCCTTCTAGGGTATTTCTACTCTTTCAGGTGCATATACTACAGGTATATGAGATCTTTCACTCCCTTATGACCAAGAAGGCATTTGGCGATTATTAACTTATTTATTTCAGATTCATTATCCTTTGAACTTCAAGTTCGATCTTTCCAAAGGCGTGATCTAAGGACTAGGCATTCTAAATGTGGTACTTATCTCCCCTAATGCCGAAAAATGTCCTTAGTATATTCAATGATATCGAGCCATGTCATGATCCCCGTCATAGGCTCTAGATATTTTAATATATGACTGAGATTCATAACCTACATGGATCCTCAAGCTGGTGAGGTCCTATGGTTGTACGCTGTGGTGGAGAGTTTGGCATGTATACAGTACAGCCAGATTTTCGCAGATGGGAAATACTTAATTCTTTTCCATGCACTATCTGCAACGGGGGAATTTCATAATATGCAGTTGGTCCGAGTTGAATTATTACCGCAAGATGTCAGATCAAGGTGGCCCCAACAACCGTGGAAGCCAATTATTCTCAAGAGCGCCAAGCAATATGATAAGTTTTGTTCTTTTAATATAATGACTCTGCAGGGCCATTATAAGTGTGGACATTAGGTACAAGATGCTCTACATTAATTTTTGAAGCCTTATAATAATCATTAAATGCTTTGAGGTAAACTTGCCAGCATTACCTATTCGAAAATGGACTTGATCCTTTCTTCCAGAAAGTAGGCTCTTAACTTAATAATTTTGGACAATTAATATTGGTAAAAGCATGGTCCCTAGTAGATAAGAGACTTACATAGGACCATCTAGTAGAAACATCTATTAGTACCATAAAATTTCTTAGAAAGGGCCCGACAGGGGTTGAACAGGTCCACAGATATCACTTTGAATTTTCTCCGAAATTCAAAGGATTCCTCTCTAACTTTTTAGGTAAGAAGATCTAAGAATGAGCTTTTCTTTAGCACAACCAGGGCATAAGAAAACTTGGCTCTAGAAAAATCTTTATGCTATGGCCGCAGAATTATAATTATACTTTTATAATATTCAACTCAAGATAACCCAATGATCTGCTAGATCTTAATATTCTTGGGTTTTTATCGCAACACAAACTTCGTGTTTTATATATGCATAATATAACCCTGAGGAGAACGAATGAAGCCTTTTAACCACACGCTAATTACACCCATTAAACTTAGTCATGAGTAGGTATTCTGCACATTCTCATTCTTTGTCTCCGTAAGGAAACGATTGCACTAATGTTTTAAAACTTAAAAGAGTACGATCGACTCAGGTATAATATGGCATTCTTCTAGTGCCAACTATGAGAGTATCGCTTCTAGCGATAGTCATAATAATTCCAATTCACTTAGTGTGGTATAGCCGTCTTCTAGATGCATTTTCTCCTCTCATATCGGATTATACTTTGTTCTATATTATAAATATGATTTATCAATCAAACAATTGTTGCATCAGGAACAAATAATATAGAACAAACATAGCATAATTAAATTAATATACTGGGGAAATCAAACTTTATTAAATTTGACTGATAATCGCTCAACAGGAGCTTAGACCATTGTTCATTCAGGAACACAAAGATTAAACTGATAAATGAGGCTCTTAGGGAGACTCTAAAGGATAATCTGACATCGACTCAAAAGGAAAAACTGGGAAACTACTCCATGTCTCCATATAAATCATTTATATCGTCCTCCTGGGACCTTTCTTTATTCTTCTGGAATACTTTTAGCTCATCCCTAACGAAATCATCCTCCCCCATGGGATATTCGGTCTTCAGGTCCGTATGGAGATGGTAACTCGTGAAAGCAGAGCACCACTTCAGTCGGAAATTGTGGCTCCAAGGAATCGGGTTGTCAAGTTAATCTTGGCATCCATTGCCCAAGTGAGGTAATTGTTGCCATTCAGGGCAAGCTCAGCAAATTCTTTCTTTGCGATGTCAGACATATCCTATATGCAAACAAACAAGATTTTACTTCAGGTAAAATATTATTTTGCATGATTAATATTGAATCAGTAAAGTATGATCTATATCTATTTGGTAGATAATTATCACGGATTATCCACGATCTTCCTAGCATTTCTCATAATTTTCTGTTAATTATTAAGCAATTTCCAGAATTACTAATTAACAAAGGGATAAATTTCAACGTGAAATAATCCTTGCATGATGCTAATTACATCTTATGTGGCTCTTATTGGTTGGGTATGAAATCATGTAATGAATGCCTCCATCAACATAACTCTTGGCGAGTCAACTCACCAGAGGGCTCACATGAGGGAGGGAGCACTTCCCGATTTCGGGCGCCAATTAAGAAACCTAGCCTCATGTGTGTTTTCCTTAAACACCAATTGTCATGTATTTGTTCCTTCAAAACTGAAATCAAAATCCAACCACTTATGCCTTCAAGCTCAAAAACAGTTTTGATAGCTCGATTATTTCCATAATTTTGTAGCATTTCTGTTAATTTCCAAGCAATCTTCAGAATTACTTAATTAACAGAAATTAAATTCCAATACATAATAAATAAGGAATTAAGCTAGAAAATAAACCCAAGGCATGTGACTTCCAAAGACGTGCTAAATATTAATTTATCAAAATTTTACGGAAGCGTATATACCTAGAGAAATTAATTTCTACGATTTAATACCAATTTTCAGTTTTATTATTATTATTAAAACGGCCAGACGCTCATCGGGCCATACGCCCATCGCCATCTTTTTTATTTCTTCCGCATGAGTCACGCCCATTTGGGCGATCGCCGCTAGCCACAAGAAACGGCGGCCATCCTTTTTTTCCCTTCCGCATGAGTCAGCCGCCCATTTGGGCGATGCGTTGTTAGCCACAAGAAACGGCGCTAGGGTTACCATTCCCTAGCCGCCACAATGCCGTGGCGAGGTCACCGATGGTCCGATGACGCGGCGGCTTCAGCGCAGTGAGGGTCGACGACGCCGAGGCTCGACAGAACGAGGCCGAGATGGCGACGGTGGCACGGCTTCCGTAAGAATAAGGACCGATGGCGCTTGGTTCGCATGGCCGAGATGGCTCGGCAATGAGGGATGGTCAGGCGGGTATGGGCGGTACACCTCCCGCAGACCAACCCAAACCCAAATTCATACCAACCCAACCCGAATCTCTCACGGTACATACCCACGCCCATACCCGAACCCGATGGGTACCAACCCGAACGTGCCAACCCAAAATTAAATTCACCTCACAATCAAATTTTCAACCATCAATTCAATCAATTCATTTGTAATTTCTATGTTTAAAGGAAAAATATATGGTGTATATAATCATGAAAGTTACGCATCTTACATCTCGAACGATGCTTGAAAATCTTGAATTAACCTTCCATTATTTTTAATTTATATTAATTAATTCGGTACCCATGGGTACCCACGGTGCGAACCAACCCAACCCGAACCCGAACCCAAACTCAACTCCGAATTTGAAACCCATGGTCTGAAATCAAACCCATACCGAACCCATTGGGTTGGTACCCACGGCACCAACCCACGTAATTTGCTATCCCTACTGGCAATGGCAAGGCTTCCAACAGAGCAAGGACCGATGGCGCCGGGCGCTGCTGCATAACGCTGGAGGCTGCGGTCGGTGACTTCGCCGAAGCGGAGGCGACGACGCGGGCCTTGACGCAACGGCGGCCGGGCCGGAAGGCGAAGTCATGGGCGCGACGGCGATAAGTCGAATCGAGCCGCGAGCACATCGACGACCGCCGGCGAACCTCGGTGAGCAAGCCTTGGGATTCTCTGGAAGGGCACAGACGCTACGGGCGTCAGAACCGAGGCGAACGGCCGAGGTGGCGCCGCTAAGCGGCGTAGTCATTGGTGGCCGATCATGAAAGCGATGGAGGCACGGCCGATCAGATATGACGGGCGGCTCGACGGCTGCGGAGCTGCGCGCTTGGTGGACTCAACAATGACGAGTCGAAGGCACTTCGGGTCGGAACCGACAATGGCCGAGATGGCGTGATTGGCGCCGCAATGGCGACGAACGGCCAAGCGCACTGAGGCGCCGGGGCCATGGTGCACCGCCGAAGACACCGGCGCAGATTTACGCTTTTTTTCCATGGTGGATGAATAGTAACAAGATCGCTCGATTGGGTATTGATCTGATCGATCGCGGGGTAGGATGGGGGGCGAAAATTGATCTACTAGATCGATAGTGAAAGTGCATCTAGGCCCCTTAATGATTTTGGTGATTAATGACAACAAGATTAAGTGACTAATGAGCTTTATGAGTATTGTGGATGATGAATACGCCATGGGAAAGTCGCTAAGGAAAGAGGTCCTCAAATTCGAGAAGAAAAGGCGCTTGTTAAACTCAATGGTTGTATATATATTTTTAATTTTATTTGAGTTTAAGGATTGCCGTACTATTAAGAGGGATTTGGCAAGAATTAGCTTTAAAATGATCCAATGTGCTCAATGATGAATTCTAGTCTAAATATGAGTCAATGTGTAAAGTTTTGGGGGCAAAATGTTCAAATTGGTTCGGAGTATCCGAACAAACCTTCTAATGTCCTGACTGCCCCTCTGCTGCTCAGCAAAATTTGTTTCGAATGTCCAACATAGGTTCGGAGTATCCGAGCTAGCTCTCTCTGTTGGTCGAGTTCTTATTGGTTCGGAATGTCCGAACATAGGTTCGGAGTATCCGAGTGGATCCCCTCGGTTAGGGCTAAGTCATTTTGGTTTGGATTATCCGAAGTGTCGTTCGGACTGTCCGAACTGTGTGTTCAGTTGCCCTGATTTCAATTGGTTCGGACTATCCGAACATGAGTTCGGACTATCCGAACAGTCTCGGGCTGAAGTGAAAAACGGCTAGTTTTGGGGGGCTTTAAATACTTCCCCAACTCCCACCTACCCATTAAGCAGTGCATTCAATTCATTTGAGTTCTCTCTCTCCCACTCTCTCAAGCCTAAAGTTCACCTCCCTCAAATCTTGTGATTCTTGAATCTTTGGAGGGAGATTAAGTTGAGAGTTTGGTAGATCTAGACTTGTTGATTCATCTTGAGCACTTGGTTCATCCTCAAGCGGATTTCTCGTGGGATCTTTTACTCTTGGAGGTTGAGGACTCCTAGACGGCTAGGAGTCATCGGTGAGCTTCCAATCTTCGTGTGGGACGCCGCCGGGAGTTTGTAAAGGTTGAATCCACCTCCGCAAGGAAAGGATTCAAAGAGTAAGTGGGTGAGTGCTTGGTGCAACACCTAGAGGATAAGGGTTGAAAGAGACCCCGGCTTAGTGCCGCCTCAACGAAGACGTAGGATCCTCAGGATCCGAACTTGAAAAATCTTTGTGCATTTCTTTTGTTGTTCGGTTTACTTTGCATTTCTCTTTGTTTGCTTGAGATCTAGGGATTTCAAGTGTTGGAGTGCCATTGTGAAGGGGATTGGTAAGCTCTGCACTACTTGAGGTACCCTAAACCCTTAGATTTCATTTTGGAGCACTCTAGGGTCACTAGATATCTCAGATCTACTTTTTAGGGTTTTTGCGCTCAGTACAGTTCGGACTATCCGAAATTTGACTCGGACTATCCGAACCCATTCGGACAGTCCGAGGTGAATTTCGGACTATCCGAACAGTAAATTTCCGCTGCGAGTTTAAATTTGAAAAACGCCTATTCACCCCCCCTCTAGGCGACATCTCGGTCCTTTCAATTGGTATCAGAGCCAAATCTCCGTAGTTTGGCTTAACCGCTCGGAGAATCAAGATGTCGCTAACAGATAAGAATGACGGAAGCCGTGACCAAGACAAGGGCACGGACTCCGGTATTGGGGTTGCTATTCCATTTGATTACACCTCTCTTGGTGTCTCAAGCTCCTCATCTTATGTCTCCGTGCCCTCCGGTCGAGCGCCATATTTCGATGGCACTCACTATGCCGCATGGAAACATAAGATGAAGATGCACTTGAGATCGCTTCACCCTTCTATTTGGAAGATTGTGCAAACAGGTTTCAAGCCCGTTGATCCGAACAACCTTACTCCCGTAGAAGATAAAGATCAACATTTTAATGACTTGGCCGTCAATGCCTTGTTTAATGCATTAAGTGATTCCGAGTTCAATCGAATCGATGGACTTAAAGAAGCAAAAGCTATTTGGGATAGGCTCATGGTCAGTCATGAAGGAGTTTCGAGTGTTCGAGAATCAAAGATAGAGCTCATTATTGGTGAGCTAAGCCGGTTCACTCTGGAAGAAGGAGAATCCTACACCAAAATGTTTGACCGCTTGTGGTGCTTGTGAATTAAGCCAAGGGTCTTGGGTGCACCGATCTTTCTGACAAGGCCGTGGTGAAGATTATTCTTCGTGTAATCACTCCTACCAACCGCAACCTTGTTCAATTAATCCGAGACCGGCCCAACTTCGACACTTTGACGCCTCATGATGTCATCGGCCTACCATGATGGACGAGATGATGGTAAAGTGTCAAGTTGTTGAAGAACTCAAGTCGGGCAAAAAGAAAGGTATTGCCCTCAAGGCCACAACATAGTGCGCCAAGCGAAGAGAGCTCAAGTGAAGATGAAGAGTCCCGTGGTCCGCTGACAAATGAGGATATGGCTCTATTCGTGAGAAGGTTCAACAAATTCTTCAAGAAGAAGAACTTGCACAAGGAGGTCGGCCTAAGAGTTTTGAAGAAAATCAAAGGGTAGACACTCCACCCGAAGATGCTATGAATGCGTGAAACCGGCTACTTCATTGCCGAAAGTGTCCGTGATAAGGAGAGCAAAGATGAGAAGCCTCACAAGAAAGACAAATACCGGGGCAAAGACAAAGAAAAGAGTAAGAAATTCAAGCACTACAAGCACAAGGGACAAGCACATATTGGAGAAGAGTGGGATTCAAACTCCGATTCTGACTCAAGCTCCGAGTCCGACGAGGAAGGAGGAATTGCCTCCGTCACCATCGCCGTGCCTACCACTTCAACAACGTCGAAGAGCCTCTTCGACAACTTGAGCGATGACGACGACAACGCTCCAATGTGCCTTATGGCAAAGGGGCACAAGGTATCATCAAAAGACTCCACTCCCTCCATTGTTAATGATTGTCTAGATGAGTGCGATAGCGATAGTGATGATGATGTTGACTCTATGCTTAAATCCATGAAAAACTTCGACATTCATAAGTTAAATTTGCTTCTAAAAGATATTGAAAAATTAGAGGAAGTTGTAGAACAAAAGGAAGCTACTCTCGAGGCTCAAGAAGATTTGCTTATCCTCGAAAAGGAGAAAAATCGTGAGCTAGAGAAGAGCTTATCTTTTGAAAGAGAGAAAAATGAGGAATTGGTTAAGAACTCAAAATTGACCAAATCCGAGGTGACTAGTCTCGAGATCACCAACGCTTCACTTGAAGAGGAACTTGCTAAGGCAAAGGACGCTTGCAAGGCTCTTGAGCTGAAACTTGTTGATCTCAAGAATAGCCCTCTGATTACCTCAACCATTAGCTCCAATTCTTCATTACCTTCTACGAGCAATGGATGCGCTAGATGTTACAACGTGAATATTGATACTTATGCCACTAACCTTGAGACATTGCAAGTGTTAGCATATGAAAATGAGAAGCTCAAGGGAATGCTCGAAGATGGACTTCAAAAGTCCTACAAGGCAAGTAAGGGACTAGAGGAGTTCCTAGGTAAGAGACAAGGTAACACTATGAAGCATGGGCTTGGATATACTCCACCAAAAGGGAAAAAGAGCAATATTGTGGTTGCTCCTTTAAACAAGCCCATCCAATTTGTTAAGAGCAAGGAAAACACTAAGTACAAAACTCACTCTACTTTCTTTGCATCTTATGTACTTAAGAAAACTAACTTAGGTCGGGTAGTTGCTTGTCACATTGGGGGTAAGCCCAAAGATAACTCTTATATGCGATCTATTTGGGTCCCTAAATCACTTGTTACTAACATGCGTGGACCTAAGCAAGTTTGGGTACCAAAGAGCAAAAACTAAATTTCATTTTGTAGGCCTACACCTCCGGTGGATCAAGTTGGATCTTGGATAGCGGATGTACACATCATATGACCGGAGAAAGGGCAATGTTCGCTCATTTGGACGCCAATGGAACGAATAGTGAAAGCATCATTTTTGGCGACAATGGAAAATGTGAAGTAGTAGGTTTAGGTAAAATTCTTATTACAAATGATTTTCATTTGAACAATGTTTTGCTTGTCAAATCACTAAGCTACAATTTGTTGTCCGTTGCTCAATTGTGTGAAGCGGGCTACAATTGCGTGTTTAGTGATAAGGGTGTGGATGTCATTAAGAGGGATGATAGTTTAATAGCCGTTAAGGGACGGTTGAAAGGGAATCTCTATCTTGTAGATTTCACTACGGATAGAGTTAACCTTGAAACGTGTCTTATGGCTAAATCTAGCATGGGTTGGTTATGGCATCGCCGACTTACCCATGTTGGAATGAGAAACCTCCGTAAACTTCTTAAAGGCAATCACATTCTTGGACTAACCAATGTTGTTTTTGAGAAAGATAGGGTATGTAGCGCATGTCAAGCCGGAAAGCAAGTTGGAGCATCTCATCCCGCGAAGAACGTGATGACCACCTCAAGGCCATTGGAAATGCTCCACATGGATTTGTTCGGCCCCGTCACCTACATAAGCATTGGAGGAAACAAGTATGGTTTAGTTATTGTTGACGATTTTTCGCGCTTTAATTGGGTATTTTTCTTGCATGATAAAAGTGAAGCTCAAGGAAGCTTGAAGAAATTCATGAGAAGGGCTCAAAATGAGTTTGAAGTGAAGATCAAGAAAATTCGGAGCGACAACGGTACTGAGTTCAAGAATACCGGCGTTGAGGAGTATCTCGATGAAGAAGGCATTAAACACGAATTCTCGGCTCCCTATTCCCCTCAACAGAATGGGGTAGCCGAGAGGAAGAATCGTACTCTCATCGAGATGGCACGCACAATGCTTGACGAGTACAAAGTCTCCAATATATTTTGGGCGGAGGCCATCAACACCGCTTGCCATAGCTCCAACCGGCTATACCTCCACAAGATTTTGAAGAAGACGGCGTACGAGCTCCTCACCGGTAAGAAGCCAAATATATCCTACTTCCGAGTCTTTGGGAGTAAATGCTACATCCTCAATAAGAAAGCTAAGTCATCTAAATTTGCTCCTAAAGTAGATGAGGGTTTCTTGCTTGGATATGGATCAAATGCCTATGCATACCGAGTTTTCAACAACACCACCGGTGTGGTTGAAATTTCGCGTGATGCGACATTTGATGAAACTAACGGTTCTCAAGTAGAACAAGTTGATCGTGCTGTGATTGACAGGGAAGAACCCCCGTGCGAAGCAATCAAGAAATTGGCAATTGGAGAAGTAAGACCACTTGAGCAAGATGTAATTCCAAGCACTTCAACTCAAGATGTTCATGATGCGACGATGGACGCTCCGGATGTTGCTCCTTCCTCAATTCGAGCTCAAGACGGCTCGAACGCCACCCAAGACGATGAGGGTCCAATCCAAAGAACCAACGCAACCATACCTCATCCAAGAGTCCATCAGAGCGTACAACGAGATCACCCGGTCGACAACATACTTGGAGACATTAACAAGGGAGTATCGACTAGATCTCGTGTCGCAAATTTTTGTGAATTTTACTCTTTTGTTTCTTCTCTTGAACCGCTTAAGGTAGAAGAAGCACTCCAAGATCCGGATTGGGTGATGGCTATGCAAGAGGAGTTAAATAACTTCGAACGGAACCAAGTGTGGAAGCTTGTCGAAAGGCCCAAGCAAAATGTGATTGGAACCAAATGGGTGTTTCGAAACAAGCAAGACGAGAATGGAATAGTGACGAGAAACAAAGCCCGGTTAGTTGCTCAAGGCTTCACGCAAATCGAAGGTTTGGATTTCGATGAAACATATGCTCCCGTAGCTAGGCTTGAATCTATTAAAATATTGCTTGCCTTTGCTACTCACCATGATTTTAAGTTGTATCAAATGGACGTGAAAAGTGCCTTCCTAAATGGACCACTTTCCGAGATGGTCTACGTTGAGCAACCACCCGGCTTCGAAGACCCGAACCACCCGGACCATGTCTACTTCCTACACAAGGCCCTTTATGGACTTAAGCAAGCACCAAGAGCATGGTTCGAGTGTCTTCGTGATTTTCTTCTCGATCAAGGTTTTGTAGTCGGAAAGGCCGACCCCTCTCTCTTTACTAAACATATTGATGATGATTTATTTGTGTGTCAAATCTATGTTGATGACATTATATTCGGATCTACTAATGAACATTTGTGCAAGGAATTTAGCAGGATTATGACTAAGAGATTCGAGATGTCCATGATGGGCGAGTTGAAGTTCTTTCTCGGCTTTCAAGTCAAGCAACTCAAGGAAGGAACCTTCATATGCCAAACAAAGTACATCAAGGATATGCTCAAAAAGTTCGGTATGGAGAACGCCAAGCCAATCAAGACGCCAATGCAAGCCAACGGGTATCTAGACCTCGACAAAGAAGGTAAACCGGTAGTCCAAAAGGTATATCGCTCGATGATCGGCTCTCTACTTTATCTTTGTGCATCTAGGCCCGATATTATGCTTAGTGTGTGCATGTGTGCAAGATTTCAAGCCGCTCCTAGAGAGTGCCACATGGTGGCCGTAAAGAGAATCTTGAGATATTTAGTGCACACTCCTCATTTTGGGTTTTGGTATCCAAAAGGTTCATCATTTGAGTTAGTTGGCTATTCCGATGCGGATTATGCCGGATGTAAAGTGGATAGGAAAAGTACTTCGGGGACTTGTCAATTCTTAGGTAGATCCCTTGTTTCCTGGTCCTCTAAAAAACAAAATTCCGTAGCCCTATCCACAGCCGAAGCTGAATATATAGCGGCCGGGAGTTGTTGTGCCCAATTGCTTTGGATGAGACAAACTCTAAATGATTATGGCTTAACCTATAACCATGTTCCACTTTTGTGTGACAATGAGAGTGCCATAAAAATTGCCAACAACCCCGTCCAACTTTACCGTACAAAGCATATCGATATCCGCCATCATTTCCTAAGAGACCATTCCACTAAAGGCGATATTGAAATTCAACATGTGAGCACAAATGATAAGTTAGCCGATATTTTCACCAAGCCTCTAGATGAAAAGAGATTTTGTGAGTTGAGGAGTGGGCTAAATATTCTAGACTCTCGCAATTTGGCTTGAAACATGCTCACAAATTTGATTGGTGATTGCAAAATTCTTTAGAAAAACTTATTTGCTTTATTTCTCTTATCTTATTGTGTTTATTGGTTCTTGATCTTCGGATCTCGTCAATTATCATGTGATCATAGTTTGATTGGTTGAGTGGCTTGCTGGTCATATTATGACTTGACTTCTTAGGACATCTCATCTATTTCTCCTTCCGGAGTCATTCCTGCCCTTGTTCTTATGCCATCCTGAGAAAACAGTTCGGACTGTCTGAAATTCTATTCGGACTATCCGAATTGGTTCGGACTATCCGAACTTACGTTCAGACTGTCCAAAGTGGGGGCTCGGGCTTTTTAACTAGCCCGACCCTCTCTCTCTTCCTTTTCTTCCCCTCATTTCAATTTTCAAGTTTCTCTCTCCACCACTCCGCCCCAACACTCGGATCTAGGGTTTTGGCCAGAGTTTTTGCGGTTTGAGGGCTCCAAGATCCTCTCCAAGGGCAAGGGACCCTCCTCCATCAAGTTCTTGCCCTCGATTTGCCTTGGGAACCCGGGTTTTCCTCTTCAAAAGGTTGGTTCAATCATTTCCGAATGCCGGTTATTTTCGTGTTCATCTTGAGAATCCTTGGACTCTAGACCATTCTAGACCTTGCTAGGATAGTCTCCATATGATTAGATCTTAGCACTATTGAATTATTATCTAGATTGAAAATTTAGGGTTTGTGAACTGTCACCTCGGAATGTTCGAGTTTCCATTCGGAGTGTCCGAAGAAGTTCGGATTATCCGAATGAAAACTTCGGACTATCCGAAGAAATCTTTGGACTATCCGAAGAATGTGACTTCATTTTAACTCTTTATTGATCATCTAGGTCATAATTAGAGTCTAATCTTATTTCAACCCTTGTATACCTTTAGGATGGATCCCTCTCAGGGTGGCAATCCCCGCTCTAGCCAAACGGACATCGACGCGGCTCGCTCGAAGAAAGCAAAGCATGATGTTCCCGCTAGTGGCTCTTCGGCGGCTCCCGCTGTTTCCCCTCAAGATTCCCCTCCGGAGTCTCCTCTCGCTCCATCAGCAGGAAGACAAAAGCGCCAAGTTATTCGTAAAAGGAAGAAGACTACTCATAAGGGTGCTTCAAGTCAAGGTGATGTGGGGCAAGGAGGCAGTGGAGCTGAGGATCCTAGGGCTGCCATGCCTAGGTTGAGGCGAAAAAGTGTCTTTGCACAGCAGGTCGAGAGCTGATTGGCCCATTGGAGATTCACCCTGCCATCCGTGCTACTCCAATGGGTGTGACTCCAAAGAAAAAGGTAGACTACTGTCTGGGTCAAGGGAGAGGCAAAGAAGTCCGCCAGCATAGAAGCCAAGATCCTTTGGTGTATCTTCAGGAAGATTATGTGGATAAGAGGTTTTGGAACCACTTCCAGCAAGATTTTTATGATTCTGTGATAGCGGAGAAGAAGAATCCCGTGGATCAAATGCAATATATCGACTGGGATTATATGGTGCAGCAGGATGATCCGGTGTTCAATGAAGTCATTGCAGCTTGTGATCGCCACAACTTGCAGAATATCATGTCTTTCAAGTGCAAGTGTAACAATGAGGTAATAGCTCAATTCTATGCAACCCTATATGTTAACACTGATGCTGAGAGCACCATGTGGTTTATGGTGGATGGGTTGTACTACTCGGTGACCAAGTTTCAGTTCGCGGACTGTTTGGGGTTTCCCACTGAGAGTCTGGGAAATTTGGACAAGCTGCACAATGCTGATGCCTCTGCCATCAATGATTTGACTCCGTTGTATGATGACTCTCAGAACTTCAAGTTGGGGACAACTAAGGGGTTGAAGCCGTTTTATGCTATCTTGTATAAATTGATAAGGAAGACTCTGTGGCCCAAGGAGGGAGACGCCACCAACATCAACTCCTTCTCGAGGAATCTGCTTTTAAGGATTGGGGAGGGATCGAGGCCATTCGACGTGTTTGACTTTATCTGGCAGGAGATCCGCCTCAACTCCCTTAGCCCTCGCAGCAGCTGCGGTTTTGCTCCATTTGTGATGTGTATGGTGGAAAGCATTTCCGGCTTGTGGTTTGCTAAGGATATGGAGCATGTCCCATACCGTGTTCGTCTGATCAGGGCTCCACCTCCTCCAGCTCTAGCTCCTGCCCCTGCTCCTTCAGCGCCCAGTACCAGGTCAGGGGCCCCCTCAGCGAGACCCTCTACAGGTGTAAGTTCAACCTTCATTAGTTATGGTTTTGGTGTTAATGACAAATCTAATCTTGTGTTAATGACAAATCCAATATTGAGTTTATCCCATAATGCGATAGTGTTATTAATGACAATCTTATATCGAGACTAACTTGTTTATTTAGAATATCTTTGATTAGTCTCATCGCATTGAAAAATGGAAAACCCAAGGTATGTTTGCATATTCATTCTAATATTAGTTGCATACTTTGGAGTCAAGTTAAAGTATGAATATCCCCGTTATATTAACCACAAACGTGCATCATGTTTCCTAATCCACACATTACATGGATGCACATACTTAGGGGGAGTTTGTAGTTTAACTTGAAAGTCTCTTTGTATTGATCTAATTCTTATTGACACATATAAGGATCAAGACAAAGAAACTAAATCTTGAGTATATGTTTGAATTGCCTAGTTATAAGTATACTCGTGGAAATACAGGATATGCTCCAATACAATCAAATTGAATATGTGCATATTATATCCAAGTCAATTATATCTATGCACATATACATGTGGGGTGTATTCTATAGTTGATGATTTAGAGTAATGATCATTTCCATACAATTTACATATAATGGATCATTACTTTTCATCAACATAAGTATATGAAAACTTGTGTAGTTAATATATACTCATATCAATTTAAATGATAATTTAAATTGAGTTCATTTGTCTTGTTAATCATTAAAGAACACTTCATCATGTGTTGATGGTGCTCCTTGATTAATTAAAGACAAATGGATAGTTCTTAAGTATAATTAAGCATGTGTTGCATTATTATATTTAAGACACATTTACAATCATTTCAATTGATTTAGGTTGTGCTCAATTGATCTAAAGGCATCCATTATGTGTTAATGGAGTGCAAGAGATAATTGAGACAACCATGCATCTTGGACTAACTATTTTATGAGTTGTGATTGAGTTAGGTCCAAAGATGGATGAGATGATGAGAACGGGACAAGGACGGCATCATGAGTTGATGGGCGTCAAGAGTGGATCCCGAAGAGGAGTCGAGTAGAGATCCCGGGGGAGCAAATATGCGATGATCATAAAGACCCCAAAGGGGATTGCTTGTGCGCGACGGCGAAGGTATAATTAGATAGGCTAAGGACTTTGTAGTCTTTGAGTCTAAGGTTTTAATCGCCGTGCTATTAAGAGGGGTTGTCTCTTTTGCTTGAGCTTCATCATGTGTTGGTGATCTCATCCCGCGTTCACTCAAGCTCAAATCTTATTTGATTTGGTTTTTGCATGAGGGTTAACCATTTGGCATGTGTTGCGAATGGGTTAAACTTATGCTTGGTTGTATTTGGTTTTCGCATTATGCTTTGATTTGCATGTGTTGCAAGAAGTGATAAGCTAGTGCGTTGGCTTTTGTGTGAAGTTCACTTTTGCATGTGTTGCATTAGTTGAAGCTTCACGTTTTGGTTCACAAAACAATCTCTCTAAAACTTGTGTTTGCTTGGAGCTAAGTTTTGCATGTGTTGTAAAAGGAGAGAGCTCAAGCTTGGTTTTGGTGTTTATGGTTGTGAATATGCTAGAGGCTCGCATGTGTTGTGAGTAGAGAGCACATATGGTTGATTTGGTGTTTGTGTGTTTTGTATGGAGCTAGAGGCTTGCATGTATTGCGAGTAAAGAGCTCATACGTATGGTTTTGGTTTTAGTCGAAGTTTGATTTGTGGTTGCATTGAACTAGAGAATTGCATGTGTTGCAATTAGAGAGTTCATGCACCTTGATTTGATGTTGCTTCGAGCTAGACTTTTGCATGTGTTGCAAAGAGTAGTGCTCAAGCATGAAATATGTTTATTGCGTTATTTGCAAGTTTGTTGTGCGAATAAACTGAGGTTTATGAGTCCGGAATTTCGAGAGCATGTGAGTGGGGCTTGCAACGGGTGTTGGCAAGTTGACCGGGTCCTGTGTTGACCTTCACATGGCTAGGTGAATTAATCTCATAAATTCGAGTTTGATTCGCTTAATACGATTTGCGAATAGTTCTTGAATCGATTGCGAAATGTATTTTCGCAATTTGGGTTGAATTCTTTGAGCATGGTTTGAATTAGTGCAAATGTGTTTTGCAAGGGTGTTTGATCATGTGTTGATCATATTGTAGCTCAAAGAATGGTGTTTGGTTTGTAGGAAAAGAGTTTGCGAAAATCCGGAGTTGGATCTGCTATGGGCGGTGCGACCGGCCGTAGGGCGGTGCGACCGGGTCGGGTCCGGTCGGACCGGGCATGCGGTCGGACCGCCGGCAGGCGGCTTGATTTTTCCAGAGGGCGCTTTGGTGTTTGCATGGGCGGTGCGGCCGTGGCTGGTGATCGGGCCGAAGCAGTGCGACAAGGGCTCTTGCAGGCGGACCGGCCGTAAACGATTGGTTTTCCGACCGTTGGCATGTGAGGGCCGGTCGGACCGGCCGAGGCCCGGTCGGACCGAAAAATGCTGAGTTTTTCCCATTTCGCCCCCCAAACGGCTAGTTTTCTTGTGGGGGGCTATAAATACCCCCTTGGGGGGTTGGGGCTGAGGGTTGTTGCTGTGTTTGAGGTTTTGGGTGAGGTGTTGCATGTGTTGCACACTCACATTTGATTATTGAGCTAAAGAGTGAACTAATTGCATGTGTTGCAATTAGGAGTGGTTTGAGTGAGCTCTTGTGCATGTGTTGCACTTGAGTGAGGTCCTTGTGCATGTGTTGCACTTGGTGATCGCCGGAGCGCATGTGTTGTGCTCGGTGAAGTTCAAGCGGAGGAGCGGCTTATTACTCTTGGAGGTTGCCGACTCCTAGACGGCGTAGGCGTCGTGCGCGGGAGCTCTCGAGGTGTGAGAAGCCCCGGCAAGTTTGTGAAGGTTCAAGTTGAGCCTACGCGCGAGCGTGAAAAACCACGACTAGTGGAAAGAGGCGGGTGCTCGAGCGGGAGCCGGTCCAAGTGTGGGCTAGCCTCAACGTGGACTAGGGGAGACCGGCAAGTCTCTGAACACCACGGAAAAACATCGGTTGTCCCTTGTCTCTTTACGTTCAAGTATTTATCTTTGCATATTATTGGTTACTTGAATGCATTAGAATTGCTTAGTGTAAATTGTTTATTCAATATAGCAATTCTAGTTTAGAGACATAAATTAGTTAGTGCACTAGTGAGCCTAGTTGATTTAGGCATTAATTGTCAAAACCGAGATTATCGCTTCCGCATTATAATTGTGTAGGTTTTGACATAGGGGTTGATTAGAGCGAATTGATCAGTGAGCGATCGAATTTTGTAAATCGCCTATTCACCCCCCTCTAGGCGCATCCTCGACCCTACAGCAGGTGATCCTTCTTCCCCAAGCGGCTCCATCAAAAACATGCTTCGTGCTATTTTCTGCCTTGGGATCAAGAATCATAAGAAGATCAAGCAAATGAATGAGAAGATCACCGACACTCGCCGTCAGCTTAATGTCATAAAAGGGAAGCTCAACCTATCCTGCTCTTCAGAAGAGTCCGAGTCAGAGTCTGATTCAGCGACAGTTGATTCGGCGACCTGGCAGCTCTTTGATCTTCCCGCCGTCTCTGCTCCCACTGGCGACGATGAGGGTGACTCTGCATATGCGCCAGCTCAGGACAACGACAGCAGCGACGACGACAGGTGGCAGCGAGGAGTGACCCCTTTTGGTGTCTTGATGCCAAAGGGGGAGTGAGGCGCTTTAGATTTATTTCTTTTCGGTTGTGGTTGCTTGCTTAGACTTGCTTAGATTTGCTTGTGCTTGGTTGAACTATTACTTTTGTTGCTTATGCATTTGTGTTGCTTGTTGGATGATTGTTGAAATCTTGTTGAACTATTTTTTGCTTAATTCAACTTCCCTTTAGCAATGCATTTGTGTGATATCATGTCATATTTAGTTGTGCAAATTATCTGCTATATATCATGTTATACTCTCTCAAAAGCAGAAATTTAGGGGGAGCTCTCGCAAAATTTTCCCGTAAATATGTGCATTTGATACACCACTCAAAATTCTCTAATGCACACATTTAGGGGGAGCTCCACCATGTATTTGGTTTTCCAAATACTCTCATTTCAAATTTATTTAAATCTAATCGTGTTATCATCAATTCACCAAAAAGGGGGAGATTGAAAGTGCATCTAGGCCCTTAATGATTTTGGTGATTAATGACAACAAGATTAAGTGACTAATGAGCTTTATGAGTATTGTGAATGATGAATACGCTCATGGAAAGTCGCTTAAGGAAAGAGGTCCCTCAAATTCGAGAAG
Organism: Guadua angustifolia; assembly: GCA_036346375.1. Classification (NCBI taxonomy): domain Eukaryota; kingdom Viridiplantae; phylum Streptophyta; class Magnoliopsida; order Poales; family Poaceae; genus Guadua; species Guadua angustifolia. The sequence continues at coordinate 20,964,638 of CM070503.1, read as the reverse complement.
AAAAGGCGTCGGTTAAACTCAATGGTTGTATATGTATTTTTAATTTTATTTGAGTTTAAGGATTGCCGTACTATTAAGAGGGATTTGGCAAGAATTAGCTTTAGAATGATCCAATGTGCTCAATGATGAATTCTAGTCTAAATATGAGTCAATGTATAAAGTCTTGGAGGCAAAATGTTCAAATTGGTTCGGAGTATCCGAACAAACCTTCTGAATGTTCGGACTGGCCCCCTCGGTTGCTCAGGCAAAATTTGGTTCGGAATGTCCGAACATAGGTTCGGAGTATCCGAGCTAGCTCTCTCTGTTGGTCGAGTTCTTATTGGTTCGGAATGTCCGAACATAGGTTCAGAGTATCCGAGTGGACCCCCTCGGTTAGGGCTAAGTCATTTTGGTTCGGACTATCCGAAGTGTCGTTCGGACTGTCCGAATGTGGTGTTCGATTGTTCTCGATTTCAATTGGTTCTGACTATCCAACATGAGTTCGGACTATCCAAAAGGTCTCAGTCAAGTGAAAACGGCTAGTTTTGGGGGCTTTAAATACCTCCCCAACTCCCACCTACCCATTAAGCAGCGCATTCAATTCATTTGAGTTCTCTCTCTCCCACTCTCTCAAGCCTAAAGTTCACCTCCCTCAAATCTTGTGATTCTTGAATCTTTGGAGGGAGATTAAGTTGAGAGTTTGGTAGATCTAGACTTGTTGATTCATCTTGAGCACTTGGTTCATCCTCAAGCGGATTTCTCGCGAGATCTTTTACTCTTGGAGGTTGAGGACTCCTAGACGGCTAGGAGTCACCGGTGAGCTTCCAATCTTCGTGTGGGACGCCGCCGGGAGTTTGTAAAGGTTGAATCCACCTCCGCAAGGAAAGGATTCAAAGAGTAAGTGGGTGAGTGCTTGGTGCAACACCTAGAGGATAAGGGTTGAAAGAGACCCCGGCTTAGTGCCGCCTCAACGGAGACGTAGGATCCCCTCAAGGATCCGAACTTCGGGAAAAATCTTTGTGCATTTCTTTTGTTGTTCGGTTTACTTTGCATTTCTCTTTGTTTGCTTGAGATCTAGGGATTTCAAGTGTTGGAGTGCCATTGTGAAGGGGATTGGTAAGCTCTGCACTACTAGAGGTACCCTAAACCCTTAGATTTTATTTTGGAGCACTCTAGGGTCACTAGATATCTCAGATCTACTTTTTAGGGTTTTTGCGCTCAGTACAGTTCGGACTATCCGAAATTTGACTCGGACTATCCGAACCCATTCGGACAGTCCGAAGTGAATTTCGGACTATCCGAACAGTAAATTTCCACTGCGAGTTTAAATTTGAAAAACGCCTATTCACCCCCCTCTAGGTGACATCTCGGTCCTTTCAGATAGGAAAAACCCCCAATTTCCAAACTACTAAATTCAATTTGCGATTCAATCGATCGTGACAATCTGTTACCTTGATTCGTTCCGCATGGAAATTCTGTAGACTATCGCGTAGGATAGAGTCGCGTAGGACTTTTTCGGCAATCCGAGTGGGTGCCAGCGTGATGGCGAGTTGTTGCAGATTGGATCGGGCGATCAATCGCCGGTAGTAGTCGTTCGTTCGTCGTCGACGATCCTCCTCCTTGCGGTAGAGACTCGTGCTGATAACGTGTTGTAAAATGTCGAAGAACGCCAATGAACAATCACCAATAGTAGATGCAATTCACGAGAGCAAGAACAATAGACACACAATATAGGGGTGGAATTCTCTCTCGCTTTATTGATTCAATTCCTTTACAATGAGGGAGCACCGATATATATAGTGGTGAGAGAGAGGGTTCGAATTCGACCACATTAGGAAGAGATAGAGTCCTAACCATATTTGGTTTAGGTTTCCTTATCTCATAACAAATACTAAGAAAGTGGTAGGAGCACGACGATTGAAACAGGTGCTCTAGCTGCGCTTCACACTCTGTGAATATGAGTACGTCACATGGTCACTAACACACATACCTTGCTTGTGACTCGATGTAAATGGTGTTTCTGTGGCAATCCATATTGATATGGGCACTCAAAACTAGTTGCCTAAATATTACCTATCACCTCTCTTAAAGTGTGTAGAATCTTTATACGCACGATGTGCCACGTTGGTGCGTTTACAAAAGTATCACCCACGAATTCTAAAATTACGTTTAAGCCTTTCCACTGGTTCTTTTGCAAGAAAAACCTCGTGGTTACGTAAATTCGCATCTAAGCCTAAGTCGAGCCTTAAAAAAAACTTGTTGTTCCAAAAAATTGCATTCAGTCCAGACCGAGCCCTTTTGTAAAATGGACATTCGTAGTTACGCAAATTCGCATTTAAACCCCGACCGATCACTTTTAATAAAAAGCCTTGTGGTTTCAAAAAATTGCATTCAGACTCTGATCGAACCCTTTTGCAAAAGATCTTATGTTTTTATAAAATTACATCTAACCTTAAACCAAGATTCATCCGGCACAACGTAGAGCGCGGCTTTACCTAGTATTATTAAATCACCAACAAAAGATGGACAAAAGCTTCCCTTGACGGTGCTTTAAGATTCGTGTAGTGTACCTCCGTAGTCCGTACTCTGTGCTTTAGGCCTTTAGGAATTAGGAGGAAGCACTACCAATGTTTGTCCGGTCGCCACTCGCCAGTCCTACAACGCCTTCTTCCCGCTCCCCCCAGATCCACAACCTCGACGGTTCGGCCGGCGCCCACCGCGCAATGGCCGGCCGCCCCCGCCCGCACGCGCAGCTGCACTCGTCGTCAGTCTCCACTCGGCGGCGCGAGCGGTGGCTGGTCGTCCTCGGCGTCGCCCTCCACGCCGTGTACATGCTGAGTATATTCGACATCTACTTCAAGTCCCCCATCGTGCACGGCATGCCCCCCGTGCCGCCCCGCCTCTCCGCGCCTCCCGCCAAGCGCCTCGTCCTCCTCGTCGGTTCGTTGCTTCCTCCTCCTCTGATCTGTCTGCTCAGGCTTTGACTCGATTTGGATGCGACCGAGTGACTGGTGTGTGATGCGGTGAGGGTTTTGGTGCGTGCAGCGGATGGGCTCAGGGCGGACAAGTTCTTCGAGCCGGACGAGCGGGGGAGGTACAGGGCGCCCTTCCTGCGCGGGGTGATCCAGGAGAAGGGCCGGTGGGGGGTCAGCCACGCGCGGCCGCCCACCGAGTCCAGGCCTGGCCATGTCGCCATCATCGCCGGCTTCTACGAGGACCCCAGTGCCGTCACCAAAGGTGCACTATTTCAGCTCTAGTTCTAGTTTATCTGTACTGGCTATTCTTCAGGTTTGATGCAGCTACGATGTTGGTCGCTAGGGCTCTATAACAACCTGATATCTTACTGTTAATTGTTGTTACTACTTGCCAGCAACTCCATATCATAATTGTCATGGATAGATTTTAATGGTCCAACTCTAAAAACGTGGGGAGAAAACCCATTAGAGATGCTATCCTCAGTGCTAGCAAGAGCCAACTCCAGTAGGACTAGTTGTGCTGTTGAATGTTGTTCAGACAAGTTGGATTGATTTGGCTCTGACTTAGTGTAGCTTCGTTAATAGCAATGTTTCCACCAGAATTGTTTACGATTTGGTTGTAGTTTAACTATCATGACGCTGTTTGTTACATTTAGTACTTAGCGCACAATTCTAGGTTTTTGCGGACAGAGACATGAACAGATAAAGTCTTCTTGCAATTCCTGGGGTTTGACTCCCAATAATTTAACAAGATTAATATGGACATGTTTTCACAACAAGTCATTCAAAACATTGCATTTTTCTAGTCTACTAGACTTGGTTTACATCTTTCTTAATCCAACAAGGGTTTCCTTGCCATTTGTTGGAACATGAGAGTGATATGTATGCACCAGGGTGCATTTTTTTTAAAATGCTAGTAGTTGACTAGAATTGGTCATAATTGTTCCCACAATCCTGACATACTGGCCAAAACACATGTACTGGTCTATGTGTTAGTGACAGTGGGGACATTGTTTAGAGGAATAGGACCGGCAACCTGCACTTTATCAATAACAGCTTAACAAACAGTGAGCATTGTTCTATCCCATGATATCCTATGTTAGCTTGTCCAAGGAAGCCGGCTACCTTTAGCTGAGCTTTACTAAGAAGGACCTAATTTATGTTGTTGGAAATTTGGCGCATGAAGGCACACCAGAGACAATGTAGACACTGATGACATTTTTGAGTTACATAGCAAATGCTCTGGTGATGTTCACAAACTTTGCTTGTTGTGTTGTGCAGGATGGAAGGCCAATCCAGTTGAGTTTGATTCCGTATTTAATCAAAGTCAGCATACTATCTCGTTTGGAAGCCCAGATATTGTTCCTATATTCTGCAGCAGCCTACCTCACACTACCTGGGGTACCTATCCCCATGAATATGAAGACTTTGCAACAGGTCAGATTTGTTGCCAGTACATGCAGATTCTGAAACGTCAGCTATTACTATATCGCCTTCCAATTTTTGTGACAGTCAGAATGATCTTGTGTTTTTTCTCAACATATTGAGATAAATTTTTGCTGACTCATAATTCACACCCGTTCGTCCTGAGTATTCCAATTACTCTAAAAGTTCATCTTGTGGACTTGCGGTTGATAGTTGATACAATAGATGGAAAATAGGATTCTAAAGCTATTTTCTTCATTTTGATCAGAAATTTTTTTAATCACAAGCCACAACTATTGTTTTTTAATTTAACATGCATTTGTGCGAGTGATGGGTCCAAAGTTAATTGTGTAAATATGCCTGCTACTAATTTTAATAAAGGAGGGATTTGCCCCTAAAAAAGAAAAAAGAACTATTTTTTTACTAAACATTGCAGAATCTAAATCATCATGCCTCTACTTCTGTAATTTTCTCTGCTTTCATAATCATGTGTTTACTTGGTTAGAGACTTTGATTGCAGATGCATCGTTTCTGGATCATTGGTCATTTGACCAGTTTCAAGGTCTTCTCAACAGGTCTTTGGAAGACGTTAAATTGAGGCAGTTGCTCCTACAGGATAAGTTGGTTATATTTCTGCACTTACTGGGTTGTGATACTAATGGCCATGCACATCGACCCTATTCGAACATCTATCTGAACAATGTCAAGGTTGTTGATCAAATAGCTGAAAGTGTGTACAATCTCATGGAAAGCTACTTCAATGACAACCAGACAGCTTACGTTTTTACTGCAGACCATGGAATGAGTGACAAAGGTACATTATACTAACAATGGTTTCACCAATTAATTTCCCTGCTATTCTTTTCATTTGGTTTTTAGATCTAGGGGTCTCTATATGAGTTCTGGCTCTACAGGGTTTGACAATTCGTGGCATGGCATCTAAGTATTTTTCTAGTGCACTGATTTTGGTTGACTTTGCACAGGATTGCCTTGGGTGCATTGTAAGGATGAGTATCATTGACCTGTTACTAATAGCAAAGGCTTCTGTTTTGTTGGTTAACTTTTTTTTGGGATTAGGTTGTTACACTATATTATGCCTTTTGTATGACATCAATGTAATTTGGCAACTCTACTGATAGGAAGTCATGGAGACGGACACCCTTCAAACACTGATACTCCTCTTGTAGCATGGGGGGCTGGAATTAGAAGCCCAAAGTTCTTGGACTATACAGACAAACCTGATGATGGCTTTCGGTTTGTTGATGACCATAAACATGATATGCCTACACCGCAAGACTGGGCCCTTGAAGGTTTTGAAAGAGTGGATGTCAACCAGGCTGATATAGCTCCTCTAATGGTGGCTTACAAATTTCCATATGCAAACATATTTTCATTTCTTCTTCAGCATCATCTGCTTTTCTTAAACGAAGGAATGCCTTTTCTCAGTTGTTCATAAAAATTGCAGGCTACACTCGTCGGTTTGCCATGCCCATTGAATTCTGTGGGAAACTTACCTACTCATTATTTAAAACTAAGCAAGGTCAGGCAATAAACACTACAATACTATGCAAAAATATGTTTATGCTTGGCTTGTGTACTACCTATAAAAGTTTATTTACTCATTATTTCTCTGTTATTATAGGCTGATGAAGTTGAGGCAGTTCTGGCCAACACAAAGCAAATTCTTAATCAGTTTCTTCAAAAGTCACGTATCCTTTAAGAACAAGATTTAATTTTTGCTAACTCCACTCTTCTAAGCTGCTAGGATATTCTGTTCTTGATGGACTGTGTGGAAGTGTGAATGGTTGATGAAACTATTTCATTATTGATCTACTATTGAAGTCCACAATTCACAATTGACTGTCCAAAACCGTTAGCTATGAATCTCATCATGTCAATCACTTCCCTATTTTTATGCAAATGTATCGCCACTGAGATGAATACATTAGATCATATTCTTACTCCTATACATGTCTTCCCTAATCCGTCTCAGATATGAAGCAATCCAGTTCACTTTATTTCAAGCCTTTTAAGCCTTTGGCGAACTATTCTTCAATTCTCAATCAAATTGAAGATCTTATATCTGCAAGTGACTATGAAACTGCCATGAAGCATTCTGAAGAGCTCCGAAGTATGGCTCTTGCTGGTCTCCATTATTTTCAAACATATGATTGGTTCATGTTAATGACAACAATTACCCTTGGATATATTGGATGGATGGTCAACCTCATTCTACATGTGCTACAGTCTTATACAACATTTCCTTCTAATCTTCTAAAGAGGACTCAAGTGTATCACAAAAATACCTCCATGAAAGTAAGACGGCCTAGCTAGTCTTCACTTTATGAATTTATGTCTATAATGTTTGATGTGTTATGAACATACGATTCTGTTGCTTTCTTTTCTAGCTTATTCAATCTGTATTGTGGTCGATATATTTTTGTTCAACTTTGTTATGTGTTTTTGTTTCCATTTTCCCCAGAATTTTTTCCCTTATGAAAATCAGAATAGGTGTTGTAAAATTTACATAGCATATTTTTAGGGGTTTGCTTATGTATAGAGCTATAGGCATCAGGTAGAATTACATTCATAATGTATGGAGTTGATACTTGTTCATTCTTGTGAGTTGTTCAAAGTTGCTATTCAAAACTACACAACTTCATTGGGGTGTCTTTTCTGTTAGTTGAGTCTGATGTGTTTTTGTTTCACTGTTTCGATCTTATCTCTTCTGGTTTCAGGTATACAAAGGTGGATGCTTGTTTATGGGGTTTTCATCCATTATACTACTTTTGGAGAAATCTCCACTTCTTTACCATGCCTATGTATTTATGACAATATTCCTTTGGACAAGAATTGTACAAAACGTTGGATTCCTGAAGGCAGTCTGGACAGAATTATCTAATATGCCATTCAAGTACATTGTGAATCTCCTGAACATTTCAGTTGTTGCATTGTTCATACTGGAGTTTCTGGTATGTACGCACTTGTTATTGACACCCCAAGCATTTTAGGACTACATGAGATTTGACATGCTGATACTTTTGCGCAGGTTATGAGCTTTTTTGATAGGAAGCTTTATAGTTGGTGCTTTTTGGTCCTTGGGATACTTTCTTCAACTTGTGTAGCATTGTTTATTCAAGCTAGCCCTGCGCTTGCAATATACATATGGCTTGCAAGCTGGTTCTTGTCTGCATTCACATTGATGCCAGCTGAAATTCCAGAAAACAACAACTTGGTGTATGCTTCTTTGGCTGACATAATTAATGCATTTTTTCTTTCATTTTATTAATATTAGCTGAGAACAAAGAGTTACCATTGATTCTGTTCTGAAATGATTTTTTTTAGAATTAAAGAAGCTGCTAGCTATTTTATTGTCACCACAGTTTAATTTATCAGGTGTTTACTTGCAACTTTTGTCTGATGAAGCCTATAAATGCAGAATTTTTAGTGGGGCACTGATAATACTAATCGCAATGGCTTCAAGATGGACGACCACAAATAATACCAGCTTTTGGCTGTATCTTACTCGAGCAAATAAACGGGGCCCTCAATTCTCTAAGCTTTTTTTTGTTCAGGTGCAAAATGCAAGCAATGCTTTCCTGATGTTGGTATTTGTTTGTGAAAGTTTAAATTGGAGACGATGTTGACAGCTGTTTCCATGCTCTAGGTTGTTTTGGTTGCAATATCTTCAATAATGGTGTGGCTATCTACCTTGCATCGGTCTCAGAACAAAGAGCTGCATTCATTGCACCAGTTGATCAACTGGTCCATAGCCGGTAAAGCCATAAATGATTATCCTATAACCTTGCAATTTGTGCTGTTAATTTCTCCAATGTTTCTCTGGTTCCTGTCCTTTTTCTGTTTTTCATGGCAATATATGTTTGTTGCTACATCTTGCTTCCTCGTAATTGTACACTAGCAACTTACAAGTCTGAACATCGCAAGAACTAGTTTGTGTTTCTTTTGACACCAAGAACTGTCAGAATGGCTTATCAGCATCTAATCTTTAACTGTCAAATTGGTGGTTCAGCATCTAATCTTTGTTTTTTCTTTTAGTATGGCAATTTTCCAGCACGCATGATAACACTTGCCTCAATCCATGCTTTCATTACTGTAGTAGGAATTTTAATGTCATTTACTTTTGTATTAGAATCCTTTCACCTTTAAAATTCAAAATGCAGCAAGCTGGAATACCATTTGGAATGACTGTGTGGAATACCTTCCACACAGTTAGCTGACATTTCTGTGAATAACAATCAATCTCCCACACAGTTAGCTGACATTACTGTGAATAACTATCAACCTCCCACACATTTAGCTGACATTACTATGATAGAAATATAAAATATTCACGAATCAATAGTCTATTTAATTAGGATGATAATATCGCAGAATCGAGAAGTTTCCTAGGCTAGCATTTAATAACTACCTTTTGGTTAGTTTTTTTAATGGGAAACAGTAGGGAGGACATACTGGAGTATGTTGAAATAACTGTACATGGAAAAGAAGCAAAAAAATAAATCTATCCAGTCACTGGGAAATTGCTGTAAATTGGAGACATTCGAACTTTTAAGAAATCCACATCAATTAGCAGAGCTGCTTCCATCTAAAAATCTAGTTGGCTGAACTCCATTAAATACGCATCGATTTTTGAAGCCATATGTTCCACCTTTTAGTTAGTGCTATGCCCTGATCAATTGCTCTTGCTAAACTTCTAATTGTTTTGGTTTATTAATTTTAACTTATTATGTTTTTGGCAGGTGTCGCTATGGTGCTACCGCTTTTTTCACCGCCTACTGTTCTATCTCGTCTTACATCTATCTTCTTGGGTTTTGCTCCTCCATTTCTGCTGCTGTCTATTGGGTACACCATAACTTCTGCAGTGTTCATATATGAAAGTTTTTGTTGCTGTATTTGAGGAATAGCATGTGCGTGAATACAATGTTTCAATTTGATTTCTGCAGCTATGAAGCAGTTTTCTATAGTGCTTTTGCGATGGTGCTCATGGGATGGATTTTTGTGGAATCTGCCAACCTGTTTTGCTTAGAAGAAAGCAGTTCTGCTCGTCGTAGTAGCATCGTGGATGGCTCAATTTTTGGCTATGACGAAAGATGTTTACAACTATCTGATTTACGAATCCCTCTGTTATTTGTAAGTCTATGATCCTTTTCCATTTTTTCTTATGTATTGCGGCATGCTTTATGCCTAATATGATCTCAATTCTATAGTTGTGGTACAGAACGAAACTGAGGAAACTGTTTGGCGCAATACAAGGTTCTTGATATACCAACAGATACTTAAGATCTTATGGACGTTAGCCCATCCTCTAGGATTAAGATGTATTAAATGCAGCCAAAGATGCTAAAGTATTTGGAGTAGGAATAGCTAATGGAGGCTATTTGGAATGGATTGCTGTACCACAGGCAATGGGAAGCAAGGAAGTCTCTGTTGTTGGAGTAGGATTAGTGAATTGACAGGAACAGAAGGCTTAGAATTGTAGATTTTTAGGATTTCAATGCACTGAAATCAGCACACTCAGTTTGGGTTAAGGACCTTAAAGGCCAAGGTTTCATAGGGTTTCTGTTAGCGATTTCTTGATCTGTTTAGATAGTCTGTAATCTCCTGTATTTGGTTACTTTCAGTTTTGCTTTCCAGGCTAGCTTTTCCTTTAGTCAGCTTTCAGTTTTGCCTTTGTCAGTATTCTGTTCGCTTGTCTAGGGTTTTCTGTATAGTCTTATACCTGTATAAATATGAGGGGTAAGCACAGGCCCTTTCACTGTGCGGGGTTTTCCCTATTCACCTCTCCTACATGGTATCAGAAGTTTAGGTTTCTCCTCTCCACTTCTTCTGCCGCCGGCCAGGAGTTCCCTTTCCGCATCTCTCCCGGGCTCCCTCCTGGCGACGGCGTCTTGATTCACCACCTCTCAGCCATGTCTACTGCTTCCACTGGATCAACCGGCTTTTCCCCACCTCTCCTCTCTGGTGGTCTTCCCTCTGTCGCCGCCTCTGTTTCCGGTGGTGCTGTCCTCTCTGCTGCTACTCGCGGCCCGCTCCCGGTCGTGCTGGATCTGGACGCCGGGAACTTCACCAAGTGGGACATCCTCTTCAAAGCTCTCCTCGGTCGCCATGGCTTGCTCCACCACGTCGACGGCTCCGCCCCTGCTCAACCTCACGACGCAGTGTGGGTCTCCGACGACTACGCCGTCCGCTCCGTCATGTACGGCTCCATGAATCAAGAAGTCCTGGACATCATCCTCGACAAAGATCAAGATGCTCGGACTCTCTGGCTTGCCGCCGAGTGTCTCTTCTGCGGCAACAAGGAAAGCCGCGCCATCACCCTTCTTGCTGCCTTCCATGGTCTCCAACAGGGTGAGCTCTCCATTACTGCTTATTGCAAAGAGCAGAAGCGTCTTGCCGATGCTCTTCGTGATGCTGACTCCCCTGTTGATGACCGCACCTTGGTTCTCAACGTTCTGCGTGGTCTCAACAAGGCCATGTCCAGTGCGGCCACCGTCATCGCCATGTCCTCCCCGCTTCCCAGCTTCGTCAACACCCGGGCTGCTCTTCTGAAGGAGGAGATGCGCCTTGGTCTTGCCGCCAAGACTGAGGCTGCGACTGCTCTCCTGAGCAATTCGGCGCTGACCTGCTCTGGAGGATCCTGCAACGCTGCTGCTGCCTCTTTCTCCACCAAGCCCAAACCCAAGTGGAAGAAGAAAGGCGGCAAGACTTATCCCTCCCAAGGCGGGCACAGCTTCTTCCCCAATGTCCGCAGCTCGCTGCCGCCTGGCCCTTGGTACTGCTTCAGCCCCGGCCAAGGGCAGTGGTCTGCGCCACCTCCTTCTCTGCAGCAGCCAGGACGTGGTGGCTCCGGCATCCTTGGTGCTCGCCCCCAAGCCTACATCTCTACTCCGGCGCCTCTCTACCAGCCCATGCCTCACCAGCAGGGTCCTCCTTCCACCTGGGACAGTGCCAGTCTGATCTCAGCCATGAACAACCTCCACCTCGACAATGGCGGCTGGGTGGTTGACTCGGGCGCCTCTGCTCACATGACTCCCGATGATGGTATCCTCCACAATTCCTCTCCCTCTTTTGCGTCTGTCACAGTCGGCAATGGATGTTCTATTCCCACTTCTCATGCTGGCTGTGCTACTCTTCCAACTTCCTCTGGTTCTTCTTTCAAGCTCACAAATGTTCTTCATGTTCCTTCACTTGTTCGCAATTTGCTTTCTGTTCGCCAGTTCACCCGTGATAACTCTTGCTCCATTGAATTTGACCCCGTCGGTTTCTCTGTGAAGGACCTCCGAACGAAGGCTATCCTCCATCGCTGCAATAGTGGGGGTGATCTTTACACTTTCAACCCCACCTCTTCGCCACTACCTACTATTTTTGCCTCTCTTGCGGTGACTCCTGAAGTGTGGCATCGTCGGCTTGGTCATCCGGGTCGGGATGCAACCGTCTCCCTTCAGCGATCGTCGCTCTTAGATATCAAACCTTGTAGTTCAGTGTGTTCTGCTTGTCAACTTGGCAAGCAGGTTCGTTTGCCGTTTCATCACTCTACTTCATTGTCTAGTGCTCCTTTTGATTTACTTCACTGTGATGTATGGACCTCACCAGTCCCAAGTGTGTCCGGTTATCAATATTATCTCGTAATTGTTGATGATTTCTCCCACTTTTACTGGACTTTTCCTCTTCACACTAAATCTGAAGTGTTTTCCAAACTTGAACTCTTTTTCTCTTTTGTTCAAACTCAGTTTGGCGCTTGTGTTCACTCTCTCCAAACTGACAATGGAAAAGAATTCGTCAACCAGGCTGCTAGCACCTTTCTCGAGCGCCTTGGTGTTTTCTGTCGTCGCTCCTGTCCATATACATCATCTCAAAATGGCAAAGCCGAGCGCGCCATTCGCACACTTAATGATGTAATGCGTACCTTGTTATTTCAGGCCCAGCTTCCTTCCCAATTTTGGGCTGAAGCTCTTGCTGCTGCTACTTATCTTGTTAATCGCAGACCATGCAAAGCTCTCCACAACATCACTCCCTACTACAAACTCCACAAGGTGCACCCCTCTTATACTCATTTCCGCGTCTTTGGCTGTCTTTGTTATCCCAATACCAGTGCCACTGCCACAAACAAATTGCAGCCACGCTCTACTCCTTGCATTTTCCTCGGGTATCCTCTGAATCATCGCGGCTACCGCTGTCTTGACCCCAAAACCCGTCGCATTATAATCTCCCGTCATGTCATCTTCGATGAGTCCGTCTTTCCTTATGCCTCACTTACCTCGTCACCTCCTCCATCCGCATGAGATTTGTATTTTTTGCAGGACTTTGCGGACCTACCTCACCGATCCTCCGCTGGGCACTCACCGGCGTTGCCCTCTTCGGCGACTTACAACCGACCTCCAATCCGGCTGGTATACACGAGACCTTCTCGTCGGGTTCCTGCTGCTACCTCCCCTCTGGACCTTCCTCCTGCAGCCGAGATTGATGCTCCAGTGCCTGCTCCCTCCAACACAACCGGCCCCTCTCCAGCAGCGCCGACCCCTACCGCGCCTCCTCCTGCTGGGTCTGCTGCTGCTGCTCGGCCGGGACTTGGTCCCCATACTATGCAGACTCGGGCAAAGAGTGGAATTGTCGCACCAGTCTAGCGCTATGGTTTCACTACCACAGTGGGTATCTCTCCCATTCCGAAGACCTACGCCACTGCCCTTAAGGATCCACACTGGCGCCAAGCAATGGCTGATGAGTTTCGAGCCCTCACTGACAATGGAACCTGGTCCCTTGTTCCACGACCTCCCGGAGCCAATGTTGTCACTGGCAAGTGGGTGTTTCGGCACAAATTCGCATCTGATGGATCATTGGCTCGATACAAGGCTCGTTGGGTTGTTCGAGGCTATTCTCAGCAACCCGGCATTGATTATGATGAGACTTTTAGTCCTGTCGTCAAGCCAGCAACTATTCGGATTATTCTCGATATTCTTGTCTCCCGAGGTGGCGATTCACAAATGGATGTCAAAATGCCTTTCTCAATCAAGACTCTTAATGAAACAAGATATCGTGAACAGCCTCCGGGTTTATTGATTCTGCGATCCTCAATATGTCGCCGCTTGATCAAATCTCTATGGTGCAAGCAAGCACCACGGCTCGGTACCGCTTTTCTACTTACATTACCTCCTTGGGATTCTCAGCTGCTGTCTCAGATACTTCTCTATTTGTGTTTCGTTCGGGAGATCAGACTGCCTACATTCTACTCTATGTTGATGACATTATTCTCACTGCTTCCTCCAGTGCTCTTTTGACACGCCTTACTTCTGCTATGAACAGTGAGTTCTCTATGACTGATCTTGGGGATCTTCACTATTTTCTTGGCATTTCGGTGCACAGATCTTCCACTGGTATGGTTCTCTCCCAACGTCAATATGCTGTGGATCTCCTTCGGCGAGCTGGTATGAGTGACTGTCATCCCACAAACACCCCTGTTGACACTCAGTCGAAGCTTTACATGAAAAGTTCCTCACATCGATCCTCGACTACCGGCTTAGCTGGTGCTCTACAGTATCTCACTTTGACTCGACCAGACATTTGCTATGCAGTCCAACAGGTGTGTCTCTTTATGCATGATCCTCGTTAGGCTCATCTTGCTCTGGTTAAGAGGATTCTGCGGTACATCAATGGCACACTTGATTTCGGCCTGCACCTTTCAGCCTCCTCCCCTACCACTCTCACGGCCTACTCTGATGCTGATTGGGCTGGCTGTCCTGACTCTCGGCGTTCGACTTCAGGATATTGTGTCTATCTTGGTGACAACCTCATTTCCTGGTCTTCCAAAAGGCGTACCAACTGCTTCCTGTTCAAGCCGAAGCGAATACCGCTAGCTTGCCAATGTCATTCTTGAATGTTGTTGGATCCGTCAGCTCCTATGCGAACTTCATTCTCCTCTCCAGCATGCTACCATTATTTTCTGTGACAACATCAGCACTGTCTACATGGCTGCCAACCCTGTTCAACACAAACGCACCAAACATATCGAGATTGATATTCATTTCGTGCGGGAGAAAGTTTCTCTTGGCCATGTGCGCGTCTTGCATGTGCCATCCACTTCTCAATTCGCCGACATAATGACCAAAGGGCTGCCCTCCAAGTTATTCTTCGAGTTCCGGTCCAGTCTTGGCGTCCGGAAACCTCCCGCTACGACTGCGGGGGGGTGTTAGCGATTTCTTGATATGTTTAGATAGTCTGTAATCTCCTGTATTTGGTTACTTTCAGTTTTGCTTTCCAGGCTAGCTTTTCCTTTAGTCAGCTTTCAGTTTTGCCTTTGTCAGTATTCTGTTCGCTTGTCTAGGGTTTTCTGTATAGTCTTATACCTGTATAAATATGAGGGGTAAGCACAGGCCCTTTCACTGTGCGGGGTTTTCCCTATTCACCTCTCCTACAGTTTCGATGAACTGAAACCAGCACACTCAATTTGGGTTAAGGACCTTGACATCCCTTGTTTGCCTTATATAGGTTGTGGTTCTCCGACTGTCATGCGCTTGTCTCCAATTCTCCATGACCTTGTCCAGATGCAATCTGAGGCACATTGGCTGTGTGAAGGCCTTTCTTGATCAATGTACAGTCTTTGCAGGCCATCCAACACTCTCAACTCCTTTTTCCATTCCTTGCTGGCTCCAAACTTCCAGAATCCTCAGCTGCTAGTGCTTTTGTTTTTTGCATCTACAGAAATTATTTGGGTGATCATAAATTCCTGCTTCTCATCCAGATAATCTCAAGCTGAATAAAGGAGAGTTCATTTTGCAGTTTAATGAGAAACCATTTTACAGGAGTAATTCTTATAAAGGGATTCCCAAAATGGTTGAATTTTAGAACATAATAATTTGCCCAACTGTGACTCCTAACCTATGGGCCCTATAAGTTGGATTGTAAAACACTGAGTAAGGCTAAATAAAGTATATAATGGTCCAAATTGTGTGAACTGGAACTGGTAATCAGTGATATACCTGAAATCTACACTGATGACTGGCGTAAACCAAATCCTTGTCATGGTGCTGAAAACATTTCCTGTGTAGAAAGATATCTTGCTATCTTTATAGTTGCATTTATCCACCTTATCTTTTTTTTTAAAAAAAAATGTTTCATTATTTGTCAATAGGACTAAGAACTATTTTTACATTATTTTAATTCAAAACATCATTCATAAGTATTGGTATCTTTCTACCTTGCAGATGATCTTATTTAATGTTGCCTTCTTTGGAACTGGTAATTTTGCAAGTATTGCAAGCTTTGAGATCTCATCTGTGTACCGATTCATTACAATATTCAGTGTAAGTGTTTGTGTTATATCATTTTTCTTTGTAATATCATCTTTTATTTATGTTTATTCCAGTCACTGATCATTTCTCTCCCTTTTTCTTGGCAGCCATTTCTTATGGCAGCACTTCTTATTTTCAAATTGTTCATTCCATTTATGCTTGTCATGTAAGTCTTCTCTGCCTTTTGCTACTATCGTTGATGTGCTGAACAAAGTTTCATTGTGCAGTAATTTTGTTGCTGTGTACACCCTCTTTACAAAATATGATGTTTGAATGGCAGTTCTTTTTAAAAAATAAGTGATGCTCAACGGTTTAATGATAAAATAAAAATCTGTATTCCTTACCTATGTTGTGTTGTTTTGTGAAAGAGAAATGATTGGAAGAATGAAATTTTGACTTTTAGAAATTGAATATAATTGATGTCATAGGGGCAGTCCACCATCCCCTTCGACCAGGTGAGGCGCCAACCACAATCACCCCAATCCGGCATTGGCGCGACTTGTCGTGTGTGCGTGCGTGCGTGTGTGTGTGTGTGTGTGGGGGTCACAACATACTTCGATACCTAACAAGAAGGACCAAAAAGCCAGTAGGGCAAGCAATGCAATCCCCACACTGAGCAAAGGGGTCACCTCCGACGGAGGGGTAAATGTACCCCTCTTGCACCACATGAGGGGTCTCCACAAGAGTAGCGGGTGACCCTCAGAGGACAAGGCGCTCTTTCAGCACAAGCGAAGCGGTTCCACCTCAGAAGGAGCCTAGCACCGATGTGTGTGTGTGGGGTGGGGGGATCGTCGTCACCTGTGGACCAGGGGGGGACGTGGTGGACAAGATCTATGGGAGTCCACAATGCACCGATCTGCGGGCAAAGGGTAGAAAGACCGGGGTGCCTCTGTAATCTTAGGGCCTTTATAGGGGCAATGTTGTAATCTGTCATCATCCCCAATGTATAGGGATGGCAGTTTTACCCATGGGTTTGGGTACCCGTGGGTACCCGACCCGATAAGAGTGGGTATGGGTAGCACTTTAGACCCACGGGTTTATGGGTTTGGGTACCCGATAAGCCCATAGGATGGGTGTGGGTGTCAATTTGTACCCATGGATACCCAATGGGTATCCTATGACATGTGGGCCTATTTTTTTAGAGGTATATTAGAAAAACAACCTCACGGACTACTTGGCTGAGTCGGCTCCTCCCTAATTCCCCTCGCCCCCATCACCTCCCTCCCCTTGCCCCATCGCCTGATTGCTTCGGCCTCCCTCCCCTCGTCTTTGCCTCCCTCGGCGGCGGACACCTGCTCCTCCCCTCGCCGCCGACTCCTCCCATCAGCTCCCTACGGTTCAGCACGTATAGTGCTCAAAAAAAGAGAGAAAGGAGATGTGAAGAGATAGAAAGAGAGGGGGAGGAGCATGCGACTGCCGTAGCGCCCCCCACCTCTTTGCCTTCGCCCTTCGGTGCTCGCGCACAGATCTGTGCCCGTGGGTACCCATTGGGTATTGGGTACCCATTGGGTTTGGGTATGGGTACAGATCTATACCCACAAAGTTTAATGGGTTTGGGTAGACGGGACTTTGCTCGGGTTTGGGTTTGGGTTTAAGGCAGTGGTACCCGGAGGTACCCACCCGATTGCCATCCCTACCAATGTAACTCTATAAATAGGCCCTCTCAGACAGTGAATATGAGAGATCATTCTTTTTTTACAACCACACATATTCACACATCTATACCGTTTTCCCCTAACCAAGGATCTTGGGACAATTACAGCCCTCACAGAGGGTAATGGCCTGGGGGTCCTTCCATTTTTTTACTGTTTGGCCTATAGCCACAACAATTGATACATCAAGAATGAGTATATTTGTGTTATTCCTTAATCCAAGCGACAATTACAAAAACATCACTTATCTTAGTAATAAAATGTTTAGAATTTAATCTCATTTAGACATATTATTGAGATTAAACGTGTAATTTTAAATTAGTTATCACTTCAATAGTTTTAAGACTAATTTGGAGTTTCTGTTTAGTCTCTGTTCTCCAGCATAATTAGAAAATGCATAAACAAAGATGAGTTTTTTCCGCCTAATAATGGGGGCATGGGCTTTGGACCTTACATATGGCACCTAGATAAATTTGCAAATCCCTTTTATTCACTTTCAACTGGATGCTATTTGTGTTTAAGCTGATCAAGTACAATGTAACTTATTGCAGATGTACATTTAGCGCCATAACCAAGATTGTACGAATCCCACGGCTTGGTTGTTATTTTCTTGTAATACTGCTTTCAGATGTGATGACAATTCATTTCTTTTTCCTGGTATGTGTGCTCTTCCCTTCTGTACTTCGAAATTTTCTTTTAGTGGTTTTAGCTATGTTCTATTTCATTGACCATATTTAGTTTTATAATTTTGTTTGACAGTTGAATGTTGTTTGGTTTGTCATGTTAAAACCTCTGCAAAATACTTTGCATCTAATATATATATGAAGAGTGTGTATAGTTGGCTTGTTAAATTGTCTTTCTGTCTGTACCCTTGTATATATTTAGTTTTATAGTTGGCTTGTATATATATGAAGAGTGTGTATAGTTGGCTTGTTAATGGACTTGTTTTGGACTCGAGTGTTAGAGCTCAAGGGTTTCATGTACCCTTGGAAATTCTTGTTGGTAACACACCTGAGGCCAAAAGTCTTCATTTCTTGGAAGAATGCACCTGAATCAAGATGTTTTTTGTTTTCCATTTTGCTGATGACAAAACATACGTTCCTGTTTAAAATGCTGATGGCTATGTTTAGAGCCCATTTGGCATCTAGGAATTTCGCAGAAATTTCACATGAAGTAGTTCAATTCATGCAGGAATTGGAAAAAATTACCACATTCCAAATGGGGCTAGGCTTATGTTTAAATCTATTCAAAGTGCAATTCCTACGTCCACAGCAAATACTATGCTGAATCTTCTTTGTTCATTTCACCCGCAGGTTCGAAATACGGGGAGTTGGATGGAGATTGGCAACAGCATTAGCCATTTTGGAATCGTGAGCGCTCAAGTAGTTTTTGTATTGCTGCTTTTTGCCCTCACAAATGTATACACAAAAGATATCCAGGTCTCATCTCGGCAGCTAACCTCACGAAAAGTTATGTAAATTTGGACCAAAATTTTTACAGATTCACCAGAATACACTTATTTTTTTAGAACTAATTTTGGGTTCTGCTTTTATTTCTCGCCCAAGTCCAAGTTTTGTAACTTGCTCCTGTGGTTTATGGATGATCTCTGCATTAGAAGGTTTACTTCTTATTTTTTAAAATAGAGGGAGGTGCTTGTTTTCTTTTCCATACGCAAGAGTTGTATACATTTTGCGTTACGACAATTGTCAATTTTTTCTAATATAGCTGCGTTTCAGATAATTAATATAGTCATGTACTTGAGCAGTTGATAAACTGGCAAGTAACGAATATTTACGCTCCTGGGTCCCCAACTTACCTGGTTTCGAAAACGTGAAGTGGGCTTTCTAAGAAAATTTTGATCCAGACAAATACTTTAAGTGCGAGAGGAAAATTATTAAGTTATCATCTAGCTTGCCCCGTTCCATCTCAGTTTATTACAACCAAGGCTACATTCTTCTACGACACCATCCTTTGTCGCAAGAAGAGATCTAATGCTGATCAAAAAAAGAAGAAGAGATCTAATGCAGTCTCTACTAGAATTGCAAAAGCATTTATACATAGACTGTTGGATAAAAAAACGATAATCTAGATACTGTTTAAGAACATTGCTATGATTTTGGTACAATAGCCAGCACTGCTTTAAATCACTGTTGAGAAATCCGTACGATTCTCCCCTACTGGGATGACCTTGTACCCTCGCCATAGCAAAGAGAGCGGCGGGACCAAGAATGTGCATGCTGCCCAACTGCAGGCCCTAAAAAATTAGGGTTTACTAGTATTAGTCGTTAGTCAACCTGGGTGGGAGTGAGTTAGGGAAGCCCCTTATTCTTCCGTCCGTTAGATTTGAAGCTTTACTCCTGAAAATTATCCAAAGAAAAACAGTGAAGCTAAATATTTAGCGAATAATGAATTTGGTGATTTTGAATTTTTTTAGCAGTGATAGTCATTTGGTATGAAATACTATCGGCAGTAAATTTGGTTAGCAAGAACTTACAATCAAATGATATGCTTGTTGATGTTGCTAATGCTATGGAAATAGCAAAAGAGATTGCATTGAGATGGATATTGATCCAATATTTCATTAAAAAGCGCGAAATTCAAAGAAAGAAACGTTTCGATGGAAACCCATATGATGTGTCGATTGCTTCACAATCTACAAAGTAGTCATTTAAGGTTCATTAGTTTATTCATATTGTTGATTCATATTGTCGATCAAGCTATTAATTTAAAAGGAAATTTGAGGAATATCGAGAATATCAAAATATTGTTGGTTTCTTGTTTACTTATTATATATTGCAACATTAATTCTTAGGGAAAATTGTATTACTGTAATAATAATAAATTAATTTATCATAATTGGGTTTTCTTAGGTATAGGCGGTCTAATTTCTGATTTAGCACAGGTGGCTCAATTTCTCAGGTATGTCCTTAGGCGGGACGAGTTTGAGCAAAGGTTCTGTGGTACGTATATACTAATATATGCATATAAGCATATCTCAGTGAGAAAATGTGTGCCGTGCTCTGTTAGGTATGGATTCGTCCCTTTTAGATGCGTGCAAGTGTTGTAGCGTTGTGCATGTGTGAGATGTATGCCCGATTGTACATTCATTGCACTTAAAAAGAGACATTATTTAGATTATATTCAGATGGCCTGGCCTTAACTTGCACAAGATGTGCTTAATTATATGCACGTAATGCAAAACAATTTGAATTACACAGAATATAATGCGCTAGCTACACGTTTTTATGAGCTCAAACTCACGATGCAGACAATTAAGATCGTTTGAGAAGTTAGTTTTTGAGTGAAGATCTCGGTGAAGCTAGGGTGGAGATAAGTTGGCAAACCCCAACATCGTAGTAGTTTTTTTTTCCTCGCATCAAACTCTGCTTGGCAGTAGGTACGCGACAGGAGAGCTCCCCGGCCTCTCAATTCATATGCAGCCATCATTTGGCGGTTAATTAGTCCCCTTAATTATCGGCCCAACAACCGCGGCAATATTCTCCCATCGATCCCTCCTTCGATTCGAATCCCTCTTTCTGCCCCGGTGCTATCCCTCTCCTAATTAATCTAGAACAACCGCGACGAGTGCCAGTGGCGGCCCACCGTGCTAAGGACGGCATCGCCGACGCACTTTGAGCACGCCGCGTCACGTGGGCGCAGGCGCGTCGGAGGACACGGCGCTGCGGGGAGTCCAGGCGGAGGACGCCGCGAGGACGATGCGAGAAGAGGCCGTGAAGAGCGCTAGCTGCGCGAGGTGGCAAGAGGAGGAAGAGGAAGGTGGAGGTGAGATGGACTGATCGATCGGTGCGATGGCGACGGACGCCGGCGGACGGGCACCCGGGGCAGCACCTGAACCGGAAGTGTTGTAGCCTGCAGTCCTGCATGCGATACCTGGAATAACCAGCTGCTGCTCGCCAACGACATCCAGTCGATCGAAAATGGCTCCGTCTCTTCGTAGACGTGCATAGATAGATCGATAATGCAACGGCAACGAAGCCAGTTGAACGTCAGTGACAGTAAATACACATCGCATCCAGACCCTTTCCGTACGCTATGCATGGATTCCCCGTGGTAATCTGTACTGCTTCTAATTAGGAGTTGATGGTGATACGTCCGTTCTTCACTACCAACTTATGTCTAAACCGTGAAAAAAACAGCCGATGAAAAAAAAACCAGACCGACCGACAGAAAAAAAACTAAGCCGTTTTTCGCTTTGTTCCTCACAATATGCTCACCTCCCGAATTTTCCATGAATACGATAGCCGCCCCATCTGCGAGTCCAGATACCTTCCTCGGTGCATCCCTACTCCCCGCTCCTTGTAATCGGGAGAAATAGATGTTTGATCTTGTAGCATAATTTTCTTTTATTGCTTGTGTCGGAGACTGAGAAACTTCTGACAAGGTCAACACACGGTCAATAGGGTCCCCAGCTCGGGACGATGCAGCAGGGGGCCTCGACCACGACCTAGGCGACGCTGATTCCCGCACGACCTCGAGCTTGAGCAGTGGGGGGTTCCATCCCCGCACGACCTCGACCTTGGCTCGGGCGTCGCATTCTCAGCGGTTACCAAGACCGAAGATCCCGGTTAAGGTGGACGTGGCGCCAGATCCGGATTTGTTGCAAAGACGTCTTCATTGCACGCCATGCACTACTCCGGAATCTTTTGGCCGCTTTCAGAACGGCCGAGGGAGAATATAAAATCCTCAAGCGAACGGCAAAACACAACACGACATTAGCGCACTGGCAATAGATCAGGAAACACAACCCGAGCGTTCAAGCCTGAGCTGTAATCCACTCTCTGTACTCACGACTAGTGAATTCCTCCGTCTCAGGAGAAGAATGGAGTAGGGCTATTACCCTCGCGGGGGCTCGAACCAGTATAATCTGCTGTCTCCTGCTCGTTGACGCCTCGCCCCGACCTACGTCTGGTCCATCGTTGAGCGCAGCTCTTTCTGGGTCCCCTATTCACACTAACCCCATTTTCACTTGATCAGGCGATCCCGATCATCGATAGCTTGATCTTTATATTCCGTTATTAATTTTATTTTTTATAGCAACGTACGGGTATTGAACTAGTTAATATAAAACAGTATGTTTACAGTAGTGTAGTGTTTCCATATATTATTCTCCCAATATGATTTGCATTAATATAAAGCAAAGAAAAAGGCAAATAATAACTATCCACTCTTTATTAATGATTTAATATTTTACAATTTTTAAATAGTAATTTTAAATGCACTTTTTTTTTCATTCTCGGTGAAGAGTTGATACGCTAAAGACGACCGATAGGCCCGAACAGTCGATCGGCCCAGAGGCCCAATTCCTCCCCCGTCGCGTCCACCCGTTTGTTATCCACCACATCCCGCACATCCCGCGTTATCCAACTCCGGCACCCCCCGCCCCCGCCACGTCAAGCGCCGCCGCCACGTGCCGCAGCGCCACTGGCCGCGCCCTCCCCGTCGGGAGATAAGGTGTGCACCCCTTCCGAACCGCACCTTAATAACCATACAGCCACCGCCGAGCCACACCCCACGATAGCATCAGCACCCAGGTCCACACCACCGCAGCGCGGCGAAGAGCAGAGCCCAGGAACTCGCACCGATCGATGGCGTCGCTCACCATGATGGCGTCCCTCTCCGCCGTCGCGACCGACCGGCGCGTGGCCGCCCCGCGCTGCGGGAGCCTCGCGGTGGCCAGGGCCGCCAAGGTCGAGTGCCAGGAGCCGGCCGGCAAGCTGTACACCGAGGAGGTAAGCAGGGCGGAGAGCCGCCGAGCCGTGATGTTCGCCGCCGCCGCCGCGGCCGTGTCGGCCATCGGCGGGGCCGCGATCGCCGCGCCGGACGTGAAGAATGGGAGCACCGACGCGAAGAAGAAGTACGCGCCCATCTGCGTCACCATGCCCACCGCCAAGGTCTGCCACAACTGAGCCAGGGCGTCCATGGTGATGCGGGGCAGTAAATATGTACGGTTTTTTATCACCTATCAGATTCGAGCTTACATGCGTGCGTGAGGCCGCTTGGGCGTCGTCACGGATGGTCTCGATCGATGTCGTAATATTATCATTGCAAATTCGAGGTGAAATCGTTCTCGTTTCGTTGCATGCATATGTCAGTGTGTTCGTGTCATCGTTTGTGGCTTTGTGATGACGTTGCAATGAATTACGACGCTGAGTTGATCTTGTAGCCTGGCCTGCTTACACCGGCCGGTCATGATATGCGCGCCGACTAACAAAATCGTGTGAAAACTGGTCTGCAGATGCTTATCAACAGCCGTGCAGAGTCAACCGGCCCTTGGATGCAGTTCTTGACAGAAAACCGTCAGAGAGTGAAATAGTGAGTGAATACGTGCCGTGGCGGCAGCAGTTCATTTTTGTTTTGGAGGATAGTTTAGTAGTACCCAAACTCTAGTCATGCACAAGCTCATGCACGTGCAAGGCTAAATGTTCTCTGTTCTTCCTCTGAGAGACTTTAATCTTTCTTAAAGTTGAATTTATTTGTCGTTCAGATTTGTTTGTGGAAACGGGAATCTTTGTTGTCGTACGCATATGACAATTTATACAGCAATTGCTGGTGAGGGAGCCCAAAACATTAGTCCGACGGGCCTCGAGAGAGGCCCAATATTTCGACCGTTTCCTGATATAACTCGTCGGAAGTTGGCCAGCGGCAGATGGCTAGAGCTGGAAGTTGGCCGAGGGTCTGTTTGATAGAGCTTCAGATTCTAATTACATCTGAAATCTGAAATTTGTAGGCTAAAATAAAGTAAATTAAGTTTATATTTTTAGTCTAAAATGTAAACAGGATAATCCATCTAAACACTCTTAATGTACTCACAGTTTCAGCTTCACGAATATAGTGAAACTAAAATTTTCAGTCTGAATCCCTGCCAAACAGGCCCTGACTATAAACACATGCGTCTATACTTCGCGAGACTTTGGATGCATTCGATAAATTCTAGACGTGTATTGGAGACTCGCATGCAAGTGTATGCGTGGGTGATATAAGCATGGTGTGTATGAATGTATATGCCCTTTTTATACTCTCTAAAAAAATATATAAGTTGTCGACGACGTTTCAATGTCCCCAAAATTTTCCGTCACAATATAGCAGCGAGAAATGTGCTTTCTGATGTGGCCAATTAATATATGGGGACTTTTACTTTTATGTAGTTAAAATTCATGCAAGTTCTCCGAGGCAAAATTATTTATCTAGGAATGTAGTAGAGAGATCTGAGAGCGTCTACATGCATACATGCATGGACTGACTCCCATAAGCCTAATTGACTGATCTTACGACACGCTTAGTTTCTTGAATAATTAGTCTGGGGTATGTGCAGGGGCGGAGCCAGGATTTCAGCATAGGGGGGCCAATCCACCAATAATAAATCATACAATACTATGGCATGATATATATATGCATGCACATACTAACTTCCATAGAGCATAAATAATAAGAAAATCAACATGAGCTGCACTAAAATCATCTACTAATTAACTCCTACAGATATCAAAATGATGTAGCATACATGATATATTTGGAGAGATCAAGAGACTTACATGATCACATATCTATTAGCTTGAATTTACCTCGACGAGGACCAGCTAGATCAAAAGCTTTGATTAGCTCAGGAGAGGTAATCTTTGCTGCCGATTCCTTCTCAATATAGATGATCATATAAGCTCGCAGAAAATCATCTCCCATTTTATTCCTCAAACGGGTCTTGACAAGTTTCATAGTGAAAAGGCTCTCTCGTGGTTGCGTTGATATTGGAAGAGTCACCACTAATCTTAACAATCATCAACCATTGGATACAAGGAACTTCTACCCGCCTAACAAGTCCTTTTATCAAATCAAGAATCGATGGCAATGTGTTTAGCTCGATGGTTGCAAACATCAAGCTAAAAATGTGGAAGTTGGCAGAATCGGTCTCTTTCTTGATTAGAAAAATCAGCAGGATAGTATTTTTCTACTAAGGTGCATATCTTTGATATATCAAAGGTGTCAATTCTTGGATCCAAAGAAGCACAAAGTGATGAAGCTCGTAAACTTGAGAGTGAATCGATCTTCCAACTCAATTAGTTGTTGATCAACTGCCACATTAAACACATCTACTTTATAGTGGTGAAGAGTTGTGGTGTTATCATGCTTATTCCTAGACTTGGTCACATCAACATACCTATGAATTGCATTAAAAGAGAGATTAGTTTCTTATCTTATAGGTAAAATTAACAATGAAATATTTTGGTAAATGAACTTACTTGCGATTTAGATCTGGAATCTCAATCTCGTTCTTCTCACAGAATTTTTTGACATCCTCGAGAAGAGGTTCCCAGCCATCATTCCGCAAGCCCTGAAGTAATTCCTTTGTGTTAGATACACAATCCATTGCATTTATGATATCTATATCCTTTTGTAGTGTTTGG
Source organism: Guadua angustifolia (assembly GCA_036346375.1). Lineage (NCBI taxonomy): Eukaryota > Viridiplantae > Streptophyta > Magnoliopsida > Poales > Poaceae > Guadua > Guadua angustifolia. The sequence goes on along the minus strand of CM070503.1, from coordinate 20,938,881 downwards.
CACAATACATCGGTGATCTTCATTATCTTCTCCATCATGAGTAGAATAAATACAAAATCAAAAGTGACAATAATCTTAAGTGCACCTCCCAGATCACCTCGAGAATACCTTGTAATCGATCGATCATTCGCAATATCACAGAGTAATCAAACTGTGGCAAACAAACATCTTCTTCAAGCTCGAATAGACTTATAATGAGAACTCCACCTAGTGTCCTCGGTCTTTGAAGAGAGCCTATCCGATTAGCCCCTCTTCCTGTATCAAGCTCTCCCAATTCAATTTCTCGAGTTATTTCAGCGGCTTGATTCGCTAATAACTCATCATTGCGCTTAGGAGAAGCACTAACAACATTTATGATGAAATTTGCATTCTGAAAAAAATTGTGCACCTCATGTACCTCCCTCGATGCTGCGACTAGAGCCAATTGAAGTTGATGAGCCATACAATGGATGTAATATGCATAAGGACACTCTTTAAGAATTAGTGCCTTCAATCCATTCCACTCCCCTCTCATGTTACTTGCCCCATCATAGCCTTGACCCTAATATCTTGCACACTTAGATTATTATCGATAGTACAAGACAAATTGAGTCCTTAAGAGTCAATGCAAGATGTCGATAAGATGAATAAGGTCAAGAAAACGCTCCTTAATAAGACCTTCTTTATTGACAAGTCAAGAACTATTGCCATTTGCTCTTTTTTGATTCATCGCAAGCTTCATCTACCATTATGCAAAACTTGCTTCCACCGATTTCTTCTCTAATTGTATGTCTGCACTTTTCGAGCATATATGCTAAGTAGTTCAGTCTGGACTTCATGTGAGGTATACTTTGCATTTTTTGGAGCTTTTTCCAACACAACAGCATCCACATCCTTGTTATAAGAAGCCAAAAGTTTGACCAATTCAACAAAATTGCCCTGGTTTATTGAATTTGGAGATTCATCATGGCCTCTAAATGGACATGCTTGAAAAGTTAACCACCTAATAATACAAAAACAATGCAAATCATGAGTTCATGACTTGATCGACCATATATTATTCTAATTGCAAGATATAAAAGATAGGAATTCATATTACCTAATGGCATCAATTGTAGTTGTGTCAAGTCTTGCATCTGCTCATCGTTTTTTCATTTTGTTTATTGACCACTTGGTCGATATGAGCCATTCTATTTTTGAGGTTGTTATAACACCGATGAATAATTATGAGTTGAGCTAGAGTCTTGACCCATGTGAGTTAGAAAAGCACAATTACCTCCATCATTAACCTTCTTCCAATTTTGGAATCCCTTCACAGTGAATGCATCTGAGCCGGTCCTCCCAATTGGCTTTTTAGAAAATAGAAAACAAGGCAAGCAATATGCACGATCAGTGTGAGGTGAATATTCTAGCCACCAGAAATCTGTAAACCAATTGCTATTGAATCGCCGACGATGACTCAGTGGTCCCTTAAATGGATACTCTGTCAAAATAGGTTGATATGGACCCTCTGAAATATAGAATCGCATGGCTTCATCTTGTTCCGCAGGCAAGATTTCCCAAATTTGTTTGCGTTTACCTGGGTCCCTCTCAAATGGTGTAGTTAAAATTCTAGCTTGTTCAGTACCTGAGGGTGCAGATGCATTTTGTTCTGTAGCTGGAGCTTGCATTTCAACTGGCTTAGTAGCTTGATCATTTACTAGCTCGGCATCTTGATCATTATTCGCATTAGAATTTTCAGCAGAAACAACCGGCTTATACCAACTATCAAGTGTTCTTATCCTCTTCATATTTCCTATAAGCAGTAACATCGGCTAAAGGATCAAACAATAAAGGGATTATATTATTTAATAATCAACAAAACACATGTTAATTGGCAATGAATCAATGTCTCAACTCTCAATTTAATTAACCGTAGCCTAGGGCATCCAAGAATTATATTTAGAATAATACCTTTATGAGCGACGCAGCGACGTCGGCAATCGAGCGAGGCGGGATCGGCAGAGGCAACTGCAGGATTGGATCGCCGAAATTATGAAGATAACAGCGGCGGCGCGGCGCGATAACACGAGATGACGAGAACGCGAACAGGCGAACTGCGGCGCCCTCGTTAGCTCGTTCCAACTTCCACGACTGCATGACTCCGACTGCATGTTGGACTTGCCGACTTGGACCTGATTGGCTGATTGCCTTATGGGCCTAATGGACTTACGGGAGGATTGGGGGGGGGGGCCCTGCCCCCCTCTCTCCGCCCCTGGGTATGTGTACCTAACTAGTTCATGCCGAACATTCTTCCAGCTATACAAAGTCACAGGACCAGGATCTAATTAAAATGGTTTGGCAAAGTTAGAAAAGCAAACATTTGGATCGAGGCGATGGATGGACTTCCAGCAAAGCCGGACAATTATTGTACGTAACGGCGTACCTTCCTTCGTGCCTTCTGTTTCCTTCCAAGAGTATTCTCTCGAGTGTTCTGTTGATTAGGCATATTATTGTTTTCTCGTTATTCCTTTATGTGTGATGACTGATGAGTGTACTGAGGATGATGTATATATAATCCGAATAGATGTCATTCTAGGATATTACATTTTTACTATATTATATGTACAAAAAACTGTATTATATCTCTTTATCAGATCACTTTTTGTTTTTTAATGGTGTGTTTTATTCTAGTCCACGGTAGTAAATAACATTAGAAATAGCTAAAAGGAAGATATATACAGGGAAAAGTTAATAAAAGGTCACCTTAAAATCATAGAATGATATGTATTTAAAAATAAAATTCAAAAGCTACAATGATCGATATATATTCAGAAACAGAAAGAATACGATATATCTTACTTCTACTGGCCGGTTTTGCTTTGCACAGTTGCATTCCAAACAAAGTTGCAACAACTATACGTACAGAATTGGCTTTATTTTTCTGGGGCTGCAGGCGCTGCTTGTGCTAACTGATCATCAATTTCCTTCATCGTAGTTATTGCTGCTGTGTTTTCTGCTTGAATGCTGGATTTTTTTTAAACCTTTTTCAGATTAAGTTTCCATTTAACATAATCACACTGTCTTATCACAGTATCGATAGTGTCGACATGCTAACATCCTAGAGCATGCAGAGGCGACCGATTTGACGCATGATTTGGAACCTTTGAAAGGATAATAATCACGCTGCCGATGAGATAATAAGATGCAAATTCCGATTGCGTTACAAGCCTCTCCACATCTAGGCCGAAACGAATGGCAGCGCTCTCGGATGCAGCAGCCGACAAAGACAACACAACCTAAGCCAAGCCCCAAAGATACGCCTCTGGCCGATCGATTGCTTTATGCGATCGATGCCATATGCATGCACGCACAGAACAGCGGTACAGCACATTCTGCCAGTACATACATGTACGCACGCACGCGCCCTTAGAGCTTACATACATACATACATACATACATACATACATACATACATACATACATACATACATATATGCATGTATATATATATGTATATATGTATATATGTGTATATATATATATTGTATATGCATGAATTAATGTTATTAATGCATGGGTAAATGTGTTATATGCTCTTTTCATTTGACTGCCTTTGAGTTAGCTAGCCAGCTGTCACTGAATTTAACATGTCATGTAGCTACTTCCTCCGTTCCTGAATGGAGTATATGTTCTTTCACCCAGACAAATTTACAACAGGTTATATTACTCTTTTTAATTATAACGTTGGATGATGTGTCTTTCTTTAATTCATGGTATTAAATAACATTAGAAATAACTAAAGGGAAGATGTATAGAAGGAAAAAATGATAAAAAAAGTCATGTTGAAATTATAGAATAACATGTATTTTAGGATAAAATTTGAAAGATAGAATGGCATGTATTCGGGAAATGGAGGGAGTAATAGGTGAGAAAAGTTGCATAACAACGAGAATGGAGGGCGTAATAGATGAGAAAAGTTGCATAACAAAAAGGAATAGTGTGATCTGAGATATATATGTTTCTAGCTAGTTCTTTCGAGCTAGTGGCTGAGATGTGTTCGGCAAAAAGATTAGAAAAGATCGATGATTATTTGTGAATTAATGTTTACATAATTAATTGTTTGTTCTTCTTCCTAGTGGCTTCGTGGCCGAACAAAAGGTGGCGAGATTTGTTTCTTTTCACCCAACTCGCCCACAGATAGCCGCTTGCCAGCTACTTTGGACGCAGAAAAAAAAAAGTACTACTCCACTCACTGTTCATATGTTGATATGTGCTGGTACGCGTACCGCGGCAGAGAGAGCTTGAGGAAAAGGAGATAACCAAATTGCACTAAACTAATCAATCTAGCTTCTCGTCCAATTAAGTATTAATTATGTACCTTAACATCAGAACATGGCAGCATAAGGACGACCCAGCTGAGATCTGGAGATATAACATTCGGATCGATATGTAAGTTTAACTTGCAGACGGCCGTAATCGATCTCTGTACAATTTGTGATTCGTACGTGAGTTTAATTGCATATATCGATCGAAATTATTAGTAGCTCTCTTGTCATCAGAAGGAGAGAGGAGGAAATAACCTTACTGCATGTACGAATCCAATTTGGCGCCGCAAAACGAAAGATGTTGGTGATCATAACATAAAAGGCAGTCCTTTTATGATTGCGATTCCATATATAGCTCTCCCCTTCCCTTTCCTACGTTAAGCTAGAGATCGAGCTACCCTACGTGATGGCACCCATAAAATGTTTAACAACGCCAGCATTTGTCTAAACAAATTGAGAACGTACGTACGGGAAGCGGTAGTGGAATTGCATACCCCACCTTGATCTCCCCTACACATTAGTGGCAACCGAACCACAGCTCAGATATGGTAGTGGACATTGTAAGATTGTTCAAAGCAGGCAGCCAAAGGAGAACAGCTTGCAGTAAATTAAACCTTAAACAAGTGATAGCAGATAGCTGCATGCAATGGTACAGATTCAAATTCTGACCTAATTAGCTAAGTAAAGCAAATTGTCAATTTTGATTTTTTGACAACTTTACCTTTCCAACCTAGCTATCTAGATAAATTAACCAGTGCTGTAAGCGAAAGCTTTCCACTTTTCATTGGGAGCATGCATACACTCGTGTGTTAACTAAGCTAATCAGTTATATATGTAACCAAACCAACCAGTAAAGGTGTTTTGTTGTTTATACTATAATTTATTTTCATTGATTTAGCCATAACTTTTTGTTGACAACTCCGATTCATGAACGGTTTTCACCAGTTGCTTACGACGGCGAGGGCAACATAATAATATAAGTCTTACCAATAAATACCATGTGAATAAGATTTTACTGCCAATTTACTAAATGTGTTATAAAATTTTATTACCATACAAACTGCACATGTTTCTAAACCCTCTGGTTGGAGAGTATAATAGGCTATTCTATGCACTGGTCGGTGTTGCACATTCCTAGCATACGGCCAAAAAAACACTCCAGATGGCCCAGAAATGCAATCCGATAGTAAATCATCACGAATTCCCCCATACATTTTATTATTTAATACACTAACGTTTACTATCTTATTTGCTATATTTTATTATAGAATAATGAATGAAATTACTATTGAATCAATAGCATAGTCAACCAACTAATAAATATGTTTCCTTATTTGTACATGGATTTTTTTTATTTTAGCTGTAACTTTTTATTGACTGTTTCGATTCACAAATGATTTTTACTAGTAGCTTAATGACAACGAGAGGAACAGAATGGTATAAGTCTCGCCAATAAACAAATATTTTACTATCCGGTGACATATTTTACTATTCATATAGATATATTTTACTATTCATATATATATATATATTTTACTATCATACAGAGATTCAACAGCCTACATAGTCTATTTAGTAGTAAAAACTTATGGTATATGAATATATATTTTATTGATAGTAATAAAATCTGTACACTAATGCATGATACCTAGATTTTACTATAGGATGCATGAGGGCATGTACAACAGTCTAGACAGCTGTTGTCTGTAGGTGTATGCCATGTCACATAAATACAACAAAACAGACAACTTCTACAATGACTTGTCTGTCAGGCAGTCTATAAACTAATTAATTTATGCATGGACACATAAATTACCGTGATCAAGCATGAGTATATAGACGACTTCTTTCCTACAACGGGCGACGGAGCCGTCGTTTTGCATCGGAGCACGGGGCACTGCCGTCCTCTTGCGAAGAGACGGCAAGCGCCTCTCTCCTCATTAATTCTATGCCATATAGGATGATAAAGATTACGTGACAACTTGCAGATGGCTCATTAATTACTGTTATACATACTTTGATACATACCGCGCCTACCAGCAATAGTGCATATATAACAAGCTGTAGTACTAGGTACAGCAAACGAGGAAATCACTCAAGCACGAACTATGCATGCATATATAGGATGCATCATCAGTACACGTGAGTCGACGTCGCCGTGCTGGCAAAGAGCGCCGATCGAGATGAGCGGGATGGCGGGCAGCGTGGGGTACCTGCTCTCGCAGGCACTCGAGGGTGTACTGGCCTGCCTCCGCCGCGACGAGGTTGACGGCGATGGGGCGTACTCATTCATTCACGCATATATGTTTGGTTATCTTTTACTGACAATATATAATCGATAGTTGCTAAATATTGTGCGCTGCATGCATGCTTAGTACGTAGTATTTGACTATGATGTTCTAGAGTAATCCAAGCCCATCCTTACCTAGAAAAAACAAGCTAGAGTTCACATATAGGACATGTACAATGGAGAGTCAAAAGTGTCTCTTAACACATTTTTCTAATGCAAAAAAGATAAGCATGTACAAAGGACATGCACAAGAGCCAACATGCTATTTAATACTGCTCCTCTCTAATTCTGCCTAGGAGCTTGTGAAGAGTTGTCTCTTCACCAAGAGTCGACTCTAGTATTTTTTGCACTTTTCCCCCTGCCACATCAGTGAAGCATGTCCACCTCATCACTAAGAGACGCCATATTAAATGGCTTTGTACATGCATACACCACAATTTAATATCTATAGAGCAAATGCGTTCAAATCCGATTACACAATTGTGCAAAAAAAATCCAATTCAACCGATAAGGCTGGCTTGCTAGATGCTCTTGTTCGTACCGCTCATAGACAACTAGAAAATTTTTCACGCCGTAATACGGCGCGCGTGTCATTTTTTCATAGAATTTTTTTTCGGCGGTGTTCTATTTTTTAAATCGTCGAAATAATGAGCGGAACGGCTGAAAGAATACAAAATTTTTCGTGGCGTAACATGCCGCGCGTGCCGTTTTTTCGTTGAAATTTTGCGTTTTATTTTTTAAATTGTCGAAATAATGAGCGAAACGGATGAAAGGACAAAAATTCAGAATAACGCGCGCACGTGTCATTTTTTAGTAGAAAAATTTTTTTTTTTGACGTTTTTTAAATCGTCGAAACGGGAAAAAATAGAAAGATAGAGTTGTAGAAATATCTCCTTCGATTTAATTATTTGGAAAACATTGAAGCCGAAATGAAAACCGCGGTGGGGAAAAAGTCTAGAGGGAAAAGGGTGAAAAATTATTAAAGATGACAACCTTCTTTTGTCGAGCTCAACACTCTACGCGTTCGCGGAGTAATAATACATGTTTTAAAAAATATTAGAGATCGACGCGTTCGCGGAGTAATAATACATGTTTTAAAAAATATCAGAGATAAACGGATGAAAGGACAAAAAAAATTCCGCGGTGTAACACGCCGCGCGTGTCATTTTTCGTAGAAAAAATTTCTTTTTTTTCGGCGATGTTTTTTTTAAATCGTCGAAATGGGGAAAAATAGAGAGATAGAGTTGTAGAAATATCTCCTTCGACGAATTATTTGGAAAACATTGGAGGCCGAGCTGGAAAACCGCGGTGGGGAAAAAGTCTAGAGGGAAAAGGGTGAAAAATTATTAGAGATGACAACCTTCTTTTGTCGAGCTCAACACTCTACGCGTTCGCGGAGTAATAATACATGTTTTAAAAAATATTAGAGATCGACGCGTTCGCGGAGTAATAATACATGTTTTAAAAAATATCAGAGATCGAGATGGGAAATTGAGCTGGGAAAAAAGTCTAGAGATAGAGCTGAACAAATATTTCTGGCGACGAAAACGTTTTTTTTTTCTGAGAAAACTGAGAAAGGACATGTTTTAAAAAATATTAGAGACTCATGGCGTAACACGTCGCGCGTGGCGTTTTTTCGTATGGATTTCTTTTTTCAGCGGCCTTTTATTTTTTAAATCGGCAAAATAATGAGCGAAACGGAGAAAAAGCAGAGAGATAGAGCTGTAGAAATATCTCATTCGACGAATTATTTGGAAAATATTGGAGACCGAGCTAGAAAACCGAGGTGGAGAAAAAGTCTAGAAGGAAAAAGGTGAAAAATTATTAGAGATGACAACCTTCTTTTGTCGAGCTTAACACTATACGCGTTCACGGAGTAATAATACATGTTTTAAAAAATATCAGAGACCGACGCGTTCGTAGAGTAATAATATATGCTCTAAAAAATATTAGAGTTCGAGATGAGAAATCGAGGTAGGGAAAAAGTCTAGAGATAAAATTGCACACGTATTTCTAGTGACAAAAACATTTTTTCCGGGAAAAACGGAGAAAAGACCTAGACGTAAAGAGTAAGGACCTGAATGTTACGTTTTTGGACCTGTCCGCTATCCTGAAAAATTAGAAAAAGCTTGTTCGCGATTTAAATCTAACGGGAGGTTCTTTTCGTAAAATAACGCACGAGGGACCCGAACGCAAATTTAGAGAGAAAAATCTTCCTCTCTCAAAAAATCGCGAAGGACCTGTTCGTAATTTACAAAAGGACTAAATCACGAAAAAAAAATTTGAGCCGAGCCGCCGGCTCGGCTCAAATGAACCAGGAGGCGCGAACTCCTCCACTAATATGAGGGGTATAGTATACTACTAGACAGACAAATGGATTTACAGCAGCCGGCCGCGGCTAGGTAGCAGCAATACCATCTATATAGATTTTACGGATTTTACTATCTGTATAGATATATTTTACAATCCATATACTGTAAGCTTTTTACTACTAAACATACAATACAGACTGCTGACATCTACATGATAGTAAAATCTAGATATACGGTTAGTAAAATTTGTCACCGGGTAGTAAAATAACTATTTATTGGTGAGACTTATATCATTCTGTTTCTCTTATTATCAGTAAACTACTAGTGAAAGACGTTCATAAATCGGAGTCATCAATAAAAAGTTATGAATAAAACAAATAAAAAAATATTCATGTATAAATAGGAAAACACATTTACTAGCTGCGCTGAGTACTGAGATACGTGACTCGATTGATTTGCGTCATGTAGAATAGCCTATCCTACGTGCAGACGTAAAATAGTATGTGTGTGTGTATATATATATATATAAATCTTTTTTGCATGCGTAATGTTAGGGCCTCTTTGGTAAAGTTTTAGATCCCAGCTTCACCTGAGATCTGAAACTTGTAGGCTAAAATAAAGTAAATTAAATTTATATTTTTGGTCTAAAATGTAAAAAAGATGATCTATCTAAATACTCTTAATGTACTCACAGCTCTAACTCCACGGATCTGGTGGAGTTAGGAATACCCAGCTCCACTAGATCCACAGATCTAGTGAATCTGAAGCTCTATCAAACACACCCTTACTCAACCGGAGAGAGAGGAAGCTTCGATATAGTAGTACGTCTTGTAGGCTAAAGATTCGCACGGACGCACGGTCTGTTGCTATATACTATACTTCATGCTAATTGCAAGCTGCGAATTAAGACAGCCAAGATTTACTAGCTGCAGGCATGACAAGAAGCGATCGAGAACGGCAGAACGATATATGCGGCATGACATATCTTTTCTGGATATTTTCATCTATATGCCTTTTGGCATAGTGCTGTAGAAAGTTGTCGCGAGAGAGAGCGATTGGCGAGCAATGATCATCAAGCTGTACTGCGCAGCATCAAGGGCGAGAGAGCAAAAACAAAAGGTCCATGCACCGCCTCTACCTAGGGGCTGGCGCAGAAGTAAAGCAGAGACGCGACCTGGAAACCACGCTTGCTTTTTGCTGGCGCGGGAGCTAGCTAGCTAGCTAGCGTCGTTCCATTTCATCAGTCGTCCTGTGCTGCTAATTAATGCGACAAGGAACATGCGCTTTAGCATCCTTTTTGTATCACGCGATCTCGGCCGTCCAGTCCTAGAACCCTAGCTAGCTTGCATCCACCATCTCCCATGGTACGATCGGGCACTCCCCTCCTATAAATTGAGACGTGCTCTCCTCGCCTTCTCCTTAAGCCTAGTTAAGTTTCTCTCACTAAACAGCAAGCTAGCTAAACTTGCTTAGTTTGCTTGCTCGGCCTCACCGAGCGAGCTAGAAGAAGACGACGACCTGCATATATACATAGCAATTAAGCAGCTAGCATGGGAGGGAAGTCATTCTTCTGCCCGATCTTCAGCTTCCTGTGCAAGTCGAGGAGGTACGAAGACGACATGAGCGACTGGGACGGCATGCCGAGGTACGTGAGCAAGGTACGGTCCAGCGACGAGGACTACGGCTGGTGGGTTGGCGAGCGCGACGTCGACCGCAAGGCCTCCGACTTCATCAAAAACTTCCATCAGAGGAAGGTCGCCGTCTAGCTAGTACATACCACAGCACCGCATGCATGGCAGGCATGGATATATGGAACTGCATGCGCACGGAGGAGTGTACGTACGACGGCAGCGGCGGCGAGGGTGCAGTGGTCCGGCCGGCCGGCACCCATGCAACTATCAACCATGCATATGTATCACATGTAGGCTCCTAATTCTTCTTATATGCTAATGTATGTTGATTACTTCATCTCTACCTATTATGCTGTGTTAATTTAGAGGAGGAATAAATAATGGGCGGTATCTATCTAGATCTCTATATGTGTTAGTTGCTGTGTGTGTGTGGATCTCAGGTAGAGGCCGGGATGGATGTATATGTCACATATGTGTATTTGTTGTCACCCAAGAAATAATGAATGTATTATGTGTTATAATGCTCACTACTGTTTGATTTCTTTTTCAGTCCTTTTCTGTGTGTTACATACATAACAGTCCTATATATATATATATAGAGAGAGAGAGAGAGAGAGAGAGAGAGAAAGAGAGAGAGAGAGAGAGGAAAATGGTTCTATGGTCCGTGCGTGCGTTTAATCAACTGCAATTCATTAGATCCGCTTGCATATGTAATAGAGCTATGTCAATATCTGACAAAGCGTAGCTTGTTGGTTTCATTTTAATCTTTTTTTCGGAATAAGTATACCATCTTTCTAGCTCTTAAATATATGTATTGACAATTGAAAAAATCTGACTAGAGAGTCTTTTCATAAAGCCTGATCGATGATACAACAAAGACCACTTGCTTATAATTGGATACAATCAATTGAACAGTAACTCATCAAGGTTTCGTCTGTCCATTTTATGATTTTTTTCCTTGCTAATAATATTTTCGAGAGGCTGATTACGAGCTGAAACAACATGAAATTAATGTACACAAAAAGAACGAGCTTATTTTTTTCACGTGCTTGGGAATTCTCTTCTGAATTCTTTTATTAATTAGACCATAGTGTTGTGTTGGATTCCTGAATGCATGCCATATGACCATGCATGTATTTTTCTTCATTTCTTCAACAGTTAATACTGCATAGATCATAAGATATCTATGCATCCAATTCCAACCATATTATGTATGTATGCATGCATGCATGCATGCATGCATGCATGTATGTATGTATGTATGTGGCAACATATTTAGCGACAACCCTTTTACCGTGAAAACTCCATAAAACCTACATGTATAAATTTTAAAAAATCTCAAAAAATTACCATACGTAGAGAAGATGAGCTTCTACAATCCTGCAAAATATAAAAACCAAAGTCAGTCGCATTTGAAAGATATGAAAAGGATAAATTCAGCTTAAATAGTGATTTTCACTGTTTAATACTATTCATCTCGCTGTTTGTATTTTTTATATCTTTCAAATGAGATTGAGTTTGGTTTTCAAATTTTGCAAAATTTTAGAAGCTCACCTCCTCTGCATATGATAAATAGCCCATCTAGTTCGAGCAGGTCGTTAGCAACTTTCTGTCTATTAGTCCATTGACCGACAAGCCTACAGCCCTTAATTTGATTAATCATTCTGCCATCCAAGACCTGGTATATATTTCTTTGTGCGTGCCCGATCAATCTATATTTGCGAGGACTTTCGTATCTGTGAGACCAAGCAGCCGAGAATCCCTAAACAGTCATAGTAAAAAAAAACTCGGTACTCGATCCCTCTGTTTTTTTTAATAAGGCTATTCACAGTGTATTATATCTTGTCACAATATTCAAAACTGCTATGTCATATGATATTATAGAAGATACAACTATCCCAATGCTTGGTATCATGGATTGTTTCTTAGTCCCCACAAGATAATTAAATGCTAGATGTGTATGAGAGTATGAATTGGGGCCACTTAGATGATTCAAGTTTCAAAGTGTCTATAATTTCGTGCCTAAGTGGTATCTTCCTCAAGATACAGCTTTCTTCTCTCCCCTCTTAACTCTCTTGCCACATCATAAAAAATGCTTATGTGACATACGTTAAATGGGTATGTTATCATGCGTTGGGAATAGCCTAAGGATTTTGATTTTGCATAAGGATTAAGGTTACGTTAAAATTGAAAGAGATATGAGAAAAAATGACTTAGATGCCTTCACTTAATTGTCTTGGAAGATGAAAGATATACTTTGTGTGGAGGGTAATAAATAAATGCATATAGATAAGAAAAAAATAAATAGAGGTATAGAAGGAAAGGTCTCATTAAGGCCATGTTAATTTGGATTCCTGAACTAATTGTTAGCTTGTTAAAAATTAGCTCTAGTCTATCCAAACAGGAAGACTAATAGGTGAGCTAATTTTTAGCCAACCCCTTAGCTAACAATTAGTCCATTAGCTGGTGGGTGGGAGCTAATTTGGGCTAATAGCAAGAATATTGAAAAGTTTGAAATACCCTCGCACGAAAAGATGTGAATCACCAGCTGTTATGAGGGCTAGACATGACTTTTCTAAGAAATTAGCCCAACCATTAGCTATGTATCCAAACAGCCCTGGGCTAATTTTAGATGAGCTAATTAATTATTAGCTGGCTAACAATTAGTTTTAGCCATTAGCCAGCTAACAATTAGCTTTAGCCCATTCAAACATGGTCTAAATCTATATACAAGCCTTACATTTATAAATAAGATCATTCAGAAAATATGTCTTATAAAAAAAAAGGAGGGAGTACTTTTTTATACCGTGTTTCAATTAACTTTCCCTTTTTACGATGAGACATGAGCATTATTCCTGTTTTTTGTAGGAAGCTGTGTTTTACTATTTGCAAAGCTCTCTTGAATCATCTTCTTTAGTTCATGTGCTTGCTAGCTGGAACTCATGATACTGATATTTTGAGATGTTCCATGTCAAGCTAAATCTCTAAATTAAGCGCTTCCTACTCCGGCCACTTCACAACTATTAGAGGCAAGCATCCAGTAAAGGTCTCCGCAAACTCCATCTGTACAGCTTGTTTCAGAGAAACCGAGGAAGGCAGGAGGCAGTAGGTACGTGCGTGCCAATTAACTGCCAAGCCCTAGCGAATAAAGCAGCAGCAGCAAGCACGCATCGGCCACTGGCGGGCATGGTTTCCTCCAAAGCTGCAGCTAGCCCTGCAGACACATGTCAGGGCAGGGGCATCACAGGCACAGCAGCAAAGTGAACCGGAAAGTGAAAGCGACGCGGCGTGCTAGCTTTCCGGCCCGCGGGCAGTTCGATGTCTTGATGTCTCTTTGGAATCTGGATGATCAATGATGAGATGAATAATGACGTCTCGATCGGCTGCACACATAGAGCCCAGAAAGAAGAGTCAAAAGCCAAGGCAATACGTGCTCTCCGCCGGTCAGTCAGTCCAAATCTAGCTCAAAAACGCTGCATTTCCCCTCTGTTGGGGGTGGGTGAGGGGGTTAGGGGTTAGGACAGGAACTGTAGGAGAAACTAGCGGTTGTGAAACGGCATATGTTCCGAACCCCGTGGCCCTCACATGGCTTCCTGTGACGTGCGTGCCAGCGTTGCGACGGAGCATGTCTCCATGACAATAGAAGAAGACCTTTTGGGACCATCGTCAGTGAGTGACATAGTCGGCCTAGAGCATTTATCAATGACGAACTTTCACCTTTGGATACCGATGAAAGGAGACGGCACACACACAGTGACACAGGTAGCATAGAGGGTATGGTGCTTCAAGAGCTTTTCTTCTCAAGAGAAAGTGGAAATGGTAGCTTCAAGCTAGCAACAGTTGAAACTTCTGTATAAACAGTGTATTTTTACTGGTACATTTAAATCTCTACAGAGTGAGCAGTAAAAGAATATCAGCTAGGGGAAATATTTGAAGTGCAACCTCTCGTGCATACATGAAAACACAAACGGGCTACCGGGACGGAAATCATAGCTCGGTTCTAACGAATCTCTCGTGAAGAATAATGATCATCGTCCAACAATCTGCACATATTCCCACAATACAAGAAAAGAATACATAAGCTGGGATATTGGTGTTGACGTTCCTAGCGTCGCAACAACATAGAAACAAGATGGCTATGATAATCAGTCTTCATGCTCGTCTTCCTCTTCAGAGTCTGCATGCAAAGCACAGCATTGTCAAATGATAGCAAATTCAATTTCTCCCCCATGAGCAACTGAAACTGCTTTTTTTTGCATGCTCATGAAGTGCATAAAAACATCAGAGGGGACAGAGCTTACCAGATCGAACATCCTCTCCAACATTTCTTGTCTTGATTTGTCTCACAAGCATCCGATATATTAAAACCCACCAATATATGTGAAGAACAAGTAGTGAAAATAGAAGAGAATTGAACACATAGTAATATATAGGCCCGTCAAAATTGTGCTTCTTCTTATCCAAAGTCAACAAGACTTCATAACTGAAAACAAATGGATTTTAGCCAGGTCATGTATCTTCTAATAATGTAAAGAATACAAACACCGGGAAATTAAGATCTGAATACAAACACCTTTATGTGATAATTTATCAGAATTTAACATGTTGGCTATAGTCTGATTTATAAATTATAATGGGAAAACAACATACTCTATATAGTAATTTGCTGTGATATGACATATTTTGGACAATAAATAGTATGATTATTTGTTAGCACGGTTAACAAAAGTGTCAAAAGAAATCCCTGACTGTCTCCATAAAAAAATGAAATCCCTAATTGTCGCACAAAAACTATGCCAAAATTTCAGCATGTGAAGGTGTGACCTACATCGATAAGGGAAGTTTTGCAAGGTATAACACATTACTGTAATGTTAAGTTAGTCTTCAAAGGTTTTTTTTTAGAGGAACTTACTACTATGTAAAGCTCACAATAATCATTTGGTATAATCCAAGTATACACTTGCTGTCACAATTCATAATATTAAAGCCAACCCTTTTTCTCAGAACACTCCTGCAGATATCTCTTGGCATATCTCAGCAAGGGTATCAAATATTAAAACGACAGTAGAGAACAATTTACCTCGTACTTCTGAGAATCCAGAATGGAAAATATGTTAGGCGAAGAACAACCCATGAAACAACAAAAAGAAGAAATGCAACATTGGCAAGCCAATCACAGTGGCTATACTTGGACATCTTCCCTACTTCCAAAAACACATCACTTGCATCATGAATTGCCAATACTATGGAACCAACTCTAGCGAACCTGGTTGATAAAGAAATAAGTTGGAAATTAAATGAATTAATCATTAGTTATTGATGAAGTGGGCAAAAAACTAAAGAAATCAGAGGAGATGACTAAGAAGGCCTATGCTGCTAATAGAATAATGTTGCAATTCAACTTAAAAATACAAACTCATGCAACAACAAAGCTAACGATTATCCAGATAGGAACAGACCTGAACACATAAGATAAAATGATCAGCACAACAGTTGCGACATGATGTGACATTGACACGCCAAAATCTGAACGCCTTGTTTCCCAGAACAGAAGTGCAAATATGGAATATGTGTAGAATCCAGCAGCATACATATAGACAGCCTTAAGTTTTAATCTGTGGACAAGGGCAAAACTGTTAGATTTAGACCAGCCTGAGAACCAGAGAAGGAATTTGTATACAAAAGCACAGTGGAAGAATGCACATTACTTCATCTTTTGATCAGGCCAAACCTGTTCTCCAGGTCCTAACCAAAAATATTTGGTGTTAGTGAACCAAGGCTCATTATATGTGACTGACAAAGATAAAAGCTCTCCAGATAGGAAATAAATGCACTTCCAAGCTGATTCCTTAAATTTCCTTATCTTCTTTCTTGTTTCTAACATTTCATAATCAGCTTTCTCCTGTCCCTTCTTAAATATAATTTTCCTTGCAACCCTCTGAAAAAAGCATAAAAGAGAAACAATCAACCTGCATTGTCAATACCAATCTTCTGATAATTATATCAATGGTTAAAGAAATGTCAAACAAATAAAAATGGGTGAATCTCAGTGATAATTAGAACTGTAGAAGCATGAAAGTAGCTGTTGTACTCAACCTTTTTCCCAACCATGTATTTCAGAACCAAAATTTGCTTCAGATCCATAACAGCTGGCTAAATTTTCTCAGTAATGAAGCAAATGATCTCAGCAGGCAAATAAACATGCCTCGAGTTTAAACACAATAAAATGTAACCTCTGGACCAAGTGCCAGAATTTCATTATCCCAATATTTGTATATTGCAGTCATTCAGTCTATAATAGTTTTTGCTTGTCAACAAAACGAGTTTAAACACAATAAAATGTAACCTCTGGACCAAGTGCCAGAATTTCATTATCCCAATATTTGTATATTGCAGTCATTCAGTCTATAATAGTTTTTTGCTTGTCAACAAAACTATTTTCAAAATTTTCCTAGTCAATTTAGCAATTACACTCTGACTTTGCCTACAATTAGTAAATCTTTATGACATAAAGGCATTGTTTGTTGCATTATAGTGCTTTGAATTCCAAACTAGAAGTGTACGCATTCTGCATGTTTTTGCTTAATTCACAGTCCTGAATCCTGATGATTGGTGGTGGTTAGAAGTACTTTTTGGATCACATAAAGCTAGCACAACATAAAGTCGATTATCACACTGATTGTCAATCAATATTAAAAACTTTACATATAAAACCAATAGACATTTCAAGAAAGCGTGCATTACAGACAGTCCTGGTCCCAGAAGTAACGAGGAT